>OZ024748.1:23894471-23911971 GCA_964016885.1 Eledone cirrhosa
CAATAATCGAAACACCAATTGAAACGTTATTTTCATGGTCCGATTTAACAAAGGGCATCTTTCCTTTTTATGTTTTGAGTTTAAACCCCACCGAGACAATTTTTACCTTTCATCCTTTCTGGGTCGATAAAATAAAGTACCAGCCAAGTATTGCAGTGGATTTAATCGACCACCCTCACCAACCACCTCCGCAACCACAATTGTTGGCCTTGTGCCTTTGTTAAAAAAAAAAAAACTTTATCGTATTTTTAGGGATATAAGACGCACTCATATTTTCATGAATTAGTTTTGGAAAGAGTTATAGTAATATTTAGGACTAGCTGGCTCCGTGCCATTAAAAATGACGACTAATTGTAATCACATTGATCACCTTGACCGACCAGTCTGTCGGGCGTCCGTTCAGCGCCGCTGGTCACAGCACGCCGTCCATTCCTCTCTGGATCGTGCTTTCCTCATCCATGTATTCCCAATCGTATTCTTAAAATCGTAACTCCACCCTCGTGGAAGCCTTCCGAGTGGTCGGTTCCGCTCGCGCGGGTACCACTCGGCAACTGCGCGGGTCCACCGATTATCGGTGAACCGGGCGACGTGTCCAGCCCATCTGAACTTGCTGCGCATATATTCCGCCGGACTTCTGTCTGATGACTTCGCTCCTGATGTGCTCTCTCAACGAGATTCCTAGCATTGATCTCTCCATGGCTCTTTGAGCCGTTACCAGCCTCTGCCCTTCTCTCTTCGTTGTAGCCCAAGTTTCACTGCCATATAACATTGCAAATAAAACTGTGCTATTGAAGAGGTTGGCGCGGGTGGTCTTGTCCAACCTCCCCTTGAGCACATCCCTTATGCCGTTGAACGCCTTCCATCCGGCCCTTACTCTCCGTGAGATCTCCCTCTCAATGTCTTGGCGCATGTTCACTTCTTGTCCCAGGTAGACGTATTCCTCCACCTCCTATATTTCATCACCACCAACCACCATTCGACCTGTTGGTACGTTGTCGAACCGCATGAACTTCGTTTTCATGCGGTTCATCTTGAGGCCTACTGCAGAGCTTTTGATGTCGAGCTCCGTCAGCATGGTCTGAAGCTGATCCGTGGTTTCAGCGATGAGTACGATGTCATCAGCGAAACGGAGGTGGGTAAGTATCCCGCCGTGATGTTGACACCGCCTTGCCAGTCAATGCCTCTGATGATCTGCTCGAGACACGTGGTGAAAAGTTTGGGAGAGATCGTATCTCCTTGCTTCACTCCCTTCTTGACCGGCACTCGTACGGGTGATGACAGCAGAGCTATGTCGGTGGTGCATCCGGAACTCGCCTCCCTGAGCAGTTGAACGTATTGCGCCTCGACTCCTTGCCTCTACAACGAGTTCAGCACTGCGTTGATTTCGACGCTGTCGAAGGCCTTCTCGTAGTCTACGAACGCGACGCAAAGAGGCATCTTGTACTCTTTTGCTCGCTCAAGCAGTTGTGTCCGAGTAAATATGTGGTCCATCGTGCTGTAGTTTTTCCGGAAGCCGGCTTGCTCTCTCGGTTGCTGTTCGTCCAGATGACGTGATAACCTGTTCAGGATTATCTTCGTGAAGAAGATCTGAAGAACTACCGACCCATATGCCTGCTGTCTCACGTGTACAAGCTGTTCACGAAGATAAACTAAATGTAATATGTATACATGATATAAAAGTGAGGTGTTTGTTTGTTTGTTTGTTGCTTGGTTGGTTTCTTCGCGTTCACTCACACAAGTGGTACAAACATACAAACACACAGTCAGTATATGTAACCAAATCGCTACACATATAGAAACGCACCCCTTCCTTCCTAAGTCGACATTATCACCCCTTCCTTTCTCAGTTTCTCATCGCCCTTTCCTTCGTCAGTCATCTCTTGTAACGGACAAAAACACAAGGATTTTATATATTAGTAGATATTTATTCGGTGTGTATGACGCAAGTAGATTTTGACATAGAAAATTTGGGTACAAAATGTATATCTTATATAAGGAAAAACACGGTATTATTATAATCTATATATACGTCTGTGGGTGGATGTGGATGTGGATGTGTGTGTGTGTGTGTGTGTGTGTGTGTGTGTGTGTGTGTGTGTGTGTGTGTGTGTGTGTGTGTGTGTGTGTGTGTGTGTGTGTGTGTGTTGGTGTATGTGTGTGTGTGTCAACAGATATCCTATACAATATGTTTAATAAACATACACTTAGTCACGCTGTGAATATATAATCGGTGATTAAATCCCAGAGACTAGCATAGTTGAGAGCGAGGTACCGACTGGCACGTGTTTTCTATCATATTTATTAATACTCATTCATCAAGGGAGATTACTACGCCTACGAACTGCAAATCTTCTTAGGAAAAAACGTAAACAAACTACTTCTTGTGTTTTACAACGACAATTTAACAGACTTTATAAAAAGAAATCAGACACACACTTATACATTCATATGTATGGGCGTATATATATATATATATATATATATATATATATATATATATATACATATGTATATGTGTGTGTGTATATATATATATATATATGTGTGTGTATATATATATATATATATATATATATATATATATATATATATATATATATATATATATATATATATATATATAATATACATATATATAATATACATATACATATACATACATATATATATATAATATACATATATATATATATAATATACATATACATACATATATATATATATATATATATATATATATATATATATATATAATATACATATACATATATAATACTAGCTGACCCGTCCGGCTGGCGGCCGGCTAGGTATACCGGCATTTTATTAGTTCAGGAATTCCCCCTCCACTCCATTGCAAAGATACCGCAAGCGATAGTGGGGTGGGTGGGGGTGTTAACGTGCTCTGATGTTGGGTTTGAATAGTTTTTAGGATTCCCCAGTTCAGCAGCCAGTACGTTAAAGAAAATTGATAGTTACAACAATAAAGGCTGAACAGAGAACACATTTTTTAACAAACTTTACAATAATTTGTAGAACCTTATAGAAATTCGAAGTAACAGAAAATACATAAATTACATTGTTAGAGCCTCAGAGTATACAATAGTTTTTGTTCGGCCCTCGGGAGCAAAGATGAAGAGATTGTTTGGCGAGCTCACCCTAGAGCATCCTACATACAGTTGGCCATGGGAGAAGCATGGTTTTTCCAGATGAAGGCCAGCCACTTTTAGGGTTTGACCCTGGGCTTTGTTGATGGTAATCGTGAAGCTTAGTCTCTCTGTTGCTCTAGTAACATTTTTTCTTTTGGAAAATCTGATCTTGCGGCCAGGCTGGGACTTTTTGGGTGGCATATCGGCAGCAACAATAACGATAAGCCGTCTGTGCTTTCGTGAAATAAATACGTTTGTTTATATTTTGTTTTTGTGTATGCAAAAATATCTGTACAGGAATATATAATTATACATATATATATATATATATATATATATATATATATATATATATATATATATATATATATATATATATATATATATATAAAATAAAGTTAAATAAAAGTCAAATGATTAAAATTTAGCTTCGTTTATTACTGCTATATATATTTCAGTGACAGCCATCTTTGGCTATGACCTCTTCAGGCAGTTTGAATTAGTATGGTATAGACAAGTACATATATTGTTTAGGTGTATAATATTGTCAATACTCTGATATGCCCAGTTCCTTGTTGGGTTGTTAATTCACTGAGGAACTGGAGTCATATGAATTCAAACAAACGAATTTTAGTGTCAAAGGTCCCCTTCTCCTCTCATTGGTCAGTTATTAGAACATTCCTCATTCTAAGTGTTGTTATTGTTGGAGTTAGCTTAAAAATTGATAAAATAGTAGAAGGGACAAGGTGTTAAAGGAACAAAATAACAGAAAAAGTGTCAAACTTCCCATTGGTCAGTTCTGAAAGCATTCCTCAGTCAGAAGTCTATAGAATTCTTTCTGGGGTGAGGCTCCCTGTAGTGTTTTTGCCTGCTATTGTTCAGTACATTTGACCTCCACCATTATTTTGGTACTGTTGTTGGTGTAGTGGTCAGCTTATATCTTGCTGCTGCTAACAATTTAGAAGTATCCAGTTTGTGTTTTCTTTTCCCTTCATCCCTCCCCCCACCATCGTAGTGGTGTGGGGGGGGGGGGGTGTTCTTCCATGTATATGAAGAAATATAAGGCAATAAATGAAGAGAACAGAAAATAAATAAATAATATAATAAAATAATTAATATAATTTGTGTAATTTGAAAATAAATAAATAAATAGAGAATAAAGGATAAATGAGAGATTGGTGAAAAAGTAATGAAAATGAATATGGAGAAGTGAGAAATAATGTAGGATAAAGTGTGTGTGTGTGCTATAACCAATCTCAAGGTCAGAATATGTTGGATAGATTGGTATGAGACAAGATGTTAAGATGAGATATTCAAACTCAATGTGTTTGTGTTATAATCTATCTCAACTTAAAATAAATATAAGGTGATACAGTGAAGAGGGCAGAAAACAAATAACAAATTAATAAAGAGAAATCAAGATTTAAGATTGGAACTTGAAAGTCAGAAATCTGGTAAATTAAAAGTGTTTGTGTTATAGATGTTGGCCAAATTATTATGGCTGTGTCCGATTCTATCTCTATGCTATCATGGTGTCTGCTCCGCCTGGGTTGTTCCCTGTGGCTTGAGGGGAGTTCACAACCTAGGGTGTTTTTATTGCCCATATAGCTTGAGGGAGGTCTGGCCGAGAGGTGTTTTCATGTTCTGTAGAAGTCCCTATAGCTTGAGGGGAGTTCACATCTTCTTGTGTTGCTACTGTCCATATATCTTGAGAAAGGTCCCGGCTCTAAGGTGTCTGCATGTCCCGAAGAAGTCGGTTCTGAGGTTTATCAGGCCGCTTCCACCTCTTAGTATCTCGAGGGTCTCGTTCAGGCATAGTTTGCATATGCAAGATCCCCCTTTATCGGGTGGTACTTTCCTGATTATGTACCAGGCCAGAGAGTATGGGGTCCTGTCCAGCTTAAGCTTCCAGATCAGGTCGGAGAGAGCTGTGCTTTTCCTTTTGGCCTCCTTCTTGAATGAATGGCGATGGTTGTACCAGCGGTCCTTAAAGTTCCTTGATGTGGCTCCTATGTAGAGGTGTTCGGAGTTGGGGGGTTTTAACCCTACAACCGTACACTAGGTTCTTCTTGAGACATTCATTACCAAGGGGGCATGATTCGGGGTTTCTGCAGTTGCAGAGGGTGGTCGGCCTCTGCATGCCTAGATTAGGGTTTTCATTATGTGTTACATGTTGGTCCTCCCCCATGCTCGGTGGGGGGTCCTTGGGTCTGTTTGTGTTTCTTGGGTGGGCTCTGGGTCCCCCCTTCCCTCCTTTCACATGGTTCTGCTGAGTGTTTGTATTGCCATCTTCTGGTTGTGTGTGGTTTTTAAGCCTACTTCTGTTGATGCTAGCTATGTGTTGGGCCAAATTTCTCGTGGTGGAATACGAAAGCTTCACAGTGTGTCTGTTGAAGATCCTGTGGTATCTGTGGTCCCTCGGGAAGCATTTGTCAAGTGCTCCAAAGAATAATCGGGCCAAGCTTTTCTTTAGGGCCGCTGAGTAGGGTGGGTTGTACCACGTGATTTGTCGGTGTCTCCTCTTATATGTGTGGGTCGGGGGCTTCGTGATTTGTTGGAGATTTGTTGGGTTGCTGGTGTTTCCGCACTGTTGCTTCCCTTTTAGGCTCTATACTTTTTGTTATCTTCGCGGCCCGGATTTGTGGGGTGGTTGTTGTCCGCCCCGGGAGATCCATCGTGGGGTGGTCGCCCGTTCCCCCCCCCCACGTGTCCTGCGGTTGGGGTCGTCCGTCCTGGGGTAGTTAACGTCACGCCTGAGACTGCTACTCATATTGTGCTCCATCTCGTGGTCAAGCGCACTAGTCAACACCGCCCGTGTGGTGGTGTCTGGTACATGGTGCCTATTTGATTCTACTCTGCCTGTATTGTTAGGGTTCGCCCTCCCCCCTCTGGCAACGCGGTTGTGGGTGTCTGTTGGGCTATCCACCTCCCGGCTTTTCGGACTATATGTTATATTTTGTCCATGTGCCGCCTTCTTTAGAGCTGCGTTGTAATATTCCGCGTGGTTGTTGAATATTTCCTTACTTGCGGACAGGCTGGAGATCCTGTCCGAGACACTCTTCACCACTGCCTTGGTTATGGATCTAGGGTGGTTTGATTTGGCGTTAACATATACGAGTTTCTCGTTTGGCTTGTGGTAGGGGTAGTATTGCTCGGTGTTCAGGTTTAGAGTGGTGTCTAGGAAGTTAACTACCTTCCTATTTGGGTCTATTTCTATGCTGAGCCCCTGGTTCTTAAAGAAATGGCGAATACGCCTTTATTTTACACTACTCCGGAGTAACCAAACCAACCTGCGCACTTCGTCGAGTGCTCCAGCCTGCATACTGAGGTGTTGGTATACAACCAACATAAACTCAAAATCTATATATATATATATATATATAAAATAAAGTAATTAAGTCAAATATTTAAGATTTGGCTTCGTTTATTAAAGATGTACTGCTATATATATTTCGGTGACAGCCATCATTGGCTGTGACCTCTTCAGGCAGTTCGAATTGGTGTGGTAGAGACAGGTACACATGTTGTTAAAGTGTTTTACTTCGTCAATACGGAGTAAAACACTTTAACAACATATATATATATATATATATATATATATATATATATATATATATATATATATATAGAGAGAGAGAGAGAGAGAGAGAGAGAGAGAGAGAGAGAGAGAGAGAGAGAGAGAGAAGTCGAATGACAGAGAATCTAAAGGTGAATACAGAAAAAAAAGGAGAGAATGAGTGAGAAAATGTGTTAGTTTCTGTATTTACTTTTTCAAAGACTATTAAAATGTCGTTGCTGTAGTAACAAAACTAACGCTTAGCAACTATTATACGTTTCTTATCAAAGCTAGCCACACTAATAGTACATACACACATACATACACACATAGAGACACAAAGCTAGCCACACTAATACTACATACACACATACATACACACATAGAGACATAAAGCTAGCCACACTAATAGTACATACACACATACATACACACATAGAGACACAGAGCTAGCCACACTAATAGTACATACACACATACATACACACATAGAGACACAAAGCTAGCCACACTAATAGTACATACACACATACATACACACATAGAGACACAAAGCTAGCCAGACTAATATTACATACACACATACACACATAGAGACACAAAGCTAGCCACACTAATACTACATACACACATACATACACACATAGAGACACAGAGCTAGCCACACTAATACTACATACACACATACACACATAGAGACACAAAGCTAGCCACACTAATAGTACATACACACATACATACACACATAGAGACACAAAGCTAGCCACACTAATAGTACATACACACATACATACACACATAGAGACACAAAACTAGCCACACTAATAGTACATACACACATACATACACACATAGAGACACAAAGCTAGCCAGACTAATATTACATACACACATACACACATAGAGACACAAAGCTAGCCACACTAATACTACATACACACATACATACACACATAGAGACACAGAGCTAGCCACACTAATACTACATACACACATACACACATAGAGACACAAAGCTAGCCACACTAATAGTACATACACACATACATACACACATAGAGACACAAAACTAGCCACACTAATACTACATACACAAATACATACACACATAGAGACACAGAGCTAGCCACACTAATAGTACATACACACATACATACACACATAGAGACACAAAGCTAGCCACACTAATAGTACATACACACATACAAACACACATAGAGACACAAAGATAACCACACTTATACTACATACACACATACATACACACATAGAGACACAAAGCTAGCCACACTAATAGTACATACACACATACATACACACATAGAGACACAAAGCTAGCCACACTAATACTACATACACACATACATACACACATAGAGACACAGAGCTAGCCACACTAATACTACATACACAAATACATACACACATAGAGACACAAAGCTAGCCACACTAATACTACATACACACATACATACACACATAGAGACACAAAGCTAGCCACACTAATACTACATACACAAATACATACACACATAGAGACACAAAGCTAGCCACACTAATACTACATACACACATACATACACACATAGAGACACAAAGCTAGCTACACTAATAGTACATACATACATACATACACACATAGAGACACAAAGCTAGCCACACTAATAGTACATACACACATACATACACACATAGAGACACAAAGCTAGCCACACTAATACTACATACACACATAGAGACACAAAGCTAGCCACACTAATAGTACATACACACATACATACACACATAGAGACACAAAGCTAGCCACACTAATAGTACATACACACATACATACACACATAGAGACACAGAGCTAGCCACCCTAATACTACATACACACATACACACATAGAGATACAAAGATAACCACACTTATACTACATACACACATACATACACACATAGAGACACAAAGCTAGCCACATTAATAGTACATACACACATACATACACACATAGAGACACAAAGCTAGCCACACTAATAGTACATACACACATACATACACACATAGAGACACAAAGCTAGCCACACTAATAGTACATACACACATACATACACACATAGAGACACAGAGCTAGCCACACTAATAGTACATACACACATACATACACACATAGAGACACAAAGCTAGCCACACTAATACTACATACACACATACATACACACATAGAGACACAAAGCTAGCCACACGAATAGTACATACACATATACATACACACATAGAGACACAGAGCTAGCCACACTAATAGTACATACACACATACATACACACATAGAGACACAAAGCTAGCCACACTAATACTACATACACACATACATACACACATAGAGACACAAAGCTAGCCACACTAATCCTACATACACACATACATACACACATAGAGAAACAGAGCTATCCACACTAATAGTACATACACACATACATACACACATAGAGACACAAAGCTAGCCACACTAATACTACATACACACATACATACACACATACAGACACAAAGCTAGCCACACTAATACTACATACACACATACATACACACATAGAGACACAAAGCTAGCCACACTAATACTACATACACACATACATACACACATAGAGACACAAAGCTAGCCACACTAATACTACATACACACATACATACACACATAGAGACACAGAGCTAGCCACACTTATAGTACATACACACATACATACACACATAGAGACACAAAGCTAGCCACACTAATAGTACATACACACATACATACACAGATAGAGACACAAAGCTAGCCACACTAATAGTACATACACACATACATACACACATAGAGACACAAAGATAACCACACTTATACTACATACACACATACATACACACATAGAGACACAAAGATAACCACACTTATACTACATACACACACTGGTACACACATAGAGACACAAAGATAACCACACTTATACTACATACACACATACATACACACATAGAGACACAAAGATAACCACACTTATACTACATACACACATAGAGACACACACAAGAGTACACTCTACAATACAAACCTAGTGTTTCTCCAAACAGAACGTAATCTAGTGGATCATGTACAAACACAGACAAATTACACGGCATACTCTCCCGTATTAACATATTAGTATTGATTCCGTACTTTACTGTTATTTTTTACTGGGA
Organism: Eledone cirrhosa; assembly: GCA_964016885.1. Lineage (NCBI taxonomy): Eukaryota > Metazoa > Mollusca > Cephalopoda > Octopoda > Eledonidae > Eledone > Eledone cirrhosa. Next base: position 23,904,380 of record OZ024748.1, read on the forward strand.
TTCCATATCTAATGGTGCTGCTTGCTTCAACATTTACATGTTGATAGAGGAATTATATTTTGTTAAATAATGTGTAAACCCCCCCCCCCCCTCACACACACACACACACCTCAGCGCCCTGTGTGTAGGTGAATAGTTAGACTGGGGTGGAAGAGAGGTGGTGATGTGACATATCAAATTCAATGTTATATTGAAGACAGCTTTATTGAAGAAACACTCACATGTGATTTTCGAAGAATGAACATGTTGATCCCAGGAATGATTTGAGTTTCGTATGTTGGTCAATTGAACCTTCATCAGTTATCGATTAAGACCACGACTTTGGATACACAATTGAATTTTATATGTTCAATGGCTACATATAGAGCACACATGTAGGATACTGTATGACACATGTAGAATTCTTATCGTATGTGGCTTCGTTGGAGATGTCAGCTGACCAGGCTTTATGAAACACATATTTGTTATGAGCTGCCTAAATATATGATCCCGGAAGAAACTGACTGGATCATAGCATCAGCCCAGACATCCACACAACATTGACTAACAGACTATTGACTGTTGAGGACCAGAGGTGTCTTTTTACTGCTCAGTTAAGGTGACACTAACAGACTGTTGAGGGTCAGAGGTGTGTTTTTACTGCTCGGGTAAGGTGACACTAACTAAACAGACTGTTGAAGACAAGAGGTGTGTTTTTACTGCTCAGCTAAGGTTGTGTTGCCTAACAGACTGTTGAGGGCCAGAGGTGTGTTTTTACTGCTCGGGTAAGGTGACACTAACAGACTGTTGGGGGTCAGAGGTGTGTTTTTACTGCTCGGGTAAGGTGACACTAACTAAACAGACTGTTGAAGACAAGAGGTGTGTTTTTACTGCTCAGCTAAGGTGACACTGACTTTTGAGGACAAGAGGTGTGTTTTTACTGCTCAGCTAAGGTGACACTGACTAAAGACTGTTGAGGACAAGAGGTGTGTTTTTACTGCTCAACTAAGGTGACAATGAATAAACTGACTGTTGCGGGCCAGAGGTGTGTTTTCACTGCTCAGGTAAGGCGACACTAACTAAACAGAGTGGTGAGGATCAGAGGTGTGTTTTCACTGCTCGGGTAAGGTGACACTAACTAAACTGACTGTAGAGGACCAGAGGTGTATTTTCACTGCTCAGGTAAGGCGACATTGACGAAAACGATATTGTTTGGGGTTTTTTTCTCACAAGCCATAATTACTTATACTTCCTGCATTAAATATGTTAAGACTAATTTAACTCTTGTTTTTTTATGTAGTAGGCGTTTCTTAGTTACGTATGTATTTATATCTGTGTGTGTTTGTGTATGTGTGCGTGCATATGTATGTATGTGTTTATGCGTATCCGTGTATGTGTATGTTGGCTGTGTATGAGGGTGATGACGTCAAATATATAGAGTTTGTCTTAGCAGTATTTCGTTACGTCTTCTGTGTGCTCAGTGGAAATCTCGCCGGGGGTAACAACCTATAGTCATACTGTCAATAAAATAAGTAGCAGTCATTTTAATGTGTCGTTACAAGGTTTTCCTGTGATTTTCTTCTTCTGAGAAGAAATATAATCATCGAGAAGAGAAATAATATTTTATGAAAAGGAGAAGTTTGTGTTGCCTTTTTCTATCTTTCGTTATATTTCGTCTTGGAAGGAGGCGAATTGTATGAATCTTTCGGTTTGGATTAAAATCTCCAGTTACCGCACATAAACATATTACCAGACACAGTGGAGCCGCCAATGGACTCATTATGTGGTTGTTATACCTGTTAGAAATAGCAGCCAAATCTCTCACAAATCACAGCTTACTCTATGAAATAAATGAAGGAAACATTGGATAATGTATTCTTAGATATAATATATCTGGAAAATACACATGGGTAAGTCGTAGATAGAACAGGATCAGGGTTGACTAGAGGGCTACACAATGACAACAGCTACAACAGCTACAACAACAATAAGAAGGCCCATTCTTAATAACTGCACACATACATACATATATACATACGATCAGCTGCCCACTTGATGTAAACGTTGTCAGAAAAATACAGGAGAAGGAGGACATCTACGGACCATTGATGAGGAGTTTACAAATCCAGTATCCAAGATACACCTTTAGCTTCATACCCATCATTATTGGTGCTACGGGTTATATACCAACCCGCTTGGACCAAAGTATGGCTGAACTTGGATTTGCGGACAAAAAGCGCAGCTCCCTAATTCATAGTCTACAAATGGCTGCGATAGCTGGCACCTTCAAAATTTGCAAAACATTCTTGCGATTCAAGGGATGACCATTTCTTTTCTTTTACAACCTTGCCACCAGGAAGGTGGCCGGTCAAAAAAATATACTCGAAATTAAGAGAAAGAGATAACATAAATACATACATATATACATACATATATACATACATACGTACGTACGTATTTATGTATGTGTAATATATGTGTATATGCGTGTGTGTATGTGTGTGCCATACATACATACATACATACACACACACATACATACATACAGACATGCATACATATCTACCTAGTTGATGTTGTGTAAATTCCAATGAGAGAGTCTAGTGTCTATGTTAGAAACCGACTCTCTCTCTCTATTGGCAAAATTTTGTGAAATTATAAAACCAGAAGAACATACATACATATATACATACTGTGTCATCATACACACACACAGTGTCGTCTGCCAAGTGGAGATTAATATAGTTTCAGTGGTACCTACTATGATTAATACATTAGGCTATATAACATTGATTTGAATAAAGCTTTGACATACTGGGTTTTTTTCAAGAAAGAACAAAGCCATCTGAATTGTATCTTCAAGAGCAATCGACTAGCTTCCATATATAAATTTGAGCGACTTCCGTCCGTCCTTCCGTCACACAATGTGTGTGTGTTTGTGTGAATGTATGCGTGTGTAAAAGGAAGGAAAGGGATGGTGAAAAAACTATAACAAAACAGTGGCTGGCGTTCCATTTATTATGCTGTGTATCAGTATATGTGTATGTGTGCGTGTTTGTGTAAATGTGTATGTGTTTAGGTGGATGTATGTGTGTGTTTGTGTGAATGTATGTGTATTTGTGTGAATGTATGTCTGTGAGTGTGTATTTTTGCGTGTCTGCGCGTTTATATTTATTTATTTACTCATACGTAAACCGTATGCATATGAACATAGAGACATACACATACATATGCACATACACGCATACACATACATATGCATATACGTGCCACCATGTTGAAAACAAAGATTTGTAAGATATTCCCAAAATACTCCAGCATACATACATATATATATATACATACATATATATGCTTAAAAATATATACATACATACATACATACATACATACATACATACATACATACATACACACATACATACATACATACATACATACATACGTACATATATACATACACAAATGGCTGCGATAGCTGGCACCTTCAAAATTTGCAAAACATTCTTGCGATTCAAGGGATGACAATTTCTTTTCTTTTACAACCTTGCCACCAGGAAGGTGGCCGGTCAAAAAAATATACTCAAAATTAAGAGAAAGAGAAAACATATATATACATAAATACATACATACATACATACATACATCAATACACACATTACATACATACACACATTCATACATACATATATCTATATAGACACACAAGCAAACATACACACACACACATACACATACATACATACATACATACATACATACATACATACATACATACATACATGGTGGCTGCCAACTCGTTTTAGAGTACGGCCACTACTTTATATCCATGTAGGAGAACCCCTACAGATGCGCTAAACAAGTGTGACTTCTTAGTCCAGCCAGCGACTTGAAAACTCTGGTACAAACACTACACTTGTGACAATTATTGACACAGTGCTGGGCCCATGGTACCATGTGGCGACAAGTGCAGAGAGATCTCCAGATATAAAGCAATGCCTGTGCCGTGAAGCTTTTATAGTGAGCAAAGGCACTGCACAAAGCCAGTCCCACTCTCTTAACCGAGATGATATTTACCAAAAAGAAGAACAAGTCAACATCATTGGATACCATCAGGGTTGCAGGTGTTATATAGGAGTTTTCCTTCTCCTAGAATTCTGCCTTGACAAAGGCTAAGGGGTCATCTCTCCCGGATACATACATACATATATACATACATACATACATACATACATACATACATACATACATACATACATACATACATGCATACACACATACAAACATACATACATACAAACATGCATACACACATACAAACACACATATATACATACATACAAACATACATACATACAAACATGCATACACACATACAAACACACATATATACATACATACATACATACACACACACATACAAACATGCAAACATACATACATACACACCTACATGCATGCATACACTCGCACAAGCACACACGCATACATACATACATACATACATAAACACATACAAACACACACACATACACACATACAAACACACACACACATACATGCATCCATACATATTTAACAATTCGACGTAAACAGACATTAACAGACGTGAAGAGACACATTGTTGGCGTGAGAAACTATTCAATGAATTTCCATTGAATACTATCTGCAACATTAATGTCATAGTTATAAGCCTCGTTAAATAACTGCTTATTCTTCTGATAACATTCATTGAAGAATCCTTTTATTTAATATCGCAGAGGTGTTTGTCTCAAACCTGAATTCACCGTGCAGAGAATCACCATAAACAACATGGCTGGACACGGAAATAACAACAACATGGGAGAAGAACCAAAGAAAAACACAGCCAGAAATAGAGAAAAAAAAAAACAAAAAAACAAAAAAGAAAAAAATCATCTTGCTGGTTGGAGTTATAGAATTTGAAATTATAAATTCCCTTTTTCTTGGAATTATGAACTCAATAATGCCTTATGAAACTATAAAATAGCGGGAAAACCCAGAAATATTTGTCTGTATGCTCTGTGAATATTAATTATTCTGTGGTGAACTAGACTGAGAGTGGGATTATATCACGGCATAACAATTACTCTAGTGAGAAATATTTGGTGAACCAAAGAGGAAAGTTGACAATTTTAATTCTATTAACAAACGTGAGAACAATGCTGAAATATGAGTACATGCTGAAATATGAGTACATGCACATATTTCTAGGACACATATGCCTGAATCACGTGTAACATCAGACCAGACTCCAACTGTTATAATGTTAGCTGGCAGTAAGTCTGACCGTCCATATTGAGATGCCAACAGCCACATTTATAAATGTATTATGAGCTGGGGTGATGGGAAGAATATAAACAATTGGTATGTAGTTTTAATTAAATGTTTCGGGAAAAGATTCTTTCGTATATAAAATTCCCGTTATAAGAGTGGCCATATTTGACTAGTGTTAATACAAAGCCCACTGATTTCATACTAATGGCGGTTATTATGATCCAGGGTAAATATTTGAAATAAACTAATGAACCACCATTTTGACAAATAAAGCTTGTTTATATTTCCTTTTCTTTAACTGTAAAACTCTATCTTGAAGATAATACAGTAGGAAACAAAGGTAAAACAATAAAAAATGTTACAGTGGATTTAGAGAAAGGTAAAAGAATGATAATTGATGAAGGAAACTATCAATTATCTGACGACATTTATCAAATATAAACAACAAAAACTGAAAATAAAATAGCAAATAAAATAAAATGTTAGGAAATAGTAAATAAAAAATGATTATTCTCCAATATTAGTTTAAAACTGTCAGTAAGAAATTCCGCTATCAGATAAGAATAATTTAAAAAAAAATAATTAACAAGAAATTTAGTCGACATCAATCAACAATCTATAGAGAGATGAAGGGACAGTCAATAGAAATGGTACAAGTTCTTTGTGAAGAATTCTAGGGATTCATTCTGAAGAAACAACTGAAGAGAGAAAAATTAGTTTAACCAGGATAAAGTGTGGTGAGAAAAAATCCGAATGAAGTATTGTCATTACATTACACCAAAATCATTCTGTATCAATAGGAATATCCTGAAGAGCGCAAAAGAAAAACTTCAGAATAGGAAAGCATATGAAAAATATTTTTTTTCTTTTGTATTATTGGCTCCTGGTACGAAAATTGATCTCTTAAGGGATGTATCTTATTGACTTTTATCAGATGTGATATAAATATACAGAGCTGGCTGTAGCTGACAGAAACACGTCTGATACACCCCATCACACACACACACACACACACACACACACACACACACACACACACACACACACACACACACACACACACACACACACACACACACACACACACACACACACACACACACACACACTCAGTACCAGTGACATGGCGAAGAACTACCGGCCATATGCACGCCATAATCTAATGTCTGAAATGTCTATAACATAGCTGAACCTATACTTCCAGCATTACTGTGATAGTAGCAATATTATTAGAACCAAGAAGACGTATGGGAAGGAAGGATTTTGTGGTGTGTTGAGCAATGTTTAACTGACAATATTGTGATGTCAAAGATGTGACGGTATAAGAAGAATATCATAGCAGTCTGGCTGGTTTACAAGAAAATATTCGATTCTGCTTGTCATTCGCGGATGCTAAAACACCATTCGATTTATTAACAATAAACGTACTGTAGCACATAAAATTTAATTAGCAAGATAATTCTTGAAAAGTATAAAACAGCACTATGACTACATCACATTAAAACATGACGTTCACAACAATCTGTTCACCAGTAAACACACTATAAGCATTTGAATAAACGAACCCACTTTTAGATACTAGATATTACACGATGTTAAGAATTAAAATTTAAGACACCATAATGAAAGTCTTAAACAGCTTGGTTTACACCTGGCACACCATCCAGAAATAAAAAGATAAAGTGATTAGAGATATAAGCTTTACACCTCTTTAGGATAAAATATCACACGTTTATATTTCAAGGATATATGATAGAGGTATATTTCAATATATTGCAGGGATATAGTTTAATATCTCACTGAGGGTATATTTCAGAATCTCTGTGATGTTAATACTTCCAGTGAACCACTTAAGCCACTTTTATTTTATTGATGAAACCTGAAGAGAATGGGAATGGCTTACAAGAAGACAGGAACACCAACTCAACATATAGCTTTTTTGTTCGCCATGCAAATATGCCAAAAATATGAATAGCATTAAGAGCTTTGACCTGGTTGTGATTGTCTCAAAGAATATAGGGATGGGCTTTAGCCAGGATAAATGTTCCTTCGTCATTGTAAAACAAGAAATAACGATAGTCTTGCAACATTTCTTTTAATAGACCTACCATTTTCCTTATATCCGACGAGGAATGCTGCAGAGGTATCTGTATCAAATGATGACACATGCACCAAGGTACCCATGTCTAGGGAGTATAACTCTTGCATAAAATAAATCAGCGACTCGCAATGTGTTGGCGGTACCAATACACAAACCAATATTTGAATTGTTCGATTACGAGGTGAAATGCAGGCGATACATTTCCATATTAATAATT
>OZ024748.1:23919471-23926971 GCA_964016885.1 Eledone cirrhosa
ACACTATTACCTCCATCATCATCACCACCAACACTATTACCTCCATCATCACCACCACCAACACTATTACCTCCATCATCATCACCGCCAACACTATTACCTCCATCATCACCACCACCAACACTATTACCTCCATCACCACCACCAACACTATTACCTCCATCATCACCACCACCAACACTATTACCTCCATCATCACCACCAACACTATTACCTCCATCATCATCACCGCCAACACTATTACCTCCATCATCACCACCAACACTATTACCTCCATCATCATCACCGCCAACACTATTACCTCCATCATCACCACCAACACTATTACCTCCATCATCATCACCGCCAACACTATTACCTCCATCATCACCACCAACACTATTACCTCCATCATCACCACCACCAACACTATTACCTCCATCATCACCACCAACACTATTACCTCCATCATCACCACCACCAACACTATTACCTCCATCATCATCACCGCCAACACTATTACCTCCATCATCACCACCGCCAACACTATTACCTCCATCATCACCACCGCCAACACTATTACCTACATCATCATCACCACCAACACTATTACCTCCATCATCACCACCACCAACACTATTACCTCCATCATCATCACCACCAACACTATTACCTCCATCATCACCACCGCCAACACTATTACCTCCATCATCACCACCAACACTATTACCTCCATCATCACCACCACCAACACTATTACCTCCATCATCACCACCACCAACACTATTACCTCCATCATCATCACCACCAACACTATTACCTCCATCATCACCACCGCCAACACTATTACCTCCATCATCACCACCAACACTATTACCTCCATCATCACCACCACCAACACTATTACCTACATCATCATCACCACCAACACTATTACCTCCATCATCACCACCACCAACACTATTACCTCCATCATCATCACCACCAACACTATTACCTCCATCATCACCACCGCCAACACTATTACCTCCATCATCATCACCACCAACACTATTACCTCCATCATCATCACCGCCAACACTATTACCTCCATCATCATCACCACCAACACTATTACCTCCATCATCATCACCACCAACACTATTACCTCCATCATCATCACCGCCAACACTATTACCTCCATCATCATCACCACCAACACTATTACCTCCATCATCACCACCACCAACACTATTACCTCCATCATCATCACCGCCAACACTATTACCTCCATCATCATCACCACCAACACTATTACCTCCATCATCATCACCACCAACACTATTACCTCCATCATCATCACCACCAACACTATTACCTCCATCATCATCACCACCAACACTATTACCTCCATCATCACCACCAACACTATTACCTCCATCATCATCACCACCAACACTATTACCTCCATCATCATCACCGCCAACACTATTACCTCCATCATCATCACCACCAACACTATTACCTCCATCATCATCACCGCCAACACTATTACCTCCATCATCATCACCGCCAACACTATTACTTCCATCATCACCACCGCCAACACTATTACCTCCATCATCATCACCACCAACACTATTACTTCCATCATCATCACCACCAACACTATTACCTCCATCATCATCACCGCCAACACTATTACTTCCATCATCACCACCACCAACACTATTACCTCCATCATCATCACCACCAACACTATTACCTCCATCATCATCACCGCCAACACTATTACCTCCATCATCATCACCACCAACACTATTACCTCCATCATCATCACCACCAACACTATTACCTCCATCATCATCACCGCCAACACTATTACCTCCATCATCATCACCACCAACACTATTACCTCCATCATCATCACCACCAACACTATTACCTCCATCATCATCACCACCAACACTATTACCTCCATCATCATCACCGCCAACACTATTACCTCCATCATCATCACCACCAACACTATTACCTCCATCATCATCACCACCAACACTATTACCTCCATCATCATCACCGCCAACACTATTACCTCCATCATCATCACCGCCAACACTATTACCTCCATCATCATCACCGACAACACTATTACCTCCATCATCATCACCACCAACACTATTACCTCCATCATCATCACCGCCAACACTATTACCTCCATCTTCACCACCACCAACACTATTACCTCCATCATCATCACCGCCAACAATATTACCTCCATCATCATCACCACCAACACTATTACCTCCATCATCATCACCGCCAACACTATTACCTCCATCATCATCACCACCAACACTATTACCTCCATCATCGTCACCACCAACACTATTACCTCCATCATCACCATCACCAACACTATTACCTCCATCATCCCCACCGCCAACACTATTACCTCCATCATCATCACCGCTAACACTATTACCTCCATCATCATCACCGCCAACACTATTACCTCCATCATCATCACCGCCAACACTATTACCTCCATCATCATCACCACCAACACTATTACCTCCATCACCACCACCAACACTATTACCTCCATCATCATCACCACCAACACTATTACCTCCATCATCATCACCACCAACACTATTACCTCCATCATCACCACCAACACTATTACCTCCATCATCATCACCGCCAACACTATTACCTCCATCATCATCATCACCAACACTATTACCTCCATCATCACCGCCAACACTATTACCTCCATCATCATCACCGCCAACACTATTACCTCCATCATCATCACCGCCAACACTATTACCTCCATCATCACCGCCAACACTATTACCTCCATCATCACCGCCAACACTATTACCTCCATCACCATCACCGCCAACACTATTACCTCCATCATCATCACCGCCAACACTATTACCTCCATCATCACCGCCAACACTATTACCTCCATCATCACCGCCAACACTATTACCTCCATCATCATCACCACCAACACTATTACCTCCATCATCATCACCGCCAACACTATTACCTCCATCATCATCACCGCCAACACTATTACCTCCATCATCATCACCACCAACACTATTACCTCCATCATCATCACCGCCAACACTATTACCTCCATCATCATCACCGCCAACACTATTACCTCCATCATCATCACCACCAACACTATTACCTCCATCATCATCACCACCAACACTATTACCTCCATCATCATCACCGCCAACACTATTACCTCCATCATCATCACCGCCAACACTATTACCTCCATCATCATCACCACCAACACTATTACCTCCATCATCATCACCACCAACACTATTACCTCCATCATCACCACCGCCAACACTATTACCTCCATCATCATCACCACCAACACTATTACCTCCATCATCATCACCGCCAACACTATTACCTCCATCATCGTCACCACCAACACTATTACCTCCATCATCACCACCGCCAACACTATTACCTCCATCATCATCATCACCACCAACACTATTACCTCCATCATCATCACCGCCAACACTATTACCTCCATCATCATCACCACCAACACTATTACCTCCATCATCACCACCACCAACACTATTACCTCCATCATCATCATCACCACCAACACTATTACCTCCATCATCATCACCGCCAACACTATTACCTCCATCATCATCACCGCCAACACTATTACCTCCATCATCACCACCACCAACACTATTACCTCCATCATCACCACCACCAACACTATTACCTCCATCATCACCACCACCAACACTATTACCTCCATCATCACCACCACCAACACTATTACCTCCATCATCACCACCGCCAACACTATTACCTCCATCATCACCACCACCAACACTATTACCTCCATCATCACCACCACCAACACTATTACCTCCATCATCACCACCACCAACACTATTACCTCCATCATCATCACCGCCAACACTATTACCTCCATCATCACCGCCAACACTATTACCTCCATCATCATCACCGCCAACACTATTACCTCCATCATCACCGCCAACACTATTACCTCCATCATCACCACCACCAACACTATTACCTCCATCATCACCACCACCACCAACACTATTACCTCCATCATCATCACCGCCAACACTATTACCTCCATCATCACCGCCAACACTATTACCTCCATCATCACCACCACCACCAACACTATTACCTCCATCATCATCACCGCCAACACTATTACCTCCATCATCACCGCCAACACTATTACCTCCATCATCACCGCCAACACTATTACCTCCATCATCACCACCACCACCAACACTATTACCTCCATCATCATCACCGCCAACACTATTACCTCCATCATCACCGCCAACACTATTACCTCCATCATCACCGCCAACACTATTACCTCCATCATCACCACCACCACCAACACTATTACCTCCATCATCATCACCGCCAACACTATTACCTCCATCATCATCACCGCCAACACTATTACCTCCATCATCATCACCGCCAACACTATTACCTCCATCATCGTCACCACCACCAACACTATTACCTCCATCATCATCACCGCCAACACTATTACCTCCATCATCACCACCAACACTATTACCTCCATCATCATCACCGCCAACACTATTACCTCCATCATCACCGCCAACACTATTACCTCCATCATCACCGCCAACACTATTACCTCCATCATCACCACCACCACCAACACTATTACCTCCATCATCATCACCGCCAACACTATTACCTCCATCATCATCACCGCCAACACTATTACCTCCATCATCACCGCCAACACTATTACCTCCATCATCACCACCGCCAACACTATTACCTCCATCATCACCGCCAACACTATTACCTCCATCATCACCACCACCACCAACACTATTACCTCCATCATCATCACCACCACCAACACTATTACCTCCATCATCATCACCGCCAACACTATTACCTCCATCATCACCGCCAACACTATTACCTCCATCATCACCGCCAACACTATTACCTCCATCATCACCACCACCAACAACACTATTACCTCCATCATCATCACCGCCAACACTATTACCTCCATCATCATCACCGCCAACACTATTACCTCCATCATCACCACCGCCAACACTATTACCTCCATCATCATCACCGCCAACACTATTACCTCCATCATCATCACCGACAACACTATTACCTCCATCATCATCACCACCAACACTATTACCTCCATCATCATCACCGCCAACACTATTACCTCCATCTTCACCACCACCAACACTATTACCTCCATCATCATCACCGCCAACACTATTACCTCCATCATCATCACCACCAACACTATTACCTCCATCATCATCACCGCCAACACTATTACCTCCATCATCATCACCACCAACACTATTACCTCCATCATCGTCACCACCAACACTATTACCTCCATCATCACCATCACCAACACTATTACCTCCATCATCCCCACCGCCAACACTATTACCTCCATCATCATCACCGCTAACACTATTACCTCCATCATCATCACCGCCAACACTATTACCTCCATCATCATCACCGCCAACACTATTACCTCCATCATCATCACCACCAACACTATTACCTCCATCACCACCACCAACACTATTACCTCCATCATCATCACCACCAACACTATTACCTCCATCATCATCACCACCAACACTATTACCTCCATCATCACCACCAACACTATTACCTCCATCATCATCACCGCCAACACTATTACCTCCATCATCATCATCACCAACACTATTACCTCCATCATCACCGCCAACACTATTACCTCCATCATCATCACCGCCAACACTATTACCTCCATCATCATCACCGCCAACACTATTACCTCCATCATCACCGCCAACACTATTACCTCCATCATCACCGCCAACACTATTACCTCCATCACCATCACCGCCAACACTATTACCTCCATCATCATCACCGCCAACACTATTACCTCCATCATCACCGCCAACACTATTACCTCCATCATCACCGCCAACACTATTACCTCCATCATCATCACCACCAACACTATTACCTCCATCATCATCACCGCCAACACTATTACCTCCATCATCATCACCGCCAACACTATTACCTCCATCATCATCACCACCAACACTATTACCTCCATCATCATCACCGCCAACACTATTACCTCCATCATCATCACCGCCAACACTATTACCTCCATCATCATCACCACCAACACTATTACCTCCATCATCATCACCACCAACACTATTACCTCCATCATCATCACCGCCAACACTATTACCTCCATCATCATCACCGCCAACACTATTACCTCCATCATCATCACCACCAACACTATTACCTCCATCATCATCACCACCAACACTATTACCTCCATCATCACCACCGCCAACACTATTACCTCCATCATCATCACCACCAACACTATTACCTCCATCATCATCACCGCCAACACTATTACCTCCATCATCGTCACCACCAACACTATTACCTCCATCATCACCACCGCCAACACTATTACCTCCATCATCATCATCACCACCAACACTATTACCTCCATCATCATCACCGCCAACACTATTACCTCCATCATCATCACCACCAACACTATTACCTGCATCATCACCACCACCAACACTATTACCTCCATCATCATCATCACCACCAACACTATTACCTCCATCATCATCACCGCCAACACTATTACCTCCATCATCATCACCGCCAACACTATTACCTCCATCATCACCACCACCAACACTATTACCTCCATCATCACCACCACCAACACTATTACCTCCATCATCACCACCACCAACACTATTACCTCCATCATCACCACCACCAACACTATTACCTCCATCATCACCACCGCCAACACTATTACCTCCATCATCACCACCACCAACACTATTACCTCCATCATCACCACCACCAACACTATTACCTCCATCATCACCACCACCAACACTATTACCTCCATCATCATCACCGCCAACACTATTACCTCCATCATCACCGCCAACACTATTACCTCCATCATCATCACCGCCAACACTATTACCTCCATCATCACCGCCAACACTATTACCTCCATCATCACCACCACCAACACTATTACCTCCATCATCACCACCACCACCAACACTATTACCTCCATCATCATCACCGCCAACACTATTACCTCCATCATCACCGCCAACACTATTACCTCCAGCATCACCACCACCACCAACACTATTACCTCCATCATCATCACCGCCAACACTATTACCTCCATCATCACCGCCAACACTATTACCTCCATCATCACCGCCAACACTATTACCTCCATCATCACCACCACCACCAACACTATTACCTCCATCATCATCACCGCCAACACTATTACCTCCATCATCACCGCCAACACTATTACCTCCATCATCACCGCCAACACTATTACCTCCATCATCACCA
>OZ024748.1:23931971-23936971 GCA_964016885.1 Eledone cirrhosa
CTAAATGGCTCACAAACTGGTAGGTGTTATTTAAGCAAATACTCAAACAATTATTTATTGTAGTAAATAATTTATTGACAATTATACCGAGACAATTATTCATTGACTTAAATAATTTAATGACCCTTCACCAAGTTCTAAATTGACTAATTTCCAGATTCAGCGTTTAACTAATGAACGATTTAAAGATGTCACTTTTTGGCTAACTATTTCCTTTAAGGATGTAATTAAGCTATCATTAAATTTTCATTAAAGTTGTCTCAAATGGGTATTACTGGTGTAATGAGATATATTTCTACTTTCTGCCTATATTTTTAATATCTTTATAATTTATGTTGACCTTGTCACCATATAGGACCAGATCTAACATTCACTATGTAGCAATGCAGTGATATAGAGCTAGATCTAACATTTAAGATGTAGCAATTAAATGATAAACTCAACAAGTTTTCTATCAACCCCCGTAACGTTGTCATTAATACCCGGTTTCTTCTGCGTTAAACGACTGAGAGTACAAAACTCCCTCACCCCTACCCTTGACAGGATACTAGTCCATCGCAGGGTTTATCCTCATCTACTGCTGGTACTCATTTTCAGCTGAGTGTACTGGAGCAACGTGAAATATTTTACTCAAGAAAACACACACAACTCGGTCCAAGAATCGAACACACAACATTATAATCGCAAGTTCAACACCTTAACCCCTAGGCCATGCGACTTTACCCGGTTAGTAACAGCTAGTAAATTGTTTCAGAAAAGCTGCTATATCGAGGCAACATGATTTTTGTATGGATCAATCAGTAAAGAGCCTCTTAAGAAAATCGTTACAATTTGTGCGGTCAGTTGGTCTTGGTTAACACTCTCATGGAAAAATGTTCCAATTTGTGTGCTCAATTGATCTTGATCTAGTGCAATCTGTGCGCTCAGTTGATCTTGATCAACACTCTCATCTCAGTAGCTTAAGTAATCACTTAAACTGTAATAATTCAGATGGCCACATTCTTGAGATCAACAACATTAACAGAATCAACTCTTTGCTTGTTTGATTTTCAGCATTATACTTTGCAAGACTTTGAAAATAAAAGCACAAGCTCATCATCGGTGTCTTATATAATGATTTCGAAAACACTCGGCGACTTTTCAATCAATGTTGTAGATAATAGGAGGCTCCCTGTCTACAGTAAGACATTTTCGCTTGGACGAGTTCTAGCAACAATAATACTATGACTAAGATGGTTATGCTTCAGAGAGCGACAGGGCAACAGAAGAAAGTAAATTTACTTGTCACTGTTTTTCAGAATTAAGACAGTTTTAACAGCCCAAGCGTGTCTTGTAACACACAAAGACTGCCGTTGGTCATAATTTGATGATGAATGATAATGATGAAGGTGGCGGTGGCGGCGGCGGTGGTGGTGGTGGTTGTGAATGCTGATAGCGATGATGATAAGGAGGAGGAGAATGGTGATGGTGAGGATGATGATGATGATGATGATGATGATGGTGATTATGAGGAGGGGTGGTGATGATAAGGATGATGATGATAAGGAGGGGAGGAAGAGAAGGATGATGGTGACGATGATGATGATAAGGAGGAAGAGGAGGAGGATAGTGATGATGATGATTCATTGATAACCAATTGACAGCTTTGTTACAACTAACTACAGACATTCCATATCTGACATCAGTAGAAAGCTCTGCTGTTGAAATCTCAGTTGTAATCTTCACAAAATCGTTTTATCGTCTTAATCTGACTTTATTGAAATAAAAAATCTCTCAATTTGATCCTCATATTGTCTTCGATGTAAATAAGACATATATGACTTAGCTATAACTAACGCTCAATACTATAACTAACGTCTTGTCTAAGGTGTAGATAAGACACATATGATCCGGCTATAACTAACGCTCAGTTTGATCCGCATCTTGTCTAAGTTGTAGATAAGACACATGTGACTCAGCTATAACTAACATTCAATTTGATCATCGTTTTGTCTAAGGTGTAGATAAGACACACATGACTCAGCTATGATCACTAACGCTCAATTTGATCAACCTCTTGTCTAAGGTGTAGATAAGACACACATGACTCAGCTATGATCACTAACGCTCAATTTGATCAACCTCTTGTCTAAGGTGTAGATAAGACACATGACTCAGCTATGATCACTAACGCTCAATTTGATCAACCAGTTGTCTAAGGTGTAGATAAGACACATGACTCAGCTATGATCACTAACGCTCAATTTGATCAACCTCTTGTCTACGGTGTAGATAAGACACATGACTCAGCTATGATCACTAACGCTCAATTTGATCAACCTCTTGTCTAAGGTGTAGATAAGACACATGACTCAGCTATGATCACTAACGCTCAATTTGATCAACCTCTTGTCTACGGTGTAGATAAGACACATGACTCAGCTATGATCACTAACGCTCAATTTGATCAACCTCTTGTCTAAGGTGTAGATAAGACACATGACTCAGCTATGATCACTAACGCTCAATTTGATCAACCTCTTGTCTAAGGTGTAGATAAGACACACATGACTCAGCTATGATCACTAACGCTCAATTTGATCAACCTCTTGTCTAAGGTGTAGATAAGACACATGACTCAGCTATGATCACTAACGCTCAATTTGATCAACCTCTTGTCTAAGGTGTAGATAAGACACATGACTCAGCTATGATCACTAACGCTCAATTTGGTATGAAGGTAGGTAGGTAGGGGGAGGGAGGGAGGAAGGGGTGAGATGGAGTGATAGGTTTAAATATTGGATCCGGTCATTAAGCTCAATACTATAAATACATTGCATCTGTTGTTGCAGTTGAAGAGAAATGTCGAGAATAAATAATAGATTGTAATGGGGTGGGCGTGGGGTGTGGGGTGTGGGGGCTATAAAGCGTTGCCAATTGATGGATCACTTGAATGGCATCAACGAAAGGATGTGTAATGAGTGAAACAACTCCGATGTATCAGTACTGCTTTAATTACCCTTGTTTTTGTTGCTGTTGTTATTATTATTAGTGGGAATAGCCGGTGGATTGGCAGTATCGGCAGACCACCGGGTAATATACTTTACGGCATATAGTTACGGCCCTTTACGTTCTTAGATTCAATACCGCCGAGGCTGGCTTTGCTTTTCATCCTTATGAGACCAATAAAATAAAGTGCCAGTCAGGTACTGGAGTCGATTTCACCCACTTTTCCCTCCCCCCAAATTGCTGGCCTTGTGCCTAAATCAGAAACCATTATCATTATTATTATTTGGGAGAATCGTTAGAGCGTCGGACAACATGCTTTGCAGCATAGAGTAACGGCCATTTACGTTCTATAACTATAGTAACAATGAAATAATAATAAAAAAAAAAACATTATTGCATCCTTCAAGTAAACTTAAGGGAGCTTATTGACCAGAAAACCTCCCACCCTCATCCAACATGGCTCACTTTTAACTATTTTGTCACACCCAGAAGTATCTCGAAGAGAAAATCTAGACATCTTTATATAAATGTGACGGTTTAGCTGCATGCTTTTCATGAGTTGTTAGCAGGAAAATGTCGTATCTTGTGGCATAGAGTTACAGCCCTTTATGTTCTGAGTTTAAATCCCGCCGAGCTTAGCTTTGCCTTTCATCCTTACGAGGTCGATAAAATAAAGTACCAGTAACGCACTGGAGTCGGTTTGATCGACTGTCCCCTCACCCAAAATTGCTGGCCTTGTGCCTATAGTAGAAATCATTATTATTGATTAATAATTAATGATTAATGGTGTTCCAACTGTGACCATCCGATCTTACCTTTCAGACATAATATATTGAGAACATGAGAATCATGAGATTCCGGGTTCGAATCAACTATCTGACATATCAGACAGTATTTTATAGACCCTGGCCTGGCTCTATAGAGACTGTAGAAACACTTTGGAGAAATCTTACCTCTAATCATCCGGCGGCATCAGCCAAAATCGACTCAACAATTGATCTCCACGTGGGTCTGTCGTTCATTGCTGTTGTCAAGTCCTGGATTTCAATACCAGAATCTCTGGAGATGACATCGGGATAGGAGAGCTTGTGCCCCCTGTTATTAGTGACTGTTTGTGGTTTCTAAAGCACTGATGGGGACACAGCCTCAGAGGTGGCACGGTGGCAGTGGCCAGCAAATTGGGATAGGGGAGCTTGTGTTCCCTGTTATTAGTGACTGTTTGTGGTTTCTAAAGCACTGATGGGGACACAGCCTCAGAGGTGGCACGGTGACAGTGGCCAGCAAATTGGGATAGGGGAGCTTGTGTCCCCTGTTATTAGTGACTGCTTGTGGTTTCCAAAGCACTAATGGGGACACAGCCTCATAGGTGGCACGATGGCAGTGGCCAACAAATTGGGATAGGGGAGCTTGTGTCCCCTGTTATTAGTGACTGCTTGTGGTTTCCAAAGCACTAATGGGGACACAGCCTCATAGGTGGCACGATGGCAGTGGCCAACAAATTGGGATAGGGGAGCTTGTGTCCCCTGTTATTAGTGACTGCTTGTGGTTTCCAAAGCACTAATGGGGACACAGCCTCATAGGTGGCACGATGGCAGTGGTCAGCAAATCTTACTCTCCTCTTATGTATAACGACAGATATGCGTGGGAGGCCGGCATATATCTCTCTCTGTAATAGTAGTGTGGTAGTGGCGGTAATAGTGTGGTGGTATAGTGGTGGTAGCGGCAGTGGTAGTAGTGGCGGTAGTTCTGTAGTGGTAGTAGTGGTAGTAGTGGTGTAGTGGTAGTAGTAGTAGTGGTGGTGTAGTGGTAGTGGTTGTAGTGGTGGTGTAGTGGTAGTAGTGGTAGTAGTAGTAGTAGTGGTATATTGGCAGTAGTGGTGATGTAGTGGTAGTAGCGGTGGTGGTATAGTGGCAGTAGTGGTGATGTAGTGGTAGTAGTAGTGGTGGTATAGTGGCAGTAGTAGTGATGTAGTGGTAGTAGTGGTGGTGGTATAGTGGCAGTAGTGGTGATGT
>OZ024748.1:23941971-23976971 GCA_964016885.1 Eledone cirrhosa
CCAGCCAGACAAAAATTTGAATTATCTGTATAAGGAGAGCTTTGTAGAAATGTAATCAAATCTAGATAATGAAAATGGGTTACAGGGAATATAGAATGTATCAATGATTCTAAGCTGTTCAATATATTTCTGATTTAAGAGGCTTGACTTAAGATTAATACTGGCTCCAAGAAGGTGTAATATGTTTAGTTTCATAAATCTTCATGCTTACCGGCACTTTGTCATTTACAAATAAATGGGAAATTTCACATTTAGAAACATTAAATTCTCTAAATCTTATTATATTTCTATCATGACTCTGAAATCTTCAATAACTCGCCAGTAATTCAAACATCTAGACATTAATGATAAACTTTAGATCTTAATTAATATAATAAAAATCTATATTATGATAACTGCACAACCATTTTTGTCCGTATGTCACACGAATTGTTAAAACCCTTCTAAAATACTTATTTAGAATTCACAGAATACAAAATGCAGGACAAAAGAGAGGTGGAATGGCAGAAGTTCAAAATGATTCAAAATTTTTTTGTTCATACTAGAAATTTGTGTGTTCTGTCAATATTATTTTCTCCCTCTCTCTCTCTCTCTCTCTCTCTCTCTCTCTCTCTCTCTGCATACACAACAGATAGATATGTATATATATATATATATATATATATATACATACATATATATATATATATATATATATATATATATATATATATACATACATATATATACATATATATATACATATACATATATATATATATATATATATAGTAAAAAATTGAACGGGAACAAAACAGAGAGGCAGTACGAACAAAGGTTTATTAGTTTCACGCTCTTGAGAGTGGGGTGGTGATAGAGAACGACGTTTCGGGCATAAGCCCTTCTTCAGGTGAAAAGTGTGTGGGAAGAGAGTTCCAATGGTGTGTAGGGGAGTGGTGGAGAGACATAGAAAAAAGGGGTGAGAGGAAACGGTACAAATGAAATTAAATATAAAAGCATGGTAAAAATAAAAATAAAAATACGCATGAAGTAAAACAGGTGGTGGAAGGATGTGGGGCGTGTAGGGGTGGTGGCGGGTGGAGTGGGGAGAGGGAGGCGGGGTGTCCGAGCGGAGAGGGCTGAAGGTGGTGTGTGTGTGTAGGTGTACGTGTGTGTGTGTGTGTATGTGAAAGTAAGAGTTGGGGGAAGAACGGGGTTGCATGTTCAGGAAGAGGTGTGTGTGGGGTGGGGTGTAGGTTGGAGTGTGTGTGCGTGTGTGGATAGAGGGGTGGGGTGAGAGGATTCGGGAGGCTGAATGTGTAAATATGTGGTGGTACGCACGTGTGTGTGTGGTGTTTATGCGTGTTGTGGATGTAGGTGGCGTGTGGGGAAAAAAAATGTTTGGGGTGTATGTCAGTGGGTGAGTCCTTAAGGTAGTTCTGTAGACGATGTGGTGGAATGCTGAGTAATATCCTTGGGATGTGGTGGATTCTAGGGATCGATGTTCACATATGTGTAATCCGTTATATATATATATATATATGGTAAATTTCTTTAAGTCGTTTGGAAGCCTCGACAATGCAGATGGGTAAATCTCCGGGTAACAAGATCCGGTGATGGAGAGAGAGATGTAAGTGGGTGTACGTTGAGATGCGTGGCGTGTATAAGACGTGTAGAGGAATGAAGGAAAGAGCGTAAAGGATAAAAATAAAAATAACAACACGAGAGAGAGTTACCTTGGGAGAGATTTAATTGTCCCTATATATTTCGGATTCACATCCATCAACATATATATATATATACAAGGATATTAAATAAATGGAAACTATATTTATAAAACCATATTTATTCTATTATATATATTTCAAGGGTACCACAAATTTTGGTACGCTATCATCAGATAAAATACGAAGTGTGTTTTATAAATTTTGACATAACCAAGGATAATATACCTTAACGGTTCAAGTTATCTTTGGATAGTGAAAAGAAAAGTCAGATATTTCAAATTATTAAGATGAGTATGCAAGTGAGGTTTATGTAAAAAGGCTGAAAAAACGTTATTTTAGACGCAATGGAAAATTTAAATAATTATGATAAGTTATTGTATACGTAGGAAAGAAGAGAAAGGAGGAAGGGCTAGCATTTACGTTAATTTGGGGGACAAGATTTATTTACCTATATTATGAGTTATAATATTGTATATATAATCAATTAGATTATATGAAGAATTATGGTTGTAAATATTTTTATCTTATTACATTAGGATGGGTTATATGTATATAAATATCTTTGGAGATACAAAATATTTATACATATTGTATAAAGCTATGCTTGAAGCGAAATCCTATTTCTTAAATATCTATATATATATATTAATAAATTGCTTATGTTTTAGTTGTTTATTTATCAAATATGAGTTACGAAGGAGTTGAATTTGTATTTTACTTAAAAAATAGGTGGTTCAAGTTGTGAGAGTAGAACAATTTGTGGATTCAAAAATGTTGTTCAACATTGAGAATGTTTTCAGAATATTGTTAATTTAGCGAAGCTATACAGATTATCAAACGTAAAATACTTATGTATGCAACGATTTAGAAAAATGTTTACATGATTGAGAAAGGAAAGATAACTCCAAAGAGAAAAATTATATATTATTTTGAGTGAGATCCATTATTTTCGTCGAAAGATGTGTGAATGTTTGAGTAACAAAAAGAGAGAGGAAAAATGTAATGTGTATTTCGAAGAACTATCAAAAAGGGATAAATTTAGAATGTCATTTAAAGATTATCAATCTACATCTAAAATTATATTTATAGGAGTGTCCTTACAAAAATAATGTCGGAATTAAAAATAATGTCAGAATTAAAATAATGTAGGAAATTAAAATATTAAATATATATATTAAAAATATTATAAATATTAGAGGTATTACAAAATTTATGAAATATTAAAAATATAAAAAATATAAAAAATATTAAAAAATATTAAAAATATTAAAAAATGTTCATTTAAATTTTTTTTTTTTAAATAGGATCATTTTGAAGGTTTATAGAGATATTATAAATTAAAAATAGTTCTGAACGTGGAATTTTGGCGATGTTTGCAAGAAGAAAATAATTCTGATGATAGCGTACCAAAATTTTTGGTACCCTTGAAATATATATAATAGAAAAAATATGGTTTTATAAATATAGTTTCCATTTATTTAATATCATTGTGTATTATACTCCAGAAAAATCTGTTGAGTGCTCCGAATCAGTTATAAACATTTATATTTGTTGAATTACTAACAAATTGAATATCCCTTTTGCTTATATATTTATATACACACACACACACACACACACACACATATATATATATATATATATATATATATATATATATATATATAGCGGCGATGAATTAGTTTTGCGAGGTTTTTTATATGAAATCGTGTGTCGAAACAAATATTGTTGTACTTGGGGAGGGTCATATTTGTGTAATATTGCCAGAATTAATAACAGAACACACTCACTGTTTGGTTGGTTTTCGCTTCTCGCTTCTGTCTTTTATATCGGTAATCTAACTTACTCGGTCCTCAATGTTGCCATTGACTGACCGACGGTCAAAAATAATACAGATACAATATAGACACAAACATAGAACTGGACATGAAAGGAATTTGCCCATTATACAGGAGCAAATCATGGAATAGCTTAGATAGGGCTAGACATAAGATAGGGAAAGCCACCTCATGGTACGACAACCAGAGATACCAGAGTGTCATGTTTGTGGACGCCATCCCTGGAGGGAAATTAGCTAACCAGTGTAGAAAGGCCCTGAGAAAGACCCACTTAAAAATAAAGGTGGTAGAAAAGCCAAGAACCACCATAAAATCCCTGATCAGCAAAACCTACCCTTTTAAGAAAACCCACTGTACCAATAGGAAATGTATCATATGTAAGGTGAACCCCCGGATAAACTGTAAAACTAGAAACGTAGTCTATAGCATAAGATGTACAGAGGGTACTTGCAGAAACATGACAACAACATACATAGGTGAGACAGCTCGTAGCATAGGTGAAAGGATAGACCAATACTGGGGGGAACTAAAAGGACGAAAAAACGGGCCAGTACTATACGAACATGCTAGACAACAACATGATGGTAACATAGACAACATAGAAATTAGAATAATATCTAAACATAGAAATGACCCAGCAGATAGGCAAATCAGAGAGGCCAGTGAAATAGAAATTAGAAGACCAAGGCTAAACAGAAAGAATGAATGGAATAACAACAACACCCAAACAAACAACACTGACCTAAGAGGAGTATAAACAAGTAAATAAAATAAAATAAATAAATAAATAAATACATACACAAGCACAATAACAACAAGCACATAAACACATACTAGTCACCCATCACACAGCAAACAAAACACTATACACACACGCAAACGCATGCGCAAAGAAGACAAAATAAAATAAACAAACAAGCAAATAAATAAATAAATATATAGACAGACTGAATAAAAATGGCGTAGACATACAATACAACAGGAGGAAAATATAACACCACTAACGATGTTGCAGATGTGCAACGAAAGATTTATGATAAACTATATATATGTGTTTGTGTCTATATTGTATCTGTATTATTTTTGACCGTCGGTCAGTCAATGGCAACATTGAGGACCGAGTAAGTTAGATTACCGATATAAAAGACACAGAAGCGAGAAGCGAAAACCAACCAAACAGTGAGTGTGTTCTGTTATTAATTCTGGCAATATTACACAAATATGACCCTCCCCAAGTATAACAATATATATATATATATATATATATATATATATATATATATATATATATATATAATTCCAAGTAATCAGTGTTAGTTGATCAGGCAATCGAACGAATGTGGTGTAATCAGATGTAAGTACTCCCAGCCGTGGGCACCTTAAGGTATTACCTATATGGTATCAGATGGAGTGACAATACAACTATTATATATGTACATAACAAGTTGTAATAAACCGAAGATGTATACGTGATACCGTCACTCTTCATTTTTATAATGTGTGTGTGTGTGTGCGCGCGCGCGCGCGTGTGCGTGTGAGTTTGTATATTAAATGATGAGATAAGCAAGCGAGGTGTATGATGAATTTATTCTGTATATATACAGAGATTTGGAGATGCCAGGGCTCAACTCCTTGATTGTAAACGCCTAAAACTCAAGTATAGGGTCTTTTTAATCAAGGCGGAAAACTGGAAGCATATTCTGGCGGCAGCAGCAGCAGAGGTAATGGTGGTGGTGGAGGTGGTGGTGGTGGCGGCGGCGGCTGTGGTGGTGGTGGTGGCGGTGGCGGCTGTAGTGATGTTGGTAATGATGATGATAATGAGGGTTATACTTATGTTGTTTATATTTTCATTTTTTAAATTTCAACTAGAGTGCCGTTACTCTATTTAGTGAGGTGACTTTCTCTTCCATTGCCCAATCTGTCCCCTTCAATCTCCTATTGCAATCCTTGCTACACGTTACACGACGCCATTTGTATTTTTAAAATTTTAGATAAATAAATAAGA
Source organism: Eledone cirrhosa (assembly GCA_964016885.1). Lineage (NCBI taxonomy): Eukaryota > Metazoa > Mollusca > Cephalopoda > Octopoda > Eledonidae > Eledone > Eledone cirrhosa. Next base: position 23,947,521 of record OZ024748.1, read on the forward strand.
ACAAAAGTGTTTTCGACTATTACATGATAGGAAGAATTAGTAGCTAACTTTCTTCTGTCACCTCCGCAACAAAATACTCGGAGTTTAGATAAATTCCTAAATAGATAAAGAAACAATAATTCATTTAAAAACTCATACAGGAAAGCAGAACGTTATATCCGAGAGAGAAGATATAATAATTATAATAATTGTTTCTACTTTAGGCACAAGGCCAGCAATTATCCCAGTGCATTACTGGTACTTTATTTTATCGACCCCGTAAGGATGACAGGCAAAGTTAACCTCGGCGGGATTTGAACTCAGACTATAAAAAGCCGTAACTCTATGCCACGAGGCTCTACCGATGCTGTCAAATAATAATGATAATTGTTTCTACTTTAGGCACAAGGCCAGCAATTATCCCAGTCTATTACTGGTACTTTATTTTGTCGACCCCGTAAGTATGAAAGGCAAAGTTAACCTCGGCGGGATTTGAACTCAGAATGACAAGGGCCGTAACTCTATGCGTCAAAGCATGGCGTCCGACCCTCTACCGATACTACCAATCCACCATAATAATAATTGTTTCTACTTTAGGCACAAGGCCAGCAATTACTCAGTGCATTACTGGTACTTTATTTTGTTGACCCCGTAAGGATGAAAGGCAAAGTCAACCTCGGCGGGATTTGAACTCAGATGGTAAAGGGACGTAACTATGCTGGAAAGCATGGCGTCCGACCCTCTACCGATACTGCCAATCCATCAATGGTTTCTGATTAAATCGACCTCAGTACGTTACTGGTACTTTATTTTATTGAAGAAGGAGAATGAAATGGACAACGCGGAGGAGGAGGAAGAGGAGGACAAGAAGGAGGATGGGGAGGAAAAGAAGAAGGAGGGTGAGGAAGAGAAGGAAGAGGGGGATAAAGAAGAGGAGGAAGAAGCGGGGGAGGACGAGGAGGAAGGTGTGACATACATCCAACAATCAGATCGTACTTAACGATTGTTACTACGACCACAATGTCAACAGCACACACACACACACACACACATACACACATATGAATACACACATATATACACACATACACACACTTGCACACATGGAGACGCACACACATACATATATATCCATACACATACACACACATACATACATACATACATACATACATACACATACGTACACATACACACACATATACATACACACACGCATATATACCAACATATACTCACACTTACACACATACACCCACACCCACACATACTCTCACCACACCACATATATACACGCGTACACAGACGACTCTGTTCCACGTGCAGCCGTAGTACTTGAAGCAGGAGAGAAAGCCTTCTAAACGAAGTCAGTGAGGTGAAAAGATGGCTACCAAAGCAGGACAAAAGACATTAACGGCGACTAGACATTAGAATCAACGCTATCATCAAATTGTTTTGTTTAGTAGGCGACGAATTGAGAGAAATAATAAAGAGCTGTACTAAATATGTATTACACTTTATTTTGTCCTGTAGCTTTACATTCTGTAGTTAATTCTTGTATGAGAGGGCAAGATGGTTCACTTGACTATATATATATATATATATATACATACATACATGCATGTACGTATGTATGTGTGTGTATATATATATATATATATATATATATATATACATACATACATGCATGTACGTATGTATGTGTGTGTATATATATATATATATATATATATATATATACATATATATTTATATATATATATATATATATATATATATATATATATATATATATATATATATATATATATATTAGAAAGTGAAGTTTTTTTTACAAAATGAAAAATAACCGAGGTGTCCCTCACGAGTGAAAGTATAAAGAAAAAAAGATGAAATCGAAAATGCAACTGGAGTCTTATTTTTAAAAAATATATATATATTTATTTGGTTCCTTTACCGGTTTCACAGTTCTTCTGCTTTTAACAAGTAGAGTTGAGATGGAGGGTCTGTGGTTTTTCTCACATCTTTCTCACACACATATATATATATATATATACATATATATATATATACATATATATATATATATATATATATATATATATATATATATATATATATATATATATATATATATATATATATATATATATATATATATTAAATATTTTACTCTTGATTTGGCCAGAGAATTATATTTCCAGATACCTTTTAAACGTAACTTTCCGTATTTATTACTGTTATGAGATATTGTTTGTTATCTAGGTATCACTTCTCTTTTTTTAGCCTAAGAAAATATCTATATGCGTGTGTAATTAATACATGCATACATTTATTTTTTTAAATTAATTGAGTTCTTAACACGCAGGATTGATAATGTTTTTTAAAAAACTAATTAACCCACGTGTATATTATTTTACTTTTCTTGTGACTCGCGATTGCCTCCCTTTTCCGCTTCGTGACGCTATATTTCCTCAGTCTAAAGACTGCTGGAATTTCAAATTTGGCGGTCATTTGATGCGTGAAGGGGTGACTTAGCGGACACGAAAAATAACTGCGGTAAGAAATTTTTTCTTATATCAAAGTTTAATGGGCATCTACTGATGATTTATAAGTGCCTACCTACATATATTCTTACAGAAAAATATGTTAGGCTTCTACATAAACTGGAAACATTCTCCCAACTTGTAGAAAACTTATAATGAAACAATTGTTTGGAAAGAGAGAGATATTTTAATTTTAATTATATCTCATATAAAATAATACAACTGGCTTTCCACAAAATACATATAGTTAGCACCCCAAACACAAAATTGGGATTATACTAACGTATACCCTAATGTTTGTTGAGTGAGATGGTTGCTAGTCAGAGTTTAGCTTAAAGCTTTCTCTGTTATTGTATTAAATATATATATATACATATGTATATATGTATGTATATATATATAAACTTTTCCTTTCCAAAGTTTGCCGTGTGCCGAGTCATAAATTCATTCATATATACACACGTATATCTATCTATCTATCTATATATATAAATAAAATAAGATAAAATAAATAAGTCAAATGTTTAAAATTTGGCTTCGTTTATTACTGCTATATATATTTCGGTGACAGCCATCTTTGGCTGTGACCTCTTCAGGCAGTCCGAATTAGTCTGGTAGAGACGAGTACACATGTTGTTGAGGTGTTTAACTTTGTCAATACTCTGATATGCCCAGTTCCTGGTTGGGTTGTTATTTCACTGAGGAACTGGAATCATAAGGTTTTGGTATACAACCAACATATACTCAAAATGTATATATATATATATATATTTATATATCTATATATCTATATATCTATATACACACATACATTACAGTCACACACATACACACACACAAATATATATATATATATATATATATATATATATATATATATATATATACATGCATACGTACGTGCATGCATACATACATACACACATACGTACGTACAAACGCACATGCATACACACGTACATACATACATACATACATACATACATACATACATACATACATACATACATACATACATACATACATATACACACACATACACACACATACATACAAACATACATACATACATGCATACATACATACATACATACATACATACATAGTGGCTGCCAACTCGTTTTCGAGTACGGCCACTACTTTATATCCATGTAGGAGAACCCCTACCGATGCGCTGAACGCGTGTGACTTTTAGTCCAGCCAGCGACTTGAAAACTCTGGTACAAACACTACACTTGTGACAATTATTGACACATAGTGCTGGGCCTATGGTACCATGTGACGACAAGTGCAGAGAGATCTCCAGATATAAAGCAATGCCTGTGCCGTGAAGCTTTTATAGTGAGCAAAGGCACTGCACAAAGCCAGTCCCACTCTCTTAACATACATACATACATACATACATACATACATACATACATACATACATACATACATACATACATACATACATACATTCCATCAGTCAACGCGATCAGTCGCATATTTTGGCGTGGGAGACTATTTATTAAATTTAAGATGAATACTATCTCCGACAGTAATGCCACAACTACAGCCAGGTTGAATAACTGGTTATTCTTCTAACTATCCCTTCTGAAGACACCCTTTATTCGAATTCGTAGAGATATCCGACTAAATACATAATTCCTTTTACAAGGATTTGCTACAAACAGCATGGCTGAACACAACATCAACAAGAAAATTAAGGAAGTATCGAAGACAAATAACAAAGAAGGTAATCAAACTTTATTCAGTTGTAGCTACAGAAGAAACCGAAATTATAAATCGCATTTCTCTTGGAGTTGCGAACTTAATAATGATTTATTTAATTGTTATAAAATGGCAAAAAACAATCCCTTCATTGGCTATATGAATAGAATGAAGCTACACTGGGACGAAATGCACCCAGAGCTAAATTATTTCACAGCGAAACAATTACGCCAACAAGCGACGTTTGTTGAACGTAAAAATAAGATAAATATTATTAATTGTAAGTCCCCCACAACAAACATGGAATCAACAACACGTGCTACAGATCGCCATGCTACTAGACTTCCTAGCAGCCAGGTCGAACAGCGCCTTGAAACAACTATGCCTGTACCATCTAAGTCTACCTCGAATGCTGGGGAAAACACTATCGATAATAATAATAATCGAAGAAATAATAATAATAATCGAAGAAATAATAATAATAATCGAATAAATGTGACACCACGTATACCATCCGAGTCTACCTCGACTGTTATCGATAATGATAATCAAAAGTATAAACAATTGAAAATTTCCCTCAACGAAATCTTCCAGAGAGAAATTAACTCATGTATAAATATCTCTCTGGCTGAACGTGTTAAAATGACAATGGTGAATAAAAAAACAAATAATGAAATACTACGTGTTATTGACGAAATAGGGGATGAATATTTACGACGGATAAAAACCCCAACATTTTGGCAAATCAACGCCTGTTTATATGCCTCAGCAATGACAGTGAAGCATTATCTTGGTGATAGCAGAGATATTAACAAGAACAAAACACCACCAAAAATACCATCATATATAACTAAAATAGAAAAAAAAGAGTGCTGACCTACGAAAAAACATAGGACATGTGATAACGCTCCTTACATGCAAACAAACACAAAAAACCCTCACTCCTCACCAACAAAGAGTGAAAAATAAAATAGAGACGATGTTTGGTAACAGTAGAACCAGAACTCTCCAATATAAGCTGATCACCCTCAAACAAGAATTGAGAGCTGTTAGCGAAAAATGCCGATACCTGAAGAAGGTAGATGAGAGAAAAATGCTTAATAAAAGATTCAGACGAAACCAAACATCAGTCTATAGAGATATGAAGGGCAAAATAATAAGTGTCACTGAGGCCCCAACCCAGAAAGACATAGATTCCTTTTGGAGAAAAATATGGGGTGAAAAGAAGAATTTCAACCAAGATGCAGTGTGGCTAAGAGAAATCCGAAAGAACTATTGCTCCTACAAAAACATACGAAATAAGTGAGGGTACCCTTGAGACTGTGATAGGAAAACTCCAAGATAAGAAAGCACCAGGAAGAGACATGATTGTCGGCTGCTGGTACAAAAAACTAATATTCTATCGGAGGTATCTTACTGACCTCTACCAATAAGTTCTTAAGGGAGATACACTTATACCAGAATGGTTGACATTAGCACAAACGTTACTGGTCCCCAAGAACAAAGACACCCACTTGGCAAAAAACTACCGACCCATTGCATGCCAGAACCTGATGTATAAGATGTATACAGCCTGCCTCAACCTATTCCTCCAAGATCACTGTGAAAATAATAACATCACCACAGATGAACAAGCAGCTGGAAAGAAAAGGGTTTGGGGATGTGCTGAACAACTCCTAATCAACAAAACTGCGATGTCGGAGGTGCGACAATTTAGAAGGAATATGACTACAGTCTGGCTGGACTACAAGAAAGCTTTCGATTCTGTTCCCCACTCTTGGATGATAGAGGCCCTCCAACTTGCTAAAGTCCCAGACATTATTGTCAGAGCCATAGAGAGGCTGTCTTATTCTTGGGCTACTATCCTAAGGTTAAAGACAGAGAGGGAGGACTCTATTTTCACTGATAAAATAAAATATTGCAGGGGTATATTTCAGGGGGACAGTCTCTCTGTGATATTGTCCATCTTGTCATTAAACCCCTTGTCCTTTCTGCTCAAGGAATGTGAGGGATACATCATTGGCTCACAGGAGGACAGAAATACGAACCTAACCCATAACTTCTTTGTGGACGATCTGAAACTCTATGCCAAGAACATGGATGGGATGAAGAAAAATCTTGACCTGGTTACAACGTTCTCAAAGGATATAGGAATGGAGTTTGGCCAAGATAAATGCTCATACATGACTGTAAAGCGGGGAAAAACAACAACCCAATCTAGCAACATTGTCATCAATGGTCTAACTGTTTCATCGATATCTGATGAGGACTGCTACAGATACCTGGGGATAGATGAGAACATATCCTATAATGGTATCTGTAATAAAGAACGCGTAACCAGGGAATACTACACCCGATTAAGAAAGATCTGGTCATCGGAACTCTCTGCGCAAAACAAAACAGTGGCTCACAATGTGTTTGCTGTGCCTGTCCTAACACCAACGTTTGGAATACTCAATTGGACGATAGACGAAATCCGAGCAGTTGATGTTGGAACTTGAAAAATACTGAACAACACCGGAAACTTCCACATCAACAGTGACATAGACCGCCTTTACTTGAAACGTAAGCAGGGAGGCAGAGGCCTAACATCAGTCCAGACAACATTTGAATGTCGCATCATATCTCTCCGACAACATCTACGAACCTCGAAGCGTAGGAGCCCGCTTCTCGAGCAAGTCTATCTGCATGAAACAGATAAGATCATGAGAGTTGGGAAGGAACTCCTTGAGAGATATTCCCTGTGTGATAATCAAAAACTCACACTCAGGGATGTCGCTCAGCAGTATCGCAGTGAATCCATGGATGAAAAACTGCATGCCTATCAGCAAAAAATCATGCATGGATATGTTGCCAGGAAACTCCAGAGTGAGAGTAATATAGATTAGGAAAGTAGTCTATCTTGGACCAACAACCGCTATATTGGCTCCCACTTTGAAGGATACGCTTTTGCAATCCAAGAACAGGAGATTAGCACGAAATACCTGATTCACAAAAGAGATAGGGATGCAGGCAAAACACCTAGATGTGATAACAAGTGCAGACTCTGCAGAACTAACATCGAGGATATCACCCATGTCATCAGCAGCTGCCCAAAGATGTCATCGCGGTACTATCTACCTATGATGCATGATGTAGTGGCCAAAACAGTGTACGATGCAGTTCGTAAAAAAGATAGCCCCGATGACAAACACATTAAAAGCTACAACAATGTGGAAGACATCCATGTACATAATATGAAAGAGTACTGGTGGAATGTTCCAGTAAAAACCCCAATAAAATGCAGGCATAACAGACCAGATATTATGATATGGGACAGGGAGAAGAAAACATGCACAGTAGTGGAAATCAGCTGCCCAGCAGATGCCAATATAATATCAAAGATTAGTGAAAAGGAGAATATTTATGCAGAACTGATGAGAAATCTGCAGATACTCCACACTGATTACACCTTCAGATTTATGCCTGTGATTATTGGGGCACTGGGATATGTTAGTAACTGCCTCAATACAAATCTTGAGAAGCTAGGCTTCACAGGAACAGAAAGAACACAACTAGTTAGGAAATTACAAGTACAATCCATTAATGGAACAGTAAAAATATGTAAAACATTCCAAAAATGTTGCATCTAATAACTGCATATACACATGTACAGATACAAAGCATATACACATGCACACATACAACTCAAAACATACACATCCACACATACAATAACATCCATATCGACACATGCATTGATGTTGTGTAAATTCCAATGAGAGAGTCTTGTGTCTATGTTAGAAACCGACTCTCTCTCTATTGGTAAAACTTTGTGAAATTATAAAACCAGAAGAACATACATACATACATACATACATACATACATACATACATACATACATACATACATACATACATGCACACATACATACATACATACATACATACATACATACATACATACATACATACATACATACATACGTACATACGTACATACATACATACATACATACATACATACATACATACATACATACATACATACATACATACATACATACATACATACAAACTTTAATGACCGACATTTGTAATGGAGAATGACTCGGTCGATGACCTGAAATTGTCTTCATATAATATTGACGACACGAAGAGATAGTTACAGTTAGTCACTACATCTCGTGGGGGCATAAAATGGCGGTGTGGTGGGGTGAAACTATAAGACTTTACAATTGGCTGTCAATAGAGAGTAGGTTGTTAACCAGACAAAGAATATCAACGACCTGTATATCTTCTTTATCTCTGATGTTGGATGTTACGAGTATCTTGAAATCTCACGTAACAATACGCCACGTGTGTTTGTCTGTGTGTCTATCTATCTATCTATCTATCTATCTATCTATCTGTCTATCTATCTATCTATCTATCTATCTATCTATCTATCTATCTATCTATCAACTGGGGAAAATCGACTAACTTTTTAAATTGCATTTGTGATAACATTTTACACGTTTTTATTGTATGTAAACTTCCCCCTTTGTATTTGTCCCCTTCTTTTGTGCCCCTGTGGCTAATAAAGAAATCTATCTATCTATCTATCTATCTATCTATCTATCTATCTATCTATCTATCTATCTATCTGATTCTTTTTTTCAAATACCACTTTGGAAGAAGAATCAGGATGGAGAGAGAGGTGCTGTACCCCAGCAAGTTTTATGAAAGGTGGGTGAAAGTGGCGAGAATGGCCCGAGTGAATGGGCCTTCTCTCTATATCAGCCTGTAGGTTGAGGAAAAGGAGGAGGAGAGGAAAGGAGTACAAGCTCTTCGTACTCCTGGAGATGAGGGTTGCACATTTTTTTCGGGGGTCTGTGTTACCCATATAAACTGTCTCCCTCTATTGGGGAAAATCGACTAACTTTTAAATTCCATCTGTGATAACATTTTACACGTTTTTATTGTATGTAAACTTCCCCCTTTGTATTTGTCCCCTTCTTTTGTGCCCCTGTGGCTAATAAAGAAATATATCTATCTATCTATCTACGCCTGGGCGACTGGGCGCCTGGCACACCGAGTGTGCCCAGGCGCTCACGGCTCTCTAGCAGGCGGACCCGGCTGTCAGTGGAGAATCCACCTCGTCATTCTATAGAGGGCTGGTGGTTAGCAGGTGCGACGACGCCCTCGGAGAAGCCCTAGGCATGGAGGAAGACGAACTGGCCAACCTGTTCGGTAGGACATTCAGCCCGGGACCCATGGATAACTTCCAGAGGTCCCTGGCCTGGCAATGCTACAGAAGGGCTCTGCCCGTTCGAGAAAGGCTCTACAGACACGGGCGCCCGGGTAGGGACCCATCGAAAAAGGTCTGTCCCAGATGCGTGTGCGACGAGGAAACCGTTGCACACGCATTGGTACACTGCTCGGGCATTGCCGATCTGTGGGGCTATGTCGAACAACTGCTGTCAAGGGTGGGACCGATCCGGTTGACCACCGAGTCTATTGTAACGATCAAGCCGCCTCCCCTCTTCAAAAACGAAGGAAAGGTGGTGTTTCTGTGCGCAATAGCCATGGCGAAAGAGGTTGTATGGTGGACGCGTCTAAAAGGACTGAGGTCAGACACCTTTCTCTCTGGCCAACAACTGGTCCGTTTCTTCCGATATCATTTCGGAAGAAGGATCAGGATGGAGAGAGAGGTGCTGCACCCCAGCCGTTTCTATGAAAGATGGGTGAAAGTGGCGAGAATGGCCCGTGTGAATGGGCCTTCACTCTACATCAGACTATAGGTGAGGAAGATGAAAGACCAAGGGAGCACCCCTTCTCTGTGCTCCTGAGGAGAAGGGTTGCACACTTTTTTCGGGGGTGTGTGCGACCCCCCAAGGCGCCTCCTCTCTATTGATGACTTTGTTATAAATTTTATTTTTTGTTATATTTTAGTTTATTTTTATATATTGTTATTGCCTCCTCCTTATTGAGGACGCCTTGTTTTGTAAACTCTCCCCATTGTACTTGTCCCACTTTTGATGCCCTGGTGGCAAATAAAAGAAACATATCTATCTAATTATCTATCTATCTATCTACCTATCTAACTATCTATCTATCTATCTATCTAGATGAAAGTTCATGAGAGCACTCTCTCTCTGTGCTCCTGAGGAGAAGGGTTGCACACTTTTTTCGGGAGTGTGTGCGACCCCCCAAGGCGCCTCCTCGCTATTGAGGATTTTGTTTTTCAATTTATTTTTGTTATATTTTATATTTTTATATTTTGTTATTGCCTCCTCCTTATTGAGGACGCCATTTTATGTAAACCCCCCCCCCCCCATTGTACTTGTCCCCTCTTTGATGCCCTGGTGGCAAATAAAAAGAAAGTTATCTATCTATCTATCTATCTATCTATCTATCTATCTATCTATCTATCTATCTACGATGGACACATGTGCTGAGCTCGCTCGGTAAGTTTTTGTTTAAATTCATACGGAAATTGTAAACTGTAAACTTTCATTTTTGTATCATTTTGTAGAGGGACTGCCAGGTCAAATTTTGATCTGGTCGGTCTCTCAAAATATTCTGCGCCTTTGGGCGAAATAGTATTGTGAACATTTTATCTTTCGAAAAACTTCGAAAAACCCTATTTTGAGAAAAATGGCTGAAGCATCTTCACCATCAATCAAAGAAGGAAAGGGGAAGTCATACTCACAGCTTCCCCCTGCCACTGTCACAGCAGCAGATGCCAAAGGCAGAGGTCAGAGAGAGGAAGAATTGTCTTCACCTGTTGACCGACCACTAGATGTAGCCACAACTACACAAGAATTTGAAAACAACAACAACAACAACAACAACGACAACAACAGCAACAATAAAGACAACAAAAACAACAACAACACAAACGTCACAAGTATCCACACACGAAACGAGAAAGACAACAACAACAACAAAGATGAAAACAACTCAAACGACGAGAAACAAAACAATACTAATATCCAAAACGAAAACAAAATATCTTTTGCACAAACGGCTAAATTATCAGTCGCTTATGTGCTGGAAGATATTTCAAAAGCAAAAGAAATGCTGGAAAAAGCCAAGAAATATGTGTCTTTTGGCGAAAACGGATCGTTTTCTATACATTCACCTCCGGAGCTAAAAAGACAGACGGAATTACGAACTGTCGTATTCCGAACAATTTTAAATAAAACAAAGAAACCAGCGCAACCATCTCAAGCGGAAACTCAGTTAGTCTTGAAAGACGCGATGAGAGACATCACTTTCATACAAAAGGATAAACTCTATGGGAGTTTATCCATATTGATGAAAGACGAATTGGCGGCAAAAAAATACTCTGTGTCGCCAATTCGGTCCACACACTACACCTTCTTCCCCACCTACATGGGTAAAAAAACCCAGAGGATATGGATAACCACCATCACCCCAAACATAAACTACTGGTGGTTACTAACCGGTTTCCTCAATTTAGACGAGGACAACCTCATCTCAATAGGGAAGGCATCCGGCGACGCGTTCAGTGGAACGAGCCTCGAAGTTCTGACCCAAATAAGGCCAGAACGCATCGCCCAAATCCCTGAGCGCGTCATGCTGGATGACCGTACCCACCTCAACATTATTGTGGAGGGTAGGCGTCCCTCCTGTTACCTCTGTGGCAATAGAGGTCACCTGAGGGCTGCCTGTCCCCAGCTCACACAGAAAAAAACACTGCTACCAACACCAACACCACCCCAACTACAACAACAAAAACAACCACAACAATAACAAAAACCAACAACCCCACCACCACCACCACAACAACAACAACAACAAACACGTGAAAAAATAACACAGAATACTGTCCCACCCAATCCCTCCCCACCCAAAACAAATACAAAAACACGCACACCGCAAACACTACCAGAAAACATACCCCTCCCACCCAACAAGGAAGACGAACCTCTTTCGTCGCAAGACGAAAAAGATCCCTTCCAACAAGTAAAAAGAAAGAAGAGGAGACGCACCACAGACACACATGTTAACTTTAATCCCCCCCCAAGAGAACACAAACTACACACAAACCACCCCTCCCTGTCACACAACACTAACTGCTACACAAAAAAAGACCTTACAATACACATACATGAACACAGACAACAAAGAATTACGGAAAACAATTTCAGCAAACCCTTCGGTCCAAACTGAAGGGCCAAACTTTATAACTGCTGTGGGACTACCTCATTTGAAAATGATAAAAGTCCCAATGCACTTGTACAAAACACTGAAAATAAATTTCACCGAGGACGTGGGCCCCCCTTGCGCCAAACCAATCAACCGCGTCCTCCTAAAAAATTTCACCCCCCCACCCCACCCAGACACCCACTCAACGACAAACACCCCAACCCCACAACACACCGATGCCCCTTCACTTCCACAAACCACAACCCCACCCAACAACCCATCCCCAACCAGCATGGAAATTGAGCGGCCCGTTTCCCGGGACGCAGAGAGGTAAGTGCCTTTTCTCTTTACCAACAACATGGCTGTGCTAAGAGTAGGGTGTCTAAATGCGCGTGGCCTGGGCTCGTCTTGGAAGCAAGCAATGCTTCTAAATGACCTCAGGTCACAATCTATAAATGTGATGGTTATCTGCGAGGCCCGGATCAGCAGCATGCGACAGCTAGCCCCCACCTTTGACGACTTTGAGATGCACACATCTCTCTGTCAGCCCGGAGGTGGGGGTGGGGTTGTCGTTCTGCTGCAAAAACATATGGGCCTTGCAACACAGATAGTTCACTTGGACCCAGGGGGTCGACTGGTGGTGCTGGACCTTGGCAGTGGTGAAGGTAGAGCCTTTAGGCTGATAGCCGCATATGCCCCTTTTGGGACAGAGCGGCCCGACTTTTTCCAGCGTCTGGAGTCTTTTCTAGGGACGTCCCGTTCCCTGCTTTTAGTGGGGGATTGGAATGGTATCCTGGATGCACGTTGGGACTATGCAGGGGCATGTCCCGATAGAGAGGGGTGCAACAGCCTCAAGGGGTTACTCGGCCGATTTGACCTGGCCGATAGATTTCGACTAGATTTTCCGACGGTGCCAACCTGGTCTTGGTCAAATCGCAGCGGATCATCTAGATCGTACCTAGATAGATTTTTAGTTAGAAATAAGGACAGGGACTTTTTAAGTTGTCCAGAAATGCTCATGGTTGGCTATTCAGACCACAAGTTGGTGACCTGCATGGTCAACCTTGATAGAACGCATAGACAGGGCCCCGGTTACTGGAAGCTCAACTTGTCCTTGCCGGCAAGTAGAGCCTACAGGAATCGGATTAGTACGTTAGTTAAGGAACGGTTGACTGGAGCGATCGTCAACAGCAGGTGGTGGGTATCTCTAAAGAGAGAGATTAGAATAGTCTCGATTGAATTTAGTAAGGCTCTAGCTGCGGATAGGAATAGGAAGGAAAGGGAGCTAATAGATAGAGTAGAAGAGGCAATTAGAAGCGGCGACGTGGCCAGAGTGCTAGCGTCGAGAACGGCTTTGAGCCAGTTTTTCGACGCGAAGCACGAAGGCTGCGTTGTCCGAAGTAAAATACGTGCTCTAGGGAACGAGGAGGCCAAAGCTGTTAGCTGGGCCCGCGTGACAGAGGCCAACAGTGGAACTAAATCCACCATCCGGTCTTTGCGAGACCTGGATGGACGGGCGATTCTTGAGCCTAAACAGATGTGTGAGGCCTTTCAAAGGCACTTTGCCCGACTGTTCGGGAGGGGCGGGGAGCCGGTTGGGAACGTGGACTTCGGTCCATACCTCGACGGCCTGCCGCGCCTCTCGGACAGGGAGGCGAAGTCCTGCGAGGAGCCGATTTCGGCCGCTGAGATAGAGGACGTGCTGAGCCAATGCGGCAAACGCAAATCCCCGGGTCTCGATGGTCTTCCTTACGAATTATATCTAGCTATGCCGGACTTGTTCCCCGATCTCCTCGAGGCGGTCTACTGCAACTGGCGACAGAACGGGAGAATTCCCTGTACTGTGACCAAGGGCGTAGTCACGCTAGTGAGGAAGGACGAGAACAAGGGGGACGAAATAAGTAACTTCAGGCCCATAACTCTGCTAAATACAGAGTTACAGATTTTGGCCAAGGTGCTAGCAAAGAGGTTGGCGCTTGTCGTGGGCAACCTGGTGGGAGATGCGCAGACATGCGCTATCCCGTCCAGGTCCATCCATGACAACCTCCACCTCATGCGATACATCATAGAGAGGGTTGGGAACGAACCCGGCTTTGGTGGGGCTCTGATCAACTTGGATCAATCTAAGGCGTTCGATAGGGTCGACCATGGTTACCTGGATGCGGTGCTAGCGGCGGCAGGCTTCGGACCCGTTTTCAGGGGCTGGATCACTGCTATGCACAGCAGCCGCATCTGCTCTAGGGTCAAGGTGAACGGCTACCTCTCGGAGCCGTTCAAAATCGCGCGGTCCATCCGACAAGGGTGCCCTCTCTCCTCCCTTCTGTATGTGTTGACTCTCGAGCCACTACTGCGGAAGTTGGAGTTGTTGCAGGGCATCCCCTTGGAACCGGGATTGCGGAAAGCGGTGTCAGCCTACGCCGATGATGTGACAGTAATGGTGTCGACGGCCTCCGAAATCGAGGCGGTCGGCACCTTACTGGAGGAGTACGAAAAGTTCACAGGGGCTAAGCTGAACCGGGACAAGTCGATCGGTTTGCAACTCGGCACGTGGAGGGGCAAACCGATGCCCTCTGATGGCGTCGTCGGACGCTGGACGGAGGGCCCGGTGAAGTTGCTCGGGGTCTGGTTCGGACCGGACCTCCAGGTGGAGAAAAACTGGGCGGAGGTTACGAACAGGGTGTTTGCACTGACCCAGAAGTGGGCCAGTTGCAAACTATCCCTGAAAGGTCGGGCGGAGGTGGCGAACACTTATATAGCGTCCGTCATCTACTACCGCCTGACCGTAGTGCCCTGCCCAAGGGAAACCCTCACCAAGATGGAGCGCGCGCTCTTCCAATTCCTTTGGAAGAGGCGGGCTCCTATGGTGAGGAGATCCATCTGCTGTCAACACCCTTCGAAAGGAGGGCTGGGGATGCCGTGGCTAATGATGCGTAAACACGCATTAAGGCTACGGCACCTCTACGTATTCCTCACCGGACAACCGGTGTGGGCCTCGTTTGTGAGACGAACCTTTCCCAGACTCGTCTCACTCACCGAGCTGCAATCCTGGGTCAAGCAAAGACCGAGAAAACTGGGCGCCTGGCACACTGAGTGTGCCCAGGCGCTCACCGCCCTCTGGCAGGCGGATCCGGTTGTCAGTGGAGACTCCACCGCAACATTCTATAGAGGGCTGGTACGCAGCAGGTGCGACGACGCCCTCGGAGAAGCCCTAGACATGGAGGAGGACGAACTGGCCAGCCTGTTCGGTAGGACATTCAGCCCGGGACCTATGGACAACTTCCAGAAGTCCCTGGCCTGGCAGTGCTACCGAGGGGCTTTACCCGTTCGAGAAAGGCTCTACAGACACGGGCGCCCGGGTAGGGACCCCGCCAAAAAGATCTGTCCCAGATGCGTGTGCGACGAGGAAACCGTTGCACACGCATTGGTACACTGCTCGGGCGTAGCCGATCTGTGGGGCTATGTCGAACAACTGCTGTCAAGGGTGGGACCGATCCGGTTGACCACCGAGTCTATTGTAATGATCAAGCCGCCTCCCCCCTTCAAAGATGAAGCAGAGGCGGTGTTTCTGTGCGTAATAGCCATGGCGAAAGAGGTTGTATGGTGGACGCGTCTGAAAGGACTGAGGTCAGGCACCTTTCTCTCTGGCCAACAACTGGTCCGTTTCTTCCGATATCATTTCGGAAGAAGGATCAGGATGGAGAGAGAGGTGCTGCACCCCAGCCGTTTCTATGAAAGATGGGTGAAAGTGGCGAGAATGGCCCGTGTGAATGGGCCTTCTCTTTACATAAGCCTGTAGGTGGAAAAGAGGAAGGAACGAGGGAGCACCCCCTCTCTGTGCTCCTGAGGAAAAGGGTTGCACACTTTTTTCGGGGGTGTGTGCGACCCCCCAAGGCGCCTCCTCTCTATTGAGGATTTTGTTAAAAATTTTATTTTTTGTTATATCTTATTTTATTTTTATATTTTGTTATTGCCTCCTCCTTATTGAGGACGCCTTTTTGTGTAAACTCCCCCCTTTGTACTTGTCCCACTTTTGATGCCCTAGTGGCAAATAAAAGAAACTTATCTATCTATCTATCTATCTATCTATCTATCTATCTATCTATCTGTACGTACTGACTCTCGAGCCACTACTGCGGAAGCTGGAGCTATTGCAGGGCATCCCTCTGGAACCGGGACTGCGGAAAGCGGCGTCGGCCTACGCCGACGACGTGACAGTAATGGTGTCGAGCGCCTCGCAAATCGAGAAAGTCGGCACCTTACTAAAGGAATACGAAAGTCTCACAGGAGCGAAGCTGAACCGGGACAAGTCCATCGGTTTGCAACTCGGATCGTGGAGAGGCAGACCGATGCCTTCCGATGGCGTCGTCGGACGCTGGACGGAAGGACCGGTAAAGCTGCTCGGGGTCTGGTTTGGTCCGGACCTCCAGGTGGAGAAGAACTGGAACGAAGTGACGGCCAAGGTGTTTGCACTCACCCAGAAGTGGGCCGAGTGCAAACTATCCTTGAAAGGTCGAGCGGAGGTGGCGAACACTTTTATAGCGTCCGCCATCTACTACCGCTTGACCGTCGTGCCTTGTCCAGCCAAAACGCTCGCCAAAATGGAGCGCGCCCTCTTCCGATTCCTTTGGAAGAGGCGGGCTCCTTTGGTAAGAAGATCCATCTGCTGCCAACACCCTTCTAACGGAGGGATGGGGATGCCGTGGTTGACGATGCGCAAACACGCGCTCAGGCTGCGGCATCTCTACGTATTCCTCACCGGAAAACCGGTGTGGGCCCCGTTCGTGAGGCGAGCCTTCCCACGACTCGTCTCACTGACCGAGCTACAGTCCTGGGTCAAGCAGAGACCGAGGAAAATGGGCGACTGGCACATCGAATGTGCTCAGGCGCTCACAGCCCTCTGGCAGGCGGACCCGGCGATCAGTGGAGACTCCACTTCGTCATTCTATAGAGGGTTGGTCCGCAGCAAGTGCGACGACGCGCTCGGTGAAACTCTAGGCGTGGAGGAAGATGAACTGGCCAGTCTGTTCGGTAGGACCTTCCGCCCGGGACCGATGGACAACTTCCAAAAGTCCCTGGCCTGGCAGTGCTACCGAGGAGCTCTACCAGTTCGAGACAAGCTCTACAGACATGGGCGCCCGGGCAGGGACCCTGCAAAAAAGATCTGTCCGAGGTGCGTGCGAGACGAAGAAACCGTCGCGCACGCATTCATACACTGCCCGGGCGTCACTGACCTGTGGGGCTATGTAGAACGACTATTGTCGCGGGTGGGACCAATCCAGTTGACCACCGAGTCCATTGTCATGATCAAACCGCCACCCTCCTTCAAAAACGAAGGAGAGGCGGTTTTCCTTTGTGTGATAGCTATGGCGAAAGAGGTTGTATGGTGGACAAGGTTGAAAGGGCTGAGGTCAGACACCTTTCTCTCCGGCCAACAACTGATTCTTTTTTTCAAATACCACTTTGGAAGAAGAATCAGGATGGAGAGAGAGGTGCTGTACCCCAGCAAGTTTTATGAAAGGTGGGTGAAAGTGGCGAGAATGGCCCGAGTGAATGGGCCTTCTCTCTATATCAGCCTGTAGGTTGAGGAAAAGAAGGAGGAGAGGAAAGGAGTACAAGCTCTTCGTACTCCTGGAGATGAGGGTTGCACATTTTTTTCGGGGGTCTGTGTTACCCATATAAACTGTCTCCCTCTATTGGGGAAAATCGACTAACTTTTAAATTCCATCTGTGATAACATTTTACACGTTTTTATTGTATGTAAACTTCCCCCTTTGTATTTGTCCCCTTCTTTTGTGCCCCTGTGGCTAATAAAGAAATATATCTATCTATCTATCTATCTATCTATCTATCTATCTATCTATCTATCTATCTACCTATAGCATCAATCTAGCTGCCGTCTGTTCTACAGTGTGGATGTAATTCACTTTGCGCAGAAGTTTTGTTCAAATTTAATTTTGATACAATTGTGTAGCTTGACCCCCCGTCTGAACTGTCAGGCGGTGGGTCAGCTCATCTTTACCCCTCCTAGAGGTGAAAAACCTGTTTTAAAAAATTTTGTGGCAAAAAAATTTCAATCGTCTAACAGAAATGTTAAACGCAGCGAACGAAAATAGTGGTGGGGGGACAGCGGTAAGAGTTGTAAGCTCGCACGCTTTAGTCCCCCCTTCCTTCCCAACTAACGTCATAGAGAAGGAAGGAAAAATTAAAATAAAAACAGACGAATCTGCGGAGAAAAAAAATGACGAAAACACAAATCTGGACATGGATTCCAACAACGAAAAAAAAATTTGAAAAATTGCATGACAATACTAATGACACAAACAAAGACACAACAAACACAAAAATAACATTTGAAAATAACACCATAACAGAAAGCAAAGCAGACGACAAGATTTCATTTGCACAGACAACAAAGAAATCTTTGACTTATATACCGGAAAATATTTCAGATGTGGCACGAAGAATCACAGACGTCAAACAATATATAAGTGAAGGAGAGAATGGTATTTTATCGGTAAAAATGCCTCAAGAATTCACCAAAGACATTGAAAGCCGAACGGTCAAGTTCCGTACCGTCAACAACAGTACAAAAAAACCTGAACAGCCTTCTCAAGCAGATATCAAAACAGTACTCACAGAAGTACTTAATGAAACCACTTTCATAAGAAAAGACAGACTGTATGGAAGCCTAGCAATTATCATGAAGAACGAATCGGCGGCAAAAAAATGTGCTTTGTCACCGATTCGTTCGAAAAATTTTACCTTTTATCCATCTTATATGGGTAAAAGAACTCAACGCATATGGCTGGATGCAATGATGCCAGATGTGGACTACTGCTGGCTCATAGCTGGCTTCATCGATCCAGTGAATGACAACGTGATTTCCATTGGGAAAACCACAGGCAATGCGTTCAGTGGAACAGGTATAGAGCTGGTAGTGCAAATGAAGCCTGAACGCATCGCCCAAATACCCGACAGAATCCTATTAGAGGGCCACGGGTATATAAACATTAGCGTGGAGGGGAGAAGGCCGTCCTGCCATATTTGTGCAGGCAGAGGGCACCTGAAGGCCGCTTGTCCCCAACTCAACAAAAAGAAAACCCTGCTACCAACACCAGCTCCACCACCACCACCACAATAGATAAACAAACAACAAAACTCAGTCCCACCCAACCCGTCCCTCAGTAAAACCACACCACCACCACAACACAAACAGTCACAACACATTACCCCAAAACAAAATACAGGCCCACCCAACCTCTCACTCAATAAAACAACACAACCACCGCAGACACAACACACAACACAGTCTAACATAGTGACATCCATCTCCCCCACAAAGAAAACCAACACGGAAACATTACCAGCAAACATACCTCTTCCCTCCAACACTGAAGATAACCCAACGAATTCGGAGGAAGAAACGGAGTCCTTCAGACAAATTAAAAGGAAAAAAAGAAAACATGTGCAAAACACACAAGGCCAAACAACCCCCACCCAAATCTCAACACAATCCAACAAAACAGGAAACACCCCTCCAGCAACAAACAAAACCAAACCTGCCCCTCCCCTCTTCGAAACACTCACACCATCCGAAAAAAAGACATTACACTATACTTACATCAACAGAAACAATAATAAATTAAATGAACTCATATACAATAATCCTTCGGTACAAACCGAAGGTGTAAACTTTGTTTCTTCAGAAAACTACCCACATTTAAAATTAATAAAGATCCCAATGAACCTCTACCAAAAACTAAAAAAGGATTTTAAGGAGGACGTAGGACCACCCTCTGTCAAACCCATAAACCGCGTCCTACTAAAAAGCTTTCCCCCTCCCCTTCCCCTCCTCAACACAACTCCAAACACCCCAACCCCACCACACACTGACGACCCCACACCACCACAAGACACCCCTTCACCCAACACCCCGACCCCATGGAAGTCGTGCAACCCGAACCCCGGGAAGCGGAAAGGTAGGTCTCTACACTCTCCTTTGGCTCTGCCGCCCACATGGATGTGTTAAGAGTAGGATGTTTGAATGCACGTGGCCTGGGCTCAACTTGGAAGCAAGCAAAGCTTCTAAATGACCTCAGGTCATGTAGTATAAATGTAATGGTTATCTGTGAGACTCGAATCAGCGTCGTGCGGCAGCTGGCCCCCACCTTCGATGACTTTGAGGTGCATGCATCTCTCTGTCAACCTGGAGGTGGGGGTGGGGTTGTCGTACTGCTGCAAAAACACCTGGGTCTTGCCGTACAGGTTGTGCACTCGGACCCGGGGGGTCGTTTGTTGGTGCTAGACGTTGGCAGTAGTGAAAGTGCGGCCTTGAGACTGGTCGCCGTCTACTCCCCTTTCGGAGCTGAACGGCCCGACTTCTTCCAGCGTTTGGAGACTTTTCTGGGAACGTCGCGTTCCCTGCTTCTAGCGGGGGATTGGAATGACATCCTAGATGCACGTTGGGACTATGCAGGAGCATGTCCTAATAGAGGGGCGTGTAACAGACTCAAGGGGTTACTCGACCGTTTTAACTTGGTCGATAGATATCGACTAGATTTTCCAACTGTGCCTACCTGGACTTGGAGAAACCACAGTGGTCAATCTAGATCGTACTTAGATAGATTCTTAGTTAGAAGTAAGGATAGGGACATATTAAGCTGTCCAGAAATGCTCACGGTTGGCTCACGGTTGGCAATCAAGAGCGAAGATGTGGCCAGAGTGCTGGCATCGAGGACGGCCTTGAACCAGTTTTTCGATGCAAAGCACGAAGGCTGCGTCATTCGAAGTAAAATACGTGCTCTAGGTAATGAGGGGGCCAAAGCCGTTGGCTGGGCCCGCGTGACAGAAGCTAAGAGTGGAAATCGATCCACCATCCGGTCGTTGCAAGACGAAGATGGACGGGTGATCCGGGAGCCTAAGCAGATGTGCGAGGCCTTTCAAAGGCACTTTGCCCGATTGTTCGGGGGAGGCGAGGGTCCGGGCGGGGGCGTGGATTTCGGTCCATACCTCGACGGCCTGCTGCGTCTCTCGAGCGAAGAGGCAGAGTCCTGCGAGGGACCAATCTCGGCTGATGAGATCGGAGATGCGCTGAGCCAATGCAGCAGACGCAAATCTCCAGGTCTCGATGGTATACCTTACGAACTTTATTTAGCAATGCCGGTCTTCTTCTCCGAACTCCTCGAAGCGGTCTACTGCAATTGGCAGCAGAACGGGAGAATTCCTTGTTCTGTAACCAAGGGCGTAGTCACGCTGGTGAGGAAGGACGAGAACAAGGGAGATAGTATAAATAATTTTCGGCCCATAACCCTGCTAAACACAGAGTTAAAGATTTTGGCCAAGGTGTTAGCAAAGAGGTTGGCGCTTGTCGTGGGTGGCCTGGTGGGAGATGCGCAGACATGTGCTATCCCATCCAGGTCCATTCACGATAACCTCCACCTCATGCGATACATCATAGAGAGGGTTGGCAACAAACCCGGCTTCGGTGGGGCCCTGATCAACTTGGATCAGTCTAAGGCCTTCGATAGGGTCGACCATGGTTACCTGGATGCGGTGCTAGCGGCGGCTGGGTTCGGTCCTGTTTTCAGATGCTGGATCACTGCCTTACATAGCAACCACATCTGTTCTAGGATCAAGGTGAACGGCTACCTTTCGAAGCCGTTTGAAATCATACGATCCATTCGACAGGGGTGCCCTCTCTCCTCCCTTCTGTACGTATTGACTCTCGAGCCTTTACTGAGGAAGTTGGAGTTGTTGCAGGGTATCCCCCTGGAACCAGGATTGAGCAAAGCGGTGTCGGCCTACGCCGATGACGTAACAGTAATGGTATCGACCGACTCGGAGATCGAGGCGATCGGTACCTTACTGGAGGATTACGAAAGGTTGTCAGGAGCGAAACTGAACCGGGAAAAATCCATCGGGCTGCAACTCGGAACGTGGAGAGGCAGACCGATGCCTCCTGACGGTGTCGTCGGACACTGGACGGAGGGCCCGGTAAAGTTGCTTGGGGTCTGGTTTGGACCGGACCTCCAGGTGGAAAAGAACTGGAACGAGGTTACGAACAAGGTGTTTGCACTAACCCAGAAATGGGCCAAGTGTAAGCTGTCCCTAAAAGGCCGGGCGGAGGTGGCGAACATTTACATAGCATCCGTCACTTACTACCGCCTGACTGTCGTGCCTTGCCCTAAGGAAACACTCACCACCATGGAACGCATGCTCTTCCAATTTCTTTGGAAGAAGCGCCCTCCTATGGTGAGAAGATCCATCTGCTGCCAACAACCTTCGAAAGGAGGGCTGGGGATGCCGTGGTTGATGATGCGTAGGCACGCATTAAGGCTACGGCACCTACAGGTATTCCTCACTGGTCAACCGGTGTGGGCTCCGTTCGTGAAACGAGCCTTTCCGAGACTCGTCTCACTCACCGAGCTACAGTCCTGGATCAAGCAAAGATCCGGAAAACTGGGAGACTGGCACACTGAGTGTGCTCAGGCGCTCAGGGCTCTCTGGCAAGCGGGCCGGGCCATCGGTAGAGAATCCACCTCATCATTCTATAGAGGGCTGGTGGCTAGCAGGGGCGATGACACCCTTGGAGAGTCGCTGGACATGGAAGAAGACGAACTGGCCAGCCTGTTCGGTAGGACTTTCGGCCCAGGACCAATGGACAACTTCCAGAAGTCACTGGCCTGGCAGTGCTACCGGGGGACTCTACCCGTTCGAGAGAGGCTCTACAGACACGGGCGCCCGGGCAGGGATCCCTCAAAAAAGATTTGCCCTAGATGCGTGCGTCACGAAGAAACCATTGCGCACGCATTGGTGCAATGTCCGGGCGTGGCTCATCTGTGGGGCTACGCCGAACGACTGCTGTCGCGGGTGGCGCCGATTAAATTGACCGCCGAGTCCGTGATGACAATCAAACCGCCTCCCCTCTTCACAAAGGAAGCAAAGGCGGTTTTTCTGTGCGTAATAGCCATGTTGAAAGAGGTTGTTTGGTGGACACGATTGAAAGGTCTGAGGTCCGGCAACTTCCTCTCTGGCCATAGTCTGGTCTACTTCTTCCGATATCACTTCGGAAGAAGGATAAGAATGGAGAGAGAGGTGCTTGGCCACAGGCAGTTTTATGAAAGGTGGGTGATAGTGGCGAGAATGGCTCGTGTAAATGGGCCTTCTCTGTATACCATCCTGTAGGTAAAGAAGTAAGGGAGAGGGGAGCACCTTCTCCATGTGCTCCCCGGGCAAAGGATTGCACACTTTTTCGGGGGGGTGTGCAACCCCCATCACGTCCCCTCCCTTTTGAGGTTATTTTCGATTATTTTCATGTTACACCCTTTTTACTCGATTATATGTAAACTCCCCCTTTGTATTTGTCCCTTCTTTTTATGCCTTTATGGTAAATAAAGAAATATATCTATCTATCTACCTATCTATCTATTGTCAAGGTGAACGGCTACCTATCGGAGCCGTTCGCAATCATGCGTTCCATTCGACAGGGATGCCCTCTCTCCTCCATTCTGTATGTATTGACTCTAGAGCCACTACTACGGAAATTGGAGCTGTTGCAGGGCATCCCCCTAGAACCGGGACTGCGCAAAGCGGCGTCGGCTTATGCCGACAACGTGACAGTAATGGTGTCGAGCACCTCGGAAATCGGGGTGATCGGTAACATACTGAAAGAATACGAAACGCTGACGGGAGCAAAACTAAACCCAGACAAGTCTGTCGGTTTGCAACTCGGTACGTGGAGAGGCAAACCGATGACATCCGACAGCGTCGTTGGACGCTGGACGGACGGACCGGTGAAATTGCTCGGGGTCTGGTTCGGTCCAGACCTCCAGGTGGAGAAAAACTGGAACGAGGTCACGGCCAAGGTGTTTGCACTCACTCAGAAGTGGGCAGAGTGCAAACTGTCCTTGAAAGGTCGAGCGGAGGTGGCGAACACTTTCATAGCGTCCGTCATCTACTACCGCTTGACTGTCGTGCCTTGTCCCCGTGAACACCTCGCCAAGATGGAACGCATGCTCTTCCAGTTTCTGTGGAAGAAGCAGGCTCCGCTGGTGAGGAGATCCGTCTGCTGTCAGCACCCTTCCAACGGAGGGCTGGGAATGCCGTGGCTGATGATGCGCAAACATGCGCTGAGGCTGCGGCATCTCCAGGTATTCCTCACCGTTTGTGAGACAGGCTTTCCCACAGCTCGTCTCGCTAACGGAGCTGCAGTCCTGGGTGAAGAAAAGACCGAAAACGATGGGCGCCTGGCACATTGAATGCGCTCAGGCGCTCACAGTCCACTGGCAAGCGGGCGCAGCAATCAGTGGAGACTCCACTTCGACATTTTATAGAGGGATTGTACGTTACAAGGGCGACGACGTGCTCGGAGAGACTCTGGGCGTCGAAGACGATGAGCTCACCAGTCTGTTTGGTAGGACTTTCCGCCCGGGACCTATGGACAACTTCCAGAGGTCCCTGGCCTGGCAGTGCTACCGAGGAGCTCTACCGGTTCGTGACAAGATCTACAGGCACGGACGCCCTGGCAGGGATCCTTCCAAGAGGACGTGTCCAAGATGTGCGCAGGACATTGAAACAGTTTTGCACGCAATTGTACACTGCCCGGGCGTAAGCGACCTGTGGAACTATGCATAACAACTGCTGTCGCGTATGGGACAAATACAGTTGACTGCCGAGTCCATAGTAAGGATCAAACCGCCAGACTCTTTCAAAAACGAAAGAGAGGCGGTTTTCCTCTGTACGGTGGCTATGGTGAAATAAGTTATATGGTGGACGAGGTTGAGAGGACTGAGGACAGATGCCTTTCTCTCCGGACAACAATTGATTCCCTTCTTTAAGTATCACTTTAGAAGGAGAATCAGGGTGGAGAGAGAGGCACTGCACCCCAGTAAATTTACTGAAAGGTGGGTGAATGAAGCGAAAATGGCCCGAGTGATTGGGCCTTCTCTGTTTATAAGCCTGTAGGTTGAGGAAGAGAGCAAAAGGAAGAAAGGAGCACTTGCACAACACGCTCCTCGAGTTGAGGGTTGTTCTATCGACGGGGTATTAAACAACCCATTTGTGGCGCCTCCCCCCTATTGGGGATTTCGATTGTTGAAATTGTTTGTTTTTATATTTTTTACACGACTGTATGTAAAATCCCCGGCATGTCTTTGTATTGTCCCCTTTCTTGTTGCGCCCTTGTGGCTAATAAAGAAATCTATCTATCTATCTATATCTATATAATGGTTTCTCATTTAGGCACAAGGCCAACAATTTGAGGGAAGGGGAAAGTCGATTAAATCGACCCCCGGTGCATTACTGGTACTTTATTTTATCGACCCCATAAGGATGAAAGGCAAAGTTAACCTCGGCGAGATTTGAAGTCAGAATGTAAAGGGCCATATCTCTATGCTGCAAAGCATGGTGTCCTACCCTCTAACGATACTGCCAATCCACCGTCCTATATCTATCTATATAATACTAAAAGGCGCATAATGGGAAAATTGAAAGAAAGTTGACCCGGAAATGGGAATACAAATGGAATAAAACAAGTTTCGCATAAATCGGACCAAGGGTTCCCCAGATATAGGGTTTTTCCGAGTACCTTCATAAACAGAGGGAGAGAGAAAGATAGAGAGAGAGAGAGATAGTGGTTGTGACAGAGTAGATTGAAAGAGAGACATAGAGAGAGGGAGAGGAGACAGAGAAGGAGAATGGAAGAGAGAGAGAGAGAGAGCTGGTGGTGTTGTTGTGTATATATATATATATGTGTGTGTGTGTGTCTATGACAAGTGTATATAGAACATAGACACCCACATATATATATACACACACACACACATATATATACACACACATTTGTGTATATATATATATGGGCTTTCCGGTTTCATTTCACATTATATACATGTCTGTTTATATTATAATTATGAAAATATTTTGAAGTCAACGTGACCCAACGGGTCACGGGTGGTCTAGTATTTATATATGATACATATATGTAAAATAATGGTTTCTACTTTTGGCACAAGGCCAGCAATTAGCCAGTGCATTACTGGTACTTTATTTTATCGACCCCGTAAGGATGAAAGGCAAAGTTAACTCCGGCGGGATTTGAACTCAGAATGGCAAGGGCCGTAACACTATGCGTCAAAGCATGGCGTCCAACCCTCTATAACAACCCGATTTGAAGGTGTGCCGTATCGGTGATCCATCCTCAAAGCCAGTGTTGAACAAATAGGTGACAATCGGTCATCGACACGGCATGCCTACAAATCGGGCTGTTTGTTTACAAACGAAGAGAACATTATTTTTTATGTTCAATATAACCCATTAACCTATACGCACGTATGTATATGTATATATGTGTGTGTATGTATATATATGTGTGTGTGTGTGTGTACGTGTAGATACTTACATTTATATATATATATATATATATATATATATATATATATATATATATATATATATAAATATAAATGTAAGTATGTACACGTACACACACAAATATATATATATATATATGTATGTATGTATGTATGTATGTATGTATGTATGTATGTATGTATGTATGTAAAAGGTAAACAGAAATAGCAACACGATCGGTACAGTATATGGAAGGGATATATTAGGTTAACGCTTGATATAGCAGGAAGAGGGTCTTAACGTTTCGGACGCTACTCCTTCATCCGAAGAAAGAATGAGAAATAAGATAGATTGACGGGACTGGCGGGTTGGAGTTGGAAAAAATATCTTTAGATAAAAAAATAACAGGTCCATTCATGTTGACATCTCTTGCAAAACTGTTGGTGTTGGCGTTTTGTGTATGATTTATTGTTTAGAAAAGTTAATGATGGAGCGCGTCTACCTGAAATGGGAAAAAAAGTTTTGTAAAACGAGCTATACTTGTGCACGTGTGTGTGTGTGTGTGTGTGTGTGTGTGTGTGTGTGTGTGTGTGTGTGTGTGTGTGTGTGTGTGTGTGTGTGTGTGTGTGTGTGTGTGTGCGTGTGTGTGTTATTATACGTCCGTACGAAACTAAGAAGAAATGTGTGTGTATATGTGAGTAAAAGAGTGTGTGTGCATGTAAGTACGAAGCTATGAGCAAAAGTAAGGGAAAAGTGGAGTTAGCATATATAGTCGGCCTGTATTAGTTGTAAGAAAAGATGTTAATGATAAAAAGAAAGCGATAGGAATCTAGGCGTGTGATGATGGACGGGGTATTAGAGAAATTGTGGAGGTGAGTTGAGTCCAAGAGGGGAATAGGAACCAAGACGGTGAATCAGACTTTGTTCAGTCCTGGTGCGCGAGGCCTGTGATTCATGATGTAAAAGGACACCCAGGACTGAAACATGTAGGGAAGAATGACCCGGAAAACAGAAATGACGAGCGACAGGAGTATCCAAACCGAGTCGTATGTCCTTCAAATGCTCAGCAAAACGGTCCGCCATAAGGCGTCCCGTTTGTCCAATGTATAAAGACCCGCAAAGGGAACACCGGAGGGCATAGACAATGTGGGTGGATGTGCAGGTGAAAGAGTGGCGGATACGGAAAGACCCGTTAGGGCCTGTAAGAGTGGTGAGGGTGGAAATGAAGGGACAAGTGTTGCAGCGGGAACACCAACCACAACAACAACAACAACGACAACAACACAACACCAACCACAACAACAACAACGACAACAACACAACAACACAACAACACCACCACAACAACACCAACCACACCGGCCACAACAACAACACCACCACAACAACCACACCAAGAACCACCACAACAACAACCACAACAACACCACTACAACCACAACAACAACACTACCACCAACGACAACAACCACAACAACACCACCACAACAACCACACCAACAACCACACCAACAACACCACCACAACACTACCACCACAACCCCACCACAACAACAACTACAACAACACCAACCACAACAACACCACCACAACAACCACACCAACAACCACAACAACACCACCACAACACCACCACACCAACAACACCACCACACCAACAACACCACAACACCAACAACACCACCACACCAACAACACCACCACAACAACAACCACAACAACACCACCACAACAATACGACCACAACACCACCACACCAACAACACCACCACACCAACAACACCAACACAACAACAACACCACCACAACAACAACCACAACAACGCCATCACAACAACAACACCACCACAACAACAACACCACCACAACACCACCACACCAACAACACCACCACACCAACGACACCACCACACCAACAACAACACCACAACAACAACCACAACAACAACACCACCACAACAATACCACCACAACACCACCACACCAACAACACCACCACACCAACAACACCACCACACCAACAACAACACCACAACAACAACCACAACAACAACACCACCACAACAATACCACCACAACACCACCACACCAACAACACCACCACACCAACAACAACACCACAACAACAACCACAACAACACCACCACAACACCACCACACCAACAACACCACCACACCAACAACACCACCACACCAACAGCACCACCACAACAACAACACCACCACAACAACAACCACAACAACACCATCACAACAATACCACCACAACACCACCACACCAACAACACCACCACACCAACAACACCACAACAACAACCACAACAACAACAACAACACCATAACAATACCACCACAACACCACCACACCAACAACACCACCACACCAACACCACCACCACACCAACAACACCACCACACCAACAACAACATCACAACAACAACCACAACAACAACACCACCACACCAACAACAACACCACAACAACAACCACAACAACAACACCACCACAACAATACCACCACAACACCACCACACCAACAACACCACCACAACACCACCACAACAATACCACCACAACACCACCACACCAACATCACCACCACACCAACAACACCACCACACCAACAACAACACCACAACAACAACCACAACAACAACACCACCACAACACCACCACACCAACAACACCACCACACCAACAACAACACCACAACAACAACCACAACAACAA
>OZ024748.1:23984471-23991971 GCA_964016885.1 Eledone cirrhosa
TAACGACATTTATGAAGCTAACAGGAAATAACGTTGTCGCCATTCCAGACATCAATTTCCGACAGAGTTTATTTTAACTTCTTGACCACAAACATACACAGACCTCCACTCACATACACACACACACCTCCACTCACATACACACACACACACACCTCCACTCACATACACACACACACACCTCCACTCACATACACACACACATTCCTAATCAGAAACAGAGACAGAAATAAGATTAGTAAAGACAACTTTAAAAAATGTATAAATTCTACAAAACAATGAATGCAATAGAATAAATAGTATTAGTTTTTGAAATGTATTTTCACACAATGTACACATAGCAATAATTCCTGAGAGATATTTAAAAGCAAACAGCAAAATCTCTTCCATTTAAAATTATAAAACCAATTAGACTAGACAAAGCTATTTCCGTCGGAATTGGTGGTCATGTAACTGATATAAAATCTTGCATTCAATACACATACATCAGAAATGACATTCGCCAACTAAATAGGAATAACACTTCACATCTACTCCAGACCTATATAAATTATCTAGAAACGTGGCTTTAGAATATCAGACTTAATGTAGCACCTGCTACACCGTTTCCTTTCTTACCAACATCACTAGAAAACGTCAAATACAACCAGCCTTCGAGCTCAGAAAAATAGACATACTACACAAACCTACACAAATGATGATACCAGGTGTAACATATAGCACCTCATCAATATTCTCAACATAGCAAAGAAAGCAGAACAACAGTGAAACATACTTCACAAGTATCACAGGTAACACATGTGGCTAAGGTAAAGAAACAACAACAATGATGGATGAATAGAGAACTAGATCTCTTGTGTGCTCTGCCAATCTTACCGGAATCCTCAATCTCTCTACTAGAAACCACAATGACAAACAAAATATACTGAACAACCCACTGTACCTCATAACAACCCACTGTACATCATAACAACCAACTGTACATCATAACAACCCACTGTACCTCATAACAACCCACTGTACATCATAACAACCAACTGTACATCATAACAACCCACTATACATCATAACAACCCACTGTACATCATAACAACCCACTGTACATCATAACAACCCACTGTACATCATAACAACCCACTGTACATCATAATAACCCACTGTACATCATAACAACCCACTGTACATCATAACAACCAACTGTACATCATAACAACCAACTGTACATCATAACAACCAACTGTACATCATAAAAACACACTGTACATCATAACAACCAACTGTACATCATAACAACCCACTGTACATCATAACAACCCACTGTACATCATAACAACCACTGTACATCATAACAACCAACCGTATATCATAACAACCACTGTACCTCATAACAACCCACTTTACATCATAACAACCCACTGTACATCATAACAACCTACTGTACATCATAACAACCCACTGTACATCATAACAACCCACTGTACATCATAACAACCCACTGTACATCATAACAACCAACCGTATATCATAACAACCAACTGTACATCATAACAACCAACTGTACATCAAAACAACCACTGTACCTCATAACAACCCACTGTACATCATAACAACCAACTGTACATCATAACAACCAACTGTACATCATAACAACCACTGTACCTCATAACAACCCACTGTACATCATAACAACCCACTGTACATCATAACAACCCACTGTACATCATAACAACCCACTGTACATTATAACAACCAACCGTATATCATAACAACCCAGTGTACATCATAACAACCAACTGTACATCATAAAAACCCACTGTACATCATAACAACCCACTGTACATCATAACAACCCACTGTACATCATAACAAACCACTGTACATCATAACAACCCACTGTACATCATAACAACCCACTGTACATCATAACAACCAACTGTATATCATAACAACCAACTGTACATCATAACAACCAACTGTACATCATAACAACCCGCTGTACATCATAACAACCCACTGTACATCATAACAACCCACTGTACATCATAACAACCAACTGTACCTCATAACAACCCACTGTACATCATAACAACCACTGTACCTCATAACAACCCACTGTACATCATAACAACCCACTGCACATCATAACAACCCACTGTACATCATAACAACCAACTGTACCTCATAACAACCCACTGTACATCATAACAACGACTGTACCTTATAACAACCCACTGTACATCTTAACAACCAACTGTACATCATAACAACCAAACGTATATCATAACAACCCACTGTACATCATAACAACCCACTGTACATCATAACAACCAACTGTACATCATAACAACCCACTGTACATCATAACAATCGACTGTACATCATAACAACCCATTGTACATCATAACAACCCACTGTACATCATAACAACCCACTGTACATCATAACAACCAACTGTACATCATAACAACCCACTGTACATCATAACAACCAACTGTACATCATAACAAGCCACTATACATCATAACAACTCACTGTACATCATAACAACCCACTGTACATCATAACAACCCACTGTACATCATAACAACCCACTGTACATCATAACAACCAACCGTACATCATAACAACCCACTGTACATCATAACAACCCACTGTACATCATAACAACCAACTGTACATCATAACAACCCACTGTACATCATAACAACCCACTGTACATCATAACAACCCACTGTACATCATAACAACCCACTGTACATCATAACAACCCACTGTACATCATAACAACCAACTGTACATCATAACAACCAACTGTACATCATAACAACCCAGTGTACATCATAACAACCGACTGTACATCATAACAACCAACTGTACATCATAACAACCCAGTGTACATCATAACAACCGACTGTACATCATAACAACCCACTGTACATCATAACACCCCACTTTACATCATAACAACCCACTGTACATCATAACAACCCACTGTATGACAAATTTAAGACGTGATTGTCATGGCTGGAAGGCATTTAATTATAAGCCTTTTACCTATTTACATCTATTTGTGAAGAGATCGAAACTTTCTAACATCTTCATATAGTTAAGACCAATCGCTAATGTAGCTATGTAGAGCTATATATAGTTACCTTAACCAAGGTATGTTTATACACACACACACAGATACACACATACACACGCGCGCGCGTGTGTGTGTATGTTAGTATGCGTATAAATATGTAGGTTATTATGCGTAGCATATTTATGTCGTTTATATATATATATATATATATATATATATATATATATATAGCTTCTCGCTACAACAATTTCTATACTTTTCATTTATATATATATATATGTGTGTGTGTGTGTGTGTGTGTGTGTGTGTGTGTGTGTGTAGGTATGTATGTATACAGGTTTGTGTGTGCAAGTGTGACTGCATATGTTAGTGTTAAAGAGACGGTATGGCGAGAGAAATAAGTCAGCAAGAGGAAATAAGAGAGAGGGAGAGTGAGAGAGAGAGTGGGAGAGAGAGTGGGAGAGAGAGTGAGAGGGGATGGAGACAGGAAGAAGCGGGTAAAAATTGATTGCATTTTCCCCTACCTCCCACCCTTACATATGCCATAAGTACTTTAACGTCGTTCACATATTAGTTAATATCTGCAGTTGCACACACACACGTTCATATATATACATATGTATATATATATATATATATATATATATATATATATATATATATATATATATATATATATATATATATATATATATATATATATATATATATATATATCCATATATATATATATCCATTTATATATCGAAACGGCTTGAGCTCAGCCGTCGGGGTCCTACTCGTTCCTATTACCCACTCTACTACCCTAAGTATTGAGTACTTTGGTGCGTTATGGTCCACCTGGTTCCTTACCACATTTCCTTCGTTATATATATATATATATATATACATACATGCACACACATATATATATATATATATATATATATATATATATATATATGCACGTATCGGTTTACCGAACATTTATTATAATGCTCGGTTTGTTTCTAAACAAACAAACAGCCCTAATTACGCCGTACAGTGTTTAGGCAACCACGTCAACTTTTTGTTCAACACTAACAGGAACGATGTACTAGTATCAAGCTTATACATACATACATACTTACATTTAAGTAACTGCCGTACTAAGAGTGAGAAATGAAATTTCGTTTCATTCTGTTCCATTTATATAAATATATATATATATATATATATATATATATATATATATATATATATATATATATATATATATATATATATATATATATATGTAGATAAATCTACCAAGAGTTTACGGTAGTGTCCAATCCGTATGAAGAACTCAATGTAATCCGGATATCATGGAAAGAAGAGATGCATTCAAAAATCACTTTCGGTGAAAGATAAACGGAATACAGAGTCAAGATAAAATATATATTTTATATATATATATATATATATATATATATATATATATATATATATATATATATATATATATATATATGTATGTATAAATGAAAATAGAGAAACTAATGTGAGCAAGAAGCCAACAGTAATTCAGACATATAAGTGACTATTACGTCAAGATGGAAAATATTTAACGTAAGATATGGGAAAATAATTCAATCTCAATTCCAAAAAAGTCAAGAAAGAAATTTTATCCACAGATTTTGTGTAATCCGGGGAAAAAACCAATAGTCTTAACTCAGAATAAAATTAAGGGTAAATACTTATCCTTCAATTTGGAAAAATCTACAAATGCTCTATATAGTCTTAAAAAGACTATTTCTTACGAAACTTTTCAGTGGGGTTAGTCACGGTTGGAATCGTTCATCGATACATACATACATATCTATAAATATGAATATATATATATATATACATACATATATACATGCATATATATATATATATATATATATATATATATATATATATATAAATTGAAACAAAATGAAAACGAAATTTCATTTCTCACTCTTAGTATGGCACTTACTTAAATGTAAGTATGCATGCATACGTACATACATATATGTATACAGACGTACAGTAGCATGCACATATATATATATATATACATATATATATACATATGCATACAGGTACACATACATATATGCACGTATCAGTTTAGCGGCGCTAACGTCGCTTTGTTCGTTTGTAAACAAACTGAACAGCCTGAATTTATGCCATACGGTGTTAAGGCAACCACGTCACCTTTTTGTTCAACACTGACACAGGAACGATGTACTAGTTTCAAGCTTGTTAGCTATCATCAGCACCGTTTACCCATCTGCCAGATAGTTGAACGTTCGAAAGTATATACTTTCCTTATGAAAATTAACGGCTGAGCAGCCTAATTTGCATATTGAGTGAGTTAAATCGGTCAGGCATACCGAAAACGATAAATTGAAACAAAATGAAAACGAAATTTCATTTCTCACTCTTAGTATGGCACTTACTTAAATGTAAGTATGCATGCATACGTACATACATATATGTATACAGACGTACAGTAGCATGCACATATATATATATATATATATATACATATATATATACATATGCATACAGGTACACATACATATATGCACGTATCAGTTTAGCGGCGCTAACGTCGCTTTGTTCGTTTGTAAACAAACTGAACAGCCTGAATTTATGCCATACGGTGTTAAGGCAACCACGTCACCTTTTTGTTCAACACTGACACAGGAACGATGTACTAGTTTCAAGCTTGTTAGCTATCATCAGCACCGTTTACCCATCTGCCAGATAGTTGAACGTTCGAAAGTATATACTTTCCTTATGAAAATTAACGGCTGAGCAGCCTAATTTGCATATTGAGTGAGTTAAATCGGTCAGGCATACCGAAAACGATAAATTGAAACAAAATGAAAACGAAATTTCATTTCTCACTCTTAGTATGGCACTTACTTAAATGTAAGTATGCATGCATACGTACATACATATATGTATACAGACGTACAGTAGCATGCACACATATATATATATATACATATATATATACATATGCATACAGGTACACATACATATATGCACGTATCAGTTTAGCGGCGCTAACGTCGCTTTGTTCGTTTGTAAACAAACTGAACAGCCTGAATTTATGCCATACGGTGTTAAGGCAACCACGTCACCTTTTTGTTCAACACTGACACAGGAACGATGTACTAGTTTCAAGCTTGTTAGCTATCATCAGCACCGTTTACCCATCTGCCAGATAGTTGAACGTTCGAAAGTATATACTTTCCTTATGAAAATTAACGGCTGAGCAGCCTAATTTGCATATTGAGTGAGTTAAATCGGTCAGGCATACCGAAAACGATAAATTGAAACAAAATGAAAACGAAATTTCATTTCTCACTCTTAGTATGGCACTTACTTAAATGTAAGTATGCATGCATACGTACATACATATATGTATACAGACGTACAGTAGCATGCACATATATATATATATATATATACATATATATATACATATGCATACAGGTACACATACATATATGCACGTATCAGTTTAGCGGCGCTAACGTCGCTTTGTTCGTTTGTAAACAAACTGAACAGCCTGAATTTATGCCATACGGTGTTAAGGCAACCACGTCACCTTTTTGTTCAACACTGACACAGGAACGATGTACTAGTTTCAAGCTTGTTAGCTATCATCAGCACCGTTTACCCATCTGCCAGATAGTTGAACGTTCGAAAGTATATACTTTCCTTATGAAAATTAACGGCTGAGCAGCCTAATTTGCATATTGAGTGAGTTAAATCGGTCAGGCATACCGAAAACGATAAATTGAAACAAAATGAAAACGAAATTTCATTTCTCACTCTTAGTATGGCACTTACTTAAATGTAAGTATGCATGCATACGTACATACATATATGTATACAGACGTACAGTAGCATGCACATATATATATATATATATATACATATATATATACATATGCATACAGGTACACATACATATATGCACGTATCAGTTTAGCGGCGCTAACGTCGCTTTGTTCGTTTGTAAACAAACTGAACAGCCTGAATTTATGCCATACGGTGTTAAGGCAACCACGTCACCTTTTTGTTCAACACTGACACAGGAACGATGTACTAGTTTCAAGCTTGTTAGCTATCATCAGCACCGTTTACCCATCTGCCAGATAGTTGAACGTTCGAAAGTATATACTTTCCTTATGAAAATTAACGGCTGAGCAGCCTAATTTGCATATTGAGTGAGTTAAATCGGTCAGGCATACCGAAAACGATAAATTGAAACAAAATGAAAACGAAATTTCATTTCTCACTCTTAGTATGGCACTTACTTAAATGTAAGTATGCATGCATACGTACATACATATATGTATACAGACGTACAGTAGCATGCACACATATATATATATATACATATATATATACATATGCATACAGGT
>OZ024748.1:24001971-24006971 GCA_964016885.1 Eledone cirrhosa
GCCGATATCTCTTCCACCCAAACAGGTTTATTTTTAATGTATTTTTCCCTTGTCTTCACCACCGCCACCCGCCACCCTGTTCTCGTGTTTGTTTTATACATAATATCTCCCAGGACCACTGTGTCAGTCAATGTTTATTGTTATAGCTAGAGAGAAGCACCACCACCACCACCACCACCACCACCACTAACAACAACAATACTACCATCACCACGACGGCCACCACCACCACCGCCACATAAACCTAGTAATACATACACATCACGTAGCTGTTCACTATCATCACCACCACTACCACCAACATCACCACAATCAACACCACCATCACCACCATCACCACCACCGCCGCCACAACTGCCAACAGCACCTACAGCGCCACCAATAACAACACCACCAACACCTGCACCACAATCACCATCATCACCACAACCTTCACCACATCTACTCCCACCACTACCACCACCACCACCACCACTTCTACTACCACCAGCTCTACCACCACCTCTACTACCACCGTCACCCCCACCACCACCACCACCGCCGCCCCCAACCACCACCACCACCACCACCACCACCACCACCACCGCCCCCAACCACCACCATCACCACCACCACCACCACCACCACCACCGCCGCCCCCAACCACCACCACCACCACCACCACCACCACCACCACCACCACCACCCCCAACCACCACCACCACCACCACCACCACCAACACCACCGCCCCCAACCACCACCACCACCACCACCACCACCACCACCACCACCACCACCACCACCACCACCACCACCATTACCACCACCACCACCACCACCACCACCACCACCACCACCACCACCACCACCACCACCATTACCACCACCACCACCACCACCACCACCACCACCACCACCACCGCCCCCAACCACCACCACCACCACCACCACCACCACCACCACCACCGCCCCCAACCACATACCACCACCACCACCACCACCACCACCACCACCACCACCACCACCACCATTACCACCACCACCACCACCACCACCACCACCACCACCACCACCACCGCCCCCAACCACCACCACCACCACCACCACCACCACCACCACCACCACCACCGCCCCCAACCACCACCACCACCACCACCACCACCACCGCCCCCAACCACCACCACCACCACCACCACCACCACCACCACCACCACCACCACCACCACCACCACCGCCCCCAACCACCACCACCACCACCACCACCACCACCACCACCACCACCACCACCACCACCACCACCATTACCACCACCACCACCACCACCACCACCACCACCACCACCACCATTACCACCACCACCACCACCACCACCACCACCACCACCACCACCACCACCACCACCACCACCACCACCACCACCACCTTACACCTCACATGTATACCTCACTTCCGATGTTAAATATGCTAGCTGTACTTTTACTGCGATGTCTTGTCAACAGTTGGCAGATTTTGAGACTAAACTCCTGTAATAAATAACTGCACTCCACCACCCCTCCCCCTTCCTTCTACCTCACCACCACCACCACACGGCACTACACTAACCCTCTCACCCTCTCCCTCTTCCACTTCACCACCACCACCACCACCATCCCCACCACCCTGCACGCCATCTACCCTCCTTCCCCTTCCACCACCACCACCACCACAACCCTGTACTCCATCTACCTACTTCCTCACCCCCCAGACCACCACCACCACCACTACTCTGCACTCCACCTACGCAGTGCACTACATGTGAATGGAGTTCCACTCGTGCAGGGGGAGTGTTCACGAGTGATGGAAGACAGGAGGCTGAAATATGTGCAAAGAATTGCCGTAAAGCGCCAGCTTCAGCATTCGGCAGTTAGGTGTAAAAGCCAAACTCACTATCTTCATTTCGGTAATCATGCCAACCTTTACCTATAGTTATGAATCTTGGGTAATGACCGAAAGAATACGATCGCGTATACAAGCGGCCGAAATGGGATTTCTCCAAAGGGTCTTTGGAGTAATATCACTCGATAAAGTGTGTAGCGTGGAGATCAGGAAGTCGTTCCAAGTAGAGCCGCTACTTCTCCAAATTGAGAGATTACAGCTCCGATACTAATTTTGGCCCTCTCGTTTATCGAGTTTAACCAGAGTTCCGTGTCTAATACTGGTAGTCTATTGTTAAGGTGTTTGGAAGGATAGTCAATGGTTACAGTTATACTCTGGTGTATGGAGTTAGCTATCTGCTGGATGCTCTCCATTGTGCTATTTCCTAGTTCAGGTTTATTGGTATCTCTTGTGGGGGTGTTCTTATTATATTAATATCATCTCCGTAACAATAGAGTACCAGTATTAGACACGGAACTCTGGTTAAACAATATAAACGAGAGGACTCAAATTCTCCACTTCACATTATGTTAAACCCATGGCCTCCAAATGCCTGATACTCAAAACCTCAGCAATGTCCAATAGTACTAACTTTAATATTCTGATTGCAGACTTGGTAAGAGTAATGAAGAATGTGTCCCGCATGTGCGATCCAACTGAAATGGAAAGACACATCCAACACTTCATCAATCGCATGGCTACAACCAAAGAGAGAGAATCAGAGTGGACAAAGGATCTACGGAGAAATATAAGAAATATAGAAGTGGGCATGAAAGGAATTTGCCCATTATACAGGAGCAAATCATGGAATAACTTAGATAGGACTAAACATAAGATAGGTGAAGCCACTTCATGGTACGACAATCAGAGATACCAAGTGTGATGTTCGTGGATGCTACCCCTGGGGGAAAATTAGCTAAGCAATGTAGAAAGGCTCTAAGAAAGACCCATCTAAATATTAAAGTGGTAGAGAAGCTAGGAACTACCATAAAATCTCTGATCAGCAAGAAAACTCACTGTACGAATAAGAAAGGTGTTATATCTAGAATGAACCCTCAAATAAATTGTAAAACTATAAATGTAGTCTGTAGCATAAGATGTACAGATGGTACTTGCAGAAACATGACAACGACATACATAGGTGAGACAGCTCGAAGCATAGGAGAGAGAATAGACCAATAGTGGGGGGAACTAAAAGGACAAAAAAAAAAAACGGCTTGGTACTATATGAACACGCCAGACAAAGACATGACGGCAATGTAGAGACAACATAGAAATTAAAATAATATCTAAACATAGAAATGACTCAACAGGTAGACAAATCAGTGAAGCAACTGAAATAGAGCTAAGAAAACCGAAGTTGAATAGAAAAACGAATGAAATAACAATAACAACCATACCCAAACACACAATACTGACCCAAGGGAAAATAAATAAATAAATATATATATACACAAGTACAATAACAACAAACACACATAAACATATACTAGTGAACAAAGATATAATACAAAAAGACGAACAGACACACCAAACAGGACACACACGCATGCGCAATCAGAGACAGTGACAAGAATGAATAAATTAATTAATTAAAATTAGGTGAAAACGTGCCTTTTTCCTGCTTCATCGAGGAAAATCTTAGATTATCCAGCCATCAGAGTATTCGGTTTATTTTCTTTACATATTGTCCAGGCATGCAGTTTTTCCACGATTAGGTGTGTGGGTGGCACGCGTTCCAAAATACCTTATCTCGTGCAACGCCGGGTACCACTGCTAGTGTGTTTATAAAATTGTACATACCAAACACGTACGTAATT
Source organism: Eledone cirrhosa (assembly GCA_964016885.1). Taxonomy (NCBI): domain Eukaryota; kingdom Metazoa; phylum Mollusca; class Cephalopoda; order Octopoda; family Eledonidae; genus Eledone; species Eledone cirrhosa. Next base: position 24,005,686 of record OZ024748.1, read on the forward strand.
CCCTGTAAATTAAAAAACCCAAACGATAAATCCCTGTCATCTAAACAGAGAGAAGTACGAAACTAAGGGGATTATATACCATATCAATTATATAATCCTCATATAGACCTACTAATTCGCATATTATTAGCGCTCATCTTCCTACTTAAGATATATATTTATTTGTGTGTTAAGTAGCCGAAGAATATGATACAGTTATGTCTATCTATCTATCTATCTATTTATCCTCTTTCAAAAACGAAAGAGAGGCGGTTTTCCTCTGTACGGTGGCTATGGTGAAAGAAGTTATATGGTGGGCGAGATTGAGAGGACTGAGGACAGATGCCTTTCTCTCCGGACAACAATTGATTCCCTTCTTTAAGTATCACTTTAGAAGGAGAATCAGAGTGGAGAGAGAGGCACTGCACCCCAGTAAATTTACTGAAAGGTGGGTGAATGAAGCGAAAATGGCCCGAGTGATTGGGCCTTCTCTGTTTATAAGCCTGTAGGTTGAAAAAGAGAGCAAAGGGAAGAAAGGAGCACTTGCATAACACGCTCCTGGAGTTGAGGGTTGTTCTATCGACGGGGTATTAAACAACCCATTTGTGGCGCCTCCCCCTATTAGGGATTTCGATTGTTGTAATTGTTTGTTTTTATATTTTTTACACGACTGTATGTAAAATCCCCGGCATGTCTTTGTATTGTACCCTTTTCTTGTGCGCCCTTGTGGCAAATAAAGAAATATATCTATCTATTTAATAAAGAAACATATCTATCTGTCTGTTTGTCTGTCTGTCTGTCTATCTATTTATCTATCTGTCTGTCTATTATCTATTTATCTATCTATCTTTATTTCTCTCTCTTTCTCTCTCTGCCTCTCTCTCTGTCTCTATCTATCTATCAATCTGTCTGTATATCTATCTAATAAGTAAGCAAGAACGAAGTATCATCTTCTACATATTTTATTCACCGATGACGCACGTGTCGCTATCGATCAGCTCAAGGTACGATCGATTGCCTGAAATATATAATAAAAGACACTCACTGCTTGGTTTGGATTGGTTTTCGCTTCCGTATATTTTACATCCCTATAGTTAATTTAGCTGGGAATATATATATATATATATATATATATATATATATATATATATATATATATATATATATATATATATATATACATACTTATATATATATATATATATATATGTGTGTGTGTGTGTGTGTGTGTGTGTGTGTGTGTGTGTGTGTGTGTGTGTGTGTGTGTGTAGTCTACAGACATTAAAATACAATGAGAGGAAACTTAA
>OZ024748.1:24011971-24014471 GCA_964016885.1 Eledone cirrhosa
TAAACAGAGCCGGAACAGCTGGCCTAAAATTGCTTTAAATATCACGGCGCAAGACACTCACTCTCTCTTTCTCTTTCTCTCTCCCTCCCCCCCCCTCACTTTCTCTTTATAATAAACTGCTCCTTACATATCCGAGAGGTATAAACTTTAGTTTCCATGGGATGTTGTGGTGTTTTTGCCTTTCTTATAAATTTTACTCTCGTTCACAAAACCCAAATCGAAGAAATTTCTCTCTCTCTCTCTCTCTATATATATATATATATATATATATATATATATATATATATATATATATATATATATATATATATATATGCAAAAGTTTTATTTAAAATTGTTGGGTTAACAACAAGTAAATATTTTATAACCGATATAAAGCACTCGAAATATGTATAATGAAATAAATATGGTTTTACAAATATAGTTTCCATTTGCTTAATATCGTATATATATATTAATATATATATAGGAAAATGTTCAAGACCCCGACGGCAGAGCTCAAGCCGTTTCGACGGCTATTTCTGGACTCACCAAAAACATCCCAGTTCCACCTAGAAAACTTTACCTACGGATGCTCACTCAAAAAATCGACCTGTTTGCGAAAGGACTGAGATGGAGAATATTTTTCTACGATAGATACCGCGACAACCAGGACTTCGACACCAAGGAGAGACTCGGATTTAATACCTACAAATCTCCCCCACCGAAACCCTCTGCTCTCACCCTTCGAGAACGACCTCTTCCACCTGGTCAAGGGTATAAAATTCAAACCCAGACACAACCGATTCCTACAACAACTCGAGTCCAGAAATAGCCGTCGAAACGGCTTGAGCTCTGCTGTCGGGGTCTTGAACATTTTCCTATTACCCACTCTACTACCCAAAGTATTGAGTACTCTGCTGCTTCATTATATATATATATATATATATATATAGTTTAGGGATCGTAACATTAAGTTACTGTTGGTTCACCAAAGTGACCACTCAATACGTAGTCTCCAGTACGTACTTTGGAGTTGTACTAAACAGAGTGTAATAATAAATATATTTTTTTATAACGCTGTACGGGAATCATTCCATCATTGTGCTAACAGAAGTATGATGATTCCAGAGTCGGTCACGAACAATAGAGATCGAACCTTGAACATTTGCAGGTGTGGAGGAGGACTTCTTATTACGAAGTCTGTGGATGGTCTGCCAGAACATTTTATTTGCTGATCGGAATTCGGATTCCAGCTTAACCTCAAAGTCCTCCCATGTCTTAGCTTTGGGACGCCTTTACTGTCGACAAAGCTGTTTTGCTCTAGAATGGGTCGCATTGACAGATAGTGATACGGCCTACAGATATGATGGTTAGTTGCGATATAAGCGGGAACCTGCCGGACGAATAAACAACCCCGGACCAACAGCGATAAACTACTAGAGGAGATGGAACAATGAGTGACACATATAGCTCCCAAGAAAACTCTCACAATCCAGTGAGCGAGGCTTGGTGTGGCGTCGGGTGGCAGGAGGACACCTTGTTTCAATCAAGAGGTCAAAGATGTCTTCCAAGCAGAGAAGGAGACTTACAAAGCTTGGCTTGGAAATATGACGAGGCGAGTAAAGGCCGCCTCTAGTCTTGGCGGGCTTGAGAAAAGTAGTAAAGTTGTGACTGGCACGAAGAAGGCCACCAAACTGTAATATCGTGAGAGGTAAGAAATCATACCACATCGTCCTTCGCGTGAGTTATATCCTGAAATCCCATAGAGGGTTCGGAAGAGAGCAAACCTTGACAATTGGAGCCTGGAACATCACAACCCTTTCAGGTTAGGAGTAGGAACTAGTGGAGGAGGCTAGACGCTACCGGTTAGACATAGTGGGTTTTCCTCAACAAAGTTTCCTGGCCTTGGTAATGTAGACTTGGATAGAGGGTGGAAACTCCACTATTCAGGTCTGGCGCCAGAAAGGACTGCACAGGCGGGTATGAGGATACTGACAAGCCCCCGGTTGTCAGAATGTGTTATGAACTAGATACCATTAGGAGGGAGGTTTAGCCTCCTATATTAGGCTGAAAGATAGGTCTCTGTGGGTAGTGCAAGTGTACCAAACAAGTAGTTCAAATACAGACACTTTCTTGATGACATCCATAAAATATTAATGTAAAAGGGGAATCGGGGATAGAGATCAATAATTGATTTTATTATTGTCTCTGATCTCTTCCATTCAGTGTTGGATGTTCGTGTTAAGAGAGGGACTGAGCTGTCAACTGATCACCATCTGGTTATCTGCAGCTTGTGACTAGCTAAAGCCAGAGAAACCCAGCAAGTGGGAAGTGTTAGTGGATAAGGAAGTGGGGACCATGTATGCAGGTACTATTGCATCCAAATTCAGAGAACACCTTGAACAAACTGAGGACATTGAAACAGAGTTTCTACTTCCGCTGCTAAATACTACAGGCGAAAGAGGTTGGGTGGCACCAGGTGGCAGGAGGACACATTGGTTTAATCAAGTGGTCAAAG
>OZ024748.1:24019471-24024471 GCA_964016885.1 Eledone cirrhosa
CACTACTACCACCACTACTACCACCACTACTACCAACACTACTACCAACACTACTACCACCACTACTACCACCACTACTACCACCACTACTACCACCACCACTACCATCACTACTACTACCACTACTACCACCAATACTACCACCACTACTACCACCACAACTACCATCACTACTACTACCACTACTACCACCAATACTACCACCACTACTACCACCACCACTACCATCACTACTACCACCACTACTACCAACACTACTACCAACACTACTAACACCACTACTACCACCACTACTACCATCACTACTACCACCACTACTACCACCAATACTACCAACACTACTACCAACACTACTACCACCACTACTACCATCACTACTACCACCACTACTACCACCACCATCAGAAACACTAACACATACACCACTAACAACAAAATCAACTATTACTAGTACTACTACCACAACCACAACCATCAACAACACTAACACGACCACCCCAACACCACCGCCAACACCCACAATAACAACACCACCACCACCACCAACAACAACAGCAACAATAACAACAACACTGTGCCAGTTCCTATGGTCGGCATCAATATTTGCATTCTTTTGATATTTCCTCCGAAATTGATGCAGGGAAAACAAATCAAAATTAAATTACCACACCACCACCACCACCACAACTATCACCATCACCACTATCACCACCACCATCACCACCACCACTATCACCACCACCACCGCCACTACCACTACCATCACCACCACCACCACCACCTCCACCACCTCCACCACCACCACCACCACCACCACCACCACCACCACCACCACCACCACTACTACCACCACTACCACCACTACCACCACCTCCACCATGACCTCCACTACATCCCTATACTGGCTATACAGTAATAGATAATTTATAGAAACATTGATATAAAGAGGGTGAAAATAGTAATATAAGATTGAGTTAGAGAGAGGAGGAGAGAGAGAGAAGGGGAGAGACAGAAAGGGAGAGATAGGGAGAGAGAGAGAAAAGAAGAGATAGGGAGAGAGGGTAAGAAAGAGAGAGAGGGAAAGAGGGGCGAAGGAGAGATAGAAAGGAAAGGAAATATTAAACAAATAAAGGAAAAAGAAATTTAATAACTGGCACGACACCATACAACGCACTACATACAACACTACATAGAACACACTACATACAACACTCTACATACAACACACTACATACAACACACTACATACAACACACTACATACAACACTCTACATACAACACACTACATACAACACTCTACATACAACACACTACATACAACACACTACATACAACACACTACATACAACACTTTACATACAACACTCTACATACAACACTCTACATACAACGCACTACATACAACACTCTACATACAACACTCTACATACAACACACTACATACAAAACACTACATACAACACACTACATACAACACACTACATACAACACACTACATACAACACTCTACATACAACACTCTACATACAACACTCTACATACAACACACTACATACAAAACACTACATACAACACACTACATACAACACTCTACATACAACACTCTACATACAACGCACTACATACAACACTCTACATACAACACTCTACATACAACACACTACATACAAAACACTACATACAACACACTGCATACAACACTCTACATACAACACTCTACATACAACACACTACATACAAAACTCTACATACAACACTCTACATACAACACACTACATACAACACTCTACATACAACACACTACATACAACACACTACATACAAAACTACATACAACACACTACATACAACACACTGCATACAACACTCTACATACAACACACTACATACAACACACTACATACAACACACTGCATACAACGCTCTACATATAACACTCTACATACAACGCACTACATACAACACTCTACATACAACACTCTACATACAACACACTACATACAAAACACTACATACAACACACTACATACAACGCACTACATACAACACACTACATACAACACACTACATACAACACTCTACATACAACGCACTACATACAACAGTCTACATACAACACTCTACATACAACACACTACATACAACACTCTACATACAACACACCACATACAACACACTACATACAACACTACATACAACACTCTACATGCAACACACTACATACAACACACTACATACAACACACTACATACAACACACTGCATACAACACTCTACATACAACACACTACATACAACACACTACATACAACACACTGCATACAACGCTCTACATACAACACTCTACATACAACGCACTACATACAACACTCTACATACAACACTCTACATACAACACACTACATACAAAACACTACATACAACACACTACATACAACGCACTACATACAACACACTACATACAACACACTACATACAACACTCTACATACAACACTTTACATACAACACACTACATACAACACACTACATACAACACACTACATACAACACACTACATACAAAACACTACATACAACACACTACATATAACACTCTACATACAACACTCTACATACAACACACTACATACAACGTACTACATACAACACACTACATACAACACACTACATACAACACACTACATACAACACACTACATACAACACACTACATACAACACACTACATACAACACTCTACATACAACACACTACATACAACACACTACATACAACACACTACATACAACACACTACATACAACGTACTACATACAACACACTACATACAACACACTACATACAACACTCTACATACAACACTCTACATACAACACACTACATACAACACACTACATACAACACTCTACATACAACACACTACATACAACACTCTACATACAACAGTCTACATACAACACACTACATACAACACTCTACATACAACACACTACATACAACACTCTACATACAACACACTACATACAACACACTACATACAACACTCTACATACAACACACTACATACAACACACTACATACAACACTCTACATACAACACACTACATACAACACTCTACATACAACACTCTACATACAACACACTACATACAACACTCTACATACAACACACTACATACAACACACTACATACAACACACTACATACAACACACTACATACAACACTCTACATACAACACACTACATACAACACTCTACATACAACACACTACATACAACACACTACATACAACACTACATACAACACACTACATACAACACACTACATACAACACACTGCATACAACACTCTACATACAACACTCTACATACAACACACTACATACAACACACTACATACAACACACTACATACAACACACTGCATACAACACTCTACATACAACACTCTACATACAACACACTACATACAACACACTACATACAACACTCTACATACAACACACTACATACAACACACTACATACAACACACTGCATACAACGCACTACATACAACACTCTACATACAACATTCTACATACAACACACTACATACAAAACACTACATACAACACTACATACAACACACTACATACAACACACTACATACAACACACTACATACAACACACTACATACAACACACTACATACAACACTACATACAACACACTACATACAACGCACTACATACAACACACTACATACAACACTCTACATACAACGCACTACATACAACACACTACATACAACACACTACATACAACACTCTACATACAACACACTACATACAACACACTACATACAACACACTGCATACAACACACTACATACAACACACTACATACAACACACTACATACAACACACTACATACAACACTACATACAACACACTACATACAACACACTACATACAACACACTACATACAACACACTACATACAACACTCTACATACAACACACTACATACAACACACTACATACAACACTCTACATACAACACTCTACATACAACACACTACATACAACACACTACATACAACACACTACATACAACACACTACATACAAAACACTACATACAACACTCTACATACAACACACTACATACAACACACTACATACAATACACTACATACAACACACTACATACAACACACTACATACAACACACTACATACAACACACTACATACAACACACTACATACAACACACTACATACAACACACTACATACAACACTACATACAACACACTACATACAACACACTACATACAACACACTACATACAACACTCTACATACAACACACTACATACAACACACTACATACAACACACTACATACAACACACTACATACAACACACTACATACAACACACTACATACAACACACTACATACAACACACTACATACAACACACTACATACAACGCACTACATACAACACACTACATACAACACTCTACATACAACGCACTACATACAACACACTACATACAACACACTACATACAACACACTACATATAACACACTACATACAACACACTACATACAACACTACATACAACACACTACATACAACACACTACATACAACACACTACATACAACACTCTACATACAACACACTACATACAACACACTACATACAACACACTACATACAACACACTACATACAACACACTACATACAACACACTACATACAACACACTACATACAACACACTACATACAACACTACATACAACACACTACATACAACACACTACATACAACACACTACATACAACACTCTACATACAACACACTACATACAACACACTACATACAACACTACATACAACACACTACATACAACACACTACATACAACACACTACATACAACACACTACATACAACACACTACATACAACACACTACATACAACACACTACATACAACACACTACATACAACGC
>OZ024748.1:24029471-24034471 GCA_964016885.1 Eledone cirrhosa
TAGTGATATATGACATGTGTGGGTCAGTTGTAAGTAGTATTATAGTGATGTATGACATGTGTGGGTCAGTTGTAAGTAGTATTATAGTGATGTATGACATGTGTTGGTCAGTTATAAGTAGTACTATAGTGATGTATGACATGTGTTGGTCAGTTGTAAGTAGTACTATAGTGATGTATGACATGTGTGGGTCAGTTGTAAGTAGTATTATAGTGATGTATGACATGTGTGGGTCAGTTGTAAGTAGTATTATAGTGATATATGACATGTGTTGGTCAGTTGTAAGTAGTACTATAGTGATGTATGACATGTGTGGGTCAGTTGTAAGTAGTACTATAGTGATGTATGACATGTGTGGGTCAGTTGTAAGTAGTACTATAGTGATGTATAACTTGTGTGGGTCAGTTGTAAGTAGTACTATAGTGATGTATGACATGTGTGGGTCAGTTGTAAGTAGTACTATAGTGATGTATGACATGTGTTGGTCAGTTGTAAGTAGTACTATAGTGATGTATGACATGTGTGGGTCAGTTGTAAGTAGTACTATAGTGATGTATGACATGTGTGGGTCAGTTGTAAGTAGTACTATAGTGATGTATGACATGTGTGGGTCAGTTGTAAGTAGTACTATAGTGATGTATGACATGTGTGGGTCAGTTGTAAGTAGTACTATAGTGATGTATGACATGTGTGGGTCAGTTGTAAGTAGTACTATAGTGATGTATGACATGTGTGGGTCAGTTGTAAGTAGTACTATAGTGATGTATGACATGTGTGGGTCAGTTGTAAGTAGTACTATAGTGATGTATGACATGTGTGGGTCAGTTGTAAGTAGTACTATAGTGATGTATGACATGTGTTGGTCAGTTGTAAGTAGTACTATAGTGATGTATGACATGTGTGGGTCAGTTGTAAGTAGTACTATAGTGATGTATGACATGTGTGGGTCAGTTGTAAGTAGTACTATAGTGATGTATGACATGTGTTGGTCAGTTGTAAGTAGTACTATAGTGATGTATGACATGTGTGGGTCAGTTGTAAGTATTACTATAGTGATGTATGACATGTGTGGGTCAGTTGTAAGTAGTACTATAGTGATGTATGACATGTGTGGGTCAGTTGTAAGTAGTACTATAGTGATGTATGACATGTGTGGGTCAGTTGTAAGTAGTACTATAGTGATGTATGACATGTGTGGGTCAGTTGTAAGTAGTACTATAGTGATGTATGACATGTGTGGGTCAGTTGTAAGTAGTACTATAGTGATGTATGACATGTGTGGGTCAGTTGTAAGTAGTACTATAGTGATGTATGACATGTGTGGGTCAGTTGTAAGTAGTACTATAGTGATGTATGACATGTGTGGGTCAGTTGTAAGTAGTACTATAGTGATGTATGACATGTGTGGGTCAGTTGTAAGTAGTACTATAGTGATGTATGACATGTGTGGGTCAGTTGTAAGTAGTACTATAGTGATGTATGACATGTGCTGGGTCAGTTGTAAGTAGTACTATAGTGATGTATGACATGTGTGGGTCAGTTGTAAGTAGTACTATAGTGATGTATGACATGTGTGGGTCAGTTGTAAGTAGTACTATAGTGATGTATGACATGTGTGGGTCAGTTGTAAGTAGTACTATAGTGATGTATGACATGTGTGGGTCAGTTGTAAGTAGTACTATAGTGATGTATGACATGTGTGGGTCAGTTGTAAGTAGTACTATAGTGATGTATGACATGTGTGGGTCAGTTGTAAGTAGTACTATAGTGATGTATGACATGTGTGGGTCAGTTGTAAGTAGTACTATAGTGATGTATGACATGTGTGGGTCAGTTGTAAGTAGTACTATAGTGATGTATGACATGTGTGGGTCAGTTGTAAGTAGTACTATAGTGATGTATGACATGTGTGGGTCAGTTGTAAGTAGTACTATAGTGATGTATGACATGTGTGGGTCAGTTGTAAGTAGTACTATAGTGATGTATGACATGTGTGGGTCAGTTGTAAGTAGTACTATAGTGATGTATGACATGTGTGGGTCAGTTGTAAGTAGTACTATAGTGATGTATGACATGTGTGGGTCAGTTGTAAGTAGTACTATAGTGATGTATGACATGTGTGGGTCAGTTGTAAGTAGTACTATAGTGATGTATGACATGTGCTGGGTTGTTCAATCATAGGGACTCTGTAATTATATACGGTATGTTGGGTATTTCAAGCTGACTTTAACACATCTCTCTCTCTCTCACTCTCTATCTATCTAATCCCCCTCACTATCTATCTCTCTATCTAACCCCATTCTCTCTCACTCTAGCTATCTACCCCCCCCCCCCCCCTCTCTCTCTCTCCAATATATTATTCACTCACTTGTAATATCATGAACGTTATGTTATTAAGTTCTTCAATGTCTTCTTCTCCACATTCTTATGTTAACCAACTGAAATTGTAAACCAATTGGGATTAAATGTTGTTGTTGTTGCTGTCGACGTCGTTACTGTTGGAGTTGTTGTTGTTGAAGCTGTTATTGTCGTCGTTGTTGTTGCTATTGTTGCTGACTGGACAATCTTATGACGAGAGTCAGACGACCCGGTCAACTTCTTATGATCAATATGGTATTTTAACTATAGTCTACAACAGGCATATCAAACACGTGGCTCTTTTCAAGCACACTTGCAGCCCTTTACAACCACACTCTGGCCCTTTACTAGTACACCTGTGGCCCGCACAAAGGTTTTTACAACACGGGCATGTTTTATTTTCGTAAAATTAGTTGTAATGTGCGCAAATAGTTGTCGTATGTGGCCCTCAGATATCACATATGTGACCCATGTGGCCCTCAGATAACACAAATGTGACCCATGTGGCCCTCAGATAACACATATGTGACCCATGTGGCCCTCAGATAACACATATGTGACCCATGTGGCCCTCAGACAACACATATGTGACCCATGTGGCCCTCAGATAACACATATGTGACCCATGTGGCCCTCAGATATCACATATGTTACCCATGTGGCCCTCAGATAACACATATGTGACCCATGTGGCCCTCAGACAACACATATGTGACCCATGTGGCCCTCAGACAACACATATGTGACCCATGTGGCCCTCAGATAACACATATGTGACCCATGTGGCCCTCAGATAACACATATGTGACCCATGTGGCCCTCAGACAACACATATGTGACCCATGTGGCCCTCAGACAACACATATGTGACCCATGTGGCCCTCAGACAACACATATGCGACCCATGTGGCCCTCAGATAACACATATGTGACCCATGTGGCCCTCAGACAACACATATGTGACCCATGTGGCACTCAGATAACACATATGTGACCCATGTGGCCCTCAGACAACACATATGTGACCCATGTGGCCCTCAGACAACACATATGTGATCCATCTGGCCCTCAGACAACACATATGTGACCCATGTGGCCCTCAGATATCACATATGTGACCCATGTGGTCCTCGGGGGACCCTCAGTTTGACATGACTGGTCTACATCTCCCCCTGCTTTTGGACGTTACCTATCAAGAGCTACATTAATCCAATGTTTGAAGGTCGAAGGAGATTTAGCTGCTATTTCTAACGATCAAGTAAGGTTTTATTTTCTTCAAGTGTATATGTAGCACCTCCCCTAGGAGTAGTGGTTATTGTGACACTACTTTCGGATATTGCATATCTAGGGCTACATTCATTAAATGTTCCACATCATTCTGGAAACGTTATGGTGGAAAAAGATTTAGCTGCTATTTCTAGCAGGTCGAACGATTAAGTAGGGCGAGGATGTATACTCGAAGCTTTTTAAAAAATATTATCTAGGCAGTATCAGTAGAGGGTCGGACGCCATGCTTTGCAGTATAGAGTTATATCCCTTAACGGTCTGAGATCAAATCTCGCCGGGGTTAACTTCGCCTTTCATCCTTACGAGGTCGATAAAATAAAGTACCAGTAATGCACTGGGATAATTGCTGGCCTTGTGCCATAAGTAGAAACAATTATCTTTAAGCCATGATTAGATGTGATATTCATTCAATGTTCCACTTCATTCAGAAAACGCTATGGTCGAAAAAGATTTAGCTGCTATTTCTAGCAGGTCGAACGATCAAGTGGGTGGAGGGTGTATACCCCAAAGCTTTTTTTTTTTTTATTAGATATTATCTCTAAATGTGTAGCATCACCTCCATGATTAGATGTTGCTGTGATATTCTGATACTGTGATATCACGACAACACTGAGAATGTCAGTAGATTTTTATTTAGCCTTTTATTTTATTTATTTATTTTTTTTTTTTTTTCATTTCTTTCGATTGTACTTGGTGACATTTTAATGTGAAATTCCCAAATTTGTTCAGAACAGAAGAGTGTGACGATTTCATATTTTGTTTAGCTAATACCACCCTCTCTCCACTCCCCTCTATGTTACTTAGCAACCTGGTCCACTTCTAATAGAAACCTTTCCTTCTAATGTTTAGACTCCTCAATGGGATTGCTAACAAATATATACACATTTTTATCGCCTTTATAGTTTAAAAACAACAATGCTTTGGTTATTGTTGTTTGTGTGTCTACGTCTGTACAGCTGGATGTCTGGATGTCTGGATGTCTATATGTCTGTATGTCTGTATGTCTGTATATCTGTATATCTATATATTTATATATCTGTATGTCTGTATATCTGTATATCTATATCTGTATATCTATATCTGTATATCTATATATCTGTATGTCTGTATATCTGTATATCTATATCTGTATATCTATATCTGTATATCTATATATCTGTATATCTATATATTTATATATCTGTATGTCTGTATATCTGTATATCTATATCTGTATATCTATATCTGTATATCTATATATCTGTATATCTGTATATCTATATATCTGTATATCTGTATATCTGTACATCTGTATATCTGTATATCTGTATATCTGTATATCTGTATATCTGTATATTTATATCTGTATATCTATA
>OZ024748.1:24039471-24056971 GCA_964016885.1 Eledone cirrhosa
TGTGTCCACTTCTACGCCTAAATATGTGCGTGTGTGCGTGTGTGTGTGTGTGTGTGTGTGTGTGTGTGTGTGTGTGCGTGTGTGTGTGTGTGTGTGTGTGTGTGTGTGTGTAAGTGTGTGTATGGCTGTGCGTGTTTGAACGTGCGTGTATGTTTGCATGAGTGTGCACATTAATGTTTTAAGGACGACACACATACATATACACATACATACATACATACATACATACATACACACGTACATACATACATACATCTACACACACATACATGCGCACATACACACATACATACATATATACATACATATACACATACATACATACATATATACATACATATACACATACATACATACACATATACATACACACATACATATGTGTGTATATATATATATATATATATATATATATATATATATATATATATATATATATATGCATATATGTATACATGCATGTATGTATACACACTGTATGTCTGCGTGTTTGATTCTATGCATAGTCGAAAGAGAGTAGGATAGAATGCCTTGCGGTATTTTTTCGGTTCTTGGCGCCCGGAATTTCCTTTCTCCAGAATTGGAGAAGGATGCTGCAAGGGGTCAGTCATTGTTGACTATATATATGTGTGGCTATTTCTGGACTATTTAGTCCAGAAATAGCCGTCGAAACGGCTTGAGCTCTGCCGTCGGGGTCATACATTTTCCTAATACCCACTCTACTACCCTAAGTATTGAGTACTCTGGTGCGTTATGGTCCATCTGGTTCCTTACCACACCTCCTTCGTTATATATATATATATATATATATATATATATATATATATATATTATCAAATAGAAATTACTTCTACAAGGCTAGCACATATTATATATATGTATGTATGTGTATGTGTGTATGTATGTATATACATATCTGTATGTGTGTGTAAATACACACTCCCATTTCATCATCTACAGCTGCCAACCCTTAGTTTGTAGGCGACTCCTCCGACAATTCTTCTGGATTTATCTCTATATTTCTATCTTCAATCCTGTTATCCCCATGAATTTATCCATCCATTTGCTTTCTTCAAGTTTTTCCTCTTGGATTTTATCCAAGAAGTTTTCCATTGACCAGCAATTTTCATAGACCTCCAGTCCTTATGAAATGCCCCAAATATCTTAAGGTTTAATTTGTCTGTGTCTCTTACTCGACTACACTCAATTTCTATTTCGTCTAACGCTCGCTTACTAATATTTTATGAACGGTCCGTCGTCAGCGGTGTAAGTGCTAGGCTCGTGATGTTGCCGAACTCTAGGGAACTAATGTATTGGGCAGTCGTGGGCAACATGCGACCCTCGAAGCTTTCTAAATGGCTCGCCTAAGTCACCTAAGTGAAATCTTTCTGATTTTTTTTACCCCAACTTGTCAGTCGTAATTTATCTTTATATCATTTTTACGACCGAGGAAAAGAACGTGTACGAATTCTGAAGAAACAACTTAAAACAACCTGAGTTATCGCCCTTTTTTAATGTGGGTATGAATGTAAATTAGCGCTTGCGTCCGCCTGATGATGGTCCATATCTCATGCGGCCTTCTTCTCGAAAAAGGTTGTCCATGCCTGGTATAGGGTTTTAACAATGGCAGGGCTCAAGTCTATGGTGTCGAATTAGGGAAACATATACCTAATGTTATTTCTAATATTTGTTTCTACTTTAGGCACAAGGCCAGCAATTACCCAGTTCATTACTGGTACTAATATTGTTTCAACTTTTGGCACAAGGCCAACAATTACCCCCAGTACATTACTGGTACTTTATTTTATCGACCCCGTAAGGATGAAAGGCAAAGTTAACCTCGGCGAGATTTGAACTCAGTTCTAAAGGTCCATAACTCTATGCTGCAAAGCATGGTGTCTGATGCTCTACCGATACTGCCAATCGATAAACAAACTTACAAATATATTGATGTGGTTGTGGGGAGTTTTATACTCATAACCGTTTATGTCCAATGAAACCAAGTTAAACCCCGGCCTAAGAAGCTTCTGGACTTGAGACATATTTTAACTTCTCTACTATTTTGCCTTTTTTCTGTCTAGCTGATTTTTATCATTTTTCTATAACATTAAACTTGGATGAAAACTGTTTTTCTATTATGTTTTCTTCTTAAATGTCCATTCAAACCCGTACGTTGCCATTGCAAATATCAAATGCAATAAATTTCAACTTGGTCTGTATATATTTATTCATGTATTTTTTCTCTCAAATCCACAATAAAGAGATAATGAGAGAGTTTATAGTTAGAGTTCTTTTTTATTTCTTTGCTGTCAACATTAGATTTTAATCATACTTCCATGATAGCTAAACTTTGACACTTTCGTTATTAATTATTCTAGGATTATCTTCATCATATGTTCTTGAGATAATCATTGATCCAGTTTTGAAAAAAATTAATCAACAAACCACATTCTTCACATTTTTTTGTTTTACTTCACTTTCTTCAAAACCATCAATTCTTTTAAGAAAACAGTAATATCATGGGCATATCTGAGATTGGAGACCGACCATCGATTTTAACCCTTTCCTTACCATATTTCTTATGGAAGACAATGATAATGTTAAAATATTTTTGAAAATAATCAAAATTTGAATCGATTTTTAATAAAACTAAGTTTTTCATTATTGTGGTGGTGTTTGGAACATCAATTAAGAAAGGGTCTTATATAAAATTATGATGGAAGATTTTTAGATAAATATAAAGACTTTGAAATAAACAGCTTTGTATTGTAGAACCAGGGCAGTTAACTGAACATGAAAAACCTTGTAGATTCCTCATTGCAGTTTCTGTAACAGCGAAGACAGGCACTCACTTGCCGTGACATTTATTCAATTTTAAACAACACTGTAAAGCCTATATTAGTTTTTCAAAATATACCTGATAGGTTTGTGGTCAAGTCCGGAGGCAATGCCTTCACTATCTTGTCGGCCGGATGACCATTGAACAGTGAGTGGTTCACACACACACACACACACACACACACACACACAAACACACATACACATACTCACCAAATCTGTCAACTCTCCCCGTCGGAGTGGGGAGATCTCCCACCCACTTTCGGGTGGGTGAGAGATGTCTTCTCTTGTGAAAATGGGTACAGCTTTCATTACGGGGTCGATAAAATAAAGTACCAGTAATGCACTGGGTAATTGCTGGCCTTGTGCCAAAAAGTAGAAACAATTATGTAAAATCTCCCCATTTTGTCTCATTTCTTCCCCGTTTTGGGGCTCCTTTTTTCATAGTACTCTCCCTTTAGGCTTTTAAAGGTTGGCAGATCACACACACACACACACACACACACACACACACACACACACACACACACACACACACACACACACACACACACACACACACACACACACACACACACACACACACCACACACACACACTATAAACAGGCTATAATGAAGTGTCTGACAGTTGCAGAGGAGGAAATGACTTCAATAATTCTATAAAATAGCCAGTAAATCCTATTTACAATCAGTCATAATTCATCGTTAATTTTTTAATAATTAATCCCACCAATAAATAATTCTTTATTGTGTTCAATAGTTTTCTCTATATTGATCTCTACTAACTGTAGCAGTGGCTATTTCTTGGCTCTGATATCACAAATATTTCTCACAGAAAATATAATCATTCTCTCTTATATACACACATATATACAATTCTTACTTTATATTATGTCTATCACACACTCAACTGTGTTCCCTGTATATACTCACTCGTTTATATATACACACTTACCCAGTCATCTCCACCACGATCACCACCACCACCACCACCACCACCATCATCATCATCATCACCATCATTATCTACACACCACCATCACCACTATCATCACCACTGCCACCATCACCGAGGCCGGTAATGGCAGTGATGGTGATGGTGGTGGTGCCGCAGTAGTGGTGGCAATGGTTCTAGTGGTGGTAGTGGTGGTGGTGGTGATGGTGGTGGTGGTGGTGGTGGTGGTGGTGATGTCGGTGGTGATGGCAGTGGTGGTGGTGGTGGTGGTGGTGGCAGTGGTGAAGGTGGTGGCAGTGGTGAAGGTGGTGGTGGTGGTGGTGGTGGCAGTGGTGGTGGTGGTGGTGGTGGTGGCAGTGGTGAAGGTGGTGGTGGTGGTGGTGGCAGTGGTGGCAGTGGTGGTGGTGGTGGTGGTGGTGGTAGTAGTAGTAGTGGTGGTGGTGGTGGTGGTGGCAGTGGTGGTGGTGGTGGTGGTGGCAGTGGTGGAGGTGGTGGTGGTGGTGGTGGTGGTGGTAGTAGTAGTAGTGGTGGTGGTGGTGGTGGTGGCAGTGGTGGTGGTGGTGGTGGTAGTAGTAGTGAACCCATCGTTTAGTTGTCTCTCTTCACAGCGGCAGATGGTAAACGGGTCATGACATTTGTTTTGGCAGCATATTTTGGCGGTGGTGGTGATGATGATGATGGCGGGGGTGGAGGTGGTAATGACGAATGAGTGGTGGGGGTTTATGGTAGTGGTGGTGGAGACAGTGGTGAGGATGATGGTAGTGGTGGTGGGGATGATGGTAGTGGTGGTGGAGACAGTGGTGGTGGAGATAGTGGTGGTGGAGACAGCGGTGGTGGAGACAGTGGTGGTGGAGAGAGCGGTGGTGGAGAGAGTGGTGGTGGAGAGAGCGGTGGTGGAGATAGTGGTGGTGGAGAGAGCGGTGGTGGAGAGAGCGGTGGTGGAGAGAGCGGTGGTGGAGATAGTGGTGGTGGAGACAGCGGTGGTGGAGACAGCGGTGGTGGAGATAGTGGTGGTGGAGATAGTGGTGGTGGAGACAGCGGTGGTGGAGATAGTGGTGGTGGAGATAGTGGTGGTGGAGATAGTGGTGGTGGAGAGAGCGGTGGTGGAGATAGTGGTGGTGGAGATAGTGGTGGTGGAGATAGTGGTGGTGGAGAGAGCGGTGGTGGAGATAGTGGTGGTGGAGAGAGTGGTGGTGGAGATAGTGGTGGTGGAGATAGTGGTGGTGGAGACAGCGGTGGTGGAGATAGTGGTGGTGCAGATAGTGGTGGTGGAGATAGTGGTGGTGGAGATAGTGGTGGTGGAGATAGTGGTGGTGGAGATAGTGGTGGTGGAGATAGTGGTGGTGGAGATAGTGGTGGTGGAGAGAGCGGTGGTGGAGATAGTGGTGGTGGAGACAGTGGTGGTGGAGAGAGCGGTGGTGGAGATAGTGGTGGTGGAGATAGTGGTGGTGGATATAGTGGTGGTGGAGAGAGTGGTGGTGGAGACAGCGGTGGTGGAGATAGTGGTGGTGGAGAGAGTGGTGGTGGAGATAGTGGTGGTGGAGATAGTGGTGGTGGAGATAGTGGTGGTGGAGAGAGTGGTGGTGGAGACAGCGGTGGTGGAGATAGTGGTGGTGGAGATAGTGGTGGTGGAGACAGCGGTGGTGGAGATAGTGGTGGTGGAGATAGTGGTGGTGGAGACAGCGGTGGTGGAGAGAGTGGTGGTGGAGATAGTGGTGGTGGAGACAGCGGTGGTGGAGATAGTGGTGGTGGAGATAGTGGTGGTGGAGATAGTGGTGGTGGAGATAGTGGTGGTGGAGATAGTGGTGGTGGAGATAGTGGTGGTGGAGATAGTGGTGGTGGAGATAGTGGTGGTGGAGATAGTGGTGGTGGAGATAGTGGTGGTGGAGACAGTGGTGGTGGAGATAGTGGTGGTGGAGATAGTGGTGGTGGAGACAGTGGTGGTGGAGATAGTGGTGGTGGAGAGAGTGGTGGTGGAGAGAGTGGTGGTGGAGATAGTGGTGGTGGAGATAGTGGTGGTGGAGAGAGCGGTGGTGGAGATAGTGGTGGTGGAGAGAGTGGTGGTGGAGATAGTGGTGGTGGAGAGAGCGGTGGTGGAGATAGTGGTGGTGGAGATAGTGGTGGTGGAGATAGTGGTGGTGGAGATAGTGGTGGTGGAGATAGTGGTGGTGGAGACAGTGGTGGTGGAGAGAGCGGTGGTGGAGATAGTGGTGGTGGAGATAGTGGTGGTGGAGACAGTGGTGGTGGAGAGAGCGGTGGTGGAGATAGTGGTGGTGGAGAGAGTGGTGGTGGAGATAGTGGTGGTGGAGAGAGCGGTGGTGGAGATAGTGGTGGTGGAGAGAGTGGTGGTGGAGATAGTGGTGGTGGAGAGAGCGGTGGTGGAGATAGTGGTGGTGGAGATAGTGGTGGTGGAGATAGTGGTGGTGGAGATAGTGGTGGTGGAGAGAGCGGTGGTGGAGATAGTGGTGGTGGAGACAGTGGTGGTGGAGAGAGCGGTGGTGGAGATAGTGGTGGTGGAGATAGTGGTGGTGGAGATAGTGGTGGTGGAGAGAGCGGTGGTGGAGACAGTGGTGGTGGAGAGAGCGGTGGTGGAGAGAGCGGTGGTGGAGATAGTGGTGGTGGAGAGAGCGGTGGTGGAGATAGTGGTGGTGGAGAGAGCGGTGGTGGAGACAGTGGTGGTGGAGATAGTGGTGCTGGAGAGAGTGGTGGTGGAGATAGTGGTGGTGGAGAGAGCGGTGGTGGAGACAGTGGTGGTGGAGAGAGTGGTGGTGGAGAGAGCGGTGGTGGAGATAGTGGTGGTGGAGAGAGCGGTGGTGGAGATAGTGGTGGTGGAGAGAGCGGTGGTGGAGACAGTGGTGGTGGAGACAGTGGTGGTGGAGAGAGCGGTGGTGGAGATAGTGGTGGTGGAGAGAGCGGTGGTGGAGATAGTGGTGGTGGAGAGAGCGGTGGTGGAGAGAGTGGTGGTGGAGAGAGTGGTGGTGGAGATAGCGGTGGTGGAGATAGTGGTGGTGGAGATAGTGGTGGTGGAGAGAGTGGTGGTGGAGATAGTGGTGGTGGAGACAGCGGTGGTGGAGACAGTGGTGGTGGAGATAGTGGTGGTGGAGATAGCGGTGGTGGAGATAGTGGTGGTGGAGATAGTGGTGGTGGAGATAGTGGTGGTGGAGACAGCGGTGGTGGAGACAGTGGTGGTGGAGATAGTGGTGGTGGAGACAGCGGTGGTGGAGACAGTGGTGGTGGAGATAGTGGTGGTGGAGATAGTGGTGGTGGAGATAGCGGTGGTGGAGATAGTGGTGGTGGAGATAGTGGTGGTGGAGATAGTGGTGGTGGAGACAGCGGTGGTGGAGACAGTGGTGGTGGAGATAGTGGTGGTGGAGAGAGCGGTGGTGGAGACAGTGGTGGTGGAGACAGTGGTGGTGGAGAGAGCGGTGGTGGAGATAGTGGTGGTGGAGAGAGCGGTGGTGGAGACAGTGGTGGTGGAGATAGTGGTGGTGGAGAGAGTGGTGGTGGAGAGAGCGGTGGTGGAGATAGTGGTGGTGGAGAGAGCGGTGGTGGAGACAGCGGTGGTGGAGATAGTGGTGGTGGAGATAGTGGTGGTGGAGAGAGCGGTGGTGGAGATAGTGGTGGTGGAGAGAGCGGTGGTGGAGATAGTGGTGGTGGAGAGAGCGGTGGTGGAGAGAGTGGTGGTGGAGAGAGCGGTGGTGGAGAGAGTGGTGGTGGAGAGAGCGGTGGTGGAGATAGTGGTGGTGGAGAGAGCGGTGGTGGAGATAGTGGTGGTGGAGATAGTGGTGGTGGA
This sequence comes from Eledone cirrhosa, assembly GCA_964016885.1. Lineage (NCBI taxonomy): Eukaryota > Metazoa > Mollusca > Cephalopoda > Octopoda > Eledonidae > Eledone > Eledone cirrhosa. The sequence goes on from OZ024748.1 coordinate 24,047,060, forward strand.
GACAGCGGTGGTGGAGACAGTGGTGGTGGAGATAGTGGTGGTGGAGACAGCGGTGGTGGAGACAGTGGTGGTGGAGATAGTGGTGGTGGAGACAGCGGTGGTGGAGACAGTGGTGGTGGAGACAGTGGTGGTGGAGATAGTGGTGGTGGAGACAGCGGTGGTGGAGACAGTGGTGGTGGAGATAGTGGTGGTGGAGATAGTGGTGGTGGAGATAGTGGTGGTGGAGACAGTGGTGGTGGAGATAGTGGTGGTGGAGAGAGCGGTGGTGGAGATAGCGGTGGTGGAGATAGTGGTGGTGGAGACAGCGGTGGTGGAGATAGTGGTGGTGGAGAGAGCGGTGGTGGAGACAGTGGTGGTGGAGACAGTGGTGGTGGAGAGAGCGGTGGTGGAGATAGTGGTGGTGGAGATAGTGGTGGTGGAGATAGTGGTGGTGGAGACAGCGGTGGTGGAGACAGTGGTGGTGGAGAGAGCGGTGGTGAAGACAGTGGTGGTGGAGATAGTGGTGGTGGAGAGAGTGGTGGTGGAGAGAGCGGTGGTGGAGATAGTGGTGGTGGAGAGAGTGGTGGTGGAGAGAGCGGTGGTGGAGATAGTGGTGGTGGAGAGAGCGGTGGTGGAGATAGTGGTGGTGGAGAGAGCGGTGGTGGAGAGAGTGGTGGTGGAGAGAGCGGTGGTGGAGAGAGTGGTGGTGGAGAGAGCGGTGGTGGAGATAGTGGTGGTGGAGAGAGCGGTGGTGGAGATAGTGGTGGTGGAGATAGTGGTGGTGGAGATAGTGGTGGTGGAGAGAGCGGTGGTGGAGATAGTGGTGGTGGAGATAGTGGTGGTGGAGAGAGTGGTGGTGGAGAGAGTGGTGGTGGAGAGAGCGGTGGTGGAGATAGTGGTGGTGGAGAGAGCGGTGGTGGAGATAGTGGTGGTGGAGATAGTGGTGGTGGAGAGAGCGGTGGTGGAGATAGTGGTGGTGGAGATAGTGGTGGTGGAGATAGTGGTGGTGGAGAGAGCGGTGGTGGAGATAGTGGTGGTGGAGATAGTGGTGGTGGAGAGAGTGGTGGTGGAGATAGTGGTGGTGGAGATAGTGGTGGTGGAGATAGTGGTGGTGGAGATAGTGGTGGTGGAGAGAGTGGTGGTGGAGATAGTGGTGGTGGAGAGAGTGGTGGTGGAGACAGCGGTGGTGGAGATAGTGGTGGTGGAGAGAGTGGTGGTGGAGATAGTGGTGGTGGAGATAGTGGTGGTGGAGAGAGTGGTGGTGGAGATAGTGGTGGTGGAGATAGTGGTGGTGGAGATAGTGGTGGTGGAGATAGTGGTGGTGGAGACAGTGGTGGTGGAGACAGTGGTGGTGGAGAGAGCGGTGGTGGAGATAGTGGTGGTGGAGACAGCGGTGGTGGAGATAGTGGTGGTGGAGAGAGCGGTGGTGGAGACAGTGGTGGTGGAGACAGTGGTGGTGGAGAGAGCGGTGGTGGAGATAGTGGTGGTGGAGAGAGTGGTGGTGGAGATAGTGGTGGTGGAGATAGTGGTGGTGGAGAGAGTGGTGGTGGAGAGAGCGGTGGTGGAGATAGTGGTGGTGGAGAGAGCGGTGGTGGAGATAGTGGTGGTGGAGAGAGCGGTGGTGGAGAGAGCGGTGGTGGAGACAGTGGTGGTGGAGATAGTGGTGGTGGAGATAGTGGTGGTGGAGAGAGCGGTGGTGGAGATAGTGGTGGTGGAGATAGTGGTGGTGGAGATAGTGGTGGTGGAGATAGTGGTGGTGGAGAGAGCGGTGGTGGAGAGAGTGGTGGTGGAGATAGTGGTGGTGGAGATAGTGGTGGTGGAGAGAGCGGTGGTGGAGATAGTGGTGGTGGAGATAGTGGTGGTGGAGAGAGTGGTGGTGGAGAGAGTGGTGGTGGAGATAGTGGTGGTGGAGATAGTGGTGGTGGAGAGAGCGGTGGTGGAGATAGTGGTGGTGGAGATAGTGGTGGTGGAGATAGTGGTGGTGGAGAGAGCGGTGGTGGAGATAGTGGTGGTGGAGATAGTGGTGGTGGAGATAGTGGTGGTGGAGAGAGCGGTGGTGGAGATAGTGGTGGTGGAGATAGTGGTGGTGGAGATAGTGGTGGTGGAGATAGTGGTGGTGGAGAGAGCGGTGGTGGAGAGAGTGGTGGTGGAGATAGTGGTGGTGGAGATAGTGGTGGTGGAGAGAGCGGTGGTGGAGATAGTGGTGGTGGAGATAGTGGTGGTGGAGATAGTGGTGGTGGAGAGAGCGGTGGTGGAGATAGTGGTGGTGGAGATAGTGGTGGTGGAGATAGTGGTGGTGGAGAGAGCGGTGGTGGAGATAGTGGTGGTGGAGATAGTGGTGGTGGAGATAGTGGTGGTGGAGATAGTGGTGGTGGAGAGAGCGGTGGTGGAGAGAGTGGTGGTGGAGATAGTGGTGGTGGAGATAGTGGTGGTGGAGATAGTGGTGGTGGAGACAGCGGTGGTGGAGATAGTGGTGGTGGAGATAGTGGTGGTGGAGATAGTGGTGGTGGAGAGAGCGGTGGTGGAGATAGTGGTGGTGGAGATAGTGGTGGTGGAGAGAGTGGTGGTGGAGACAGCGGTGGTGGAGATAGTGGTGGTGGAGAGAGTGGTGGTGGAGATAGTGGTGGTGGAGATAGTGGTGGTGGAGATAGTGGTGGTGGAGATAGTGGTGGTGGAGAGAGTGGTGGTGGAGAGAGCGGTGGTGGAGAGAGCGGTGGTGGAGAGAGTGGTGGTGGAGAGAGTGGTGGTGGAGAGAGCGGTGGTGGAGAGAGTGGTGGTGGAGAGAGCGGTGGTGGAGAGAGCGGTGGTGGAGATAGTGGTGGTGGATATAGTGGTGGTGGAGATAGTGGTGGTGGAGAGAGTGGTGGTGGAGACAGCGGTGGTGGAGATAGTGGTGGTGGAGAGAGTGGTGGTGGAGAGAGTGGTGGTGGAGAGAGCGGTGGTGGAGAGAGTGGTGGTGGAGAGAGCGGTGGTGGAGAGAGCGGTGGTGGAGAGAGCGGTGGTGGAGAGAGCGGTGGTGGAGATAGTGGTGGTGGAGAGAGCGGTGGTGGAGATAGTGGTGGTGGATATAGTGGTGGTGGAGATAGTGGTGGTGGAGATAGTGGTGGTGGAGATAGTGGTGGTGGATATAGTGGTGGTGGAGATAGTGGTGGTGGAGATAGTGGTGGTGGAGATAGTGGTGGTGGAGATAGCGGTGGTGGAGATAGTGGTGGTGGAGACAGCGGTGGTGGAGAGAGCGGTGGTGGAGATAGTGGTGGTGGAGATAGTGGTGGTGGAGATAGTGGTGGTGGAGACAGTGGTGGTGGAGAGAGCGGTGGTGGAGATAGTGGTGGTGGAGATAGTGGTGGTGGAGAGAGTGGTGGTGGAGAGAGCGGTGGTGGAGACAGTGGTGGTGGAGATAGTGGTGGTGGAGAGAGCGGTGGTGGAGATAGTGGTGGTGGAGATAGTGGTGGTGGAGATAGTGGTGGTGGAGATAGTGGTGGTGGAGATAGTGGTGGTGGAGAGAGCGGTGGTGGAGATAGTGGTGGTGGAGACAGCGGTGGTGGAGACAGCGGTGGTGGAGATAGTGGTGGTGGAGATAGTGGTGGTGGAGACAGCGGTGGTGGAGACAGTGGTGGTGGAGACAGCGGTGGTGGAGACAGTGGTGGTGGAGATAGTGGTGGTGGAGATAGTGGTGGTGGAGATAGTGGTGGTGGAGATAGTGGTGGTGGAGATAGTGGTGGTGGAGACAGCGGTGGTGGAGACAGTGGTGGTGGAGACAGCGGTGGTGGAGAGAGTGGTGGTGGAGATAGTGGTGGTGGAGATAGTGGTGGTGGAGACAGCGGTGGTGGAGAGAGTGGTGGTGGAGATAGTGGTGGTGGAGAGAGTGGTGGTGGAGATAGTGGTGGTGGAGACAGCGGTGGTGGAGATAGTGGTGGTGGAGAGAGTGGTGGTGGAGATAGTGGTGGTGGAGATAGTGGTGGTGGAGATAGTGGTGGTGGAGACAGCGGTGGTGGAGAGAGTGGTGGTGGAGATAGTGGTGGTGGAGATAGTGGTGGTGGAGAGAGTGGTGGTGGAGATAGTGGTGGTGGAGACAGCGGTGGTGGAGACAGTGGTGGTGGAGATAGTGGTGGTGGAGATAGTGGTGGTGGAGACAGCGGTGGTGGAGATAGTGGTGGTGGAGATAGTGGTGGTGGAGATAGTGGTGGTGGAGATAGTGGTGGTGGAGATAGTGGTGGTGGAGACAGCGGTGGTGGAGACAGTGGTGGTGGAGACAGCGGTGGTGGAGACAGTGGTGGTGGAGATAGTGGTGGTGGAGATAGTGGTGGTGGAGACAGCGGTGGTGGAGACAGTGGTGGTGGAGACAGCGGTGGTGGAGACAGTGGTGGTGGAGACAGTGGTGGTGGAGATAGTGGTGGTGGAGATAGTGGTGGTGGAGACAGTGGTGGTGGAGACAGTGGTGGTGGAGATAGTGGTGGTGGAGATAGTGGTGGTGGAGATAGTGGTGGTGGAGATAGTGGTGGTGGAGATAGTGGTGGTGGAGACAGTGGTGGTGGAGACAGTGGTGGTGGAGATAGTGGTGGTGGAGATAGTGGTGGTGGAGACAGTGGTGGTGGAGACAGCGGTGGTGGAGATAGTGGTGGTGGAGATAGTGGTGGTGGAGACAGTGGTGGTGGAGACAGTGGTGGTGGAGATAGTGGTGGTGGAGATAGTGGTGGTGGAGATAGTGGTGGTGGAGATAGTGGTGGTGGAGATAGTGGTGGTGGAGAGAGCGGTGGTGGAGACAGCGGTGGTGGAGATAGTGGTGGTGGAGATAGTGGTGGTGGAGATAGTGGTGGTGGAGATAGTGGTGGTGGAGATAGTGGTGGTGGAGACAGTGGTGGTGGAGATAGTGGTGGTGGAGATAGTGGTGGTGGAGATAGTGGTGGTGGAGACAGTGGTGGTGGAGATAGTGGTGGTGGAGATAGTGGTGGTGGAGATAGTGGTGGTGGAGACAGTGGTGGTGGAGATAGTGGTGGTGGAGATAGTGGTGGTGGAGATAGTGGTGGTGGAGACAGTGGTGGTGGAGATAGTGGTGGTGGAGATAGTGGTGGTGGAGACAGCGGTGGTGGAGATAGTGGTGGTGGAGATAGTGGTGGTGGAGATAGTGGTGGTGGAGAGAGCGGTGGTGGAGATAGCGGTGGTGGAGAGAGCGGTGGTGGAGATAGTGGTGGTGGAGATAGTGGTGGTGGAGATAGTGGTGGTGGAGACAGTGGTGGTGGAGATAGTGGTGGTGGAGATAGTGGTGGTGGAGAGAGCGGTGGTGGAGACAGTGGTGGTGGAGAGAGTGGTGGTGGAGAGAGCGGTGGTGGAGACAGTGGTGGTGGAGATAGTGGTGGTGGAGATAGTGCAGGTGGAGATAGTGGTGGTGGAGATAGTGGTGGTGGAGACAGTGGTGGTGGAGATAGTGGTGGTGGAGAGAGCGGTGGTGGAGATAGTGGTGGTGGATATAGTGGTGGTGGAGATAGTGGTGGTGGAGATAGTGGTGGTGGAGATAGCGGTGGTGGAGATAGTGGTGGTGGAGAGAGCGGTGGTGGAGATAGTGGTGGTGGAGATAGTGGTGGTGGAGATAGTGGTGGTGGAGATAGTGGTGGTGGAGAGAGTGGTGGTGGAGATAGTGGTGGTGGAGAGAGTGGTGGTGGAGACAGCGGTGGTGGAGAGAGTGGTGGTGGAGATAGTGGTGGTGGAGATAGTGGTGGTGGAGAGAGTGGTGGTGGAGATAGTGGTGGTGGAGAGAGCGGTGGTGGAGATAGTGGTGGTGGAGAGAGTGGTGGTGGAGATAGTGGTGGTGGAGAGAGTGGTGGTGGAGAGAGCGGTGGTGGAGAGAGCGGTGGTGGAGAGAGTGGTGGTGGAGATAGTGGTGGTGGAGATAGTGGTGGTGGAGATAGTGGTGGTGGAGATAGTGGTGGTGGAGATAGTGGTGGTGGAGATAGTGGTGGTGGAGATAGTGGTGGTGGAGAGAGTGGTGGTGGAGACAGCGGTGGTGGAGATAGTGGTGGTGGAGAGAGTGGTGGTGGAGATAGTGGTGGTGGAGAATTAGCCGTCGAAACGGCTTGAGCTCAGCCGTCGGGGTCTTACTGGTTCCTATTACCCACTCTACTACCCCAAGTATTGAGTACTTTGGTGCGTTATGGTCCACCTGGTTCCTTACCACATTTCCTTCGTTATATATATATATATATATATATATATATATATATATATATATATAAAAAAGAAAAAGAGATGAAATCGAAAATGCAACTGGAGTCTTATTTTTTTTTTAAATATATATATTTATTTGGTTCCTTTACCGGTAAAGGAACCAAATAAATATATACATTTTTTTTTAAAATAAGACTCCAGTTGCATTTTCGATTTCATCTCTTTTTCTTTATACTTTCACTCGTGTAGGACACCTCGGTTATTTTTCATTTTGTAAAAAAACCCTCACTTTCTAATATATATATATATATATGTGTGTGTAAATGAAGTAATTCCGTCGGAAAAGTCCAGGAAAAAAGAGTGCTCGATGTAGGTAACATAAACAGACCATGATTTTTTCATTCTGAGGATTGAAAGCAAAATGTTTTGCTTTTAAGAAACCACTGGTAAATGGAATAATTGCCTTATGTTGTTTATTACATAACTATATATATATATATATATATATATATATATATATATATATATATATATATATATATATACTCGTATATATATATATATACGATTTCTTCAAGCTCCGTGGTTAGTTTAACATTATGGGGTCACCAGAGTTGGGAGCATCAGTCCAGTCGGCTTAGGACAAATGTCCTTCATAATACCAGCATGGTTTCTCGGTCTCTTGTCTTGAAAGACATCAAGATCCAGCCAGCGAGTCGTCTGCACATTGTCATCATTTTCCTGATGTGTGATTGAAACAATGCATCATCGCTCATGTCTATACCCAGGTCCGGTATTTCGACACTGGGATTTCGAGCCCTCCTGGTCCGGTGTAGCTTTGTTGTACTGTCTTTGTGTTTGCAGATTGATATCGTGGAGCTTGAAATTTTCCAGCATTAAATTGCATATTATTGTCCTCAGCCCATTTGTATATGGCATCCAGATCTTGTTCTAAAAGAGTGGCATCAGCCGGGTTCTTAATTGACTGTGCTACCTTAGTATCATCATCATAGCTAGTGAGGGACGTTGCATGTACTACAGAGGGAATGTCTAAAAGAGCCATCAAAAAACAGTAGTGGTCCTAAGACAGTGCCCTAGAGTACCCCACTTTCCTAGTGCTTCCTATTGGTTGCATCTCTACTGACTCCCTCAGACAATATATCATTAGTATATGTATGTGTATACGTATGTATGTTTGTATATCTATGTTTGTATGTATGTATGTATGTGTGTCTGTTTGTATGTTTGTATGTTTGTATGTGTGTGTATGTATATAGTATGTATATATGTGTGCATGTATGTATGTATGTGTCTGTGTGTATGTATGTGTGTATATATGTATGTATGCATGTATGTATGTATGTGTGTCTGTGTGTATGTATGTGTGTATATATGTATGTATATGTGTATGTGTGTAGGTATGTGTGTATGTATGTGTGTATATATATGTATATATGTATATATGTATGTATGTATATATGTATGTGTGTGTGTAGGTATGTACATATGTATGCATGAATGTATGGATGGATGTATATATGTATGTATGTATGTATACATGTATGTGTATGTATATATGTATGTATGTATGTGTGTATGTATGAATGCATGTATATATGTATATATGTATATATGTATATTTGTATATATATACATAACGTGTGTGTGTGTATGTATGTACGTATGTATGTATGTATATGTTTATATATCTATGTATGTGCGTGTGTATATGTATATCGTTGTACGGCTGAATTCATCCGTTTCAGCCGTGGCTGGATTAACTCGTCAGGAACGTCAGAAAGATATTAGGAGCCAACCAGGTCATCCTCATTATTCCAATTTTACGAACATTAGATCTTACAATTCGGCACTTTCGATTGCCTGAATGAAAAGGGGGAAAGGGGTTGCAAATAACTGAAGCATGTGGTCGAGATCCCTTTTGTTTTAGAGTGCATGGGCACCCTTATAATCACACTTCTAATATGCGCCAGTAGGAGATGAAAGACATTTGCTCAAATCTATGGCGTCGTTTCACCGATGACTGATGAGATTAAACTTAAGCGCCAAGCTAATGTAGGATGTATCTCTGAAATTATGGCAGCACTAGATGTAATTATTAGGGAAAATAATGTTTATGTAATGGCGTAGAAAATACTAGGAGATGGAGCAGGCAGAACAGGAAACAGACAAGCCATAGCAGTGCGCCCGGTGTTTACAAGAGATCCTACTGTTGATAGAAGACGCTATAATTTACCAAGCGTGGACGAAGTAGTAATGCTACTCGTAAATGCAGATGGAATGTCAATATTCGACAAAGACTTCCGTGTTTATCCAAGAACTCTAAATGAACAGCATATCAATCTTAATATTATCAGTTCAAATCTCAATCCAATGACATACGCCTTATATCATCGATATGGAGAACAATCCCAACAATCTGGTTTGTTAGTTGCTGACAGAAGAATTAGAGATAATGGTTGAAATAAGGTAACATACAATACTATAACACAAAATATCGTAGATTGCGGTAAGAGATGAATTTAATCCTATCCTACACGGGGGCAAATTATTTCAACAGTGGGGAGTAGACAGCTATTTGTAGGTGGTAACTAATAACTTAAACTATGTCAGATATCAATCAACAGAGGTAGTAGAGAGTAGATAATTATATAGGGGGCTGACCGCTTCATAAATGTTGCAAATACAAAACAAATACAATTTTCGTGTATGGTAATAACGACATCTTTATCTTAGGTATCTCCTTGCCACATGAAAGAGCGTTGCCTCTATGCAATGACGGTCATGTGAAAATATGAAAAGTTTTATTGTCATTGCTGACATGTAATACATCGTGGCCAGCATTTAAAATAAAATATCCTATTCTCGGAGCAAGTGTAAGTGGTTAAGTATTACAGAAGATACTTGTACATTTAACATCATAATTCAGCGTCTTCAGCCGAAATAGAATCGACGATAGATCTCCACGCTGGTCTCTCTCGAACATCTATACCAGAGTGTCTGGCTATCACATCTAGATAGGAAATCTTGTGACTTCTTTGGCTTCCACAAATGTTCGTTTTGAAAGCACTAAAGGAGACACAGCTTCATTTGAGACGCGGTATCAGAAATACGAGGGAGACCATCGTATATTTTCCAAAGAGTCGTATGTTGTCTCCAGCTTATGTCTCGTGACTGACACAGCAAGGGTGTATATACTTCATCAAGGAGTTTTATTGTTTGATATATATATATAAGTGTCCAAGTTTCACTACCATAAAGTAGGACTGGTTGTATTGAATTTGGAAGAGTCTTACTTTGGATGAATTTAGTAGAAAGGAACACCAGATATAGCCACACCTGGGCTTTTCTGGTATTGAAATCTATTTCAGAGTTTATGATTTGATTGAATCTGCTTGAATATCATATTAGGTATCATAGATCCTTCACAAATATTCAGGCATAATCAGCGCGGCAAAATGTGTCAAGGCTGGAACATTGAATTACAGGTATAATCTATTCAACAGTCTTCTACACAGTTTCTGTCTACCAAATTTCCCCCATGGATGTCGTCGACCCGAAGCTATAATAAAAGACATTTGCTGAAAATACGGCACAACGACATTGAACTTGGAACCTCGTAAATGTGAATCGAACTTCTTATACACTTCACCATGCCTACATCCTGCTGTGCATTTTCTATTTTTGGCACAAGGCCAGCAATAATCCCAGTGCATTACTGGTACTTTTATTTCATCGACCCCGTAATGATGA
>OZ024748.1:24069471-24074471 GCA_964016885.1 Eledone cirrhosa
ACACATACACGTACACATATACACATACATACATATATATATATATATATATATATATATATATATATATATATATGCACACATATACACATACATATATGCAGTCACACACGCACACATACACAAATACATATATGCAGTCACACACACATACACATACATATATGCAGTCACACACATATACACAGGAATATTTTGCTGGCCATCAATTTTTTTTTGTATATTGCTGAAATGAACTGGGAGGAAGAGAAGGACAACAGTGAGATAGATAGAGAGGGAGATAGAGAGAGAGGGGGGAGATAGGGGGGATGGATAGAGGGAGATAGATATAGAAGGGGGAGATAGGGAGGATGGATAGAGGGAGATAGTAAAGGAGATAGATAGAGAGGGGGATAGAGAGAGAGGGGGAGATAGGGGGGATGGATAGAGGGAGATAGTAAGGGAGATAGATAGAGAGGGGGAGATAGGGGGGATGGATAGAGGGAGATAGTAAGGGAGATAGATAGAGAGGGAGATAGGAAGATAGAAAAAAAGAAAGAGAGAAAGAAAGAAACAAACAAACAAACAAATAAACAAACACAGATATAGAAAGAAAGAAAGAAAGAAAGAAAGAAAGAAAGAAAGAAAGAAAGAACGAAAGAAAGATAGAATGAATGAAAGAAAGAAAGAAAGAAAGAAAGATAGAAAGAAAGAAAGAAAGAAAGAAAGAAAGAAAGAAAGAAAAATAGAAAGAAAGAAAGCAATGATGAAGGAAAGAAAGGAGGAAGGGAGGAATGGAGGAAGGAAGGAAGGAAAGAAACAAGTTATAAAAGTTAAGAAAAGGCAATGAATGAAAGAAAAGGGGAAAGATAGAAAGAAGGGACGAAAGAAAGAAAGAAATGAACGATTGAAAGAAAGAATGTATGAATACATGATAGGAAGAAAGAATGGTGGAAGAAAAGGGAGAAAGAATGAATGAATGAAAGAAAGAAAGAAAGAAAGAAGGAAGGAAGAGATAAAAGAAAGAGAAAATGAACGATTGAAAGAATGTATGATAGGAATGGCGGAAGGAGGGGGGAGGAGGGGTTTCAGAATGATTGGAATAAATGGTAAAGTTAATTTAATACTTTCGAAGCCACCCCACATGGCGGAGGGGGGTGATACTTGCTGACACGTTACATCCATACACACACACACACACACACACACACACACACACACACACACACACACACACACACACATATATATATATACAATATATTGATAAATGGAAACTATATTTATAAAACCATATTTATTTTATTATACATATTTCAGGGGCAACCAAGGCAAATTATGGTGCGCTTTCATCAGATAAAATACAGATTTGTTTTATAAATAAATATTGACATACCCGGAAAAAAAGACAACCTTAACGGTTGGAGCTTCCTGGATAGTGGAGAGAGTACGTTTATTGAGGGTAATACAAAGTTATGAGTGAGTATGCAAATGAGTGTCCGAAAGGTTGAGTGCTTTATATTAGTTATAAGAATGTTTAAGCTTGTTGAATCCCAACAAATTAAATATAACCTCTCCATATATTTATATATATATATATATATATATACATAGGAACGATCGACTTTCGTCAAATCGGACCGAGGGAACAATGTTTCCGTTGGTCTTTCCAATTGCTAATACTATCTATCGGTCGCAACTCCAGGTAGAAGGAGCAACGTGAAATAATGTGTCTTGCTCAAGGACATAACGCATCGCCTGGTCCAGGAATCGAACTCACAACCTTACGATTGCGAATCCAATTCTCTAACCACTCAGCCACACGCCTTCACTGATATAGAAATTGCTTCTACAGGACTAGAACTGTTTCATTCGGTATAAATCATCAGGAAGCCCTGATGATTTCTCCCGAATGAAACAGTTCTAGTCCTGTAGAAGCAATTTCTATATTAGATATTGAATCCGGAATAAACTTATATATATATATATATATGTGTGTGTGTGTGTGTGTGTGTGTGTGTGTGTGTGTGTGTGTGTGTGTGTGTGTGTGTGTGTGTGTGTGTGTGTGTATACTGATTATGTTCAGCTTGTCGAAATATGGCGGCGACAACTTTGATTCATACTCAATGACATTACTTATTAGACTGCAGCCATGCTGGAGCACTGCCCCCATTTTAAGTTGATCATGTTGATATTAGTGTTTTTATTTTTATTATTTAAAGTCTGGCATTTCTTTCATCGATCACTTTTTTATCGAACCGTTTGGAAACAGGAAATAAATATAGACACAGACGCAAATGTAAACATAGACACACACAAACACACATATACACACACACACATATACACACATACACATACACACACACATGCACGCACACACACACACACACGCGCGCACAGACACACACACACACACAGACACACACATCACATATACACACATACACATACACACACACACACATGCACGCACACACACACAGACACACACACACAGACACACACATCACATATACACACATACACATACACACACATGCACGCACACACACACACGCACAGACACACACACAGACACACACATCACATATACACACATACACATACACACACACACATGCACGCACACACACACACGCACAGACACACACACAGACACACACATCACATATACACACATACACATACACACATGCACGCACACACACACACACACACGCACAGACACACACATCACATACACACACACACACACACACACACACACACACACACACACACACACACACACACACACACACACACACACACACACATAGTTGCAAGTGTGATAACATTTACACCAATTATCAGAATTTTATCAACTGGTAGTCGATCAGTGCAAATGTACTCACTACCATCAACACCACACCCACATCATACCATCTTCCCATCATACCATCAACACCACCCACATCATACCATCTTCCCGTCATACCATCAACACCACACCCACATCATACCATCTTCCCATCATACCATCAACACCACACCCACATCATACCATCTTCCCATCATACCATCAACACCACCCACATCATACCATCTTCCCATCATACCATCAACACCACACCCACATCATACCATCTTCCCATCATACCATCAACACCACACCCACATCATACCATCTTCCCATCATACCATCAACACCACCCACATCATACCATCTTCCCATCATACCATCAACACCACACCCACATCATACCATCTTCCCATCATACCATCAACACCACCCACATCATACCATCTTCCCATCATACCATCAACACCACCCACATCATACCATCTTCCCATCATACCATCAACACCACACCACATCATACCATCTTCCCATCATACCATCAACACCACACCCACATCATACCATCTTCCCATCATACCATCAACACCACCCACATCATACCATCTTCCCATCATACCATCAACACCACCCACATCATACCATCTTCCCATCATACCATCAACACCACCCACATCATACCATCTTCCCATCATACCATCAACACCACACCACATCATACCATCTTCCCATCATACCATCAACACCACCCACATCATACCATCTTCCCATCATACCATCAACACCACACCCACATCATACCATCTTCCCATCATACCATCAACACCACCCACATCATACCATCTTCCCATCATACCATCAACACCACACCCACATCATACCATCTTCCCATCATACCATCAACACCACCCACATCATACCATCTTCCCGTCATATCTCTAACAACAACAACAGCAACAACAACAACAAAGTACCTTAAATACCATCGTTAATGGCGTAGGTGAATTGGCAGTATCGGTAGAGGCATAGTTACGTCCCTTTACGGTTTGAGTTCAAATCCCGTCGAGGTTAACTTTGGCTTTCATCCATACGGGGGTCGATAAAATAAAGTACCAGTAATGCACTGGAAAATTGCTGTCCTTGTGCCAAAAGTAGAAACAATTATAGCTATCACAACGGCGGGTGGATTAGCAGTAGCGGAAGAGCATTGGACAACATGCTTTGCTGCATATAGTTTCGTCCCTTTACGTTCTGAATTCAAATCCCACCGAGTTTAGCTTTGCCTTTCATCCTTACAGGGGTCGATAAAATAAAGTACCAGTAACACACTGGGTCGATTTAATTGACTTTCCCCTCCTTCAAAATTGTTCGCCTTGTGTCTAAATCAGAAACCATTATAGCTATCACACTACAGTCGTAACCTCTACTATTACTATCAACACCAATACTATCACTATCTCTACCAACACTATCATTACCAACACCAAAACTATCACTGTCACTATCCCTACCAACACTCACAACATCAACACTATCGCTACCAATACTAGCACTACCGCCAACACTATCACTATCCCTACCAACACTATCACTACCAACACCAACACTAGCACTACCACCAACACTATCACTATCCTTACCAACACTATCACTACCAACACTAACACTATCACTACCAACACCAACACTAGCACTACCACCAACACTAGCACTATCACCAACACTATCACTACCAACACTAGCACTACCACCAACACTATCACTACCAACACTATCACTACCAACACCAACACTAGCACTACCACCAACACTATCACTATCCCTACCAACACTATCACTACCAACACCAACACTATCACTACCAACACCAACACTAGCACTACCACCAACACTAGCACTACCACCAACACTATCACTATCCCTACCAACACTATCACTACCAACACCAACACTAGCACTACCACCAACACTATCACTACCAACACTAGCACTACCACCAACACTATCACTACCAACACCAACACTATCACTACCAACACCAACACTAGCACTACCAACACCAACACTAGCACTACCACCAACACTATCACTACCAACACTAGCACTACCACCAACACTATCACTATCCCTACCAACACTATCACTACCAACACCAACACTATCACTACCAACACCAACA
>OZ024748.1:24079471-24099471 GCA_964016885.1 Eledone cirrhosa
CGCCTCGATTTCGGAGGCCGTCGACACCATTACTGTCACGTCATCGGCGTAGGCTGACACCGCTTTCCGCAATCCCGGTTCCAAAGGGATGCCCTGCAACAACTCCAACTTCCGCAGTAGTGGCTCGAGAGTCAACACATACAGAAGGGAGGAGAGAGGGCACCCTTGTCGGATGGACCGCGCGATTTTGAACGACAGATAGAGGGACAGGTAGAGGGACAGGTAGAGGGACAGATAGAGGGACAGGTAGAGGGACAGATAGAGAGACAGGTAGAGGGGCAGATAGAGGGACAGGTAGAGGGACAGGTTGAGGGATAGGTAGAGGGACAGGTAGAGGGACAGATAGAGGGACAGGTAGAGGGACAGGTAGAGGGACAGGTAGAGGGACAGATAGAAGGACAGGTAGAGGGACAGATAGAGGGACAGGTAGAGGGACAGATAGAGGGACAGGTAGAGGGACAGGTAGAGGGACAGATAGAGGGACAGGTAGAGGGACAGATAGAGGGACAGGTAGAGGGACAGGTAGAGGGACAGGTAGAGGGACAGGTAGAGGGACAGGTAGAGGGACAGGCAGACAGATAGACAGATAGAGAGACAGACAGAGAGACAGATAGAGAGATATATAGACAGACAGAGAGACAGAGAGAAGAGACAGGCAGACAGAGAGACAGATAGAGAGACAGACAGAGAGACAGATAGAGAGATATATAGACAGACAGAGAGACAGAGAGAAGAGACAGGCAGACAGAGAGACAGATAGAGAGACAGACAGAGAGACAGATAGAGAGATATATAGACAGACAGAGAGACAGAGAGAAGAGACAGGCAGACAGATAGACAGATAGAGAGATATATAGACAGACAGAGAGACAGAGAGAAGAGACAGGCATACAGAGAGACAGATAGAGAGACAGACAGAGAGACAGATAGAGAGATATATAGACAGACAGAGAGACAGAGAGAAGAGACAGGCAGACAGAGAGACAGATAGAGAGACAGAGAGAAGAGACAGGCAGACAGAGAGACAGATAGAGAGACAGACAGAGAGACAGATAGAGAGATATATAGACAGACAGAGAGACAGAGAGAAGAGACAGGCAGACAGATAGACAGATAGAGAGATATATAGACAGACAGAGAGACAGAGAGAAGAGACAGGCATACAGAGAGACAGATAGAGAGACAGACAGAGAGACAGATAGAGAGATATATAGACAGACAGAGAGACAGAGAGAAGAGACAGGCAGACAGAGAGACAGATAGAGAGACAGAGAGAAGAGACAGGCAGACAGAGAGACAGATAGAGAGACAGACAGAGAAACAGATAGAGAGATATATAGACAGAGAGACAGAGAGAAGAGACAGGCAGACAGAGAGACAGATAGAGAGACAGACAGAGAGACAGATAGAGAGATATATAGACAGACAGAGAGACAGAGAGAAGAGACAGGCAGACAGAGAGACAGACAGGCAGACAGGCAGGCAGACAGGCAGACAGACAGACAGACAGATAGACAGATAGACAGAGAGAGAGAGACAGAGAGACAGAGAGACAGAGAAACAGACAGGCAGGCAGACAGAGAGACAGATAGGCAGGCAGATAGACAGAGTGAGATAGATAGATAGAGAGAGAGAGAGACAGAGAGATATACATGCAGAGAGAGAGAGAGAGGGGGGGAGTGAGAGAGAGTGAGAGAGAGAGAGAGAGAGAGAGAGAGAGAGAGAGAGGGGGAGAGAGAGAGTGAGAGAGAGAGAGAGAGAGAGAGAGAGAGAGAGAGAGAGAGAGTGATATTGTATGTTGATGGGGGATGGTTGGTGAGATATAATTATAACACCTTGCCATTGTAGGGGGCAGATATGTGTTAGTAGGGCTGTAATAAAAGGGAGTTTGTAAGGTAATAGAGGAGGTGTGTGTTGGGTTGGATAACAGACACAGATTAGCCAATCAATGGCCTTCAGAAATTTGGTCATGATCCCTGCTAAACAAACCCTTTCTTGCTCTATCTATTTATCTATCTATCTGTCTATGTCTATCTATCTATCTATCTCTCTATCAGTCGTGTGTCACTTCGCGGAGAAGTTTCCGTTAATTTATGTAAGGAAAAAACGTGAGTTTTTAGTTCAATTTTATATCATTGTGTAACTTGACCACCCGTCTGGACCTTCAGGTGGTGGGTCAACTCATTTTCGCCCCTTCAGGGGCGGAATATCCATTTAAAAAATTTTTCTCCATCGAATCTTGGAAAAAATATTGTAAAATTTTGATTACGTTATGAACGCTGCGTCCAACGATAATGGTGGTGGAGAGGCGGTAAGACTACAAAGCTCGCAGTCAACAACGTCTTCTTCACTAGATACTATAGAGATGGAAAGACAAAATGAAAATAAAAAAACGAATTCACATCCAAACAACACAAATGACACCAAACAGCTCAATGACAACAAAAATAACAGCAAAACCAATAATGATGATAAAAGCAACAATGATAACAACAACAAAGAAAAAAATAAAGACAACGCCAATAACACCAGCATCAAAGACAACAACAACACCAAGGAAAATACGGATGATACCAACATCGGTGACAACAAGAATAACAACAAGAATAACAACAATAATGACAACACCACCAATACGGATTCCACAAAGAAACCAAAAATCTCCTTTGCGGAGAAAGTTCAAAAGAAAGAACAATTGATATATCTCGACATAACAAATGCTGAACACCTTTTAAAGGACGCTAAGAGATATGTCACCTTCGAAAAAAATGGTGCTTTCAGTATCAATTCTCCGGTAGAAATTCGCAAGGAAACTGCTCTCAAAACGATAGTTTTTAGGACAGTTTCCAATTCTACCCGAAAACCAGTCCAATTGTCACAGAAAGATATTGAACTGGTTTTCAAAGATTCAATGAATGATATTGCATTCATTCAAAGAAGCAAACTTTTTGGGAGTATTTCGGTACTGATGAAGGATCAATTGACGGCCCAAAATTACTCTGTGTCGCCAATTGTATCCAACCTGTACACCTTTTTCCCTACATACATGGGAAAAAGGACACAAAAGATCAGAATCACAAGTGTCACACCAAAGGTGAACATATGGTGGATACTGTGCGGCTTCATCAATTTTGATGAAGACAGAATACTGTCAGTAGGCAAGTCCCCCAGAGATGTATTCAATGGGACTAGCATTGAAGTTCTGGTGCAAATGAGCCCAGAGCGAATAGCTATGATCCCACAGCGTGTACTTCTGGACGGACTTACCTACATAAACCTTTCGGTTGAGGGTAGGCGGCCTTCATGTTACCATTGCTTTAGCAGGGGTCACCTGAGGGCTTCCTGTCCTAAACTAATGAACCAAAAAAAGGCTCTTCTGCCAACACCCATCAAAACAACACAACCACCAACACCACCACTACAACAACAACACCAACACACAAAAATAACCACAACAAACACAGTCCCACCCAACCTCACTCCACCTAAAACCACTGCAAAATCACATACAGACACAACAGCTCCCCAAGACATACCCCTCCCCAATCACACAGACGATACAACAGATGAGGCTATCTCGCCATCACCCAGTGAAGACGAGGGAGAACCCCATCGCTCGAAAAGAAAGAAAAGACATCACAAAAGCAAAAAACCAGCAAACACTACCACAAACATACAACCACCAACACAAACAACAAAAATATCACAAACAAAACCCCCACCTCCTGAAAACAAAATACCTACAACAAAACGAAAGCACACACAAGAACTACAGACAAAAACAAACACAACACAAGAAAATTACACTTACACTTACATAAACACTGAAAACAAAACACTAATGGAGACCATTACGAACGACCCTTCGGTTTTCACCGAAGGGAAAACTTTCGCCCACTCTATAAAAAATAGCAAAAAAATGAACCTAAAACTGATTAGGGTCCCTATACAAACTTATAGGTCCCTAAAAGAAACATTTGAGAAGGATGTGGGGAATTCCTGCGTGAAACCACTCAACCGCGTCCTTCTCAAATACCTCCCCACCCCAGACACCCCCATTCCACCAGACCCCACCCCACCAAACATCTGCGTCCCCACCCCGCCGGAAACCACCACCCATCCAGACAACCCCTCCAACACCCCCATGGAAATCGTGCGGCCTGGTCCCCAGGAGGCGAAGGGTGAGTGATCTCTTTTCCTCTTTTAACTTTTCAGCACCAACATGGCCAATATAAGAGTTGGATGTGTGAACGTACGCGGCCTGGGGATGCCCTGGAAACAGGGCAAACTCTTAAACGACCTCAGGTCACACAGTTTGGATGTGGTAGCCATTTGCGAGTCCAGGATCCACGGCGAGCGACAGCTGGCCCCCATCTTCGATGACTTTGAGATCTACGCATCTCTCTGTCAACCGGGGGGTGGGGGCGGAGTTGCCGTTTTGCTGCGGAAACACCTGGGCCTCGTAACACAGACGGTACATCTGGACCCGGAGGGTCGACTGGTGGTCCTAGACGTTGACGGTAGTGAAGGTGGAGCCTTCAGGCTGGTGGCCGCATATGCCCCATCCGGGACACCGCGGCCAGACTTCTTCAAACGTCTAGAGACTTTTCTGGGAACGTCCCGCTCCTTGCTTTTAGTGGGGGACTGGAATGGAATCCTAGATGCACGTTGGGACTATGTGGGAGCATGTCCCGACAAAGGGGGGTGTAACAGCCTCAAACAGTTAATCGACCGATTTGACCTGGCCGATAGATATCGACTAGATTTTCCGACTGCGCCAATGTGGACGTGGAGTAATCGCAGCGGAACATCTAGATCGTACCTAGATAGGGTTCTAGTTAGAAATAAGGATAGGGACATGTTAAGCTGTCCACAAATGTTCATGGTTGCCTATTCAGATCACAAACTAGTGACCTGCATGGCCAACCTTGATAGAACCCATAGACAAGGACCCGGCTACTGGAAGCTGAACTTGTCGTTACCGACAAGCAAAGCCTACAGTAGACGGATTAGCACTTTAGTTAAACAGCACTTGACAGGGGCCATTGTCAACAACAGATGGTGGTACTCTCTCAAGAGGGCAGTTAGATTAGACTCGATAGTTTTTAGTAAAGAATTAGCGTTAGATAGAAATAGAACCGAGAAGGAACTGGTAGATAAAGTAGAAGAGGCAATTAGAAGTGGCAACGTAGCCAGCGTGCTAGCAACGAGAACGGCCTTGGACCAGTTCTTCGACGCAAAGCACGAGGGCTGCGTTGTCAGAAGCAAAATACGTGCTCTGGGAAACGAGGGAGCCAAAGCTGTTAGCTGGGCCCGAGTGACGGAGGCAAAAAGTGGCAACAAGTCCACGATTCGGTCTTTGAAGGACCAAAACGGACGCGTGATACGTGAGCCGAAGCAGATGTGTGCGGCTTTTCAGCGGCACTTTGCTCGGCTGTTCGGGGGGAGCGGCGCGCCGGGAGAGGCTATGGATTTCGGTCCATACCTCGACGGCCTACCGCGACTCTCGGACAGTGGGGCGAAGTTCTGCGAAAAGCTGATTTCAGCCACTGAGATAGGGGACGCGCTGAGCCAATGCGGCAAACGCAAATCTCCAGGTCTCGACGGTCTACCCTACGAATTTTACGTAGCAATGCCGGACTTATTCTCCGGTCTCCTGGAAGCGGTCTACTGCAACTGGCAACAGAACGGGAGAATTCCCAGTTCTGTAGCCGGGGGCGTGGTCACACTAATCAGGAAGGACGAGAATAAGGGGGATGACATAGGCAACTTCCGGCCCATAACTCTGCTAAACACAGAGTTACAGATTTTGGCCAAGGTGTTGGCAAAGAGGCTGGCGCTTGTCGTCGAGAACCTGGTGGGAGAAGCGCAGACATGCGCGATCCCGACCAGGTCCATACACGACAACCTCCACCTCATGCGATACATCATAGAGAGGGTAGGGTGTAAACCCGGCTTCGGTGGGGCCCTGATCAACTTGGATCAGTCTAAGGCTTTCGATAGGGTTGACCATCATTACCTGGATGCGGTGCTCGAGGCGGCAGGCTTCGGACCCGTGTTCAGGGGCTGGATTGCTGCAATGCACAACAGCAACATCTGCTCAAGGGTCAAGGTGAACGGTTACCTCTCGGAGCCGTTCCATATTACGCGATCCATTCGACAGGGATGCCCTCTCTCCTCCCTTCTGTACGTACTGACTCTCGAGCCACTACTGCGGAAGCTGGAGCTATTGCAGGGCATCCCTCTGGAACCGGGACTGCGGAAAGCGGCGTCGGCCTACGCCGACGACGTGACAGTAATGGTGTCGAGCGCCTCGCAAATCGAGGAAGTCGGCACCTTACTAAAGGAATACGAAAGTCTCACAGGAGCGAAGCTGAACCGGGACAAGTCCATCGGTTTGCAACTCGGATCGTGGAGAGGCAGACCGATGCCTTCCGATGGCGTCGTCGGACGCTGGACGGAAGGACCGGTAAAGCTGCTCGGGGTCTGGTTTGGTCCGGACCTCCAGGTGGAGAAGAACTGGAACGAAGTGACGGCCAAGGTGTTTGCACTCACCCAGAAGTGGGCCGAGTGCAAACTATCCTTGAAAGGTCGAGCGGAGGTGGCGAACACTTTTATAGCGTCCGCCATCTACTACCGCTTGACCGTCGTGCCTTGTCCAGCCAAAACGCTCGCCAAAATGGAGCGCGCCCTCTTCCGATTCCTTTGGAAGAGGCGGGCTCCTTTGGTAAGAAGATCCATCTGCTGCCAACACCCTTCTAACGGAGGGCTGGGGATGCCGTGGTTGACGATGCTCAAACACGCGCTCAGGCTGCGGCATCTCTACGTATTCCTCACCGGACAACCGGTGTGGGCCCCGTTCGTGAGGCGAGCCTTCCCACGACTCGTCTCGCTGACCGAGCTGCAGTCCTGGGTCAAGCAGAGACCGAGGAAAATGGGCGACTGGCACATCGAATGTGCTCAGGCGCTCACAGCCCTCCGGCAGGCGGACCCAGCGATCAGTGGAGACTCCACTTCGTCATTCTATAGAGGGTTGGTCCGCAGCAAGTGCGACGACGCGCTCGGTGAAACTCTAGGCGTGGAGGAAGATGAACTGGCCAGTCTGTTCGGTAGGACCTTCCGCCCGGGACCGATGGACAACTTCCAAAAGTCCCTGGCCTGGCAGTGCTACCGAGGAGCTCTACCAGTTCGAGACAAGCTCTACAGACATGGGCGCCCGGGCAGGGACCCTGCAAAAAAGATCTGTCCGAGGTGCGTGCGAGACGAAGAAACCGTCGCGCACGCATTCATACACTGCCCGGGCGTCACTGACCTGTGGGGCTATGTAGAACGACTATTGTCGCGGGTGGGACCAATCCAGTTGACCACCGAGTCCATTGTCATGATCAAACCGCCACCCTCCTTCAAAAACGAAGGAGAGGCGGTTTTCCTTTGTGTGATAGCTATGGCGAAAGAGGTTGTATGGTGGACAAGGTTGAAAGGGCTGAGGTCAGACACCTTTCTCTCCGGCCAACAACTGATTCTTTTTTTCAAATACCACTTTGGAAGAAGAATCAGGATGGAGAGAGAGGTGCTGTACCCCAGCAAGTTTTATGAAAGGTGGGTGAAAGTGGCGAGAATGGCCCGAGTGAATGGGCCTTCTCTCTATATCAGCCTGTAGGTTGAGGAAAAGGAGGAGGAGAGGAAAGGAGTACAAGCTCTTCGTACTCCTGGAGATGAGGGTTGCACATTTTTTTCGGGGGTCTGTGTTACCCATATAAACTGTCTCCCTCTATTGGGGAAAATCGACTAACTTTTAAATTCCATCTGTGATAACATTTTACACGTTTTTATTGTATGTAAACTTCCCCCTTTGTATTTGTCCCCTTCTTTTGTGCCCCTGTGGCTAATAAAGAAATATATCTATCTGTCTATGTCCATCTATCTATCTATCTATCTATCTATCTATATATCTATCTATCTATCTATCTATCTATCTATCTATCTATCTATCTATCTATCTATCTATCTATCATTTCGGAAGAAGGATCAGGATGGAGAGAGAGGTGCTGCACCCCAGCCGTTTTTATGAAAGATGGGTGAAAGTGGCGAGAATGGCCCGTGTGAATGGGCCTTCACTCTACATCAGACTATAGGTGAGGAAGATGAAAGATCAAGGAGCTCCTGAGGAGAAGGGTTGCACACTTTTTTCGGGGGGGGGTGCGACCCCCCCAAGGCGCCTCCTCCCTATTGAGGATTTTGTTATTAAATTTATTTTTGTTATATTTTATATATTATTTTTATATTTTGTTATTGCCTCCTTCTTATTGAGGACGCCTTTTTATGTAAACTCCCCACATTGTACTTATTCCACTATTTGATGCCCTGGTGGCAAATAAAAAGAAAGTTATCTATCTATCTATCTATTAATATGTCTCTGTCGGTCTGTTATTTTTATATATATATATATATATATATATATATATATAATATATATATATATATATATATATATATATATATATATATATATATATATATATATATATATATATATATATATATATATATATATATATAATATATATATATATATATATATTAAAGTGTTAAACAATATTCAATGATTATGTCAAAGAATGAGTTTTAGAGTAGATTGGAAGCACTCAACGGTAAAATAATTTTCTGGAGATATATATATATATATATATATATATATAGAAGTGGTTACACAACAGTTAGTTCACCAAGGTTCGCTAAGGTGAAACAATTGTTCTCGGTATGGTGAACTAACTGTTGTGTAACCATTTCTACCTAACTCGTCCCATGGACTGAGTGCTCTACCACTACGGATATTACCTTCCAGTGTTCTACCACTACATATATATATATATATATATATATATATATATATATATATATATATATATATATATATATATATATATATATATATATATATATATATATATATATATATGTATATACATATATATATATATATATATATATATATATATATATATATATATATATATATATATATATATATATACATATATATATATATATATATCCTAAATTAATTTAATTGAATTAAATTAAGGGAGACATGTCCGAGACATGCGCCATATCCACCGTAGAATAAGCTCAAAGATTCCAATGAATAGATCCGAGCATTTTATATTTATGTTTATTTTATATATATATATATATATGTCAATCAATTTCTAGTTGATATATATATATATATATATATATATATATATATATATATATATATATATATATATATATATATATATATATATATATATATATATATATATATATATATATATATATAAGAATAAACGTGCTGCGGAGTTGCAAATGGGTTACATATGAATAAAGTGGTCCTTCATCAGTGATCTTCCAACCATCATCGGTATTTCTTCGCTTTAAAGACCATATACCTCCGGTTGGTGCGAGCAACGGCTAAAGAAAGTCGTTGGGACATGTAAATAAAGGGAACAGTGAGAGTGTAAACAAACAAAGATGGTGAAGCAACGAAAAGTGAGGAAGAGCGAATCAAGTCCACAAATTTCCATGAATATAAGTTCGGTGAAATCGTGACGAGAGAGAATAAAGACCATCAAACCTGGTTGAAATGTGAGCAAGGAAGGAATTTCGCACAGCTCTAACGGGAGGAAGAAGGGGTCTAGCCTGTGAATTCGGTAAACATAAGTTCTGTGAAATCGTAGACGAGAGAGAGAAAAAAAAAAAAAAAAATATATATATATATATATATATATATATTAGAAAGTGAACAACACAATATATAACTACTGCATTACCAAAGGTTTCAGGACTCTAGACAATATTAATATACGTCTAGATCGTTCATCAGACAGATAACCTCATTATCTGATGAACGATCTAGACGTATGTTAATTTTGTCTAGGGTCCTGAAACCTTTGGTAATGCAGTAGTTATATATTGTGTTGTTTACTTTCTAATTAAATAGCTCTGTTCTATACATAGAGCACTCTTTTTTCCTTTGCTTTATCTTCGGAATTATGATGAAACAACCAAGCTGAAACTTCGAAGTCTCAGTCATTTTGCTCTCTTCAGAAATTATATCTCCTACACGTATAGAAAGCGCATTCAGAAAACACACGCACACGCACACACACACACACACACGCACACATATATATATTGTGTGTGTGTGTGTGTGTGTGTGTGTGTGTGTGTGTGTGTGTGTGTGTGTGTGTGTGTGTGTGTGTGTGTGTGTGCGCGTGTGTGTGTGCGTGTGTGTGTGCCTGTGTGTATGTCTGTGTGTATGTCTGTGTGTGTGTGTATGTGTGTGTGTATGTGTATGTGCGTGTGCGTGTGCGTGTGCGTGTGCGTGTGTGTGTGTTTTCTGAATGCGCTTTCTATACGTGTAGGAGATATATTTTCTGAAGAGAGCAAAGTGACTGAGACTTCGAAGTTTCAGCTTGGTTGTTTCATCATACCCGCAAACACACACACACACACACACACACACACACACACACACACACACACACACACACACACACACACACACACACACACACACACAAATATAAGAACAAAGCTTAGTAGTAGATAGATATATAGATAGATAGATAGATAGATAGATAGATATACGCATACATACATACATACTTACATACATACATACTTACATACATACATACATACATACATATGTATTCTACATATATAAATATATGTAATATATTTATTACTGTTATATATTTGTGTTTGAGTTTCTGTTTCTGTAATGGCAGACGATATAGATGTATTGTGAATGAATTTGAGTGTATGTAAGAGCATGTATATGTGTATGTATGTATATGTGTGTGTACGTGCGCGTGTGTGTGTGTATGCGTGTGTGTGTGTGTGTGTGTGTGTGTGTGTATGCGTGTGTGCGTTTTATGAGTGTGTGTGTGTGTGTGTATGTGTGTATGTGTGTTTAAATAAATACTTAAGGAAAGCCAACATATGACGTGTGTAATTCCATTAAGCTAATACCGACTATTGTCAGAAGCAGACGACATGTATAGAAGATGGCGACCACAAACTTTTACTTAATTCATTGAGCAGACGGTCCGCAATATGTCAGCCAACTGTGAATAGTAACAGGAGGAAATATGGATAAAAAAACTTTCTTATTTCCAGAACTATTTGTTGTTTTTAGATTTTGTCTTTGTTTCACTGAGAATTTATTTTCTGTATATATTTTTCTTATTTTTTCGTTTCTTGTCTTGTTGAGACTACAACAACGACTACTACTACTACTACTACTACTACTACTTATACCACCACCATCACCTCCACCACCACCTCCTCCACCACTACCACCACCACCACCACCACCACTAACTACTACTACTACTACTACTACTACTACTACTACTACTACTACTACTACTACTACCACCACCACCACCACCACCACCACTACTACTACTACTACTACCACTACTACTACAACTACTACTACTACTACTACTACTACTACTACTACTACTACTACTACTACTACTACTACTACTACTGCTGCTGCTGCTGCTGATACTACTGCTGTTCCTGCTGTTATTGGTGGTATTATTGCCTTTCATCCTCACGGGGTCGATAAAATAAAGTACCAGTAATCTACTAGTAAATTGCTGGCCTTGTGCCAATAGTAGAAACAATTAGCAGTTATGTATTGGGTAGATTTAATCTACTTTCCCTTCCTCTCAAAATTGCCGACTATGTGCCTATGTTAGAAGCCATTAAAGGATGAAAGGCGGCTGCTTAGCGGAATCAGTAGAGCGTAGGACAACATATTTTGCGACATACAGTTACGTCCCTTTACCTTCCGAGGTTAGCTTTGCTTACATCCTTACGGGCTAGATAAAATAAAGTACCAGTAACATACTGGGTTCTTTTTAATCGACTTTCTCCTCCTCCCAAATTGTCGGCCTTGTGCTTAAATAAGAAACCATGCGGTAGATTGGCAAGGGCGGTATATTGGCAGTATCGATAGCGCGTCGAACAACATGCTTTGCAGCATAGAGTTACATCCCTTTAAGTTCTGAGTTCAAATCCTGCCGAGGTTAGCTTTGCCTTTCATTCTTACGTGGTCGATAAAATAAAGCACCAGTAAAACACTGGGGTCGATTTAATCGACTTTCTCCTCCCCCCCAAAAATTGTTGGCTTTATGCCTAAATCAGAATCCAATATTATTTTATTGTTTAAATTCTTGCTATGGCTAGACGTCTTTTACGAGGTTCGTGGGTTGTATACAAACAGATGTCTGCAGGATTTTGTATTCTCAACTCGTAGGAGGGAAACAAACAATATCAAAAAGGAAATGATTTTAAAATAGGAGCAAAATCCACGTTCTCGAGTAGAAATCCTGGGGGTGAGTCGAGGCGACAGTTTTCTCTTTTAATTAGTCATACTTACTACCAAACTCACCACCACCACCCACAACATCATTACCAAAATCACAACCGCAACCACAGAAAAACTAAAAATAATAAAGATTAAAAACATTTTAAAAAAACAGTCAAACCTGTAACCACACAACTACCTCCACTGGAACTGGTACCACCAACAATAACAACGACAACAACAATAACACAAGAATAGCCACAGAAATCATCACCACTAAGAACACTACCACGACCACAGCAAAAACAAATAAACTAGCAGCCATACACTACCACCACCAACAC
Organism: Eledone cirrhosa; assembly: GCA_964016885.1. NCBI lineage: Eukaryota > Metazoa > Mollusca > Cephalopoda > Octopoda > Eledonidae > Eledone > Eledone cirrhosa. Next base: position 24,092,189 of record OZ024748.1, read on the forward strand.
CACCACCACCACCACCACCATCATCATCACAGTCATCACCACAACCACCACGACCATCACCACCACCACCACCACCATCATCATCACAGCCATCACCACAACCACTACGACCATCACCACCACCACCACCACCACCACCATCATCATCACAGTCATCACCACAACCACCACGACCATCACCACCACAACCACCATCATCATCACAGCCATCACCACAACCACTACGACCATCACCACCACCACCACCACCACCACCACCATCACCACTACGACCACCATCATCACCACCACCACCATCACTACCACCACCACTGCCACCATCATCATCACAGCCATTACCACAACCACCACCACCACCACCACCATCATTATCACCACCACCACCACCATCACTACCACTAACATCACCATCACCACCACCACCACCACCACCATCATCATCACCACCACCACCACCATCACCACCACTAACATCACCATCACCACCACCACCATCATCATCATCACCACCACCATCACCGCCACTAACATCACTATCATCACCACCACCACCACAGCCACCACAATCACCACAACCACCACAATCACCACCATCACCACCATCTCCACCATCACCACTACTACCACCACCACCATCATCACCACCATCATCACCACCATCACCACCATCACCATCACCAACACCACCACCGCTACTGCCACCACTACCACCATCACCAACACTACAACCATCACCACCACTACCACCATCAATACCACCATCATCCCCACCATCACCACCATCACCATCACCACCACCATCACCGCTACCGCCACCACTACCACCATCACCACCATTATCACCACCAACACCACCGCTACCGCCACCACTACCACCATCACCACCATCATCACCACTACCACCACTACCACCACTACTACCACTACCACCATCACCATCACTACCATCATCACCACCACCACCACCAACGCCAACGACAAGAAGGCACAAATCTACAGAAAAAAAGAACCAACGCCAGCTAAGACAGCAATATTAAAATATATAAAAAATAAAAACAGAAACTTCATCATCTTCTCTGTTGGAGACAAAAACCACAGTGAATAATGGCGTCCTTATTACAAAACAAAGAGAATATACAAACAGAAACTGAGGGTTTTATGGAAATAATCTCCAATACAACCATAGATATAAAAGACAGCGTCAGACGTCTGTTTGTCAGGGAAAAAAATGTTTCCCATGTAACGTTGGATGTTTCACCAATATTTTAAATAAAAGAGATCGAGCTGGAGCATTCCAGGAATCCTCATTAAATTCTGGGAAGACAAGATTAACTGTCAATCCAGAAAGACTAAGTTAAGAAGCTTCTTTTTCTCGTCTTCATTTTTTCCGACCAGGATAACCGTATTCAGTGTAGCAGATGTAGATATTCGTGGACTGGGATCATAATTGATGGAAGGTTATTTGCACATTGATCTCAGATCATTAGATATAGATTTCGACTTCCGGGATACATACACTTACACCCATCTTCGATTACTACGAAATGTGGAGTGCTGCAAAAAGCCAATAACAGCAACTGTGTACAGATCGCAGCAAGTGGTTGTACGAGAGACAGGTCGCTTGGTTTTATGTTACCTGCTCAATAATTTTTACATAAATGTATTAGATTAAACGACCACGTGTTTTGAGACTGCAGTATCTGTAAAGTTTCCCAAAGATTGTGATCGCTTTTCGTCAGACATGCATTGCCACAGCATGTCTTTTCGATGGAGCTATATATATATATATTTTTTTTTAAAAACACTTTAGTCTTTATTGTGTTGTATCAGATGAAAGAATGGTATTTAACTAATGTATTGGTACGCGATGGGGCCCACCCACAGCCCCGGCGGACAGAATGGAGAAGGCGTTTCCCCGGAGGACGGCAAGGGAGACGCGTTGGAAAAGTCACTCCAACTCGCGGGGCTCACACTATTGGTAGGCGGAGATTAAATATTTGGCTTCTTGTATCGGGAATGTCCTGAGTTCTGCCAAGAAAATTGATCGGGAATCGTTTTGAAAATCCTGATTCAGATTAAACAAGAAAACTCGGAAAAGACTCCCAACCAGATCGATAGAAAGATAGACAGATAGATTGACAGAGAGACAGAATCATAACTAGATATATCTGTTAAACGTATAGCCGCAACCATCTAACCGCGTTTTATGTACAAAACAGAGAAGACGCAAAACAACAGCAACAACAACAGAAGCAGCAGCAACAACATTTACAGCAACAACAACATTTACAGCAGCAACCACTTAAATGCTGTAACATCGAAGAGGATTACCCCCGTCATAGACAGAAAAGTCGTACAGGAATATTTTCCTTGCATCCCCCACCCCACCAAAAAACAACAACAACAACAACAACAACAACAACAACAACATCAACATGAACGTATTAAACCGACTTCTGCCCTCCTACGAGTTGTCGTAAAACGAGGGGAAGGAAGAGGAGAGGGAAGACCGAAGTTGATTGATATGACGTGAGTGCGGAGATGAAGAAAAATGACCATTTTCGTAACTTAACATTAAAAAAACCCAGAAAGATTGATTGCACGTCAAAGTGACCTGAAACGAGCAACCCACATCAACAACAACAGCAACAACAGCAGCAGCAACACTAAAAACTACAAGTAAAGAAAAATAATTGCATCAATAACAACAAGAATAACACCAGTTTAATTTACAAACTTAACTTCACCATTATTTATTTATTTATTTATTTATTTATTTTAACAGGGAGTTGACAGAGTACATAAAACACAACAGGAATATGTAGATAGAAGGGGAAACGGTGATAACCTTGTCCGAAAGACAAAGCCCGAAGTATTTCCGGTAGACCTCTTCATAAATCATCAGAAGTCTACCAGCGTCTAAAATAACATTCAACCGAGTCTCGGATCATGCACCCTCACCTCTAATATTTTTGTATTTAAATATATGAACAAGTTGATTTTTGGTATATATATGTTTTTTAGAGAACTTTGGAGAACAGCCCAGATTTTTGTGAAGAGACAACTACAAATCATAATAGCTGAAGTCGAGATGTCATTAAAGGTTCAAATACTTTTGAGAATCAACGAAAACTCGACAGTGATCAACGACACACTGAAAGGAGGGTGGAAATTAAGAAACCACGCCTTCCTCCTACACCATTGTGTAACATATGCCAATAGCTATTCCATAGACAGCTGGGACTGTCCAGTTATGTCAGATATAATAAGCTTCTCTCCTAGGTCATTGTGCAACATATGCCAACAGTTATTTCACAGCTAACTAAGACAGTCCAGCTATGTCCTCCATAGGCATCATGGCAGCAATATTTAGATCTAGGAAGAAATCAATGCTCGGAATGGAGCAGGCGCCGACGATATTCTAACATGCTTATTACCAATATACAAATCATATTTTTCAAAAACATTTTTTGAAAATTGATAAAAAAAATATTTTTTTCTAATGAAAAAATGATAAACAAATCAAAAATTGTTTCCAAGGATAGATACTAGTAATGTTGTTTAAAAAATTAATTAGAGACAGTTTTATCTGACAGATGTCAACTTGTTAGCTTCTCCATACAATGTTTTGTCTATATATGAACACTTCATTTTACAACATGTCAAATATATAAATATCATTCAATACATAGGAAAGATCCTTGAGATTTCACACGAAAAGACGAAGATTTTGAAATTGAACAGATATTGTCTATTTAGATGTTTAAAGAACTGTATTGCTTCACACAGAAACTGACATTTTACATTTGGGAATCTCCAAGTAATTTGTAAGAAGAAGAAGAAGAAGAAGAAGAAGGAGGAGGAGGAGGAGAAGTAGTAGTAGTAGTAGTAGTAGTAGTCTTTTAAAACAATGTCAGTTCTTGGTTGATACTAAATTGTTTTATCGACCTCGGAAGAATGAAAGTCAAAATCGAATTCGGTGGGATTTGAACTCGGGAAGTAAAGAGACAAAATAAATACATGAATGTGACGTTCTAAAGACTCTGCTAATCCACTGCCCTAGAATTTCCAAATATTGATTTCTATTTTAGGCACAAAGACAGCAATTTCGAGGGAGGGGAAAGTCGATTAAATCACCTCCAGGACTTGACTGGTACTTTATTTTATCGACCCTGAAATGCTGAAAGGTAAAGTATTTCTAAATAATTGTTTCTACTATTCGCACAAGACCAGCAATTACCCAGTACATTACTTATCGACCCCGTAAGGATGAAAGGCAAAGTTAACCTCGGCGGGATTTGAACTTAGATCATAAAGGGACGTAACTATGTTGGAAAGCATGTCCGACCCTCTACCGATACTGCCAATTCGCCCTCAAAATACCTCTGAAATTGTTGCCATGACATGTTATGATCAAACACAAAGCTTGACAATGTGGTTCGCTTGTAAAAACTGCATATCAGCGCTTTATATGCTGAATTGTCCAAATATTTCCATTTGTGGAGTAGCCATTTTGAATTGTTGTTAAACAATTGAGACACCAATGCAACAGATAATAATGATTTAGGAAGGGGGGAATGTGTTTAAATGAGCCCCAGTACTTGACTGGTACTCTATTTTATTGACAAAGTAACAGACAATAATCGCTTCTGAAAAGACTTTTTGTCGAAACAATATTTAGATTCAGAATCTCTGATGGTTTAAAAAATCCGGAGGCCATTGAAAAAAAAAATTGTTTTCACTTATGACACACTTTAGAGCGAATAAAAATATTTTGAAACATTTTATGCATAAAGCCAGAAAAAGTATCAACAAAAAGCTTTTATATATTTTAACATATAAATATAAATAATTTAAACTACAAGAAATGAAGTACTTATTTATTCAGCAAATGAAGCATCATCGTCAGCAAGAAACGAGATGTTTTTTGGCGCCATATCCTTTTTTGTGTTTCGATTTATTTGAGATAAACATACCCTCATATCATCTTCAATGTAATGTAGTTTCTCGCTTTTTACATTTAATGATAGTGAGCGAAGAACATCCCAATTCTAATAATTATTATGTAGAAAAGTCAAATTAAAATGTGTATTCTCAGCTACTCATTGATATTTTTCTCCAATAGAAATTCAAATGTATCACCTAGGCGCTTGATTTCTCTCTCTCTCTCTCTCTCTATATATATATATATATATATATATATATATATATATATTTTTTTTTTTCCTGTTTTTGAAATATAGTCGCACCATCGCAAACGACCATAATAATAGTCGGTCACTATAAATAACTAGCTGACGGCTAAAGGGTAGATGTGTATTTGTATATAACTTTCAACTGCGGTCGTTTTATATTCTTGATAATTCTAATTTATTTCGATATTGCTAGGGACTTGGCTCCTTGAACAACACATACACACAAACACTCACACACATACACTCACACTCTCACACACATACTCACACACATACACTCACACACACAAACACTCGCACACAAACACTCACACACAAACACTCACACACATACACTCACAAAAGTGTAGCCAATCTAAGAACTCTGGTTTTAAAATAATTATTACATGCACACACATCTACACAAATATATACATAAACAGACTCACAGAAAATAATTATTACATACACACACATATGTGTGTGAGTGTGTGCCCGCGCGCGCTTGTGTGTGTGTGTGTTTGTGCGCGTGTGTGTGTGTGTGCACATGTATACATGTATATGTATGAGTAACACAGGTGTAGCGAACGCTGTTCTCTGTTTTCTATAGTTTGTCACAGCCCCCTTCTTTCCTCACTCATCACATAGATGTGTGTGTATGTAATCATTATTTTCTATACTGTATATGTTTATGTATATGTATGTATTTATATTTCAATACTGAAACATAGATGAGTTACCTCCCTTTCCGCGATTTACAAAAACACAAGAGCATCATATATTAGTAGATATTTCAAAAAACAAAGTGGAGACATGAAAAGAAAGTAGTCAGAAGTGGTTAGGAGAGATTGAACGCTGTATCTCTTGGGTGTTGGTCTGGTGCTTTAACCACTCACTAAAGAGCTTTGTTTTGGCTTTAATGTTCTTATTTTAACTTTTCTGTTTGTAATTTAGTATTTCCGGATATATAATCAAAAGTTATTTGTTTTGTTTTATGTTACCTAATTACACTAATCATTCTATCATTACTTACTTCAAATTATTGTTCTTTACTAATCATGCAATTCTTTATAATAATTTTACATTGCTATTAGGCGTCTTCTTGCTCGTGCGTGATTTAGATATATCATATCTATATTCATGGAGTTTGAAACACAGAGTAACTTTCTGTTGTTATTTTCACTTTCTATCTAGAAATTCGAATCTGTAGTTGAAGATTACAATGGCTACTGTATTTATACCACTTATCTTATTTCTAACATTGCGTTCACATTTGAATAATTAGACTGATTCACCTTTAGTACAATTTTCTCATTTTCTCTATTTTTGCATGTTTTATCTTATCAGTTCCATTTTCTAAGTACTTTTAAGTATGATTTGATTTTAACTCTGATTTCACTGTCTACATTTGACTTGATATTTAAGTTTGAAGTAATATACTTCCTTCATAAAGTAGCTATGGTATATTTATTTAATCCTAAACTCTTTCAATTTATCTACGTATGTTCTGGCTTCAGTAGATTCTCCAACTGAGTGTCGGACTTTCATATTTTTAAACCCGTAATTTCTGGTGGAGTCGTAGGGTCCCCGTAGTGTCGTCATACGGCGTTTCTTGACCATTTTCTTTTACATCTGGCGGAGCCCATCTCCGCTCGTGGTCTAAACACAACAGATTTCTTCCAGAGAAGGAAAGATATTGACAGAGAGAAAGTGAGAAAGAGTTATTAGACTGGTACATTTTTATATCGATCTCAAAAGGATGAAAGGCAAAGTTGATATCGCAGAGATCCAGAACGAATACCGTTAAACATTTTATCTAACGTTCTAACGACTCTGCCATATAATTTTCACCACCTCAGATATAATTTTAAACCAACTATATAGAGACGAGAATTATTGGTTTGTCCATAGCATTTATAATTATTACTTGTTTGATTTAATAAAGCTGTTGGTTGACGGAGCATGTCCGAATGGTTAAGAAGTTCGTTTCGCAAACATTAGGTCCTGTGTACGATCCCACTGCGGAGCATCTTAGGCAAGTGTCATTCAACATAACCTCAAGTTAACCCACGCCTTGTGAGGGAAATTGGGTAGACAGAAACTGTTCGG
>OZ024748.1:24109471-24111971 GCA_964016885.1 Eledone cirrhosa
TGATTACTGTCAGTCGGGGTAAGTTAACTGAGTTATTAAACACTGACAATGAAATTGACCATTCGATAAAAGAATTAAGACCAGAGAAATTATGAACTGGGGATCAATGAAATTGGAGTAATACGACATTTCAAAACGAAGGAGTAAATCTGAAAGCAATAAACACCTTGGCAGTCCCAGCAGTAAGCTACAGCTTTAATGTGATAAACTAGGAACTGCAAGAAATCTGAATTCTAAGCACAAAAACAAGAAAATTACTAAATTCAAATTACATTACTGAAAATCCGGTAAACATCACATTTATATCCCCTGACAGAATGGAGGAAGGCTTTATGTAACAGATGATCTATGGCGCCTCGACAGATGGGCTTGACAATTTACTGAAAAATAAAACTATATATATATATGACCTACCTTACAGTCAGTTGCAAAAGATGAGACAATCAAAAGGGAGCATCAATACAAGAAACGCAGGCATAAAGGAAAAACAAAAAGCACTGCAATTACACATTCTTCTAAAAACAGAGACACACTTAGAATTAAAGATACAAACATATTACAAAGATCGCATATATAATAATAAAAAATATATTTGGAAGTTGTACTTGGTTGGCAAGTAGATCTGAGATCGTGTGTTCAAATTGAAATAATTTAATCTTGAAAGAGCCGTGGGTAAAGGTAGGTAGGTAGGTAAAAGGCCCTTACCTCTTGATTGAGTCGCAGGGGCGTCATCCTGGCATAAGGTGTGTCTTTGGGCATTTTAAGCCTGGTGGATCTCATCTTATTCCTCATCAGATCCGATATCTTCCAGAGAAAAAAAAGTGATAAAGACTAATAGAGCAAGAGTCAACCCTAATACTAGTAATTTATTTATCGACTCTTAAAGGATGAAAGGCAAAGTTGACCTCGGCGGGATTTGAACGCAGAGCGCAGTAAGCATGAATAAATACCGGAGCATTTTTCGTTCGACACTCTAGCAACTCTACCTATTCACCGCCTTTAGAAGAATTGTAACAGCTACTTAAACATGCAAATGTTAGTTTTAGTTTTATTTCTTTATCTATTTGTATTGTCTTTGTATTGTCCCCTTTCTTGTTGCGCCCTTGTGGCTAATAAAGAAATCTATCTATTTGACAGACAACAAAGCTCCTCCTAACTGAAAGAGAAATATTGAAAGCCAGTTTATTATTGTTTTGTTTAGTGTCTCCAAACTAGATAATACCGGAGCTCAATATAAAATCTCAAAATTTAGTATCTCAATACCTGGTGTGTTGTCAGATTGGTGAGTCCACACAAGCCACATCCTTATTGGAGTAGAGGTACTTCGCTAGCCACTTCGGAAATGTATCAAGATACATGACAGGGTTGGCTAACTATCTAGCTAACCAGTTACTCTGCTGAAAGATATAAACGTCCTTGAAGTATTTTTTTTTTAATAAGACTCGGTTGCTCCAGGAACATGAGAAAAGTTTGAAAATCTGGAATGTGTGAAATCTATCGAAGAAATGAAGAAATATCAGTGAACTGTTCTCATATTGTAACAAAAGAGACAACATCTCCCGGTATTTATTGCAGGGGCAAAACAAAACAAAAAGATTGGAATGGATCTTCGTGGGTCTCGACGATAAATATTCCAGTTATACAATCAACGGAACAGCCTGCTTATGAAATTAATGTGTAAGTGGCCGAGCATTCTACAGATACGTGTAGCCATCAAGTAATTCTCAAGGAGATTCAGCGTGACAAAATATGTGTGACGATACTGGGTGGTTCTTTGAATTACAAGTAGAGTTCATCTGACTGGCTTCCAAACTGTTCCTTGTCTTACCAATTTCTCTCACACGTGACCGGAAGCTATGGTAAATAACACTTGACCAAGATTCCACGTATGGGATCGAACCGAAGATATAATGACTGCGAAGCAAACCCCTTAACCATTCGGCCATGTTGGATCCATACAACAAACAATACCATCAAAGTAAAAGACGTTGAGAAACAACTCAAATTTAATAAATAAATAAATAAATAAATAAATAAATAAATAAATAGATAAATAAATAAATAAATAAATAGATAAATAAATAAATAAATAAATAGATAGATAAATAAATAAATAGATAAATAAATAAATAAATAGATAAATAAATAAATAAATAAATAAATAGATAAATAAATAAATAGATAAATAAATAAATAAATAAATAAATAGATAAATAAATAAATAAATAAATAAATAGATAAATAAATAAATAGATAAATAAATAGATAAATAAAAAAATAAATAAATAAATTGCTATGGAAGAACCAAAAAATGCTGCGAAGACTGAGACGCTGTCAAGGAAGGCTTCACAATACATTCTAGATGTGGATGGTGTTCCATCTGGTGGAGAAGTTCATCTGGAGGCTGTCTTCACGAGTGGTATATCAGTGGAAATTTGTTGTTATCGTTGTTACTGCTGTTATTGTTGTAATTGTTGTTGTGGTTGTTGTTGTTATTGCT
>OZ024748.1:24116971-24141971 GCA_964016885.1 Eledone cirrhosa
ATTTTTTTCAAATATATATATATTATGTGCGCACACACACACACACACACACACACACACACACACACACACACACACACACGCATATATATATAAATACATAGTAATAAGATACACAAGTCTGTAAGTATATATATATATTTGCATATGTATATACGTATAAATATCTGTGTGTGTATCTTAAATATATATATATATATATATATATAACGAAGGAAGTGTGGTAAGGAACCAGATGGACCATAAAGCACCAGAGTACTTAATACTTAGGGTAGTAGAGTGGGTAATAGGAAAATGTTTAACCCCGACGGCAGAGCTCAAGCCGTTTCGACGGCTATTTCTGGACGTCGAAACGGCTTGAGCTCTGCAGTCGGGGTTAAACATTTTCATATATATATATATATATTTATTAAAATAACAGATTATTTATTATTATTACTATATATATATATATAAAAGGAACGATCGACTTTCGTCAAATCGGACCGAGGAAACAATGTTTCCGTTGGTCTTTCCAATTGCTAATACTATCTATCGGTCGCAACTCCAGGTAGAAGGAGCAACGTGAAATAAAGTGTCTTGCTCAAGGACATAACGCATCGCCTGGTCCAGGAATCGAACTCACAACCTTACGATTGCGAATCCAATTCTCTAACCACTCAGCCACACGCCTTCACATATATATATATATATATATATATACATATATATATATATACATATATATATACATATATATATACATACATATATATATATATATATATATATATATATATATATATATATATATATATATATATATATATATATATATATATATATATATATATATATATATATATATATATATATATATATATATATATATATATATATATATATATATATATATATATATATATATATATATATATATATATATATATATATATATATATATATATATATATATATATATATATATATATATATATATATATATATATATATATATATATATATATATATATATATATATATATATATATATATATATATGTTTCAAGAATAAACAAGACAAAATCAGGGTCTCATTAGGTTCACTCCTGGGAAGACGTAAACGAGGGTTTCCGAAAATCTCGGGAGATTAGATGGGAGAGAAGGCTGCGGCTGAGGAAGGTGATGTGCTGTACTCGGGCCTTGAGAGGGGTGGGCTCTGCCAGGCTTAAAATGCCAAAGAAAGGCCGTATGTCAATACGGTTCCCCCGCGACTCTATCCGGAGGTACGAGACCATGTATACATATTCTATCCTATTGCTTTTTTGTATCCATGTAGATAGAAAATAAACTGTTTTAATATTAATTCCATTGCCGTGTTAGCGTATTACCAATTACAGCAGATAAGTTTTACCAATTCATATAATATCGATTACTAATTTAGGCTCAGCAAATTTGAATGGCGAGCAGAGCTGATTGGATCAACAACTCGTACCTAACTATATGTTATCAACACTGGAAGGTTGGAAGGTAAAGTTGACATTGGCATGATTTAGACTCAGAATATAAAGAACCAGAACAAATACCGCACTGGCATCTTATCAGACACTCTACCAATTCTACCAACCCATTACACTTCTTTGAATTAATATCACAGACTAATGTAACAATTTCCACCTTTTACTCCATTAATCTAGAGACAATCTTTGTGGAGTAATGTCCTTTGCATCTCATTTCCTCAAACATCTCCCAACAAATTATTATTAAAATATATATCCTTTTATTTCAATTCGCTAATATTCTTTATTCTTTTATTCTTTCATTTGTTGACTACGGCCATGTTGGGGCACTGTCGTGGTTTAGTCGAACACGTTGAATCCAGTACTTATTTCTACAAGTCTAGTACTAATTTTATCGCTCTCTGTATTGTCTAACAGCTATGTTACGGTGTGTGTGTGTGTGTGTGTGTGTGTGTGTGTGTGTATATACATATATAGAAATGCGACGGGTTTCTGCAGGTTCCATTTTCCGAATTCCACTGACAGGGTTTTATTCAGACGAAGTCTATTGTACAAGGAAGAGACTTGCCCAAGGTGCCACTCAACGAGACTGAAACTCGAACCAATTGGCTGCGAATCAGTCAATGAACCATTCAGCCAATATCCTCCCATATCATTCACATCTCTATATAATGTTTTCTGATTTAGACACAAGGCCAACAATTTGGGGGGAGGGGAAAGTCGATTAAATCTACCCCAGTGCATGACTGGTACTTTATTTTATCGACTCCGTAAGGATGAAAGGGAAAGATAACCTCGGTGGGTTTTGAACTCAGAACGTAAAGGACCGTAATTCTATGCGACAAAGTATGTTGTCCGACGCTCTACCGATTCTGCCAATCCACCGCCGTCACGTACGTAACCTTACATTCGGTTAGAACCGAATGTAAGGTTACTCCGATGAAAAACTCTATTTTCATTGTTTTTTTAGCCTATTTATTCTATTCTTTAATTCCACAATCTTCTCCTCCTTAGCTTTCAAACCCTTCAAATTGATATATTGTGTTTTATTTAATGATGTTACACACACACACACACACACACACACACACACACACACACACACACACACACACACATATATATATATATATATCATTTTAAAATCCCACTGACACAGCACTTCATATTGACTTAATAAATCCCAAATTGAAATGCTAGCTAGCACACATAGGTATTACTTATTTCATTGAAATGTATAATTAATCAGAGTTTAACTTAGAATTGATTTGATTTTAATCTATTTATTATAGATTTCTGCAAGGTAAGACATTAGATTTTATAATATATGTACTTTTGCCAAGCTTTTGGGAATACACATTCAGACACACACATACATACATACATACATACATACATACATACATACATACATACATACATACATACATACATACATACATACATGGTGGCTGCCAACTCGTTTTCGAGTACGGCCACTACTTTATATCCATGTAGGAGAACCCCTACCGATGCGCTGAACGAGTGTGACTTTTTAGTCCAGCCAGCGACTTGAAAACTCTGGTACAAACACTACACTTGTGACAATTATTGACACATGGTGCTGGGCCCATGGTACCATGTGACGACAAGTGCAGAGAGATCTCCAGATATAAAGCAATGCCTGTGCCGTGAAGCTTTAGGCACTGCACAAAGCCAGTCACACTCTCTTAACCAAGATGATATTTACCAAAAAGAAGAACAAGTCAACATCATTGGATACCATTAGGGTTGCAGGTGTTATATCAGAGTTTTCCTTCTCCTAGAATTCTGCCTTGATAAAGGCTAAGGGGTCATCTCTCCCGGTGATTTTGGATGGCCATTGACTCTTTTTAGTCCTGCTGGATGTCCAAAGTCACCCTCCTCACCAAGAAACCTTGGTGGGGTTGCCAGTTTAGTCGCCAACGACCCGACCATGAGGCAGGTTGTACTGGGATACATGTTACCAGTAGCACCAACTGGTGATCTGACATACATATATACATACATACCAGACATACATACATACATACATACATACATACATACATACATACATACATACATACATACATACATACATACATACATACATACATACATACATACATACATACATGGTGGCTGCCAACTCGTTTTCGAGTACGGCCACTACTTTATATCCATGTAGGAGAACCCCTACTGATTGCGCTGAACGAGTGTGACTTTTTAGTCCAGCCAGCGACTTGAAAACTCTGGTACAAACACTACACTTGTGACAATTACTGACACATAGTGCTGGGCCCATGGTACCATGTGACGACAAGTGCAGAGAGATCTCCAGATATAAAGCAATGCCTGTGCCGTGAAGCTTTTATAGTGAGCAAAGGCACTGCACAAAGCCAGTCTCACTCTCTTAACCAAGATGATATTTACCAAAAAGAAGAACAAGTCAACATCATTGGATACCATCAGGGTTGCAGGTGTTACATCAGAGTTTTCCTTCTCCTAGAATTCTGCCTTGACAAAGGCTAAGGGGTCATCTCTCCTGGTGATTTTGGATGGCCATTGACTCTTAAGAGCTCCTTTGCCCTTTGACAGGTTTTGTTTTTAGTCCTGCAGGATGTTACCAGTAGCACCAACTGGTGACCTGACATGCATACATACATACATACATACATACATACATACATACATACATACATACATACATACATACATACATACATACATACATACATACATACATATATATTACTCTTTTACTCTTTTACTCTTTTGCCTGTTCCAGCCATCCGGCTGAGGCCGTATATGTATATATGTGTGTGCGCGTGCGTGTCTGAACATACATATACATATGTATATGTATATTATATATTATATATTGTATATTATGTGTATATATATATATATATATATATATATATATATATATATATATATATATATATATATATATATATATATATATATATATATATATTAGCCGTTGCTCGCACCAACCGGAGGTATATGGTCTTTAGAGCGATGAAATACCAATGATGGTTGGAAGATCACTGATGAAGGACTAACTTTATTCATATATATATATAAAAAAATATATATATATATATACATACACACACACATATATATACATATATATATACACACATATATATATACATATATATATGTGTGTGTGTATCCCGAGTTCAATCGGGGGTAACCACAGTAAGTAAGGTACTCAATGGGCTTTCTTGATGATTTCCTTCGAATGAAACACTTCTAGTCCTGTAGAACCCATTTCTATATTAAATATATATATATATATATATACAGTATTTTCCGTTGTGTTGTAATATAAATATTACACACAGTAGATTGACAGCTCACGTAGAGTTTGCTCGACAGTTCCAGTTGTAGTTCCAAAAGTAATCCGGAGAAAAATAGAAAGATTTGAATGGATACAGTTTAGTTGAAAGGAATTTATTGACACGTGTTTCTATAACAGTTACATAACCTGAAAACAGCTGCTATCTACAAAGTATTAGTTATGCAGACATTCAATATTTCAATGTTATTATCTACTGTCATTTCATCAGAATAATATTACTGAGGACCTGTTTGGTTTTTATAGAGAATATTAGGAGGGAGGGGTGAAGTTGTTAGAAGAATAGTTGAGGGAGTGGTTTTTTGATAGCAGTGAGAATTTTTGGTGGCAGTGAGTAATTAGATTCCCATCTGTTGTTTTGACATTTTTATAGAATATATTATTGGTTATTTTTCTAAATCTATAGAAGGATTAGAGATAGTAAAGATTCGCGTGGTTGGTTTTGTGTTTGCACTTAATTAACATTCAGACTTAAATTTTTCTTTCAAGTGTACGTATCCTTTCGCCCACGCATTCACACACAAACATATTTGCACACCTCTACAAAATACATATACTCACATTCACATAGTAACATGTTCATACTTACATACATATACACATGCATACATATATATATACACACATGTATTCATGTACATACATACGCGTTCATGTGTATACATTTTCATACTCAACTTATCTTTATATACACACGTATAGACACACACATATATACATACATACTCTAGTCTATCTGTATATATATATATATACATATATATTTATATATATATATATATATATATATATATATATATATATATATATATATATATATATATATATATATATATACAAGCACTTTAATACATGAATACACTTACATCTAACTATACACATCAAACATATATATATATTTACTTATTTATATACATTTTCACATATATATACATACTTATGGTCGCTTTTAGACACATTCATTATCGCATATTTGCACCTATTCTCATCAGCATATCTTTCCATTATTAGTGTGGTAATTTAAGGTTATTAATATACATATATATATGTTGAGAAGAGATTGTTTTTATATTTTTCTAACTAGATTGAGGTTTATATAGTTGGGGGGATGTCCCTCTTTTATGTAATATTCGGCTTGTAGTGGGAAAAAAGGGTTTTAGTTCGGTGACGGCAGAATAATGTTCGTTCAATTCTGTTATTCAGCAATTTCTTCTTGTGTGTGATTATGTAATAAATCTCAAGATTACACAATTTGCAGAAATTTTGGCTCCTGGAAAAGCTTTGGGTGTTAGCTAATTTCTCCCATTTTAGGGTAAACTTTTGATCGCTATCCCTGAGCGTCCAAGCTTTTTCTGCTAAAGTTGTTACATTTCTTTGGCTCTGGTGTTTTATTGAGTAAGAATGCCTATATAATCGAGATTTAAACGATGTTGCCGTTGATCCCACGTAATACCACTCGTTGCCTCCGGATTTAATGGTACACTTATAAATAATATTTTTTTCCAGGCAGTTATTGCCGAGGGGGCAGTTGTCAGGATAGGTGCAGTTACAGTTGTGTACGTTGGGTTTTCTCTGGAGTAGTATTGCGGACGAACTTAGGTGTGGTTTATTTATGTTCTGTAGTGTATTGTCTACTGTTTTTTTTGTGTTCTTTGTACTTAAGTTTTTAGTGTTTTCGTTTAACCTTCTAGTATTGATCTTTGTTATGTGTTGTTCAAGGTTTAACGCTGTAGAGTATGACAGTCTTATAGTGGTAGGGTTTAGGATGTTGTGGTATTTGTGTGATGTAGGAAAATGTCTCTTAATTATTTTAAAGAAGAGTACTGGTAAATTTGTACTAATGGAACTATTGTATTCGGGGTTATACCATAAGTAATCTTTGCATCGCTTTCTATTAGTTTTGTCTGTTGGTTTACTGGTGTGCATACTATGGTAGTAAGTGTGGTTTGGTGTTGTGTTATTATATCTACCTATGTGGGATTTATTTTGGGTGTTTTGATTGTTCCCATCTATATACTCTATTTTGTTGAGGTAGCCTGCTTTACTAAGGGCGTTATCGTAGTACTCGGCGTGTTCCTTAAATACTTGTATGTTAGAAGATAGACCCGAGATTCTAAGGGAAATATTTTTAGGGATAGATTTAATTATAGAGATGGGGTGATTAGACCCAACATTTACGTATTTGAGATTTTCATTCAATTTATGAAACGGTTTAATCAGACCAGAGTTTAAATTGAGTGTGACATCCAGGAAGTTAACTACTTTAAGGTTGTATTCATATGTTATAGTTAGTCCTATTTCGAGTAGTAGTTTTCTTATATCTTTGCGTAGTTTTTCTAGTTTTTGGTTATTCAGGTTTTTAACTAGGTTTTATTTAGGTTTTTAACATCGTCGCGGTATATTCCGCCGTGGAGATTGCTGAATTTTTCCTGGAGTCTAAAGGCGATAAATAACCCCACAATATCAGTTATTTCCGCCGAATCGTTAGAGCCCATTGTTATGTCAAAGTTAGAGGGTCTATCTTTACGTACCCAATAACTGTTCTCAAATTTGACTATAGTTTTCCTAGCTTCTAATATAATCTTAATTTCATCGTTTGTAAGGTCAGAGTTATCCTTAGCAAACTTAATGGCTCTATTCAAAGTTTCAGGTGATATCGATGAGTAATATTCATCGATATCAAACTGGATAAACTTAGATTTATTCTTATTGCTAATGCTATTAAACCATCTTATTGCTTCTTGGGTCTTCCCCCAGAGTTTAATGTTAACCTTAGCCTTAATTTGGGGGATGATTCTATATAAGATATATTTGCTTATTTTACCTATATCTGATTTAGGGTCATTATCAAAGTTTACCTTATGGTCCTTAAGATTGAAGGTGGGTACCGCCGGTAAGAGTGGTCCTGTCGTATCTTCGATTCCGAGATTTTTCACTATTTCGCATGCCTCATCATTGATGTGCTTAAGAGTTACTTCATTCGTTTTTCTATATTTTTTATGTAATTCTTTTCGAATGAAGTTGTTGTATGTAGTGCAATCCATAGTATACAGGTTTGATGTTTTGTCCGCTTTTACTACAATTCCTTTGGTGTTTTTAAGGTCGTCCAGTAGTTTTTTAATATCTTTCTGTAATTTGTTGTTGGTGTTACGTCCTTTGAATTTAATTTTAAGGATTAAGTTCATAAGGTCCTGCTCAAATGCATCTAATAGTGGGTTTTCTCAACATATATATATGTATATTAATAACCTTAAATTACCACACTAATAATGGAAAGATATGGTGATGAGAATAGGTGCAAATATGCGATAATGAATGTGTCTAAAAGCGACCATAAGTATGTATATATATGTGAAAATGTATATAAATAAGTAAATATATATATATGTTTGATGTGTATAGTTAGATGTAAGTGTATTCATGTATTAAAGTGCTTGTATATATATATATATATATATATATATATATATATATATATATATATTAGAAAGTGAGGTTTTTTTTTTTACAAAATGAAAAATAACCGAGGTGTCCTACACGAGTGAAAGTATAAAGAAAAAGAGATGAAATCGAAAATGCAACTGAAGTCTTATTTTTTTTTTTTTTTTTTTAAATATATATATTTATAAAAATATATATATTTATATATATATATAAATATATATGTATATATATATACACATAGACTAGATTTTGTATGTATATATGTGTGTGTCTATACGTGTGTATATAAAGATAAGTTGAGTATGAAAATGTATACACATGAACGCGTATGTATGTACATGAATACATGTGTGTATACATATATGTATGCATGTGTATATGTATGTAAGTATGAACATGTTACTATGTGAGTGTGAGTATATGTATTTTGTAGAGGTGTGCAAATATGTTTGTGTGTGAATGCGTGGGCGAAAGGATACGTACACTTGAAAGAAAAATTTAAGTCTGAATGTTAATTAAGTGCAAACACAAAACCAACCACGCGAATCTTTACTATCTCTAATCCTTCTATAGATTTAGAAAAATAACCAATAATATATTCTATAAAAATGTCAAAACAACAGATGGGAATCTAATTACTCACTGCCACCAAAAATTCTCACTGCTATCAAAAAACCACTCCCTCAACTATTCTTCTAACAACTTCACCCCTCCCTCCTAATATTCTCTATAAAAACCAAACAGGTCCTCAGTAATATTATTCTGATGAAATGACAGTAGATAATAACATTGAAATATTGAATGTCTGCATAACTAATACTTTGTAGATAGCAGCTGTTTTCAGGTTATGTAACTGTTATAGAAACACGTGTCAATAAATTCCTTTCAACTAAACTGTATCCATTCAAATCTTTCTATATATATATATATATATATATATATATACAATATTAAATAAATGGAAAACTATATTTATAACACCATATTTATTTCATTATATATATTTCGCGCCGAGGTTGACTTTGCCTTTCATCCTTACGGGGTCGATAAAATAAAGTACCAGTAATACACTGGATAATTTCTGGACTTGTGCCAAAAAGTAGAAACAATTATATATATTTCGGGGATATCATATTAACAATATGCTATGCCTTCATCAGACAAAATACAATATAAACAGTTTTATAGATAAATATATTCGACATACCGTAATAAACATCAACTTCATTGTAAATATACTCCAAATATTTGTCGAGTGCTTTTATATCAGTTATAAATATTTACTAGTTGTAACCCAACAATTTTAAATATAACTTTACATGTATATATATATATATATATAAGCAGAAGGGATATTCAATTTGTTGGTAATTCAACAATATAAATGTTCATAACTGATTCAGGGCACTCAACAGTTTTCTGGAGTATAATATGCAATGATATTAAATAAGTGGAAACTATATTTATAAAACCATATTTATTCTATTATATATATTTCAAGGGTACCACAAATTTTGGTACGCTGTCATCAGATAAAATACGAAGTATGTTTTATAAATGTTGACGTAACCAAGGATAATATACCTTAACGGTTCAAGTTATCCCTGGATAACTTGATAACTTCAACCGTTAAGGTATATTATCCTTGGTTACGTCAACATTTATAAAACATACTTCGTATTTTATCTGATGACAGCGTACCAAAATTTGTGGTACCCTTAAAATATATATAATAGAATAAATATGGTTTTATAAATATAGTTTCCACTTATTTAATATCATTGCATATTATACTCCAGAAAATTGTTGAGTGCTATGAATCAGTTATAAACATTTATATTTGTTGAATTACCAACAAACTGAATATCCCTTCTGCTTATATATATATATATATATATATATATATATATATATATATATATATATATATATATATATATATATATACGAAATATATATATATATATATATATATATACGAAATATATATATATATATATACGAAATGTGGTCTTCGAAAGGTAAATGATATTTTATCATCACAAATAATAGTTTATAAAATCGAATAAAGTACTCCTAGGGAGAGTAGAAGTTAACAGTAACATCTTCTGGGGTACTTTACACGATTTCTCAGTAGCGTCTTCTAGGGTACTTTACACGATTTCTTAGTCGCGTCTTCTGGCGTACTTTACACGATTTCTCAGTAGCGTCTTCTGGGGTACTTTACACGATTTCTCAGTAGCGTCTTCCGGGGTACTTTACACGATTTCTCAGTAGCGTCTTCTGGCGTACTTCACACGATTTCTCAGTAGCGTCTTCTGGGGTACTTTACACGATTTCTCAGTAGCGTCTTCTGGGGTACTTTACACGATTTCTCAGTAGCGTCTTCTGGGGTACTTTACTTGATTTCTCAGTAGCGTCTTCTGGCGTACTTTACACGATTTCTCAGTAGCGTCTTCTGGGGTACTTTACACGATTTCTCAGTAGCGTCTTCTAGGGTACTTTACTTGATTTCTCAGTAGCGTCTTCTGGGGTACTTTACACGATTTCTCAGTAGCGTCTTCTAGGGTACTTTACACGATTTCTCAGTAGCGTCTTCTAGGGTACTTTACTTGATTTCTCAGTTACGTCTTCTGGCGTACTTTACACGATTTCTCAGTAGCGTCTTCTAGGGTACTTTACTTGATTTCTCAGTAGCGTCTTCTGGCGTACTTTACACGATTTCTCAGTAGCGTCTTCTGGCGTACTTTACACGATTTCTCAGTAGCGTCTTCTAGGGTACTTTACACGATTTCTCAGTAGCGTCTTCTAGGGTACTTTACACGATTTCTTAGTAGCGTCTTCTGGCGTACTTTACACGATTTCTCAGTAGCGTCTTCTAGGGTACTTTACACGATTTCTCAGTAGCGTCTTCTAGGGTACTTTACACGATTTCTTAGTAGCGTCTTCTGGCGTACTTTACACGATTTCTCAGTAGCGTCTTCTAGGGTACTTTACATGATTTCTCAGTAGCGTCTTCTAGGGTACTTTACACGATTTCTCAGTAGCGTCTTCTAGGGTACTTTACACGATTTCTTAGTAGCGTCTTCTGGGGTACTTTACACGATTTCTCAGTAGCGTCTTCTGGGGTACTTTACACGATTTTTAAAACTATTATTCATAGTGAATGACTATTATTATAGTTATTTATTTTGGGAATACCACATTTCGAAGTTCAAAGTATCCAATGCTTCTTAAGTAAACCGCATGTTCGACTATTTATCTCTTTATCTATCTATTTATCTATTTATTTATTTATATATATATATATATATATATATATATATATATATATATATATATATTTATCCATCTATCTAGTCATCTATCTATCTTACTATCTATCTCTGCGAGGCCCGGATCAGCAGCATGCGACAGCTAGCCCCCACCTTTGACGACTTTGAGATGCACGCATCTCTCTGTCAGCCCGGAGGTGGGGGTGGGGTTGTCGTTCTGCTGCAAAAACATATGGGCCTTGCAACACAGATAGTTCACTTGGACCCAGGGGGTCGACTGGTGGTGCTGGACCTTGGCAGTGGTGAAGGTAGAGCCCTTAGGCTGATAGCCGCATATGCCCCTTTTGGGACAGAGCGGGCCGACTTTTTCCAGCGTCTGGAGTCTTTTCTAGGGACGTCCCGTTCCCTGCTTTTAGTGGGGGATTGGAATGGTATCCTGGATGCACGTTGAGACTATGCAGGGGCATGTCCCGATAGAGAGGGGTGCAACAGCCTCAAGGGGTTACTCGGCCGATTTGACCTGGCCGATAGATTTCGACTAGATTTTCCGACGGTGCCAACCTGGTCTTGGTCAAATCGCAGCGGATCATCTAGATCGTACCTAGATAGATTTTTAGTTAGAAATAAGGACAGGGACTTTTTAAGTTGTCCAGAAATGCTCATGGTTGGCTATTCAGACCACAAGTTGGTGACCTGCATGGTCAACCTTGATAGAACGCATAGACAGGGCCCCGGTTACTGGAAGCTCAACTTGTCCTTGCCGGCAAGTAGAGCCTACAGGAATCGGATTAGTACGTTAGTTAAGGAACGGTTGACTGGAGCGATCGTCAACAGCAGGTGGTGGGTATCTCTAAAGAGAGAGATTAGAGTAGTCTCGATTGAATTTAGTAAGGTTCTAGCTGCGGATAGGAATAGGAAGGAAAGGGAGCTAATAGATAGAGTAGAAGAGGCAATTAGAAGCGGCGACGTGGCCAGAGTGCTAGCGTCGAGAACGGCTTTGAGCCAGTTTTTCGACGCGAAGCACGAAGGTTGCGTTGTCCGAAGTAAAATACGTGCTCTAGGGAACGAGGGGGCCAAAGCTGTTAGCTGGGCCCGCGTGACAGAGGCCAACAGTGGAACTAAATCCACCATCCGGTCTTTGCGAGACCTGGATGGACGGGCGATTCTTGAGCCTAAGCAGATGTGTGAGGCCTTTCAAAGGCACTTTGCCCGACTGTTCGGGAGGGGCGGGGAGCCGGTTGGAAACGTGGACTTCGGTCCATACCTCGACGGCCTGCCGCGCCTCTCGGACAGGGAGGCGAAGTCTTGCGAGGAGCCGATTTCGGCCGCTGAGATAGAGGACGTGCTGGGCCAATGCGGCAAACGCAAATCCCCGGGTCTCGATGGTCTTCCTTACGAATTATATCTAGCTATGCCGGACTTGTTCCCCGATCTCCTCGAGGCGGTCTACTGCAACTGGCAACAGAACGGGAGAATTCCCTGTACTGTGACCAAGGGCGTAGTCACGCTAGTGAGGAAGGACGAGAACAAGGGGGACGAAATAAGTAACTTCAGGCCCATAACTCTGCTAAATACAGAGTTACAGATTTTGGCCAAGGTGCTAGCAAAGAGGTTGGCGCTTGTCGTGGGCAACCTGGTGGGAGATGCGCAGACATGCGCTATCCCGTCCAGGTCCATCCATGACAACCTCCACCTCATGCGATACATCATAGAGAGGGTTGGGAACGAACCCGGCTTTGGTGGGGCTCTGATCAACTTGGATCAATCTAAGGCGTTCGATAGGGTCGACCATGGTTACCTGAATGCGGTGCTAGCGGCGGCAGGCTTCGGACCCGTTTTCAGGGGCTGGATCACTGCTATGCACAGCAGCCGCATCTGCTCTAGGGTCAAGGTGAACGGCTACCTCTCGGAGCCGTTCAAAATCGCGCGGTCCATCCGACAAGGGTGCCCTCTCTCCTCCCTTCTGTATGTGTTGACTCTCGAGCCACTACTGCGGAAGTTGGAGTTGTTGCAGGGCATCCCTTTGGAACCGGGATTGCGGAAAGCGGTGTCGGCCTACGCCGATGATGTGACAGTAATGGTGTCGAAGGCCTCCGAAATCGAGGCGGTCGGCACCTTACTGGAGGAGTACGAAAAGTTCACAGGGGCTAAGCTGAACCGGGACAAGTCGATCGGTTTGCAACTCGGCACGTGGAGGGGCAGACCGATGCCCTCCGATGGCGTCGTCGGACGCTGGACGGAGGGCCCGGTGAAGTTGCTCGGGGTCTGGTTCGGACCGGACCTCCAGGTGGAGAAAAACTGGGCGGAGGTTACGAACAGGGTGTTTGCACTGACCCAGAAGTGGGCCAGTTGCAAACTATCCCTGAAAGGTCGGGCGGAGGTGGCGAACACTTATATAGCGTCCGTCATCTACTACCGCCTGACCGTAGTGCCCTGCCCAAGGGAAACCCTCACCAAGATGGAGCGCGCTCTTCCAATTCCTTTGGAAGGGGCGGGCTCCTATGGTGAGGAGATCCATCTGCTGTCAACACCCTTCGAAAGGAGGGCTGGGGATGCCGTGGCTAATGATGCGTAAACACGCATTAAGGCTACGGCACCTCTACGTATTCCTCACCGGACAACCGGTGTGGGCCTCGTTTGTGAGACGAACCTTTCCCAGACTCGTCTCACTCACCGAGCTGCAATCCTGGGTCAAGCAAAGACCGAGAAAACTGGGCGCCTGGCACACTGAGTGTGCCCAGGCGCTCACCGCCCTCTGGCAGGCGGATCCGGTTATCAGTGGAGACTCCACCGCAACATTCTATAGAGGGCTGGTACGCAGCAGGTGCGACGACGCCCTCGGAGAAGCCCTAGACATGGAGGAGGACGAACTGGCCAGCCTGTTCGGTAGGACATTCAGCCCGGGACCTATGGACAACTTCCAGAAGTCCCTGGCCTGGCAGTGCTACCGAGGGGCTTTACCCGTTCGAGAAAGGCTCTACAGACACGGGCGCCCGGGTAGGGACCCCGCCAAAAAGATCTGTCCCAGATGCGTGTGCGACGAGGAAACCGTTGCACACGCATTGGTACACTGCTCGGGCGTAGCCGATCTGTGGGGCTATGTCGAACAACTGCTGTCAAGGGTGGGACCGATCCGGTTGACCACCGAGTCTATTGTAATGATCAAGCCGCCTCCCCCCTTCAAAGATGAAGCAGAGGCGGTGTTTCTGTGCGTAATAGCCATGGCGAAAGAGGTTGTATGGTGGACGCGTCTGAAAGGACTGAGGTCAGGCACCTTTCTCTCTGGCCAACAACTGGTCCGTTTCTTCCGATATCATTTCGGAAGAAGGATCAGGATGGAGAGAGAGGTGCTGCACCCCAGTCGTTTTTATGAAAGGTGGGTGAAAGTGGCGAGAATGGCCCGTGTGAATGGGCCTTCTCTTTACATAAGCCTGTAGGTGGAAAAGAGGAAGGAACGAGGGAGCACCCCCTATCTGTGCTCCTGAGGAAAAGGGTTGCACACTTTTTTCGGGGGTGTGTGCGACCCCCCAAGGCGCCTCCTCTCTATTGAGGATTTTGTTAAAAATTTTATTTTTGTTATATCTTATTTTATTTTTATATTTTGTTATTGCCTCCTCCTTATTGAGGACGCCTTTTTGTGTAAACTCCCCCCTTTGTACTTGTCCCACTTTTGATGCCCTAGTGGCAAATAAAAGAAACTTATCTATCTATCTATATATCTATCTTCTACGATGGACACATGTGCTGAGCTCGCTCGGTAAGTTTTTGTTTAAATTCATACGGAAATTGTAAACTGTAAACTTTCATTTTTGTACCATTTTGTAGAGGGACTGCCAGGTCAAATTTTGATCTGGTCGGTCTCTCAAAATATTCTGCGCCTTTGGGCGAAATAGTATTGTGAACATTTTATCTTTCGAAAAACTTCGAAAAACCCTATTTTGAGAAAAATGGCTGAAGCATCTTCACCATCAATCAAAGAAGGAAAGGGGAAGTCATACTCACAGCTTCCCCCTGTCACTGTCACAGCAGCAGATGCCAAAGGCAGAGGTCAGAGAGAGGAAGAATTGTCTTCACCTGTTGACCGACCACTAGATGTAGCCACAACTACACAAGAATTTGAAAACAACAACAACAACAACAACAACAACGACAACAACAGCAACAATAAAGACAACAAAAACAACAACAACACAAACGTCACAAGTATCCACACACGAAACGAGAAAGACAACAACAACAACAAAGATGAAAACAACTCAAACGACGAGAAACAAAACAATACTAATATCCAAAACGAAAACAAAATATCTTTTGCACAAACGGCTAAATTATCAGTCGCTTATGTGCTGGAAGATATTTCAAAAGCAAAAGAAATGCTGGAAAAAGCCAAGAAATATGTGTCTTTTGGCGAAAACGGTTCGTTTTCTATACATTCACCTCCGGAGCTAAAAAGACAGACGGAATTACGAACTGTCGTATTCCGAACAATTTAAATAAAACAAAGAAACCAGCGCAACCATCTCAAGCGGAAATTCAGTTAGTCTTGAAAGACGCGATGAGAGACATCACTTTCATACAAAAGGATAAACTCTATGGGAGTTTATCCATATTGATGAAAGACGAATTGGCGGCAAAAAAATACTCTGTGTCGCCAATTCGGTCCACACACTACACCTTCTTCCCCACCTACATGGGTAAAAAAACCCAGAGGATATGGATAACCACCATCACCCCAAACATAAACTACTGGTGGTTACTAACCGGTTTCCTCAATTTAGACGAGGACAACCTCATCTCAATAGGGAAGGCATCCGGCGACGCGTTCAGTGGAACGAGCCTCGAAGTTCTGACCCAAATAAGGCCAGAACGCATCGCCCAAATCCCTGAGCGCGTCATGCTGGATGACCGTACCCACCTCAACATTATTGTGGAGGGTAGGCGTCCCTCCTGTTACCTCTGTGGCAATAGAGGCCACCTGAGGGCTGCCTGTCCCCAGCTCACACAGAAAAAAACACTGCTACCAACACCAACACCACCCCAACTACAGCAACAAAAACAACCACAACAACAACAAAAACCAACAACCCCACCACCACCACCACAACAACAACAACAACAAACACGTGAAAAAATAACACAGAATACTGTCCCACCCAATCCCTCCCCACCCAAAACAAATACAAAAACACGCACACCGCAAACACTACCAGAAAACATACCCCTCCCACCCAACAAGGAAGACGAACCTCTTTCGTCGCAAGACGAAAAAGATCCCTTCCAACAAGTAAAAAGAAAGAAGAGGAGACGCACCACAGACACACATGTTAACTTTAATCCCCCCCAAGAGAACACAAACTACACACAAACCACCCCTCCCTGTCACACAACACTAACTGCTACACAAAAAAAGACCTTACAATACACATACATGAACACAGACAACAAAGAATTACGGAAAACAATTTCAGCAAACCCTTCGGTCCAAACTGAAGGGCCAAACTTTATAACTGCTGTGGGACTACCTCATTTGAAAATGATAAAAGTCCCAATGCACTTGTACAAAACACTGAAAATAAATTTCACGGAGGACGTGCCCCCCCCCCCCCCCCTGCGCCAAACCAATCAACCGCGTCCTCCTAAAAAATGTCACCCCCCCCCACCCAGACACCCACTCAACGACAAACACCCCAACCCCACAACACACCGATGCCCCTTCACTTCCACAAACCACAACCCCACCCAACAACCCATCCCCAACCAGCATGGAAATTGAGCGGCCCGTTTCCCGGGACGCAGAGAGGTAAGTGCCTTTTCTCTTTACCACCAACATGGCTGTGCTAAGAGTAGGGTGTCTAAATGCGCGTGGCCTGGGCTCGTCTTGGAAGCAAGCAATGCTTCTAAATGACCTCAGGTCACAATCTATAAATGTGATGGTTATCTGCGAGGCCCGGATCAGCAGCATGCGACAGCTAGCCCCCACCTTTGACGACTTTGAGATGCACGCATCTCTCTGTCAGCCCGGAGGTGGGGGTGGGGTTGTCGTTCTGCTGCAAAAACATATGGGCCTTGCAACACAGATAGTTCACTTGGACCCAGGGGGTCGACTGGTGGTGCTGGACCTTGGCAGTGGTGAAGGTAGAGCCTTTAGGCTGATAGCCGCATATGCCCCTTTTGGGACAGAGCGGCCCGACTTTTTCCAGCGTCTGGAGTCTTTTCTAGGGACGTCCCGTTCCCTGCTTTTAGTGAGGGATTGGAATGGTATCCTGGATGCACGTTGGGACTATGCAGGGGCATGTCCCGATAGAGAGGGGTGCAACAGCCTCAAGGGGTTACTCGGCCGATTTGACCTGGCCGATAGATTTCGACTAGATTTTCCGACGGTGCCAACCTGGTCTTGGTCAAATCGCAGCGGATCATCTAGATCGTACCTAGATAGATTTTTAGTTAGAAATAAGGACAGGGACTTTTTAAGCTGTCCAGAAATGCTCATGGTTGGCTATTCAGACCACAAGTTGGTGACCTGCATGGTCAACCTTGATAGAACGCATAGACAGGGCCCCGGTTACTGGAAGCTCAACTTGTCCTTGCCGGCAAGTAGAGCCTACAGGAATCGGATTAGTACGTTAGTTAAGGAACGGTTGACTGGAGCGATCGTCAACAGCAGGTGGTGGGTATCTCTAAAGAGAGAGATTAGAGTAGTCTCGATTGAATTTAGTAAGGTTCTAGCTGCGGATAGGAATAGGAAGGAAAGGGAGCTAATAGATAGAGTAGAAGAGGCAATTAGAAACGGCGACGTGGCCAGAGTGCTAGCGTCGAGAACGGCT
The DNA here is from genome assembly GCA_964016885.1 of Eledone cirrhosa. Taxonomy (NCBI): domain Eukaryota; kingdom Metazoa; phylum Mollusca; class Cephalopoda; order Octopoda; family Eledonidae; genus Eledone; species Eledone cirrhosa. Next base: position 24,135,384 of record OZ024748.1, read on the forward strand.
TTGAGCCAGTTTTTCGACGCGAAGCACGAAGGTTGCGTTGTCCGAAGTAAAATACGTGCTCTAGGGAACGAGGGGACCAAAGCTGTTAGCTGGGCCCGCGTGACAGAGGCCAACAGTGGAACTAAATCCACCATCCGGTCTTTGCGAGACCTGGATGGACGGGCGATTCTTGAGCCTAAGCAGATGTGTGAGGCCTTTCAAAGGCACTTTGCCCGACTGTTCGGGAGGGGCGGGGAGCCGGTTGGGAACGTGGACTTCGGTCCATACCTCGACGGCCTGCCGCGCCTCTCGGACAGGGAGGGGAAGTCCTGCGAGGAGCCGATTTCGGCCGCTGAGATAGAGGACGTGCTGAGCCAATGCGGCAAACGCAAATCCCCGGGTCTCGATGGTCTTCCTTACGAATTATATCTAGCTATGCCGGACTTGTTCCCCGATCTCCTCGAGGCGGTCTACTGCAACTGGCAACAGAACGGGAGAATTCCCTGTACTGTGACCAAGGGCGTAGTCACGCTAGTGAGGAAGGACGAGAACAAGGGGGACGAAATAAGTAACTTCAGGCCCATAACTCTGCTAAATACAGAGTTACAGATTTTGGCCAAGGTGCTAGCAAAGAGGTTGGCGCTTGTCGTGGGCAACCTGGTGGGAGATGCGCAGACATGCGCTATCCCGTCCAGGTCCATCCATGACAACCTCCACCTCATGCGATACATCATAGAGAGGGTTGGGAACGAACCCGGCTTTGGTGGGGCTCTGATCAACTTGGATCAATCTAAGGCGTTCGATAGGGTCGACCATGGTTACCTGGATGCGGTGCTAGCGGCGGCAGGCTTCGGACCCGTTTTCAGGGGCTGGATCACTGCTATGCACAGCAGCCGCATCTGCTCTAGGGTCAAGGTGAACGGCTACCTCTCGGAGCCGTTCAAAATCGCGCGGTCCATCCGACAAGGGTGCCCTCTCTCCTCCCTTCTGTATGTGTTGACTCTCGAGCCACTACTGCGGAAGTTGGAGTTGTTGCAGGGCATCCCTTTGGAATCGGGATTGCGGAAAGCGGTGTCAGCCTACGCCGATGATGTGACAGTAATGGTGTCGACGGCCTCCGAAATCGAGGCGGTTGGCACCTTACTGGAGGAGTACGAAAAGTTCACAGGGGCTAAGCTGAACCGGGACAAGTCGATCGGTTTGCAACTCGGCACGTGGAGGGGCAGACCGATGCCCTCTGATGGCGTCGTCGGACGCTGGACGGAGGGCCCGGTGAAGTTGCTCGGGGTCTGGTTCGGACCGGACCTCCAGGTGGAGAAAAACTGGGCGGAGGTTACGAACAGGGTGTTTGCACTGACCCAGAAGTGGGCCAGTTGCAAACTATCCCTGAAAGGTCGGGCGGAGGTGGCGAACACTTATATAGCGTCCGTCATCTACTACCGCCTGACCGTAGTGCCCTGCCCAAGGGAAACCCTCACCAAGATGGAGCGCGCGCTCTTCCAATTCCTTTGGAAGAGGCGGGCTCCTATGGTGAGGAGATCCATCTGCTGTCAACACCCTTCGAAAGGAGGGCTGGGGATGCCGTGGCTAATGATGCGTAAACACGCATTAAGGCTACGGCACCTCTACGTATTCCTCACCGGACAACCGGTGTGGGCCTCGTTTGTGAGACGAACCTTTCCCAGACTCGTCTCACTCACCGAGCTGCAATCCTGGGTCAAGCAAAGACCGAGAAAACTGGGCGCCTGGCACACTGAGTGTGCCCAGGCGCTCACCGCCCTCTGGCAGGCGGATCCGGTTATCAGTGGAGACTCCACCGCAACATTCTATAGAGGGCTGGTACGCAGCAGGTGCGACGACGCCCTCGGAGAAGCCCTAGACATGGAGGAGGACGAACTGGCCAGCCTGTTCGGTAGGACATTCAGCCCGGGACCTATGGACAACTTCCAGAAGTCCCTGGCCTGGCAGTGCTACCGAGGGGCTTTACCCGTTCGAGAAAGGCTCTACAGACACGGGCGCCCGGGTAGGGACCCCGCCAAAAAGATCTGTCCCAGATGCGTGTGCGACGAGGAAACCGTTGCACACGCATTGGTACACTGCCCGGGCGTAGCCGATCTGTGGGGCTATGTCGAACAACTGCTGTCAAGGGTGGGACCGATCCGGTTGACCACCGAGTCTATTGTAATGATCAAGCCGCCTCCCCCCTTCAAAGATGAAGCAGAGGCGGTGTTTCTGTGCGTAATAGCCATGGCGAAAGAGGTTGTATGGTGGACGCGTCTGAAAGGACTGAGGTCAGGCACCTTTCTCTCTGGCCAACAACTGGTCCGTTTCTTCCGATATCATTTCGGAAGAAGGATCAGGATGGAGAGAGAGGTGCTGCACCCCAGTCGTTTTTATGAAAGATGGGTGAAAGTGGCGAGAATGGCCCGTGTGAATGGGCCTTCTCTTTACATAAGCCTGTAGGTGGAAAAGAGGAAGGAACGAGGGAGCACCCCCTCTCTGTGCTCCTGAGGAAAAGGGTTGCACACTTTTTTCGGGGGTGTGTGCGACCCCCCAAGGCGCCTCCTCTCTATTGAGGATTTTGTTAAAAATTTTATTTTTTGTTATATCTTATTTTATTTTTATATTTTGTTATTGCCTCCTCCTTATTGAGGACGCCTTTTTGTGTAAACTCCCCCCTTTGTACTTGTCCCACTTTTGATGCCCTGGTGGCAAATAAAAGAAACATATCTATCTATCTATATATCTATCAATCTATCTATCTATTTATCAATTCACCTGTTTCTCTCTTTCTCCCGCCCCGCTATCTCTCTCTCTCTATATATATATATATCAATCTATCCATCTATCCATCTCTATCTCTGTATATGTATATATATATATATACATATATATAAATATATATATATATATATATATATATATATATATATATATATATATATATATATATATATATATCTGTGTGTGTGTGTGTGTGTGTGTATATATATATATATATATGTATATACATATAACATTTTGTTTTACTAACCTGATTTCCTAGGGATTTTATTATTTGAAGGCTTGCATATTGTATGAAGCAGTTTACACATTTTAAAAACTCATAGGAAATTTTCCCATAAACACATTGTTTCCTTAATTCTCTAAGGGACTATTACTTTTAATTTTTATTTTTTCATAATTCCGCTTAAGAATAATTATATGGTTGTTATTATATATAACTGATGTAATATAATTCGTTCGTTTTTAGTTACACACATATAGAATGTTTTGTTGACATATTTTTTTTATTCACTCAGGGGTCTATTTTCTTTATTGCACCGTTTTATATGGTCTCCGATTTGCACACCATCTTTAATTTCTTGAACCTAAATAAATCTCTTTTGTTGCACATACTGCATATTACTTTCAGTAACAACGCAAACTGATAGTTTATTCACATGAGAAACCACCATGCGAAATATTCTGTTTATTACCTCTGTTTTATTTGTTCTTCCTTTACATAGATCTGCGACATATATATCGTGGAAGAGATTGCTTTGTGGTGTTTGCTCTAACCATCGAATTCCGTCGGGGACAATATTACTTGTCATCCTTTCAAGTTCGATAAAATCAAGTACCAGTCACGTACTGGAATATATTCTTCCTTTATATCTCTTTCTCACTTACTCTCAATTAACCTATCCCTCCTTTCTTCACTAGAGGAAGTCTGGAAAGAAGATGGGCTCCGCCAATTTTAAAGTGCTCAAGAAACGCCGTGTATGATGACACCACTTTTACGATTCAACCAAGAGTTACGGATACATACATATATACATAAATACATACACGATGGCTGCAAACTCTGCTAAGAGTACTGCAATCGCTTGTCAGATTATAGAGTTTGGTGCACTTTTAGGCTACGGCCAGCCACACAAACCTGTAACATATCCTGAACCAGCAATGCCTGTGCTTTGAAGGTTTTTTAAGTAGGTAAAGGCCTACATTCATACATACATACATACATACATACATACATACATACATACATACATACATACATACATACATGGTGGCTGCCAACTCGTTTTCGAGTACGGCCACTACTTTATATCCATGTAGGAGAACCCCTACCGATGCGCTGAACGAGTGTGACTTTTTAGTCCAGCCAGCGACTTGAAAACTCTGGTACAAACACTACACTTGTGACAATTATTGACACATAGTGCTGGGCCCATGGTACCATGTGACGACAAGTGCAGAGAGATCTCCAGATATAAAGCAATGCCTGTGCCGTGAAGCTTTTATAGTGAGCAATGGCATTGCACAAAGCCAGTCCCACTCTCTTAACCAAGATGATATTTACCAAAAAGAAGAACAAGTCAACATCATTGGATACCATCAGGGTTGCAGGTGTTATATCAGAGTTTTCCTTCTCCTAGAATTCTGCATTGACAAATGCTAAGGGGTCATCTCTCCCGGTGATTTTGGATGGCCAATGACTCATACATACATACATACATGCGTACATAAATTAGATGTTACCAAAAATTCATTGATGCTCTCACCAGGAAGCTTCCCTTCCAGCATTTTGACAGTGAGATCACCAGGATTTCATGGCTGATCTTTGTTTCCATCGTTCTACTCACGAAGAGCCGCCATCGCGTTGGTCTTTGGTGTTTTTGCTCTCCACACCAAGAGAGTGACCATTATTCCGAAAGTCATCCAACTTTCTCACCGAATCCGCGGGGATTTGAAGCTTTAATGAGAAATAGAAAAATAAGCATCTTGACATTTTATCTGTAATTATCATATCAATATTATTAACCAGGACTCTAATCTCATCTATTTAACGTTTAATAATTTTTATAACACCCATGTTAAATTTATTTTAAGTTACTTGGGTATTTAGCTAACGAGATTTAACTCACATTACCTGGTAGTTATTTGTGTTTTACGTATATTCTGAATAAATGTGAGTTTATCGTAAGCTAATCCCATTTAAAACTAAACAAAATGTTCTATTTGTATTCCAATAAAAATAGATCAATATAACATTATTTCTCTTTTATTTTTTAATTGCTTCTTACTAATGATATATTCCCTATACATACAGGATAAAAATTCTTATTTGTGTTTTTCTCTTCATATTTTTTCGAAAATACTTATTTCCTCTAGCATAATTCATTTCTATTCTAACTTCCATTAACTAGTAATTATTTATATCATATGAAATAAAATCAACTTCACTTTTAATAGTAATCTATTTCTATTTTTTACAACTCATACACAGGCATCCGAGCTCTCCAGTTACCAACAATTTAGATTATAGGATTCTTAATAAATTTCTATTACCTATATACGCTTCAATTTCATTTTCATTAAGTATTTTTATAATACTTAATAGTATATTCATTGTTTTTAAGAATATACTGATTTACAAAATTAATAATAAACGTTGGTTATTATTTTTCTTGCTAAAATGTAAGTACAACTAAAATTATTTAACTTTAAAGATAAAAATAAGCTGTTTATAGACATTTACTATATACTAACAGGCATCTGCATCCCATACGATTGTCTGATCAGGATCGACCTGAATCTGTCTACACTACCAAAATTAAGCAATGTGATATAGAACTTCTTATTCGGGCAAATATAAGATTAAGCAAGAACAGCAATCATAATTTTTCCGGGCCAATGAGGAGATCTCTATGCGGGTGCTCGACTGACTAGAGATAACAGCCAAATCTCCCACATATCGCATCTTTCTAAGAAAAAAATAAAAAAGAAAGAAGGTGGTTCCTGATATACAAAATAATAAAAATTTATGTGACCATGAATAGAACGTCTATGAACCTAAGTTTACTTGATCAGAGCTGACTTTGTGCTAAAAAAACAACTTAGATTGTAACTTGCTTGTGAAAGGCATGAACAACACAACATCACATCATATGTAACAATGGTTTCTCAACTCACGGTGCACTTTAGAACAAAATTATTTCGACGCATTTGGGCCTAAATTCGAAAAAATTATTCCAAAGAGGTATTTGTAACATAAAATAGAAATGTATCAGTATGGACCCATAACTCCTGATTTAGTGTGTGTGGGGGGGGGGGGGGGGCAGATTGGAATAGGCATTTTAAACCTGACTGAGCCCATCTCTCTCCATGTCTGAACACAGTCGATTTCTTCCGGAGAATAGTGAGAAAATCATAATGAATAATAGACCCCAGTACTGGACTGGTACTATATTTATCCACCTCAAAAGGATGAAAGGCAAAAGTTGGCCTGGATAGGGTTTCAACTCTGACATTTTAATGACTACCAAGTCAGCGTATGTAACAATGGCGTCCCCCTACGACGCCGACGAGAGTTAAGTGCCCATGGTATGACGTTGTTTCATTAAGTCAGATAAGAAAAACAAGTTGATTGCAAGAAACAGTGTGGCTTAAAATAAATAGAAAATGAAGTCAAGCAGACGCAGGTGCACCGTTCTCTTCACTGGCAGTTTAGCTTTAATTAAGGTAGAACTAAAACTGTGTGCACGTGTGCGTGTGTGTTTCTTTGTATGCGTGTGAGTGTGTATATGTGTGTATGAAAATATGTGTATGTATTTCTTGCAT
>OZ024748.1:24154471-24156971 GCA_964016885.1 Eledone cirrhosa
GAACGCTGTACTAGTTTCAAGCTCATTAGCTATCGTCAGCAACGTATACCTTCCTACCAGACCGTACTAAGAGTGGGAAATGAAATTTCGTTTCATTTTTTCCGTTTATCTATCTATCTATATCTATCTATCTATCTATCTATCTATCTATCTATCTATCTATCTATCTATCTATCTATCTACCTATACATATATATATATATATCTATCTATACATATATATATACATATATATATATATATATATATATATATATATATATGAAGTAAAAATTAGAAAGAGAAGCCGGGACTATCCATCATCAGTGATCTACTAGCCATCATAAGTATTTCTTCGCATTTGATCTTTAATGCGAAGAAATACCTATGATGGCTAGTAGATCACTGATGATGGATAGTCCCGGTTTCTCTTTCTAATTTTTACTTCATATGTACCACATTCGCAACAACACAGCACGCCTTTTTTCATTCCTATATATATATATATACATATATGTATGTATGTGTGTGTGTTGTGTGTGTGTGTGTGTGTGTGTGTGTGTGTGTGTGTGTGTGTGTGTGTGTGTGTGTGTGTGTGTGTGTGTGTGTGTGTGTGTGTGTGTGTGTGTGTGTGTGTGTGTGTGTGTGTGTGTGTGCGCGTGTGTACATTGGGAAGGAATTCCTCAACAGATATTAGCTGGAGACAGTTTGGCAATAAAAGCAATTCTGAAGTAATAAGTAAAATGATCGACTGACGCTGAAGTAGAATCCTGTCTTATTGCTCCAACATAGAAACCTAGAATCTATAAACCTAATAAGTAGCTCTGCGGAGACTCTACCATTATACTGTAAATCCATTTAGACATATATCTATACGACTACAAATAATCAGACATTTAATAAGATATCAAAATGTAACGAGATATATAAATTTATTAACACTGATCATTCATTCGCCGTCATATTGTATCTTCTTGTTCCAGTTTGTTGTTTCACATAAAGTAAAAGATAAGTCTGTGTGGGTGTATGTGTTTGTACGTTCACATGTGTATGTCTAAATTTATGAATGCATACATAAATACATATATAAATACACACACACAAACACATACACACATACACACACACATATATATATATATATATATATATATATATATGTGTGTGTGTGGTGTGTGTGAATTTTTATATGAATTTATAACTTTATATATACAAATTTTATACAAATACATATAAATATGTATTTATGTATGTATGTATTTATAAATTTATATATACAAATATATATTCAAATCCATATATAAATATATATATATAGTCGACTTCTTTGAGAATGTTTTATATTGGAATGGATTTACAGAGAGACGACTTTCTGGGCAGGAAGGTCTGAATGTAGAGGTTATTACAGGACATAGTGAAGAAGACTAGGTTACAACATGGCTCATGAAAGAAGTAACAAATATGTCGGCAATGCCAGATTGGCTAAAGCATGAAACAGCAGCTAGTTCCGATGAGCAGAAGCTATTGTCATAGTGCTGGAGGAGATAGGATGTAAGTAATCATATACAGTGTACCCCCGTCATTCGCGGTCCCGGTTATTCTCGGAATTTTCCTTAGAACCTAATTGATAATTTTTCGTGGAAACCTCCGAATAGTCGCGGAATCGTAAATATCTTCCGCGATTTTTTATGGAATTTTTCGTGCCAATATATATTTTTTCACGCTTTTTAACTTTAAATTATTAATAACGATATACTGTATTTGCCGGCCTATATTTTACGTTATGTTTTGACGTTTAAAGGCATTTTTATGGACCACGTCCAATATTCGCGGGTGTTCTGGGAATGTAATCCCCGCGAATACCGGGGAACAACTGTACGTTTAAAAATTCCATAAGTCTAGCTTCTTCATTTTCGTTTTATTATGTGCGAATAGTCAAAATACTTTGCGGTATTTGGTTACCACTTTCTACGTTCTGAGGTCAAATCCCACCGACATCAACTTTGTCTTTCATCTTTCCGAGGTCAGTTCCCTCTCCTCCCTTGTTGATCTTGTGTCAGTAGTTCAAATGTTTAAGATTTCTTCCACTCTAGTTAACATTCACTTCACAAGAGAACCACACCCGAGTCTCCAAAGTAAGAAACATTTGTAATATCGTCCCTAGAGTCGAACAAAATACCATGCGGTGTGTAATTATGGCACTTTTCCTTCTGAGTTCAAATACCGCCAACATGCAAATTATCTTCCATCCTTCTAGAGTTGATTAAATAAAGTACCATTCCTTGCAGCCATGTTAGACATAAGACTACTAGTTCAGTGTCACCTCAAATTCTGCTAACAATCTTTATCCATTATCCGCCATTTTACCTATTGTATCCGATTAAATAACAGAACTACGTATGCAGAAATATTTGTATACAGATTCTTACATATCAAATAATTAATCTCTTTCTTTCCTTCTTTATTTATTTATTTATTTGTTTATTTATTTATTTATTTATTGCTTTCTTTCTTTCTTTCT
>OZ024748.1:24161971-24164471 GCA_964016885.1 Eledone cirrhosa
TAAGTTTAAATGTGTGTGATTTAAAGGTAAAATGTGTAAAGGAACACAGATAGTGATTGTAGGTGTATATCCATGTGTTAGTGGTAGTGGACATGTATGTGTGAGTGAAAGTAAGTGTGAATGTGTGTACTGTTTATGTGTGTTGAAGTAATTTTGTGTGTGTATATATAAAGTATCGGTAGTGTAGCGTATGTCCGTGAGAAGAGTGGAATATTATATATATGTGTGTTTTATTATTATTATTATTATGTGCCAAAAGTAGAAACAATTATTATTATTATTATATATATATATATATATATATATATATATATATATATATATATATATATATATATATATATATATATATATATATAATATATTTGGCATATTATTCTGTGAGAATCCTGGTTATCGAGTTGAACTCTGCTGAGGATTGAATTCCAACCGTAACCATCACCACTGAAAGTTTTCATGAAATAGTTTTTAATACTATACAGAGCATTTGAAGTTTTTCCAAATTGAGTATTTTATCATGAGTTAAGGCTCTATTGATTTTTCCCTGGATTTCACTAAATTCTGTGGATGAATCTATATCCTGATTCTCTTTGAGATGAGTTTAAATTATTTTTCCCACATCTTACGTTAACTATTTTTCCCATTTTTACGCTATAGTCACTTATATATTATGGAATACTGTTGGCTTTTCGCTGCAGTGTTTTCTATACCTTTCATTTATATATATATATATATATATATATATAAGAAAAATGGAGTGCTGCGTGGTTGCACATGGGTTACATATGAATAAAATTAATCCTTCATCACTGATCTTCCAACCTTCATTGGTATTTCATCGCTTTAAAAATCCTCTGGTTGGTGCGAGCAATAACTAAATAAAGTTATTGGGACAAGTGAAATAGGGTGAAACGAGCGAGACACGTAAACAAACAACGATGGTATTGCAACGGAAAGATAAGAAGAGACAAGTACATAATATCTGTAAGCTTAAGCTTGGTGAATTCATGGACGAGAGATACAGACCATCCGACATGGGTGAGATGTGAGGGAGAAAAGGATTTCACACAGGTCAAACGGGAGGAAGTGAGAGAGGGGGAGAAGCAGAGAGTGAGTGAGTGGAAGTGTGAGGAAGAGGCCAGCGAGAGAGAGTGTAATATCAATTCCATATTCGACAATATCTCGCTTCTGGAGTGTTTTAGGATGTCACGGCATGGGCACGATGAATGCCAATGATCTTCTCCTCTAGCAATTATGTACTGAGTTTGAGCTGGTCGTATGCAATACATTTTTTCAGCAACAAGAGATCCACAAGACAACATGGCTACACCCAAGATTCAAACGTGGTAACATCTTTGATTACATCATCACCAGGAAGAGAGACCTCCAAGATATCTGCTCTGTCAGAGTAATGCGTGGTGCAGAATGCGGTACAAACAACATACTTGTACATAGCAAAATGAAGGTGCAGATCAGAAGAAAATTGAGGGCAGCAGGGGTACATGTGCTAAAACGTATAGATGTATAAAAACTGCAAAGTATAGAAATGCGAGATTCTTTTCAAAATACACTTGACAACGTCATCTTTGATGGAACTTGGGAACAGTTTAAAACACAGGTCTGTATTTGATCTTAAGAAGACAAAACACAGACTGCTTTGATGATAATGATGCTCCAATCACCATGCTCATTGACGAGAAAAACGAGCTGAGTATGAGAAGTACCCTGTTCAGGAAGAGAGGGTTCAACACATCTTGAACACATGATACAGTTCAACACATGATATAGTTCAACATATCCTGAACACATGATATAGTTCAACACATCTTGAACACATGATATACATCACTAATTGGAGAATCCCACATTTTAGAATGCTGGGTTAAATAATGTTTGGCGATATTTAGTATAACCAAATGGTTATGAAATTCGCTTTACGGTCAAAAGGTTCTGGATTCGATCCCACTGCGTGACATCTTGAGCAAGTGCCATTTATCATAGCATCAGGTCAATATGGCGGCGAATTGGAAGAGTCGTGAGAACGTCGGATAGAATGCTTTATGGTATTCATTCCGGCTCCCTGGACTCTGATTTCAAATACCGCCGAGGTCAACTTTGTCTTTCGTCCTTGCGATAAAAAGTTTCTCTGGAAGAAATTTGCTGTACTCAGGCCTGGAGAGGGATGGGGTCTGCCAGGCTTAAAATGCCTAAGAAACTCCGTATGTCAATACGACGGCCCTACCACGTTATCAGGAGTTACAGGACCCTACATATATACAGATCAATACAAGCCTTGTGAGATAAACTATGTATACGGATGGACTTTACCTGTAATTCAAAAAGGCAGCCTCGTTATGTGTAGCACCACACTGAATCACCCTGAGAATTACGTTAAGGGTAGAAGATCCTGTGGGATGTTCAACCAATTTCATATTAATATCAGAAGTTCTGCAATACCCATCGTCGAAAGAGACAAAGTTCCATACCAGAAACGCAATAA
>OZ024748.1:24179471-24206971 GCA_964016885.1 Eledone cirrhosa
CAAAACCAAAAATTATTTACCAAATCCTGTCTAGCAGAAAACATTCCAAAAGTTTAGGATACCCATTTGACCTACAGATGGTCTTATATTTAATATAGAAGTTTATCTAGTGCAAAATTTATTCGATATATTTGGAGCATCAGCTTTTAGGGTAGTTTAATTATTCATGAAGAATGTTTAAAATAAAAAGGAATCGAAAGATTTATCGGCGAGTTTCATAAATAATTATAAATCAAATTAAATATACTACATTTTAAATTTATATTTATATTTAAAAGTTGAGTTCAATCTATGTCTGCAGCAACTGAATAAATTTGTCCGTAAATTAAGGGAATTTTTAGATTTTAGTATAAAGAATATCTCCTCCGCGCAGAGGTCATATGTCTCAGAGGATGAATTAAAAGGAATCCCTCTTGAGACTATATTCCAAGCCGTTGAATATCCAACGTTATCATGCCTAAGTTGCCAGAGTAGGCCTGATAGTGATGTTGAGGATTTTTTGCTTGGATCTGTGAAAGAATTCTTGTGGTTATTATAGCGAAGTTTAAATTCTGTTGAGGTGGAACCAACATAGTTAAAAGAATTTAAGTCCGTTTTAACATTACAGTTGTATATTATATTTTTAACTAAGCAATTGTTATTTAACGGACATTTAGATCTATCTCAGTTACATTTGTTAACTTGGATATTATTTATGCTATTATCGGTATTTTGGCTAGGTTTTAAATTCCTATTAAATAATAAATTCTATTAATATTTTGTGCTAAATTTTTGGTGGATGAGTAGGTTAATTTAATAGTATGTCTATTGAAAATTGAGTGATACCTAGGGGTGGTGGTGGTGGTGGTGGTGGTGTAGTGGGGGAGATTGAGACAGGGGTGGTGGTGGTGGTGTAGTGGGGGAGATTGAGACGGTGGTGGTGGTGGTGGTGTAGTGGGGGAGATTGAGACAGGGGTGGTGGTGGTGTAGTGGGGGAGATTGAGACAGGGGTGGTGGTGGTGGTGTAGTGGGGGAGATTGAGACAGGGGTGGTGGTGGTGGTGGTGGTGGTGGTGTAGTGGGGGAGATTGAGACAGGGGTGGTGGTGGTGGTGTAGTGGGGGAGATTGAGACAGGGGTGGTGGTGGTGGTGGTGGTGGTGGTGGTGTAGTGGGGGAGATTGAGACAGGGGTGGTGGTGGTGGTGTAGTGGGGGAGATTGAGACAGGGGTGGTGGTGGTGGTGGTGTAGTACTGTAGTGGGGGAGATTAAGACAGGGGTGGTGGCGGTGGTGGTGGTGGTGTACTGTAGTGGGGGAGATTGAGACAGGGGTGGTGGTGGTGGTGGTGGTGGTGGTGGTGGTGTACTGTAGTGGGGGAGATTAAGACAGGGGTGGTGGTGGTGGTGTAGTGGGGGAGATTGAGAAAGGGGTGGTGGTGGTGGTGTAGTACTATAGTGGGGGAGATTGAGATAGTGGTGGTGGTGGTGGTGGTGTAGTACTGTAGTGGGGGAGATTGAGACAGGGGTGGTGGTGGTGGTGTAGTGGGGGAGATTGAGACAGGGGTGGTGGTGGTGGTGTAGTACTGTAGTGGGGGAGATTGAGACAGGGGTGGTGGTGGTGGTGGTGTAGTGGGGGAGATTGAGACAGGGGTGGTGGTGGTGGTGTAGTACTATGGTGGGGGAGATTGAGACAGTGGTGGTGGTGGTGGTGGTGTAGTACTGTAGTGGGGGAGATTGAGACAGGGGTGGTGGTGGTGGTGTAGTACTGTAGTGGGGGAGATTGAGACAGTGGTGGTGGTGGTGGTGTAGTGGGGGAGATTGAGACAGGGGTGGTGGTGGTGTAGTGGGGGAGATTGAGACAGGGGTGGTGGTGGTGGTGTAGTACTATAGTGGGGGAGATTGAGACAGTGGTGGTGGTGGTGGTGTAGTACTGTAGTGGGGGAGATTGAGACAGGGGTGGTGGTGGTGGTGAAGTGGGGGAGATTGAGACAGGGGTGGTGGTGGTGTAGTGGGGGAGATTGAGACAGGGGTGGTGGTGGTGTAATGGGGGAGATTGAGACAGGGGTGGTGGTGTGGTTGATATCAGAGAATATCAATCTGGAAAAGAAATATGTATGTTGTTGGTTTTGAAAGTTCCAGTTAATACAATCAAAGGAACTGCTTGCTCGTGGAATCAACGTATAAGTATCTGAGCATTCAACGGTCACGTGCAATCTTAACGTAGTTATCAGGGAGATTCAGCGTGACACGATGTGAGACCCCCCCCCCCCCATGAATTACAGGTGAAAATTGATTTTTGCAAGCTGAGTGGACTGATGCAACGCCAAATAACGTGTTTTGTTTAACCGTTTAGCATCGAAATCAACCATATCCGGCCAGAATTCTCTTACCTTTTCTGATCAATCCGGCCACAACCGGCAGCTCATACCGATGTTAAGGTATTGTTCTCAAAATAAATAATGTCAAAATATATGTGTGTGTATTTATATTGATGTTATGGTATTGTTCTCAAAATAAATAATTGTTTCTACTTTAGGCACAAGGCCAGCAATTACCCAGTGTATTACTGGTACTTTATTTTATCGACCCCGTAAGGATGAAAGGCAGAGTCAAGCTCGGCAGGATTTGAACTCAGATCGTAAAGGGACGTAACTATGCTGGAAAGCATGGCGCCCGACTCTCTACTGATACTGCCAATCCACCGCCCATTGTTCTCAAAATAAATAATATTATGTGAGATAATTACGTGAGATAAAGCCTTTACCGTAAAAATATAATAGTAAATATAGAGTAATGTAAATGCTGAAGGGTTAAGGACACAACGCACCGCCCAATCAAGGAATCAACCTCACGACCTGACGTTTGTGAATTGAACACCTTAACCACTAAGCTACACGCCTCCACGTATGTAATACAGAATGATATTACATCTGTTACGTTCTAAACAAAATAATTGGATTCTAACTTCTGTAGAACTAAGGAAGCCATATATGTAAAGTGATGGGAAACCTTTCAATACGGCCAACATTACTTCAAACCAAATATATATTTACTTCGTTGACATGACGTTTACATAGATAATGAACATTCAGCAAATAACAGGAACTAGTAGTTTCATGTAAGGATAATGAATGTATGATTTCGCCTACACACACACACACACACACACACACACACCCACACGCCCACACACACACCCACACACCCACGCACATTTATTTATAGTTGTTATTTATTCAATCATTTATTTCTAAGTGTTTCGTATGCCTCATCTCAATCGACACATTATGGTGTAAACAGGAGCAAGAACTCCACGTCGGTAGTATTGATCCACCATTGATATGGGATCGTGTCTTACACGACGAAGTACCGTTATACAAATAAATGTTAAGACAGGTTTGTGTAATTACATAATTACTCCGCAGCCAATTTTCTCCAGTGTTTGTCGGAGATCACCTTCCGACAAGTTAAGTAACACCATGTCGGTTGGGGGGTTTGTATGGAGATCCATCCGGATCACATGCAGAGGGTTGGTTCTGATAGGACCCCTCTAGAAGATGTGATTAACGATTCTACTCCCAGGACCAGTTCCTCATGAATAAGTGGATGAAGAAGAAGAAGAAGAAGAAAAAGAAGAAAGGGAGAAAGAAGAAACACTTTTAAATTTTAGATCTATATATGTGTGTATTTATGCATTTCTCTCTCTCTCTCACTCTCTCTATTTATATGTATGTATATATATATATATATATATATATATATATATATATATATATATATATATATATATATATATATATATATACATATATATATATATATATATATATATATATATATATATATATATATATATATATATATATATATATAAATGTATATATATATATATAAATGTAAGTATGCATGTATACGTACATACATATATGTATACAGACGTACAGTAGCATGCACATATATATATATATATACATATATACATACATATGCATACAGGTACACATACATATATGCACGTATCAGTTTAGCGGCGCTTATTATAACGTCGCTTTGTTGGTTTGTAAACAAACTGAACAGCCTGAATTTATGCCATACGGTGTTAAGGCAACCACGTCACCTTTTTGTTCAACACTGACACAGGAACGATGTACTAGTTTCAAGCTTGTTAGCTATCATCAGCACCGTTTACCCATCTGCCAGATAGTTGAACGTTCGAAAGTATATACTTTCCTTATGAAAATTAACGGCTGACCAGCCTAATTTGCATATTGAGTGAGTTAAATCGGTCAGGCATACCGAAAACGATAAATTGAAACAAAATGAAAACGAAATTTCATTTCTCACTCTTAGTATGGCACTTACTTAAATGTAAGTATGCATGTATACGTACATACATATATGTATACAGACGTACAGTAGCATGCACATATATATATATACATATATACATACATATGCATACAGGTACACATACATATATGCACGTATCAGTTTAGCGGCGCTTATTATAACGTCGCTTTGTTCGTTTGTAAACAAACTGAACAGCCTGAATTTATGCCATACGGTGTTAAGGCAACCACGTCACCTTTTTGTTCAACACTGACACAGGAACGATGTACTAGTTTCAAGCTTGTTAGCTATCATCAGCACCGTTTACCCATCTGCCAGATAGTTGAACGTTCGAAAGTATATACTTTCCTTATGAAAATTAACGGCTGACCAGCCTAATTTGCATATTGAGTGAGTTAAATCGGTCAGGCATACCGAAAACGATAAATTGAAACAAAATGAAAACGAAATTTCATTTCTCACTCTTAGTATGGCACTTACTTAAATGTAAGTATGCATGTATACGTACATACATATATGTATACAGACGTACAGTAGCATGCACATATATATATATATATATATACATATATACATACATATGCATACAGGTACACATACATATATGCACGTATCAGTTTAGCGGCGCTTATTATAACGTCGCTTTGTTCGTTTGTAAACAAACTGAACAGCCTGAATTTATGCCATACGGTGTTAAGGCAACCACGTCACCTTTTTGTTCAACACTGACACAGGAACGATGTACTAGTTTCAAGCTTGTTAGCTATCATCAGCACCGTTTACCCATCTGCCAGATAGTTGAACGTTCGAAAGTATGTACTTTCCTTATGAAAATTAACGGCTGAGCAGCCTAATTTGCATATTGAGTGAGTTAAATCGGTCAGGCATACCGAAAACGATAAATTGAAACAAAATGAAAACGAAATTTCATTTCTCACTCTTAGTATGGCACTTACTTAAATGTAAGTATGCATGTATACGTACATACATATATGTATACAGACGTACAGTAGCATGCACATATATATATATATATACACATATACATACATATGCATACAGGTACACATACATATATGCACGTATCAGTTTAGCGGCGCTTATTATAACGTCGCTTTGTTCGTTTGTAAACAAACTGAACAGCCTGAATTTATGCAATACGGTGTTAAGGCAACCACGTCACCTTTTTGTTCAACACTGACACAGGAACGATGTACTAGTTTCAAGCTTGTTAGCTATCATCAGCACCGTTTACCCATCTGCCAGATAGTTGAACGTTCGAAAGTATATACTTTCCTTATGAAAATTAACGGCTGACCAGCCTAATTTGCATATTGATTGAGTTAAATCGGTCAGGCATACCGAAAACGATAAATTGAAACAAAATGAAAACGAAATTTCATTTCTCACTCTTAGTATGGCACTTACTTAAATGTAAGTATGCATGTATACGTACATACATATATGTATACAGACGTACAGTAGCATGCACATATATATATATATATACATATATACATACATATGCATACAGGTACACATACATATATGCACGTATCAGTTTAGCGGCGCTTATTATAACGTCGCTTTGTTCGTTTGTAAACAAACTGAACAGCCTGAATTTATGCCATACGGTGTTAAGGCAACCACGTCACATTTTGTTCAACACTGACACAGGAACGATGTACTAGTTTCAAGCTTGTTAGCTATCATCAGCACCGTTTACCCATCTGCCAGATAGTTGAACGTTCGAAAGTATATACTTTCCTTATGAAAATTAACGGCTGACCAGCCTAATTTGCATATTGATTGAGTTAAATCGGTCAGGCATACCGAAAACGATAAATTGAAACAAAATGAAAACGAAATTTCATTTCTCACTCTTAGTATGGCACTTACTTAAATGTAAGTATGCATGTATACGTACATACATATATGTATATAGACGTACAGTAGCATGCACATATATATATATATATACATATATACATACATATACATACAGGTACACATACATATATGCACGTATCAGTTTAGCGGCGCTTATTATAACGTCGCTTTGTTCGTTTGTAAACAAACTGAACAGCCTGAATTTATGCCATACGGTGTTAAGGCAACCACGTCACCTTTTTGTTCAACACTGACACAGGAACGATGTACTAGTTTCAAGCTTGTTAGCTATCATCAGCACCGTTTACCCATCTGCCAGATAGTTGAACCTTCGAAAGTATATACTTTCCTTATGAAAATTAACGGCTGAGCAGCCTAATTTGCATAATGAGTGAGTTAGATCGGTCAGGCATACCGAAAACGATAAATTGAAACAAAATGAAAACGAAATTTCATTTCTCACTCTTAGTATGGCACTTACTTAAATGTAAGTATGCATGTATACGTACATACATATATGTATACAGACGTACAGTAGCATGCACATATATATATATATATACATATATACATACATATGCATACAGGTACACATACATATATGCACGTATCAGTTTAGCGGCGCTTATTATAACGTCGCTTTGTTCGTTTGTAAACAAACTGAACAGCCTGAATTTATGCCATACGGTGTTAAGGCAACCACGTCACCTTTTTGTTCAACACTGACACAGGAACGATGTACTAGTTTCAAGCTTGTTAGCTATCATCAGCACCGTTTACCCATCTGCCAGATAGTTGAACCTTCGAAAGTATATACTTTCCTTATGAAAATTAACGGCTGAGCAGCCTAATTTGCATATTGAGTGAGTTAAATCGGTCAGGCATACCGAAAACGATAAATTGAAACAAAATGAAAACGAAATTTCATTTCTCACTCTTAGTATGGCACTTACTTAAATGTAAGTATGCATGTATACGTACATACATATATGTATACAGACGTACAGTAGCATGCACATATATATATATATATACATATATACATACATATGCATACAGGTACACATACATATATGCACGTATCAGTTTAGCGGCGCTTATTATAACGTCGCTTTGTTCGTTTGTAAACAAACTGAACAGCCTGAATTTATGCCATACGGTGTTAAGGCAACCACGTCACCTTTTTGTTCAACACTGACACAGGAACGATGTACTAGTTTCAAGCTTGTTAGCTATCATCAGCACCGTTTACCCATCTGCCAGATAGTTGAACCTTCGAAAGTATATACTTTCCTTATGAAAATTAACGGCTGAGCAGCCTAATTTGCATATTGAGTGAGTTAAATCGGTCAGGCATACCGAAAACGATAAATTGAAACAAAATGAAAACGAAATTTCATTTCTCACTCTTAGTATGGCACTTACTTAAATGTAAGTATGCATGTATACGTACATACATATATGTATACAGACGTACAGTAGCATGCACATATATATATATATATACATATATACATACATATGCATACAGGTACACATACATATATGCACGTATCAGTTTAGCGGCGCTTATTATAACGTCGCTTTGTTCGTTTGTAAACAAACTGAACAGCCTGAATTTATGCCATACGGTGTTAAGGCAACCACGTCACCTTTTTGTTCAACACTGACACAGGAACGATGTACTAGTTTCAAGCTTGTTAGCTATCATCAGCACCGTTTACCCATCTACCAGATAGTTGAACGTTCGAAAGTATATACTTTCCTTATGAAAATTAACGGCTGAGCAGCCTAATTTGCATATTGAGTGAGTTAAATCGGTCAGGCACACCGAAAACGATACATTGAAACAAAATGAAAACGAAATTTCATTTCTCACTCTTAGTATGGCACTTACTTAAATGTAAGTATGCATGTATACGTACATACATATATGTATACAGACATACAGTAGCATGCACATATATATATATATATACATATATACATACATATGCATACAGGTACACATACATATATGCACGTATCAGTTTAGCGGCGCTTATTATAACGTCGCTTTGTTCGTTTGTAAACAAACTGAACAGCCTGAATTTATGCCATACGGTGTTAAGGCAACCACGTCACCTTTTTGTTCAACACTGACACAGGAACGATGTACTAGTTTCAAGCTTGTTAGCTATCATCAGCACCGTTTACCCATCTGCCAGATAGTTGAACGTTCGAAAGTATATACTTTCCTTATGAAAATTAACGGCTGAGCAGCCTAATTTGCATATTGAGTGAGTTAAATCGGTCAGGCATACCGAAAACGATAAATTGAAACAAAATGAAAACGAAATTTCATTTCTCACACTTAGTATGGCACTTACTTAAATGTAAGTATGCATGTATACGTACATACATATATGTATACAGACGTACAGTAGCATGCACATATATATATATATATATACATATATACATACATATGCATACAGGTACACATACATATATGCACGTATCAGTTTAGCGGCGCTTATTATAACGTCGCTTTGTTCGTTTGTAAACAAACTGAACAGCCTGAATTTATGCCATACGGTGTTAAGGCAACCACGTCACCTTTTTGTTCAACACTGACACAGGAACGATGTACTAGTTTCAAGCTTGTTAGCTATCATCAGCACCGTTTACCCATCTACCAGATAGTTGAACGTTCGAAAGTATATACTTTCCTTATGAAAATTAACGGCTGAGCAGCCTAATTTGCATATTGAGTGAGTTAAATCGGTCAGGCATACCGAAAACGATACATTGAAACAAAATGAAAACGAAATTTCATTTCTCACTCTTAGTATGGCACTTACTTAAATGTAAGTATGCATGTATACGTACATACATATATGTATACAGACATACAGTAGCATGCACATATATATATATATATATACATATATACATACATATGCATACAGGTACACATACATATATGCACGTATCAGTTTAGCGGCGCTTATTATAACGTCGCTTTGTTCGTTTGTAAACAAACTGAACAGCCTGAATTTATGCCATACGGTGTTAAGGCAACCACGTCACCTTTTTGTTCAACACTGACACAGGAACGATGTACTAGTTTCAAGCTTGTTAGCTATCATCAGCACCGTTTACCCATCTGCCAGATAGTTGAACGTTCGAAAGTATATAATTTCCTTATGAAAATTAACGGCTGAGCAGCCTAATTTGCATATTGAGTGAGTTAAATCGGTCAGGCATACCGAAAACGATAAATTGAAACAAAATGAAAACGAAATTTCATTTCTCACTCTTAGTATGGCACTTACTTAAATGTAAGTATGCATGTATACGTACATACATATATGTATACAGACGCACAGTAGCATGCACATATATATATATATATATATACATATATACATACATATGCATACAGGTACACATACATATATGCACGTATCAGTTTAGCGGCGCTTATTATAACGTCGCTTTGTTCGTTTGTAAACAAACTGAACAGCCTGAATTTATGCCATACGGTGTTAAGGCAACCACGTCACCTTTTTGTTCAACACTGACACAGGAACGATGTACTAGTTTCAAGCTTGTTAGCTATCATCAGCACCGTTTACCCATCTGCCAGATAGTTGAACGTTCGAAAGTATATACTTTCCTTATGAAAATTAACGGCTGAGCAGCCTAATTTGCATATTGAGTGAGTTAAATCGGTCAGGCATACCGAAAACGATACATTGAAACAAAATGAAAACGAAATTTCATTTCTCACTCTTAGTATGGCACTTACTTAAATGTAAGTATGCATGTATACGTACATACATATATGTATACAGACATACAGTAGCATGCACATATATATATATATATATACATATATACATACATATGCATACAGGTACACATACATATATGCACGTATCAGTTTAGCGGCGCTTATTATAACGTCGCTTTGTTCGTTTGTAAACAAACTGAACAGCCTGAATTTATGCCATACGGTGTTAAGGCAACCACGTCACCTTTTTGTTCAACACTGACACAGGAACGATGTACTAGTTTCAAGCTTGTTAGCTATCATCAGCACCGTTTACCCATCTGCCAGATAGTTGAACGTTCGAAAGTATATACTTTCCTTATGAAAATTAACGGCTGAGCAGCCTAATTTGCATATTGAGTGAGTTAAATCGGTCAGGCATACCGAAAACGATAAATTGAAACAAAATGAAAACGAAATTTCATTTCTCACTCTTAGTATGGCACTTACTTAAATGTAAGTATGCATGTATACGTACATACATATATGTATACAGACGTACAGTAGCATGCACATATATATATATATATACATATATACATACATATGCATACAGGTACACATACATATATGCACGTATCAGTTTAGCGGCGCTTATTATAACGTCGCTTTGTTCGTTTGTAAACAAACTGAACAGCCTGAATTTATGCCATACGGTGTTAAGGCAACCACGTCACCTTTTAGTTCAACACTGACACAGGAACGATGTACTAGTTTCAAGCTTGTTAGCTATCATCAGCACCGTTTACCCATCTGCCAGATAGTTGAACGTTCGAAAGTATATACTTTCCTTATGAAAATTAACGGCTGAGCAGCCTAATTTGCATATTGAGTGAGTTAAATCGGTCAGGCATACCGAAAACGATAAATTGAAACAAAATGAAAACGAAATTTCATTTCTCACTCTTAGTATGGCACTTACTTAAATGTAAGTATGCATGTATACGTACATACATATATGTATACAGACGTACAGTAGCATGCACATATATATATATATATACATATATACATACATATGCATACAGGTACACATACATATATGCACGTATCAGTTTAGCGGCGCTTATTATAACGTCGCTTTGTTCGTTTGTAAACAAACTGAACAGCCTGAATTTATGCCATACGGTGTTAAGGCAACCACGTCACCTTTTTGTTCAACACTGACACAGGAACGATGTACTAGTTTCAAGCTTGTTAGCTATCATCAGCACCGTTTACCCATCTGCCAGATAGTTGAACGTTCGAAAGTATATACTTTCCTTATGAAAATTAACGGCTGACCAGCCTAATTTGCATATTGAGTGAGTTAAATCGGTCAGGCATACCGAAAACGATAAATTGAAACAAAATGAAAACGAAATTTCATTTCTCACTCTTAGTATGGCACTTACTTAAATGTAAGTATGCATGTATACGTACATACATATATGTATACAGACGTACAGTAGCATGCACATATATATATATATATACATATATACATACATATGCATACAGGTACACATACATATATGCACGTATCAGTTTAGCGGCGCTTATTATAACGTCGCTTTGTTCGTTTGTAAACAAACTGTACAGCCTGAATTTATGCCATACGGTGTTAAGGCAACCACGTCACCTTTTTGTTCAACACTGACACAGGAACGATGTACTAGTTTCAAGCTTGTTAGCTATCATCAGCGCCGTTTACCCATCTGCCAGATAGTTGAACGTTCGAAAGTATATACTTTCCTTATGAAAATTAACGGCTGAGCAGCCTAATTTGCATATTGAGTGAGTTAAATCGGTCAGGCATACCGAAAACGATAAATTGAAACAAAATGAAAACGAAATTTCATTTCTCACTCTTAGTATGGCACTTACTTAAATGTAAGAATGCATGTATACGTACATACATATATGTATACAGACGTACAGTAGCATGCACATATATATATATATATACATATATACATACATATGCATACAGGTACACATACATATATGCACGTATCAGTTTAGCGGCGCTTATTATAACGTCGCTTTGTTCGTTTGTAAACAAACTGAACAGCCTGAATTTATGCCATACGGTGTTAAGGCAACCACGTCACCTTTTTGTTCAACACTGACACAGGAACGATGTACTAGTTTCAAGCTTGTTAGCTATCATCAGCGCCGTTTACCCATCTGCCAGATAGTTGATGATAGCTAACAAGCTTGAAACTAGTACATCGTTCCTGTGTCAGTGTTGAACAAAAAGGTGAGGTGGTTGCCTTAACACCGTATGGCATAAATTCAGGCTGTTCAGTTTGTTTACAAACCAACAAAGCGACGTTATAATAAGCGCCGCTAAACTGATACGTGCATATATGTATGTGTACCTGTATGCATATGTATGTATATATGTATATATATATATATATGTGCATGCTACTGTACGTCTGTATACATATATGTATGTACGTATACATGCATACTTACATTTATATATATATATATACATTTATATATATATATATATATATATATATATATATATATATATATATATATATATATATATATATATATGTATATATATATATATATATATATATATATATATATATATATATATATATATATATATATATATATATATACATACATATAAATAGAGAGAGTGAGAGAGAGAGAGAAATGCATAAATACACACATATATAGATCTAAAATTTAAAAGTGTTTCTTCTTTCTCCCTTTCTTCTTTTTCTTCTTCTTCTTCTTCTTCATCCACTTATTCATGAGGAACTGGTCCTGGGAGTAGAATCGTTAATCACATCTTCTAGAGGGGTCCTATCAGAACCAACCCTCTGCATGTGATCCGGATGGATCTCCATACAAACCCCCCAACCGACATGGTGTTACTTAACTTGTCGGAAGGTGATCTCCGACAAACACTGGAGAAAATTGGCTGCGGAGTAATTATGTAATTACACAAACCTGTCTTAACATTTATTTGTATAACGGTACTTCGTCGTGTAAGACACGATCCCATATCAATGGTGGATCAATACTACCGACGTGGAGTTCTTGCTCCTGTTTACACCATAATGTGTCGATTGAGATGAGGCATACGAAACACTTAGAAATAAATGATTGAATAAATAACAACTATAAATAAATGTGCGTGGGTGTGTGGGTGTGTGTGTGGGGGTGTGGGTGTGTGTGTGTGTGTGTGTGTAGGCGAAATCATACATTCATTTTCCTTACATGAAACTACTAGTTCCTGTTATTTGCTGAATGTTCATTATCTATGTAAACGTCATGTCAACGAAGTAAATATATATTTGGTTTGAAGTAATGTTGGCCGTATTGAAAGGTTTCCCATCACTTTACATATATGGCTTCCTTAGTTCTACAGAAGTTAGAATCCAATTATTTTGTTTAGAACGTAACAGATGTAATATCATTCTGTATTACATACGTGGAGGCGTGTAGCTTAGTGGTTAAGGTGTTCAATTCACAAACGTCAGGTCGTGAGGTTGATTCCTTGATTGGGCGGTGCGTTGTGTCCTTAACCCTTCAGCATTTACATTACTCTATATTTACTATTATATTTTTACGGTAAAGGCTTTATCTCACATAATTATCTCACATAATATTATTTATTTTGAGAACAATGGGCGGTGGATTGGCAGTATCAGTAGAGAGTCGGACGCCATGCTTTCCAGCATAGTTACGTCCCTTTACGATCTGAGTTCAAATCCTGCCGAGCTTGACTCTGCCTTTCATCCTTACGGGGTCGATAAAATAAAGTACCAGTAATACACTGGGTAATTGCTGGCCTTGTGCCTAAAGTAGAAACAATTATTTATTTTGAGAACAATACCATAACATCAATATAAATACACACACATATATTTTGACATTATTTATTTTGAGAACAATACCTTAACATCGGTATGAGCTGCCGGTTGTGGCCGGATTGATCAGAAAAGGTAAGAGAATTCTGGCCGGATATGGTTGATTTCGATGCTAAACGGTTAAACAAAACACGTTATTTGGCGTTGCATCAGTCCACTCAGCTTGCAAAAATCAATTTTCACCTGTAATTCATGGGGGGGGGGGTCTCACATCGTGTCACGCTGAATCTCCCTGATAACTACGTTAAGATTGCACGTGACCGTTGAATGCTCAGATACTTATACGTTGATTCCACGAGCAAGCAGTTCCTTTGATTGTATTAACTGGAACTTTCAAAACCAACAACATACATATTTCTTTTCCAGATTGATATTCTCTGATATCAACCACACCACCACCCCTGTCTCAATCTCCCCCACTACACCACCACCACCCCTGTCTCAATCTCCCCCACTACACCACCACCACCCCTGTCTCAATCTCCCCCACTTCACCACCACCACCACCCCTGTCTCAATCTCCCCCACTACAGTACTACACCACCACCACCACCACTGTCTCAATCTCCCCCACTATAGTACTACACCACCACCACCACCCCTGTCTCAATCTCCCCCACTACACCACCACCACCCCTGTCTCAATCTCCCCCACTACACCACCACCACCACCCCTGTCTCAATCTCCCCCACTACACCACCACCACCCCTGTCTCAATCTCCCCCACTACACCACCACCACCACCACCACCACCCCTGTCTCAATCTCCCCCACTACACCACCACCACCCCTGTCTCAATCTCCTCCACTACACCACCACCACCACCCCTGTCTCAATCTCCCCCACTACAGTACATCACCACCACCACCGCCACCACCCCTGTCTTAATCTCCCCCACTACAGTACTACACCACCACCACCACCACCCCTGTCTCAATCTCCCCCACTACACCACCACCACCACCCCTGTCTCAATCTCCCCCACTACACCACCACCACCACCACCACCACCCCTGTCTCAATCTCCCCCACTACACCACCACCCCTGTCTCAATCTCCCCCACTACACCACCACCACCCCTGTCTCAATCTCCCCCACTACACCACCACCACCACCACCGTCTCAATCTCCCCCACTACACCACCACCACCACCCCTGTCTCAATCTCCCCCACTACACCACCACCACCCCTGTCTCAATCTCCTCCACTACACCACCACCACCACCCCTGTCTCAATCTCCCCCACTAAACCACCACCACCACCCCTGTCTCAATCTCCCCCACTACACCACCACCACCACCACCACCGTCTCAATCTCCCCCACTACACCACAACCACCACCCCTGTCTCAATCTCCCCCACTACACCACCACCACCACCACCACCCCTGTCTCAATCTCCCCCACTACACCACCACCACCACCACCACCACATCTGTCTCAATCTCCCCCACTACAGTACTACACCACCACCACCACCACCACCACCCCTGTCTCAATCTCCCCCACTACACCACTATCACCACCACCAGCACCACCACCACCACCACCACCACCACCACCACCACCACCACCACCACCACCACCACCACCACTATAGTGCTACAGTCTAATCTTGTTTACTCTGTTGACTGATGTTGATAGAAGAGCAACACTGACCTCATCAAAATCTCACTTTTTCTAATTCTTTATCTTCTCTGACGTCATCACCGTATCTTCTATTCTAACACTTCCTGGCAGCCATCTTGAAACTATGTTTACATATCTGTCAACAAGGTTGTCACCTTCTACGTGGTCACTCGACCTGCTAGAAATAGTAACTAATTCTTCATCAAATCACACAATGTTTACATACATGTCAACAAAGTTGTCACCTTCCACGTGGTCACTCGACTTGCTAGAAATAGTAACTAATTCTCCATTAAATCACACATTGTCAGTCACTAAAAAGAAGGTCGAGTTAGTCAGATATCACGATATACACATTCACTCATTTACAAACATTGTTTTTCCATAGAGACTGTATCTGACACAGAGGATGTGTATATGTATATGTATGTATGTATGTATGTATGTATGTATGTATGTTATCTCTTTCTCTTAATTTCGAGTATATTTTTTTGACCGGCCACCTTCCTGGTGGCAAGGTTGTAAAAGAAAAGAAATTGTCATCCCTTGAATCGCAAGAATGTTTTGCAAATTTTGAAGGTGCCAGCTATCGCAGCCATTTGTAGACTATGAATTAGGGAGCTGCGCTTTTTGTCCGCAAATCCAAGTTCAGTCATACTTTGGTCCAAGCGGGTTGGTATATAACCCGTAGCTCCAATAATGATGGGTATGAAGCTAAAGGTGTATCTTGGATACTGGATTTGTAAACTCCTCATCAATGGTCCGTAGATGTCCTCCTTCTCCTGTATTTTTCTGACAACGTTTACATCAAGTGGGCAGCTGATCTCCACAACAGAACACGTTTTCAATGTGTGGTCCCAAACAACAATATCAGGCCGGTTGTGCTTTAATTTGGTGGCAGTTTTTATTTTCAGGTTCCACCAGTATTCCTTAGTGCCATCTGTCTCAATATATTCTTCCTCGTTTGTTGTTAATTTTGTTTTCCGAAGTGCGTTCCAGATGGTTCTAGCTATCCCATCGTGTCTCATGGGGAGGTAATAGCGAGATGACATTCTTTCGCAGCTGGCAACAATGTGGCTTATATCCTCGATCTTTGTTTTACATAGCCTACATTTATTGTCAGCTGATGGCCCTCCTCTTTTGTGCAGCAGATATTTGGTAGGGAGTTCTTGTTCCTGTATTGCATAGAGATATCCCTCAAGGTGTGATGTCATAAACTTGTCGGAACTCCATGCCAGGCTTTTTGAGTGGTTTATCCCCTCTATGGTCTGTGTTTTACGCCTCAAGTATCCATGCACAACTTTTTCTGTAAATTGGTCAATTTTTTCATCTTGTTTGAACATTGAATAGGATCTTCCGATTTCTCTGGGTGAGGGATTTATATCAGGCTTTATTCCATATCTCTCCTCCAGATCAGTCGCTATTCTAATGATATTTTTTTTTTTCATGCTCATAAACCTGGGCAAGATGGTTGCAAATCTTTTTCCTCTGTTGAAGGTGTTGCTTCAGTGTTACTATCCGGGTCTCATATGTTATTAATATGGATTTAAGACCCCGGCCACCTTCCTTGCGTGAGAAGTATAGCCTATCCACATCACCATTGATGTTAAAGTTCCCAGTAACACTGAGAAGTTTGCGAGTTCTAACATCCATCTCACTTAGTTCTTGCAATGAACAGTTCAGCAGGCCAAATGTTGGCGTTAGAATTGGCACAGCATAAGTATTGTGGGCAATGTATTTGTTGTACGCTGACAGTTCTGATGACCATATTTTCTTTACTCTTCTGAGGTATTCAGTTCTGTTTCTCTCCTTATGTATGTATGTATGTATGTATGTATGTATGTATGTATGTATGTATGTATGTATGTATGTATGTATGTATGTATGTATGTATGCATGTATATATGTATTATGTATGTATGTTTTTTATAATTTCACAAATGTTTACCAATAGAAAGAGAGTCGGTTTCTAACATAGACACAAGACTCTCTCATTGGAATTTACACATTGGAATGCATGTATATATGTATATACGTATATATGTGTATATAGATATAGATATATATAGATAAATATACACGGGTGTGTATAGAAGATTATATATATATAAAGGAATTCCAACTTTGTCTGATTTACTCGTTTTATTTACAATCCTTTAAAATTTATAATGGTATTAGAATGAAACAGTATGGTAGAATATTAAATATTAAGTGTTAATTGAACAAGTACTTTCATGCTTTCGCAATCTTCAGGTTCATATTCTGTGGTGACAGTCAAGTTTGCAATATATATATATATATATATATCCGAAATAAATTTAGTTGAATTAAATTAAAGGAGTCATGTCCGAGACATGTGCCATATCCATTGTATCTCTCTCTCTCTCTCTCTCTCTATATATATATATATATATATATATATATATATATATATATATATGATGCGAGAAAAATCACAAACCCGCCATTTTAATTCTACTTTTGAAAAGCATAAGAACTGTGAAACCGGTAAAGGAACAAATAAATATTCTTAAAAAAACTCCAGTTGCATTTTAGATTTCTTTTCCTTATATGTATGTATATATTTCCTTATATATGTATATGTATGTATATATATATATATATATATATATATATATATATATATATATATATATATATATATATATATATATATATATATATATATATATATATATATATATATATATATATATATATATATATATATATATATATATATATATATATATATATATATATATATATATATATATATATATATATGTGTGTGTGTGTGTGTGTGTATATATATATATATATATATAACGTGTATAAACATTATGTATAGTATATAATATAAGGTGGGGGATTGGCA
This sequence comes from Eledone cirrhosa, assembly GCA_964016885.1. NCBI lineage: Eukaryota > Metazoa > Mollusca > Cephalopoda > Octopoda > Eledonidae > Eledone > Eledone cirrhosa. Next base: position 24,197,900 of record OZ024748.1, read on the forward strand.
GTATCGGTAGAGAGTCGGACGCCATGCTTTGCAGCAAAGAATTACGCCACTTTACGATCTGAGTTCAAATCCCGCCGAGATTAACTTTGCCTTTCATCCTTACAGGGTCGATAAAATAAAGTACCAGTAATACACTGGGATAATTGCTGGCCTTGTGCCAAAAGTAGAAACAATTATGTATATTATATAATATATGAATTATATATAATATGCATTATAAGGATGTATGTGTGTGTGTATACATATATATATGCGTGTGTGTATGTGTGTATGTATGTGTATGTGTGTGTGTGTGTATACACGTGTGGGTGTGTGTACGAGAGTGTATACGTGTATGTGCCTCTGTATGAACACAATAACATATATCATATATAACAGACTCCCCGTCGTTGAATCAACTGAACTGTCATCAAACTATTGTGTAACTGGCTGAGTATTCCATTCACATGTATGCCCTTAACCTAATCCTTAGAACCAGCGAGACACAGTTCTCTAACACAGCCTGCTCTTTGAATTAAAGTTGCAATCTATCTGCCGGGCATCCGCACAGATTCCGCCAACCCAATTTCTCGACCCGAGGCTACGACGCAGCCAGTGTCATATCTCCCACCCTCCCATATCTCTGTGTCCATACGCCCACTTACTTAAACACACATATATACGCATACGTACTTACACGGAAATAAATATATGACACATTTACATACGAACATGCATACAAGCATAGATTGAGAAACACATACATACATACATACATATACAAAACATACATATGTACACACACACACACACACACACGCATGCACACACGCACACACACACACACACACACTTACACACACACACACACATATATATATATATATATATAATGCACGTATATACAACAGAGATACGCACGCACACAAACACGTGAAAAACTTATGTACGCCCTAAACAAAACAAACGCACACATGCGAATACACATACACACCTACACGAGGACTGGCGTCCACAGCTGCTCGCAGCCGCATCACACACAATTACATAACACCACAACCACCACCACCATTACTACCACCATCACCATTAAAAAAAAACTCTCAGAATAGAGTCACGCTTGTAGTAATGACATTAGAGGTTCTGTGAAGAAGAATTGGGTTTAGTGATTAGGGAAGTGTTTAGGGACTTGGACACAACACTGAATGAGAGGAGTGGGTCAGGATTACTTAACCAGAGGTGGTGTGAGATCAACAAAATCCGTGCAGCAGAAGCCATTGGAGTATCAGTAGAAAATACAAAGAGAATACAAAGTATACCTGTGATCCAGAGACTGGGGTGTCCCTGTGAGTGAGTTTATGCCAATCAGTCAAGCTGTATTTTTCTAGACGCAATCTAGGATATATGTGTGTGCAGCAGTGACACTGTGCCAGATGTGGAAGGAGTATACCCATTGCGGGTCTAATCTGAGCTTCGTAGAGAGTCAGATGTTGTTTGGTGCTAAAGTATTTTGTAGCCCTGAATCGAAGGAACAGTTTTTTGAGATGCAATGGAGCTATCTGACACGAAATCTTCCATTCAAAAGTAGAAAGGCAGATGAACCTGGCATGCTGGAGAAGTTAGATTTATACTTCTTAGGCTAGACAGGGTGGAAAATGTTGCTTATGTCAAGAGAGGTACTTCTTAGGCTACACAGGGTAGGAATATGTTGTTTATGACAAGATAGTCATAAAGTAGTAAGAGGTCTTAGGCTAGACAGGGTGGGAAAGTTTTCCTGATGCCAATGGCTACACTGTTGCATTTGGTGAGTTTTTTTATCGAACTAGAAACAAGCGAAAGGTGACGCAGGAGACAAGTATCTGGCAGATGTTCTTCTACGGAAACCGTATCGCTAGGGGTCACTGAAAGAGGAAACAGACTTCAAGTAATGAGGCGGGGTGCTCGTTTATGACAGTTTCCATCGCCATTGAAATGGCAGGCGCAGACAAGTGGTGTAGTTAACAGGTTCACTTCGCCAAGGCAACCACGTAGTTCTGGTTACGACCTCCACAGCCCAGAACAATAAACTTGTGTTTTCTAACATAGCATGGAGTTGACCAATGCCTTTCTCAGTGGAACTTTTGAGACGAAAACTATGTGTGTCTTTATATATATATATATATATGTGTGCGTGTGTGTGTGTGTGTGTGTGTGTGTGTGTGTGTGTGTGGTTTCTTACGAATGAAACACTTCTAGTCCTGTACCTCTTAAACTACCTGCCTAAACACGTCAACAGAGATAGTATTATATCTTTTGACGTAGCAAACCTCTACACTATGATCCCACACCAATACAGACTAGAGGCAATACAATTCAGACTCAAAAAAGTCCCTAATGGGATCCAAGAAAGAATTAAAGAAAAGGTTTCATCACAGATAGAGTAAAATTCATTCTACAAAACATTTTTTTGTTTAATTTCAATGGCAATACAAATGTCGGATACTTCGATGGGCACATGTAGTCATGACATACCTGGAAGTCCAAATATGTGTACAATCCAGATTAAAATATGACTTGGATTTCCACAAAAACCCTATTTATGCGTCACAACCAAGTCAATTTATTCAAAACCTTAATTAACAACATAATAATTGTTTCTACTTTAGGCATAATAATAACATCCAATTCACAATGGAATATAATCAAAACCAACATGCATTCCTGGACATTTTAATCACAAAAGAGTCCCAAATATTGAAACTGACATTCACCACAAACCAACAGATTCTAAACAATTCTTACTATTCAGCTGAAGCCATATATGAAACACACGGAAACAAATATTCCATTTAATCTAGCATGAAGAATCTGTACAATTGTCTCAAACTCGGAATAAAAGATTCCATCATTATTAATACACAACGGAATAGAACGTGCCGAATCAATAGACATTCAAGAATTACGAAGAACAAAAACAACTTTAGATGCATCCAATACTCTATCCTATATCCCCAAGAAATACAGAGGCATACAAGACTATCCACAAGAACATTCCACTATTGAGACAAACCCCAAGAATGAAAATAACACTCGAAATACAAAATAATCAAAAGCAAAAGATAACCGAAATCGTTTAAAAACTTCTCACCAGCGCCAGATTACCCATCACAAACACAACACGAACAGTTAAAAAGTGTGGTCACCCTAATTGTGAAACTTGCATTAACCTCATTGAAGACACACTCTATACATTTAAATCCGGAAAACATTGATTTGATATATTACAAACAATAATGTTTTCCAATTTTTCATGCATTACATTTTATATTGAGTAATATTGAAATGCAGAGTTTTTCTCCATAAATTACATCACAGATTTAAAATCAATCATCATTTTCTTACAAAAGAAATGTGTGAAACACAGCAAGGCGCGGGTAATTCGGCTAGTTGTAAATAAACTTTGTTAAAGACTCCAATTGCATTTCATCTTCATTTTCCTATATTTATATATATATATATATATATATATATATATATAAGCTAGGAGGCCATGTGTCTGGAAGAACATGGTCATGGAGATTGTCACGCATCCATGCTTGTGTCGTTCTGACCTTATGCTGAGTCTTGTTGGAAAACGAGCGGGCTTCCGTTCCTTACTCTGTCTATCCAGAGCTTCACAACTGTCTCCAATATCTCTTTGTAGACAGCTGTGTTCACTCTTAAGCCCGGATAAAAATGAAAAGGCATGACATCTCCCTCGTTGCTGACGACACTCACAATCGTCGCAGTCACTGAAAATTTGGTATGCACGATCGTTGGAACTTCATTTCTCTGCAGAGATATCTATCGTTCCATTGGTTTATATTTTGGTCCTAAACAAATGTTTGTACTGATCAGAAAAGAACCAAAACGGTAAGCGCTTTGCACGGACCAAACGATTTTCTTTTTTCACATCCGTCATCAATGGCTTCTCTGCATCATGTACGACGTGTATCGGATGTCTTCGTGGACAACTCTTTTGATGGTGTATTCTGATACATTAAGGTCCTTTGCGATGACTCTGATTGACATTCCTGAGGTTTTATCGATTAATTCTTGAAATATTTTTACAAACTTATGCGTTCTGATTGCATTAGTACCTTGTACATGCGTTTTGCGCGTTGCTTCTGGCGTTGGATCACCGTCATCAGCTTCCAGATCCTTACTTTGACGACGTAGGATTGGGTAACTTTCAAGAAGGAAGCTAACGCTGTAACACTATGCTGTGCCTTTTCATTTGCTGAGTCAATTTGATAATGTCTGGCATTATTTATCTGAAAAATAAATAATAAAATAACAAGTTAGTAATAAGTAGGATGTGTCCTAAAAAAAACTGACGTACTTTGTATATATATATGTGTGTGTGTGTGTGTGTGTGTGTGTGTGTAAAAAGTAAACAGAAATAACAACACAATCGGGACAGTATATGGAATGAATATATTAGGTTAACGCTTGAAATAGCAGGAAAAGGGTCTTAACGTTTCGGACGCTAGTCCTTCATCAGAATAAAGAATGAGAAATAAGAAAGATTGAAGGGACAGGCGATGTGGAATTGGGAAAAATATCTTTAGATAAAAATAACAGGTCCATTCATGTTGACATCTCTTGGAAAACTGTTGATGCTGGCGTTTTGTGTATGATTAATTTATTTAGAAACGTGGATGATGGAGCGCGTGTACCTGAAATGGAGAAAAAAAAAACGTTTTGTAAAAAGAGCTATACTTGTACGCATGCGTATACATATGTGTGTGTGTGTTAATATACGTCTGTATGAAGCTAAGAAGATATGTGTGTTTATATGTCAGTAAAAGAGCTTGCAAGTATGAAGCTATGAGCAAAAGTATATGTGTATACAGAGCTGTGAAGGGAAAAGTGGAGTGTGCATATTTTGTCGGTCTGTATTAGTTGTAAGTGAATATGTTTCTGACCATAAGAGAGCCATAGGAATCTAGGGGTGAATGTACAAGTGCGTGTGTGATAATGGACAGGGTATTAAAGAAATTGGGGAGCTGAGTTGAGTCCATGAGGGAAATAGGACCCTAGGCGGTAAATCAGACTCTGTTCAGTCCTGGTGCGCGAGGCCTGTGATCCATGATGTAAAAGGACACCCAGGACTGAGACATGTAGGGAAGAGTGACCAGGAGAACGGAAATGACGGGCGACAGGAGTATCCAAACCGAGTCATATGTCCCTCAAATGTTCAGCAAAACGGTCCGCCGTACGGCGTCCCGTTTGTCCGATGTATAAGGACCCGCAAAGGAACGCCGGAGGGCATAGACAACGTGGGTGGATGTGCAGGTGAAGGAGTAGCGGATACGGAATGACCCGTTAGGGCCTGTGAGAGTGGTGAGGGTGGAAATGAAAGGACAAGTGTTGCAGCGGATGAGAGCCGGGTGGAGTCGTAGCAGAGAATGAGAAGGAATTGCGTACCAGGATGTCGCGGAGGTTACAAGCGCGCTTAAATGCGGTAATAGGTGGGTGTGTGTATATATATATCTCTCTCTCTATATATATGTGTGTGTGTGTGTGTGTGTGGGTGGGTGTGTGTATGTATGTGTGTGTGTGTGTGTGTTTGTGTGTGTGTGTGTGTGTGTGTGTGTGTGTGTGTGTGTGTGTGTGCGTGCGCGCGTGTGTGTGTGTGTGTGTGTCAGCCCCACTCTCAAGCGTGAACCTAATACTAACACTTTCTACTGCACTCTTCGTTATTGTTTTTGTTTTCTGTTTAACTATAATAGATATATATACATATATACACACGCGCGCACACCACTAATATATACATATTTATTTAGGGATTATAACGTCCAGTTACAGTAGGTTCACCAAAGTGAGCACTCGATATATAGTTTCCAGTTGTATATTGGTGTTGTACTAAGTAGAGTGTAATACTAATAATAAAAGTGTTAGATCTTCATTACGCGTGTCACACCTCAATAAACGTAATGAAGATCTAACCTTTTATTATTAGTTATATATATATATATATATATATATATATATATATATATGTGTGTGTGTGTGTGTGTGTGTGTGTAGTTCAAGAAAAAACAAGACATACACAGAGATGCAAAATCGCAAAGTCTTATTAGGTTCACCTACCTCTCTCTCTCTCTCTCTCTCTCTCTATATATATATATATATATATATATATATATATATATATATATATATCAATCTACTGTGTGTAATATTTATATTACAACACAACGGAAAATACTGTATATATATATATATATATATATATATATATATATCAAACGAACATAGACACAGTTTTCGTGTCTCTGGAATGCTTAGCCACTTACCTGCAAGTTAATTTCACGAGCGGGCTTTTCCGTTCTTCGACCAAAGGGAACACTCGTCGCCGGAAGCGACGGAGGTCCACACCACCACCATCACCATTAACAACAACAATAAAAACAGTAAGCACTTTTGTACAGTTGAGCAATTATCTCCATTGAATTTAGAATTAGCGGGAGCTTAAATTTAGATAAAATCTTAAAAGATTTTGCAGCGAAAAAAATAGAAATAGACCTCTGGATAACTATTTTTTGTAAGAAAAAGTAGTTTTTAGAAATCCCCAAAAGTTAATTTGTTCACTTGTTCACGATGTTGTTCACTTATATTGTGAAAATCTATTTTGTTTTTCTATTGTTTTTATACTAAATAAAAGTAACATAAATATTTTTAAATAAATCATTTCACTAAAACAAGTGGTTTTATAGCCATATACTGCATTTGATGGCATATAAGACACATTTATATATACATATATATATATATATATACTTACATACATATATGTATATGTATATATATATATATATATATATATATATGTGTGTGTGTGTGTGTGTGTGTGTGTGTGTGTGTGTGTGTGTGTGTGTGTGTGTGTGTGTGTGTGTGTGTGTGTGTGTGTGTGTGTGTAAAAGGCTACAAAAAATATAACTTATACACAAAGTTGAGTTCTATACTTTAATGACATTTATGCTCGCTCGTTATAGCAGAAACCTTTATTTTTTCTTGGGAATCTCTCTGCAGGAACGCGAGATAGGGATCGTATATAACAGTAAAAAAGGTAGATATTAAATAAAGTACGTATTATATAAGGTGGCAAGTTGGCAGAGCCGTTAGAACGTCTGGTATGGTTTGTGGTATTCGTTTCAGCTCAACTTTTCCTTTCATCCTTTCTGTTTTTCATTTCCTCACTCTCTCATTTTCTGTCCTTCTCTAGAAGAAATCCGCCAGGTTTAAAATGCCCAAGAAACGCCGTATGTCAACATGTCGTCCCTACGACTCCCTCAGAAGTTACAGGACCATACCATATTAAATAAGGTATATATTAAAAGGGGTCTTGACATTTTGTTTATTTACCATCCATTTATTCTCAGTAAGTTGCTCACTGATGGACCTCCAACTGGATTGGCAGTATCGGTAGAGCGTCGAACAACATGCTTTGCAGCATAGAGTTACAGCCCTTTACGGTTTCAGTTCAAATCCCACCGAGGTTAACTTTGCCTTTCATCCTTACGGGGTCGATAAAATAAAGTACCAATAATTCACTGGGGTAATTACTGGCCTTGTGCCAAAAGTAGAAACAATTATATATATATATAAGCATGCATGTGTATCTATACCGATGCAGAGACGTTACTAATAGAGCCACCCATATCAGAAGATTCCACAGGGTGTTAGATAGTAATGGCTACCCAGCTTCCTTCTCCACCCGACGACGAAACCCCACACCTAGAGACCGGACCAACGCAAACAACAGTTGCTTCTTCAAGATCCCATATCTCAGCTAGGAAACCACCAACGCCATACACAAAGCCATCGGGAGAGAGGGCCTCAATATCAAACTAGCTCACTCTGAACCTTACCTGCGAAGATGCCTATCCACAAGACCCCCCCCCCCCCTCCAGTGAGGATAACGGATGCACCCTAGCCAATTGCCCTATCCGCAACACCAATTGTTACCTACGTACATACGTAGTATACAGGCTAGAATGTAACAGGTGCAATCTATTCTACATAGGCAGCACTATTTGACCGTAACATCTCCGTATTAAAGAAGATATTAACACCAACTCCTCTTCTTTCCGCAAACACATCATCAAAATGCGAAACCGAGACAATAACGTAACCACCACCGTCTTAGCTACCGAATGTAGTGTAGGCACGCTGAGAATTAAGAAAGCTCTCTTGATCAAGCGACTAAAAGTTGGCATTAATAATGGTTTCTTATATAGGCACAAGGCCAGTAATTTGGGGGGAGGGGAAAGTCGATTAAATCGACCCCAGTGCGTGACTGGTACTTTATTTTATCGACCCCGTAAGGATGAAAGGCAAAGTTAACCTCGGCGGGATTTGAGCTCAGATCATAAAGAGCCGTAACTCTATGCTGCAAAGCATGGCGTCCGACCCTCTACCGATACTGGCATTAAAAATAAAATGGAGAAAAGTGCGCCAAAATGGCTGATTTAACTTATCCAACATAATTACGCCTTCGTTCCAGCATTCCAGTTGCCCGTTCTAAGGAACGTCCGTGTCGACTGGAAGAATAATGCTTAACAGCATGAAAATCTGGAAGCCATTAAGGGGTGTACGTGAGACAAATAAACAAAGAAATGTCACAGATGAACAACAACACACTCACACCTTTTACACCCTTACCTTGAATTCTACATTCCTCACTACACATACACACTTACACTGACACACACACACACACGTACATATATAATACACATACATTAAACTATCACGTTTTCATTCATTCAAATTAGATCTACGTCCTCACGACACATACACACTTGCACGCATGCGCACACATACATATATCGCACACACATATTTTCCCCTATATTATATACATATTCGCACACACATTTCGCTACGTAAACTTACATTCACACGCACACATACATACATCATATACATATTCTCACACGTGTTTTACTACGCGCACGCGCGAAGCTTTAAATTTTGACGTCTTTTTCAGACATTTAAATTAAATCTGCCTTCCAAATCACGCTTCTCCGAATACTCTTCAAATACACGGACCTTCTCTTGAGA
>OZ024748.1:24209471-24219471 GCA_964016885.1 Eledone cirrhosa
GCACATCCACCATCACCAGAACATCAACTCCAACGTCACCACCACCACCACCACCACCACCACCACCACCACCACCACCACCACTACCACCACCACCACCACGTTTTCATCATTATTCACAAAATATATATATATATAAAAAAGACAAATATACTTTTATCACTACCATCAGTACCATCACCTATACCACCACTACAACCACTACCACCACCAATACAATTACCACAGTCATCATCATCATCATCATCATCATCATCATCTGTACCGCCACCGTCAACCTTCACTATCATCTTCCCCACCACTACCACTATCAACATTATCATCATCATCCTCTACCATAACATCATTACTATTACCACCCCAACCACCACCACCACCAACACCACCATCATCACAACTTTCCTAACTACCACCACCACCACCACCGGCACTAAACAACCATCACTACCCACGCCGTCACTTCCACCATCACTACGCCCTCCATCACCACCATCACAAACATGATCACCATCACTACCACTATTACCACCACCACCACCACCACCACCACCACCACCACCACCACAACTTTCCTCACTACAGCCATCATCACCATCGCTACCACTACCACCACCACCACCACCACAACTTTCCTCACTACCGCCATCATCACCATCGCTACCACTACCACCACCACCACCACCACCACCACCACCACCACAACTTTCCTCACTACCGCCATCATCACCATCGCTACCACTACCACCAACACCACCAACACCACCAACACCACCAACACCACCAACACCACCACAACTTTCCCCATTACCTCCATCATCCCTATCACCACCACCACCACCACCACTACCACTACCACAATCACCATCACCAGCATCACCACCAACATCACTATCCCCCTCCCCACTATCATCACCACCACCACCACCTTCACCACCACCATCGTTATCATCACCATCGCCATAGTCTCACAGTGGTTATGACCAGAAGGGGTTGGTGATGTTGTAAAGTCCGTCTGTGCCAAAGTGAGCCGGTAAGGTCACGCTGACCTGCAATAACGCCCAGGTCAACTTGACACTACATATAGTGTGATTACATAAAACTAGTCCATTTATCGTGCTTTCTGTTGCATGCATGTTTGCATGTGCAGCAATATTCGGATGGCGATGCAGTGGCGATGCGGCGATGCTAATGTTGGCAGAGGCGGCAACATCAAAGGGAATTGGTGAGTGCAAAATTACGGCGTGCACCTTGGCAATAATTTGAAAATGTGTTGCGCAGTAATCTAAATGTTTGTGTGTATGTGTGTGTGTGTGTGTAGATATGTGTGTGTATATGTGTGTGCATGTGTGTGCTTGTGTGTGTGTATCTGCATGTGTGCATCATGTCTGTGTGTTTAGGGTGGATGTAATTTATATGCGCGTCTTATTATTAATTGTGTGTCTGTGTGTGTGTGTGTGTGTGTCAGTGTGTATGCATGGGTCTGTGTGAGTGTATGTGTGTGTATGACAGTGTGTGTTTCAGTGTGTATGCATGTGTGTGTGTGTCAGTGTATGTGTGTGTATGACTGTGTGTGTCAGTGTGTATGCATGTGTGTGTGTGAGAGTGTATGTGTGTGTATGACAGTGTGTGTATGACAGTGTGTATGCATGTGTGTGTGTGTCAGTGTATGTGTGTGTATGACTGTGTGTGTCAGTGTGTATGCATGTGTGTATGTGAGAGTGTATGTGTGTGTATGAGAGTGTGTATGTCAGTGTGTATGCATGTGTGTGTAACTGTGTAAGAGAAAGAACCAAAAATCTACCCAGATAAATGTTGCTACATTTACACAAACATATGCACATGCACATATACACCACAAGAAAACGTGCGTGTGTATGTGTGTGTATTTACATATACACACATATAAACACATATAGAGAGAGAATATAAATAGAGAGACAGAGAGAGCTGGGTTGAAGGTAAGTGATGATGATGATGATGATGATGATATATAGAAATAGATAGGTTGATAGATAGATAGATAGACAGATAGATAGATAGATAGATAGATAGATAGATAGATAGATAGATAGATAGATAGATAGATAGATAGATAGATAGATATATTTCTTTATTAGCCACAGGGGCACAAAAGAAGGGGACAAATAGATAGATAGATAGATGTTTCAGAGAGAGAAAGAGAGAGCGGGACAGAGAGAGAATGGGAGAGAAAGAGAGAGAGAGGAGGGGGAGGAGAGAGTTTGATCGACTCGGATAGATTGTTAGATAGAAAAAGAGACAAGCTGTAGGGTTAGACAGAAGACTAACTACATCATTTGCTAGACAGATAAGAGACATCACTGTAGACATATAGATAGACAGATAGGCAGACAAATAGACGGGAAAATGGCTCCCGTCCCAAACGGCGCAGTGCGGTGCACTGGTCTACCTCAATATTACTAAGTACGCCATGAAAATATTTAAATAATATTTAATAAATTTACAAAACAAAAAAATAAAATTCCTGAAAGCCAATTTTTTTTTTTCATAACTAAGCTTCTTATATTGAATAAAGAAATATTTAATGATTTTTTTTTTTTTCCCCCATCTTGTATAAATTATTTATATTTTTACGCTAAAATATATAAATATTTCGTTGTTGTTGCCGGTGTGTGTGTGTGTGTGTGTGTGTGTGTGTGTGTGTGTGTGTGTGTGTGTGTGTGTGTGTGTGTGTGTGTGTGTGTGTGTGTGTGTGTGTGTGTGTGTGTGTGTGTGTGTGTAATACATAGTTTATGTTTGTGCACATGGTACAGCCAAATAATATGAATAATACGCCGCAAGTGAAAGGAAGTTGAACAATTACTGGCATAAAGCAGACGGTCAGATCGACACAGACGGATTGAGAGAAAAATGAAGACACACCAATATATATATATAGAGAGAGAGAGGTGGGGGGGGGGGGCTAGATGGATGGATAGAAAAAGAAAGAGATGGATAGATAGATAGATATAGATAGATAGATAGATAGATAGATAGATAGATAGATAGATAGATAGATAGATAGATAGATAGATAGATAGATAGATAGATAGCTACAGATAGTTAGATAGATAGACAGACAGACAGACAGACAGATAAACTGACAGACAGACAGACAGACAGACTAAAGGGGAGACAAAGACATAGACGGATAGACAGACAAATAAATAGTCAGAGAGATTTCTTTATTAGATAGATAGATAGATAGAGATAGAGAGAGAGAGAGAGGGAGAGAGAGAGAGAGAGAGAGAGAGAGAGAGAGAGAGAGCAAGAGAGAGAGAGAGAGCAAGAGAGAAATAGAGAGATACAGATAGACAAGGAGACAGACAGACTGGCTGATAGAGAGAGAGATAGACAGGGAGACAGACAGACTGGCTGATAGACAGAGAGGTAGACAAGGAGACAGACTGACTGGTTGATAGAGAGAGAGATAGACAGGGAGACAGACAGACTGGCTGATAGACAGAGAGGTAGACAAGGAGACAGACTGACTGGTTGATAGAGAGAGAGATAGACAGACTGGCTGATAGACAGAGAGGTAGACAAGGAGATAGACGGACAGACAGACAGACAGACAAGGAGACAGACAGACAGACAAGAAGACAGACAGACTGTCTGATAGACAGACAGACAGACAGACATGAAAAGAGAAAGATTGAGAGAGTGATAAACAAAAAGGCAAGAAATATTCAATTTCTGAACAACAGGGACGAGGAAAGCCTACAACAGCAAGTACAACAACAGACTGTCTATACAGCAGATATGCAAGTGCAGTGCTGAACTGCAAGTGTTAGCTGCATCAGCATTCAGAGTGTAGATGGAAACTACGCAGTCAGCGTAGCTTAAGTGCAACAATGCATCTTGCTGCAACTGGCTGTTGGGAGTTGTTTAAATGTGTGGGGTGTTGACAGGGTCGAAATAATATTATTTTCCGCTAATTAGTTTCAACTATCAACGGTTTAAGTTCTAATCTTTGGCATGTAAGTTGATACTGGAGTGGCTATGGGGTAAATAATGTTCACCCCGAAACCTTATGTCCTCCCAGGTTCAGGGTTCAGGGTTCGATCACAGTGTTCGGTGATTTGAACAAGTGTCCTTTGTTCATAGTCTTGAATCGACTTAATACCTTGGCAGTGGAATTTGGTTGACGGAAACAGTACAGAGGTAAACACACACAAACACACGTGCACACACACACACACACACACACACACACACACACACACACACACACACACACACATACATACACACACACACACATACACACACACACACACACACACACACACACACACACACACACACACACACACACACACACACACACATACATACATACATACATGCCAATATAATATCAAAGATTAGTGAAAAGGAGAATATTTATGCAGAACTGATGAGAAATCTGCAGATACTCCACCCTGATTACACCTTCAGATTTATGCCTGTGATTATTGGGGCACTGGGATATGTTAGTAACTGCCTCAATACAAATCTTGAGAAGCTAGGCTTCATAGGAACAGAAAGAACACAACTAGTTAGGAAATTACAAGTACAATCCATTAATGGAACAGTAAAAATATGTAAAACATTCCAAAAATTTTGCATCTAATAACTGCATATACACATGTACAGATACAAAGCATATACACATGCACACATACAACTCAAAACATACACATCCACACATACAATAACATCCATATCTACACATGCATGCATACATACATATCTACTTAGTTGATGTTGTGTAAATTCCAATGAGAGAGTCTTGTGTCTATGTTAGAAACCGACTCTCTCTCTATTGGTAAAACTTTGTGAAATTATAAAACCAGAAGAACATACATACATACACACATACACGCAGACACAGACACACGACATACACACACACACAGATACATACTCACGCTCGATATATACGCACACACTATTGATATCTTAAAACATGCTAACACCTCTGGGGCATGTATGTTTGTATGTATGTGTGTGTGTATGTATATATGTATATATACATGTATGTGTGTATGTATGTATGTACGTATGCATGCATGTATGTGTGTTTATGTATGTATGTATGTGTGTATGTATGTATGCATGTATGTGTGCATGCATGTATGCATGTATGCATGTATGTGTGTATGTATGTGCGTGTGTATGTATGTATGTATGAATGTGTGTGTGTATGTATGTGTGTGTGTATGTAAGTGTGTATGTATGTATGCTTGCGTGTATGTATGTATGCATGTCTGTCTGTGTGTATGTATTTATGTATGTATGTTTGTATGCGTGTATTTATGTATGCATATATGTATGTATGTGTGTGTACTTTTGTATGCATGTATGTATGTATCTATGCATGTATGTATGTATTTATGTATTTATGTATTTATGTTTTTATGTATGTATTTATGTATGTATGTTTCTCTTTCTCTTAATTTCGAGTACATTTTTGACTGGCCACCTTCCTGGTGGCTAGGCTGAAAAGAAAAGAAATTGTATATATATATATATGTATGTATGTATGTCAGGTCGCTCTTCATTAAGACATCTCTCTAGAAAGCCACTCTGATATAAAACCTGCGACTTTCTTTGCATCCAATGATGTAGACCAGTTCTACTTTTTGAGTAAATGCATTCGATGTTCAGAGAGTGGGATTGGCTCCCTACAAAGCCTTTCCGCATTTAAAAAAAACTTCAAGCACAGGCATCGCTTGATATGTACATTTTTGGCGATGCAATACATTGCTGGCTATAGGCAAGACCCTAGCAGGATGAAAAAGCCACATCTGTGATGCTTATGTTTAAGTATCAAGTGATGACATTACTCGAAATCGAGTCGCAGCCATCATCATGTATGTATATAAGTATGTGTGTGTGTGCATGTATTTATGTATGTATACATGTATTTATGTATGTATATATGTATGTATGTATATATGTATGTATGCATGTATTTATGTATGTTCTTCTGGTTTTATAATTTCACAAATTCTTTTCCCAATAGAGAGTCGGTTTCTAAGATAGACACAAGACTCTCTCATTGGAATTTATACAACATCAACTAGGTAGATATGTATGTATGCATGCATGTGTAGATATGGATGTTATTGTATGTGTGGATGTGTATGTTTTGAGTTGTATGTGTGCATGTGTATATGCTTCGTATCTGTACATGTGTATATGCAGTTATTAGATGAACATTTTTTGGAATGTTTTACATATTTTTACTGTTCCATTAATGGATTGTACTTGTAATTTCCTAACTAGTTGTGTGTATGTATGTATGTATGTATGTATGTATGTATGTATGTATGTATGTATGTATGTATGTATGTATGTATGTATGCATGTATGTATGTATATGTATGTGTGTATGAATGTATGTATGTATGTATGGTCACCAGTTGGTGCTACTGGTAACATGTATCCCAGTACAACCTGTCTCATGGTCGGGTCGTTGGCGACTAAACTGGCAACCCCACCAAGATTTCTTGGTGAGGAGGGTGACTTTGGACATCCTGGTACCATGGGCCCAGCACTATGTGTAGTGTTTGTACCAGAGTTTTCAAGTCGCTGGACTAAAAAGTCACACTCGTTCAGCGCATCGGTAAGGATTCTGCTACATGGATATAAAGTAGTGGCCGTACTCGAAAACGAGTTGGCAGCCACCATGTATGTATGTATGTATGTAAGTATGTATGTATGTATGTGTGTATGTATGTTTCCCTTTCTCTTAATTTCGAGTACATGTATGTCTGTATATATTTATGTATTTATGTACCCGTAACTCTTGACACAGATTTGAACACCGTCAATTTCTTCGAGAAAAGAAGAAAAAGTGATAGAGAGATGAAGTGAGAAAAGGAGAAAGAGGTGAGAAAAGAAGAAAGAGTGATAGAGAGATGAAGTGAGAAAAGGAGAAAGAGGTGAGAAAAGAAGAAAGAGTGATAGAGAGAGATGAAGTGAGAAAAGGAGAAAGAGGTGAGAAAAGAAGAAAGAGGGATAGAGAGATGAAGTGAGAAAAGGAGAAAGAGTGATAGAGAGATGAAGTGAGAAAAGGAGAAAGAGGTGAGAAAAGAAGAAAGAGTGATAGAGAGATGAAGTGAGAAAAGGAGATGAGGGGAGAAAGAGTCAACCCGAGTACTAGACTGGTTCTTTACTTATCCATCTCAGAAAGATGAAAGACAAAGTTGACCTCGGTGGAATTTGAACCCAAAGTGCAGAGACCGGAACAAATACCACAAGGCAATCCACCCGGCGTTCTAACGATTCACTGCTTTAACTTTAAATTACGTTATTGTGAGAGATATGGTCACAGTTCATTTTATTAGGCGCTGCAATACCTAAACTATTTCTTGCCAGTGAATGAAACCCTGACCTCGTGTTTATGAGATGCATTGCCAGTGACTGAAACCCTGAGATACAAACTGATCGTACACATCTGCTTTTTTTTTGGGGGGGGGGGGCAGAGGGTAGTCAGATACGATATGTATTCCTCTGTTTGGACGTAGAAGGCCGTATTGATTAAAAATTTCGCTTTCCAATCGCTGGGTCTCGGGTTCGATCTCACCGCATAGCATCTTGCGCAAGTGTCATTTACCTGCTTTGGGTTGAGCCCTACATTTTGAATGAAATTGTGTATTACGCCCGTCAGATCTGCTTTAAAACTGTAATTCAAAGGGTCAGTTTGTCAAACGTTGTGTCACGCTGAATCTCTGACAATTACGTTATGGTTACACGTGTCTGTTTGAATATTGAGTGCTTTATGCGTTAATTCAATGAGAATGTTGTTCTGTTATTCTAACAACTGGAATGGATCTCTGTCGAAACCGACGGAGATCCATTTTACTAATCCAAGCTACAGCAGCGTTTCTTTACATAACAAGCCGTAACAGCGAGAATCCAAGCTTGAAAGATTGAGCCTTGACAGTAGAAGGAACTAAAATAGTTGACCTATATTTTAGAAATGCCGCTAGTAAAGGAATAGTTGAAACATTGGTTGGCAGTAGCGTTTCGTTGGTCTATTGCTAGCTATAATGGGAATTACAGCTGCTATAACTGCTTCTATTTCTTTCTTTCTTCCTTTCTTTCTTTCTTTCTTTCTTACTTCCTTTCTTTCTTTCTTTCTTTTTCTTTTTCGTTTTCTTTTTCTTTTTCTTTTTCTTTTTCTTTTTCTTTTTCTTTTTCTTTTTCTTTTTCTTTTTCTTTTTCTTGTCACCCAACAAACTGGCCCTGTGTCACTACGAATTACAGATTTATCTTGAAGCGAACATTGTCAAGGCAGTGTATGTATGTATATATGTATGTATATATGTATGTATATATATATATGTGTGAATGTATGTATAAATGTATGTATGAATGTGTGTATATATGTATATGTATGTAAGTATGTATGTATTTATGAATGTATGTATAAATGTATGTATGTATGTATATGTATGTATTCATGTATGTATTCATGTATGTATAAATGTATGCATGTATGTATATATATATATGTGTGTACGTTTATATATATATATATATATATATATATATATATATATATATATATATATATATACACACACACATACACACACACACACACACGGTCCTGGCATTGATAAATATGCTGGCTCCGTCAACTCCTTCCTTATTATTATATATATATATATGTATATATACATGCAGTGACACGTGTAGCCGTATCATCAACATTAATGACAGTTTTATTAATTATAGGGCAGGTTTATTTGTTGTTTTTCAAGAGAAAGGGCGAAGTTTTTTTTTTAGGGGGGGGGGGGTGTACATATTTTCCTCGTGTAATGTTTACAGCAAAATATATCTAACGTGGTTCAACCCTCCACTCCAACCGTTGTTATACCTTTTACTCCAGCCTACATCCCTCCACTCCACCCTACTTCCCTCAACTCAAACCTACATCCTTCCACTCCAGCCGACTTACCTCCATTCCACCCTAACTCCCTCCACTCCACCCTACATCCATCCACTCCACCCAACTACATCCCTCCGCTCCAATCTACTTCCTTCCACTCCACCCTACATCCCTCCACCTCACCTTACTTCCCTACACTCCACCTTACTTCCCTCCACTCCAGCCTATATCCCTCCACTCCACACTACTTCCCTCTGCTCCACCTTACAGCCCTCCACTCCACTCTACATGCCTCCACTCCACCCTACTTCCCTCCACTCCACCCTACTTCCCTCCACTCCAGCCTACATCCCTACACTCCAGCCTACATCCTTCCACTCCACCTTACATCCCTCCACTCCACCCTACATCCCTCCACTCCACCCTACAACCCTCCACTCCACCCTACTTCCCTCCACTCCATCCTACTTCCCTCCACTCCAGCCTACATCCCTACACGCCACCCTACATCCCTCCACTCCACCATAATTCCCTCCACTCCACCCTACATCCCTCTACTACAGCCTACGTCCCTCTACTCCAGCCTACATCCCTCCACTCCACCCTACATCCCTCCACTCCATCCTGCTTCCCTCCACTCCACCCTACTTGCCTCCACCCCAGCCTACATCCCTACACTCCACCCTACATCTTTCCACTCCACCATACTTCCCTCCACTCCACCCTACTTCCCTCCACTACAGCCTACATCCATACACTCCACCCTACATCCCTCCACGCCACCCTACTTCCCTCCACTCCACCCTACATCCCTCCACTCCACTCTACTTCCCTCACTCCACCCTACATCCCTCCACTCCACCCTACTTCCCTCACTCCACCCTACATCCCTCCACTCCACCCTACATCCCTCCACTCCAGCCTACATCCCTCCACTCCAGCCTACTTCCCTCCACTCCACCCTACTTCCCCCCACTCCACCCTACTTCCCTCTACTACAGCCTACTTCCCTCCACTCCAGCCTACTTCACTCCACTCCACCCTACTTCCCTCCACTCCACCCTACTTCCCCCCACTCCACCCTACTTCCCTCTA
>OZ024748.1:24229471-24269471 GCA_964016885.1 Eledone cirrhosa
AAGCCGCGGGAATGCGAAAATACTTACAAGTGACATACGTACGCATCTAGTTATCTCTCTCTCTGTATATATATATATATATTAAGGGCCACTAGGAGAAGTAAATATTTATATTATATTTTTTAATGTATTTTAAAAAATTGATTGAATTTTACTTGTTCTGCTTATCTTAATATTAAAGTTCTGGTGTATCAAATTAATACCATTGAACAACCTTGAATCATAGACAACCTATGTATTTCTGGGGGTACCTAGTATCCCTGGACATATTAACTTCAATATATATATATATATATATATATATATATACACACACACGCACACTCACATCATCATCATCATCATCATCATTTTACGTCCGCTTGCAAGGGTTGGACGGGTCCTATTCAGCACAGCATCTCTCCACTTGTCACTTCGTCATCTCCTCCGTGAGTTTCAGCGATCTGAGGTCAGCTCTCACCACCTCCGCCCATGTTTTTCGTGGTCTACCTCTACTGCGTCTTCCTTAAATATATAGATAGATGATAGATAGATATATGTATGTATGTATATATACGTAAAAAAAAAAATATATATATATATATATATATATATATATATATATATATATATATATATATATATATATATATATATATATATATATATATATATATATATATATATATATATATATATATATACATATATATATCTGTGTGTGTGTGAGAGAGAGAGAGAGAGGGGGGGCGGAGGGCAGCGTATATGTATTTCTCTGTGGGTTGAAAAAGAGTGAACGATCAGGATTTGTTTCAGTTCGTGGAAAACTAGGTAAAAAAGCCACATGTTTACATGTCAAGTATATGTGTTTACACATTTGCGCAGCTTCGGCAAAACCTTGCATTGTTTCTCTGCAACATATGCACTTATCGTACATATATATCTCAGCTGCGTCATGCAGAATTTCATAGAACTAATTTATCAGGGGCTTACATTTTATTTACTCTGTCAAAATTGAGTTTCTTTTGGTGGTAATTGAAGTAATAAACATTAATGGAAGATGTGTAAAGGAGTGTAAAGGACGTATAACACTTGGTGGAATGGACCTCCGTTGGTTTCGACGATGGAGTGTATCAGTTGTTCGTTC
This sequence comes from Eledone cirrhosa, assembly GCA_964016885.1. Lineage (NCBI taxonomy): Eukaryota > Metazoa > Mollusca > Cephalopoda > Octopoda > Eledonidae > Eledone > Eledone cirrhosa. The sequence goes on from OZ024748.1 coordinate 24,230,598, forward strand.
AATCAATGGCACAATCTGCTCATGAAATTAGCGTATAAGTGGCTGCTGAGAATTCTACAGACACGAGTACCGTTATTGTAGTTCTCGGGAGGGTTCAGCTAGCCCTTTTGAATAACAGGTACGATCTATTTGAGTTGACTGAAACAACGTGAAAGAAAGAGTGTTTTGCTCAAGAACACAGTGTATTGAACCACTGGGTATTGAACTAAGTACCAAGCTATGCACCTGCATAGAAGTCACTACAATATCTATTATACAATATCTATTATACACCTGTTTCCAAATGAATCCAATACATATATATATATATATATATATATATATATATATATATATATATATATATATATATATATATATATACATGAGTGTGTGTGTGTGTATATGTATATATATATATATATATACAATAGACACACTCATGTATATTATATATATATATATATATATATATATATATATATACAATACACACATACTCATGTGTGTATATATATATGTATATATATATGTATATATATATATATATATATATATATATATATATATATATATATATATATAAATGGAATAGAATGAAACGAAATTTCATTTCTCACTCTACGGCAGTTACTTAAATGTAAGTATGTATGTATACGTACATACATATATGTATACAGACGTACAGTAGTATGTATATATATACATACATGCACACATATATATATATGCACGTATCGGTTTACCGAACATTTATTATAATGCTCAGCTGTTAATATGCATAAGGAAAGTATATACTTCCAGACGTTCAACCATCTGGCAGGAAGGTATACGATGCTGACGAGAGCTAATAAGCTTGAAACTAGTACATCGTTCCTGTGTCAGTGTTGAACAAAAAGGTGACGTGGTTGCCTAAACACTGTACGGCGTAATTAGGGCTGTTTGTTTGTTTACAAACAAACCGAGCATTATAAATAAATGTTCGGTAAACCGATACGTGCATATATATATATATGTGTGCATTTATGTATATATATACATACTACTGTACGTCTGTATACATATATGTATGTACGTACATACTTGCATATATATATATATATATATATATATATATATATATACACATGAGTGTGTGTGAGAAATTGTGAGAGAACCTCTCTGAGAATATTTTGTTCTCCATGATGATTCTAACTTGTCTGGCAACTCAATATTCTTGTTAAACCTGTGTTGGTAATTTGTCGGCCCCTTTTTTTATATCTCTTTCCATTTTCCTTTCGTTGGGTCTGTTTTTCATCTACCAAACCCGACCCGAAAAAGTATCTCGGAAAATACATTATATAAATATATGCACCACTTAGAGAACATTAGTCTACGACCTCTTTTATACCATAAACGTGGTTCTGTCCTTGCACGTAATTGTTTTTCACCGCTCCTATTAATGACGTATTATTCGTTTTTTCCCGTTCTTTGCCAGCGAACGTCACCATGAACCAAAGTATCGTCTTCCTGTCTTCCTCCGGTTGCAACGTTTTTTGAAATATCCAGTTCTGCGTTTACAGATTGACTTTGTTAGTTTCAGAAGATCCCGTTAAGGGTGAAAGCAGCGATTCTTTGCTTAAACTTTAATCTGTTATTTTAATAAATATTTGCTCTTCGGTTCTTATATATTTGATATATATTTTCCTTATCGAGCCCTCTCTGGATTTTAGTCTTCAATTTTATTATTATTACTATATATATATATATATATATATATATATATATATAATTTTATTTATATATGTATATGTGTGTGTACAGGTGCGTATATATTATTATTATAAACTGAAACTTCTTGAATCGTTACTCTGTTTCGCGTTGCCTCATATTCAAACAACTGAAGTGGTAAAGCAACGTGACAACATGTAAGAAAAAATATTCGTAAACACATCAAAATATTATTTGTCATCGAGAATTGATTGGTTGCTGAAAATATTTCAACAATAATTCACACATTCCTCTGTTCAACTGTCCTACATACAACAAGCCATATATTCTTTCTTCTACTGCAAAAGCCATCTTTTAAATGCACGAAGATAAGTAGGTGGTTATTTTGACTAATGTTTTGGTGTTGAGGAATAAATGAATGTATTTGTCTTGGTTTTCTTTCATGTTTTTGTTGTTGTTGTTTTTTTGTTTTTCTTTTTCTTTTCATTTGATTAACAAGTTTTAGAGGGAAATAAACTATTCTAACCAGTTGTCAGGAGGAAATCCCCCATAAATATCTATGAAAGAATCTGCATGAATTCATCGATTCCGAATATTTGTTCAAAATGGCAAATGGTTTTAATAGGATGTTGTACTTTTCCGAGGGAAAACGCTCACACCTCTTGGACCCATTGGTGCGGGTTCAATAACAGACCAATTAATTTTTAAAATGTTAAGGTTATCGCCCTTTTAATTCCAAATATGTTTGGATAGCGTAGTAGTGATGTGCCTTTGTAGGTGTCTTAATGAGAAACCTATAAACGGGATTTTCAATTAGTTTTTTTGTTTCACTGTTATTTGCAAGAAAGACCTTAACTTGAAAGATTTATGATTTAGAAACACATATACCGATGAAAAGGCCAGTATTAGAGTGGAAAAAATGTGTGCGTTCATGTCGGAAGTTTTACTTTTGTTTATACAACGAAATTTTAGTGCGACCCTAACTCACTTTAATGCTACTTCTATTAAAGGTCTTATGATATCTATTTTCTATTGGAAAATCCTTATTTATAAGGTTTAGGAAAATCCTAGCAACACCGGAATTAACATTTAAAGTTTACGGAGGATTATACCATGTAGCATTTAAATTCCTATTTTTGCGCATTAGTGTTGTTCTCTGAAGCCACTGTCTTTTAATTCATTATTACAATTTTGATCAACATAGTTCAATGTTTACACACCAGAGACTACACTGGATATGTAATTACTGGTATTATTAACTAAAACGTTAGAGATTATTGTAGGGTAGTTGAAATTTATATTAATATGCAGAAATTTGTCGTTTGATTTACAATAAGGACAGTATTTACCACTAAGACTTGAGTTACTCTATTACTAATGTACATTTTAGATGTTTTTTATGTGCTCTCTCTCTCTCTCTCTCTCTCTCTCTCTCTCTCACTCTCTCTCTCTCTCACTCACTCTCTCCTTCTCTGTGTGTGTATATATATATATATATATATATATGTGTGTGTGTGTGTGTGTGTGTGTGTGTTGAACTGTATTATTTTGGTGAGTTGTAAGCTGTTTACTTTTCGCACACACACACACACACACACACACACACACACACACACACACACATACATATATATATATATATATATATAGGAAAAGTAAATAACAACAACAAGGAGTACAGTTACGAAAGGTGTTAGGTATTAGGTTCGCGCTTGAGAGTGGGATATATATATATATATATATATATATATATATATATATATATATATATATATATATATATATATATATATATATATATATATATATATATATAAATTCATATATATATATGTATATATGTATGTAAATATTATACATACACATTCTTAACACAACTCCTGCAATATAATCAGTATATTATATATATATATATATATAGAGAGAGAGAGAGAGGGGGGAGAGAGAGGAGGGGTCTTATCAAATACTACCTTAAACTTAATCAGTTGTCATCTACACAGTCCCATATCGTGGAATTTGGAGAAAAACATGCACACACATAGACACACACACATATACACATAGACACATACACACACATAGTCACACACACATATACACATAGACACATACACACACATAGTCACACACACATATACACATAGACACACACGCATACACACACACACACACACATACACATAGACATACACACACATATACACATAGACACACACACACACACATAGACACACACACACACACATAGACACATACACATATACACATAGACACACACATAGACACACACACATATACACATAGACACATACACACACAGACACCCACACACATATACACACACATATACACATAGACACATACACACATAGACACACACACACACATATACATAGACACACACACACACATAGACACACACACATATACACATAGACACACACACACATAGACACACACACATATATACATAGAAACACACACACACACACATAGACACATACAAACGTGCACACATACGTGCATACACACACACACACATAGACACACACACACACACACACACACACACACACACACACACACACACACACACACACACACACACATACACATTCAACAGCCTGGTACAAGCAAGGCGCCTTAGTTACGCATGGTTTGAAAATGATGAACGGTTGACTGACAACAAACGTTGTTGTTGTTGTTGTTGTTGTTGTTGTTGTTGTTGTTGTTGTTGTTGTTGTTGTTGTTGCTGCTTTTGAGATGGAGAAATGGGAAGAGGAGGAGGAGGAGGGGGGCATGAGGAGGAGATCGAGGAGGAGGAAGAAGAGGAGGAGGGGAACGAGACAAGAACCTCACTAACGGTAACGATGTAAACCATTTCTAGAAGGACTACATCTACAACAACTACAACGTCAACAACAACTACTACTACAACGTCAACAACAACTACAACGTCAATAACAACGACCATAACGTCAATAACGTCAACAACAGCAACGACCATAACGTCAATAACGTCAACAACAACAATAACTACAACGTCAACACCACGATCATAACGTCAATAACGTCAACAACACCGACCATAACGTCAATAACGTCAACAACACCAACCATAACGTCAACAACACGACCATAACGTTAATAACGTCAACAACACGACCATAACGTCAACAACAACGACCATAACGTCAATAACGTCAACAACAACGACCACAACGTCAATAACACCGACCATAACGTCAATAACGTCAACAACAACGACCATAACGTCAACAACACCCTCCATAACGTCAATAACGTCAACAACAACATCCTGAACAACATTCGTACCAAAATAGTTACTCGACCTGCTAGAAATAATTTCCCTCAAATCTTAAATGAAGACACGTTGGATAATGTCCCTGCGTTCCCTGTACATTTCTAACAGAGTGTACCCTTGGTCATAGGTTTATCTGCTCGACCAGTGTTATCCTGAGGCTAAACAACAATCACATTTCTAACAGGGTGTACCTTTGATCATATGTCTGTCTGCTTGGTCAGTGTTGACCTGGGGTTAAACAACAACCAGCTATCTGAACAACAACAATCACAACATTTCTAACCAGAACAACAACAAACAGAAACTGAACAACAAAAACAATAATCAATAATAACAGACATAGAAACAACAACAACAACAACAACAACAGTAGTAACAACAACATCTAGTCAAATATCAGAATATGGACACATACCACAGCTAGAAGAACTGCAAGTAGGACAACAGTAGCAACTATAACTACAACACACAGCAGTAACAACAACAACACAACATCACATTAACAACAGCTTCAACTACAACACAAAACAACAACACCACCACACAACAACAACAACAACAACAACAACACAACCACAACAGCATCACACATCAACAACTGGAACTACAACAGGCAACAGCGACAACACACAACATTCCACAATAACAACACAACAACAGCATCACAAAAACAACAACTCACACCAACAACACAACAACAGCATCACAACAACACAACCAAAACAGCATCACAACAACACAACAATAACTACCTCAACTCACAACAACAACAGCATCACAAGAACAACAACTCACACCAACAACACAACAACAGCATCACAACAACAACACAACCAAAACAGCATCACAACAACACAACAACTACCTCAACTCACAACAACAACAGCATCACAACAACAACTCACACCAACAACACAACAGCATCACAACAACAACACAATCAAAACAGCATCACAACAACACAACAACAACTACCTCAACTCACAACAACAGCAGCATCACAACAACAACAACTCACACCAACAACACAACAACAGCATCACAACAACAACAACAAAACCAAAACAGCATCACAACAACACAACAACAACTACCTCAACTCACAACAACAGCATCACAACAACAACAACAACAACAACACCATCACAACAACAACAACTCACAACAACACAACAACAGCATCACAACAACTCACAACAACTCACAACAATAACAACAACAACAACAACTCACAACAACAACTCACAACAACAACAACAACAACAACAACAACTCACAACAACAACTCACAACAACAACAACAACAACAACAAGCCGTTAAACAATGAAGAATAGAAGGAAGAGAAAGGAATATGAAGGCATCTAATCTAGTTGTGTCAGATATTAGAAATGGCGCCAACTGGTTACATAATGGCGCCTGGCTGACGCTGTGAGGCTGAAAAACAGGCGTCCCGTCAGATATTAGGCACACAGAGACTAGACCAACTTGATTCAAGCACCGAAACAAATTAGAATTGAATAAATAATAACTTTATATTCTTTCAACCCAGATTTTTACCATCGTATTTTTTACTCATTTTGTTTTCCTCGGATATATTTCGATGTTTATTCATGTTATTTTTTTTAAATATATATATTTGAGAGAAAGAGCTGCGTATGCTTTAATACGACATTTTTGTCTTTCATTTTAAATAGAAAACATCTCTCTTTCCTTCTTACATACATAGATACGTGTGTGTGTGTGTGTCTGTATATATATATATATATGTATGTGTGTGTGTGTGTGTGTGTGTGTGTGTGTGTGTGTGTGTGTGTGTGTGTGTGTGTGTGTGTGTGTGTGTGTGTGTGCGCGCGCGTGTGCGTGTGCGTGTGTGTGTGCGTGTGCGTGTGTGCGTGCGTGTGTGTGTCTGTGTTATGGCTCAAAGAATTACACGAACAAGTAGGCAAAGTAGTTTTTATATCAAGAATGTTTGGTGTAAGGTGAAAATTTCATTAATAGTTACTTCAAGTTAAACATTCGTGATCTTCAGTGAGACAAGCTGCGTTATCGTTCTTTTAAATTCACATTAATTCTATAATCTATTCGGATAAGAATTCGGATAAGAGTGTTATAACCTTTCCGTCTTCATCTTCACGTTGATCATACATTGTATGTTGGTTATTGATCCATATATATATATATACCTTCATACTGGAGTTTGGTTTACAATGAGAAGAGTATTTACTAATACTTAACACTATAGTTACTATACTACTAAACCATAATTTATGTACCGTATTTCCCAGCGCAGAAGACGCTCTCTGCTCTCTGAGTTCAAATCCCACCGTGGTCAGCTTTGCCTTTCATCCATTCGAGATCAATAGAAAAAAAGTACCAGTCAATTATTCAGATCGATCCAGCCTCTGTATCTCTTTCTCACTTCATTTCTGGAAGAATTCTACTGTACTCAGATCTGGAGAGGGGATGGGCTCATGGTGCCCTTACGACTCCCTCAGGAGATAGGGGTCCATAACATACCATATTAAATATCAGTCATGGGCAACCTGCGACCCTCGAAGCTTTCTGAATGGTTCACCTAAGTCACTTAAGTGAAATCTTTCTGATTTTTTTTACCCCAACTATTCAGTAGTAATTTCTCTTTCTATCATTTTTACGATCGAGGAAAACAACGTGGACGAATTCTGAAGAAACAAATCAAAACAACCTGAGTTACCGCCCTTTTTTAATGTGGGCACGAATGTAAATTAGCGATTGCGGCCCGCCTGATGATGAGCCATATCTCATGCGGCCCACTTCTCAAAAAAGGTTGCCCGTGCTTGTTATATATGGTCAAATTAATGATGACCCAAACATTGTGGAATAAACGGCACAATATTTGTGACGATCCCCTATTGAATATTAGATTACCTACTTTTGTGGACATTACGGAATATTTTTTTGTTTCGTTTTTTTTTTCCAATAAAGACTCGATTGTATGCATTATTCGAATGTCCTTGGATCAACTTTTATCTATCTTTGATCAATTGTTGGATAGCAATTAATAACTAGGCACACCTGATCTATCAATAGACAAACGTATTTTTGATTGTACAATTTAATTTAATTCGCATCACTTTATTAATTATAGAAGGTATTCTTAACTGGTGTTTATTCAAATACGAAGTTAAAAAGAATCTTAAATTGATATTATCCAGAATCCATTAGTCACACAAAGAAATTAAACACACAAAAGCGCGTGACCAAAGGTTTTGGGTGTTGGACTAACGATCCTGATGTCATGTGTTCGATACTTGGACCGTGTAACACGTTTTGCTCTTGAACGAAAACTTCATGCCACGATGCACCAGTTCACTCAGCTGAGTGTTAAACCTGCAATGAACTGGCGTCCTGTCCAGGGGTAAATCTTGTACTCTCAGTAACGTAATGCCAATGAATCTACGATGAGCCTCCCGCCCGAGGACTGACTTTCACATGTTAATTCATGAATATTCTAAATCAGTCAACTGATCGGTTGTAATAACTCAACATATAATTCTGTAAATGATATTCAGTTTTTTAATCGATTGATAGATAAATTTTACGATAAAATATTCGATTTTTGAATATTAATAAATAGTTGAGTTAAATAACTTTATCTATTAAATAGCCCTACCTATTTGAGCTATAACCTATAATAGCTGTGAGGAAAACTATGGATGTGTGTGTGTGTGTGTGTGTGTGTGTGTATGTGTGAGAGAGAATGTATGCATGGGTGTCTGTGTTTGAGTGAGTGTTTGCGTATGTGAGAGAGAGTGTGTGTGAGAATGTCTGTGGTTGAGTGTGTGTGTGTGTGTGTGAGAATGTCTGTGATTGAGTGTGTGTGTGTGTATGTTTGTGTGTGTATGTTTTTATGTGTATATGTGTGTGTGTGTGAGAATGTCTGTGGTTGAGTGTGTGTGTGTGTGTGTATGTTTGTGTGTGTATCTTTGTATGTGTATGTGTGTGTGTGTGTGTGTGTGTGAGAATGTCTGTGGTTGAGTGTGTGTGTGTGTGTGTGTGTGTGTGTGTGTGTGTGTGTGTGTGTGTGTGTGTGTGTACTCACGCGAGGAGCCTGGTGGGTATTTAAACATTTACAGTCATGAGAATATTTAAGATATGTCAGTTATATAATACACTTTTAGAAGCAAAAATTTCGCAAAACATAATAACTATACATATCTCTTTTCTTTGCCAAAATAAATTAATAAATAATTGCTGAATTTATAATATCTACCGATATTTAAATCATTAGTGGTTATTGAACAGCTATATAGTATACTTTTAATAGCTAAAATTTGGCACAGCGTAACTCCATGCACTTTTTTTGCGAAAATGAAATAGTAAATAATTGGTGAAATTATAAAACCGTCAATGGATATTTAGATAGGAATATGATACAAAATATTCTCATATCAAATATTGCTCTCTCTCTAGAAATATGTTTTAAGCGACGATGATTGATAACCTTTTTAATTACAGTTAATCTAGGGTAAGAATTTTATTTTTCTCTCTCATAATGTTTTCATAACAAATTAAATGTTTGTGAGACCTCATCCAACTGGTAGATATTAAAAACATATCAATACTGCTGTTAATCTAGGATAATTTAGTACTTAGACAAAACTAATTACTTCCCTTCAGTTAAATTATTTCGTATTCAAATTCAAAATGTTTTGCTTTGGAATTTTTCCCTACTGGACTTTTCGAAATCGTTGTCATCCTTTCTATAAATACGAATGCTTTTAACCTCCAGCAGTTTCTGAAGAAAAATCTATGATTTGAAACAAAAATATTTGTGTGACTTCCCCCCCCCCCCCCCTCTCTCTCTCTGGTCTGTCGACTAAAGGTCAAGACCCTTTTTCACGAAACCCTATCATCGACACAGACGGACGACTTCACTAATCTCAGTCGCCAGCAATCACAGTAGACGCCAAGCTCTGGCCAGTTCAACACCCTCGACTCCTTTGTGGACACTTGCCGACGTACTGTGAACCGGTTCCGTTACCACAAGGGTTCTTGTCATACTAACCTCATTCGGGCCAAGCTCTCCACTCTTCGCCGCCTACGGCATCGTCTTTGGAATAACGTTACTCGATAAAGTACGTAACTCTAAAATCAGTGAGTCGTTCTAGGTGGAGCTGCGACTTCTCCGAATTAGAGACCACAGTTTCGATATTGTGGTCACGTGGTTAGAATATCTCATGAAAGAATCGCTGGACAGATTTTACGGGCAAAGTCAAGCGGAGGAAACTAGAGGTAGACCACGAGCAAGATGGTTGGATAACCTCCACGTGCTCGGTTGGTTTCGCTTGGGCATCCATCCGGATCGTTTGGAGACGATTGCTTCTGATATGACCCTCTGGAAGGGATGTCTGAGGACCCACGATCTTCTCAAGAAGAAGAAGAAGAAGAAGAAGAAGAAGAAGAAGAAGAAGAGTTTTAGGAGGTGGGGCAGGATTGGAAATGATTTTGTCTTGCTAGCCAATGAGAATATAAAATGAGATCTTACAAAAATACACACAGCTCGCTTTTTTGTTTTGTTATATTTAATTAAGATTTTCACTTAAACATTTAACATAGAATAAAATCAACGCTTTTCACCGACGATGTAAAAAATAATCAAAAAGAGCAAGTGTTTCTTAATAGTATAACATTGGTTAATTACGTTAATAAGAAATATTTCTTGAGCTAAGTCATAGCGTGTCAAAAATTCAACACTGAATAACACATATTAACTAATTAGAATAGTAAAAATAGCACAAAGATTGTGCTACCCAAAGATTGGAAGGTTAAGGAGAAATTTTGTATGTAATGTAACAACATATTGAATGTACAGAATATATAGAAAGAATCTGGATGGCTAACGTTCTGTGGTGGAAGGATTGATGACGTAGTGGTTAATGTGGAGTCTGGGTAGGGGTCGACAAAATAAATATGGGTAGTGAGAGGAATAGAAACGAGTTGTAAGAGCCTGCGTGAATGTAACACGGAAATAACCAGTTCCGAAGTGCAAAGACCATTGTGGTAGTGGTATAACTGGGAATGAGGGGCAACAGAACTCCTGTGGATCAAAGGCTGGAGTGCATTTGTGAGCGATTTTATAACAATCAGTCGAATAAGCCTTTCTTTGGATGCTGTGTAGAGGGTTATTGAGTGTAACAACAGTACCAGTCCCGAGGAGCAGTAAATCTCTGCGGATCTCACCTAAACTTTATAGTTAAAAGAGTTTGAAATAGCTACTGATCCCCACGAGAAAGGTCAGTCTTTGTGATACACATGTTGATATGTTTAATATGTGTGTTTACCAGGAGAGATCCTCTGTGATGTTAAGACCCAGCGTTTGTAGTTGGCGCCTGTTGCATGCTGGTCATGTTTAGGAGTTAGTGAGGTGTGATAATGTTTTCTTTATATTTTTGTTTTTCTGCTGTTAAATGAGACAAACCCGACACGACCCCACCTCCTCTTCTCACACCATTGGTCGATGTTGTTGGGGTTTATAGCCGTATCAAGGATGCCGTATCAACATTCACGGATTTGATGTGAGGTGTCTTAGCAGCACGTGGATAACGACGTTTGGGGTATTTCGAAACGAAATATACACATATACACAAACACACACTCACTCACTCACACACACACACATACTCACACATACACACACACTCACACATACACACACACACACACACACACACACTCACTCAACACACACACACACACACTCACACACATACAGAGAAATCAATAACACACACACCCTATTACTTAGCTGCTTCACCTCTTTTATGAATGCTAATCAATTATCTTCAATTCTCGCGGCCCGGTCAATGTTCTGTTGTCGGTCAAATTAATCGATTTTCTTCTCTTTTCTTTCTCTTTCTCTCTCTCTCCTTTCTTTCTTTGTTAATCTCTATCTGTCTGTGTGTCGCCCATCTTTTCTGAAGTCAATCAATGTCTTTCAACACTGTAAATGGCTGGAATGTTGACTGACCAGTCGGCTACGATTGACCGCTAACTTCGCTCTACCCATCCTTCAACCCAACCACCACCACTACACCACCACCACCACATCACACCACCACCACACCACCCCAACACCACCATCCTACCACAACCACCCACCATCACCACCACCACCACCACCACCACCACCGCCACCACCACAGCACCCCAACACCACCATCCTACCACACCACCACCACCACCACACCACCATCACCGTCACCCCCATCAATACCCCATCACCACCACACTACCCCGCCACCACACTTCTGTATAGCCTTACTCCTATTAAAAATCATTCATCTGAAAAGATTTCAGTCGAATCATCAAAGAATGCCGCCTTCGTGTTCCGGTTGAGTGAAAAGGAAGCAACGGTCGTCGTAAAAGTTTCTCTGGCTAAGAATGACCTTGAAACATGTCGTCCAAAGCCTTACCAACCACTGACCACAGCACTAGTGACCAATACCATCACCACCACGAACCATCAGCACCACCAGCACCACCATTACCACACCACCACACCACCACCACCAGCACTACCAACACCACCACCACCACCACCACCACCACCACCACCACCATTACCACACCACCACCACCACCACCACAACCATTACCATCACCACCACCAGCACCACCAGCGCCACCATTACCACACCACCACCACCATTACCACACCACCATCACACCACCAGCACCACCACCACCACACCACCACACCACACCACACCACCACCACCACCACCACACCACCACACCACACCACAACCACCACCATTACCACACCACCACACCACCACCATTACCACACCACCACCATTACCACACCACACCACCACACCACCACACCCACACCACCACACCACCACCACACCACACCACCACCACCATTACCATACCACCACACCACCACCACACCACACCACCACCACCATTACCATACCACCACACCACACCACCACACCACCACACCACCACCACCACCACCATTACCACACCACCACCACCACCATTACCACCACACCACCACACCACCACTACCACACCACCACACCACCACACCACCACACCACCACCACCATTACCACACCACCACCTCCACCACCATTACCACACCACCACCATACCACCATCACACCACCACCACACCACCACCATTACCACTACGCCACCAATTTACAATAGTAATTCGGAGTTGAATACACCAAGATCGTTTCTCCAAATGACCACCGGACATTAGCACATTATTCCTCCACAGCGCCTCCGCCATCACTACACTACTACCACATTCCCAACAACCACCGCCACAATTACCACCACCACCACAACTAGCACCATCATCACCATCATCACCACTACCACCACCACAACTACCACCATCACCACCATCACCATCACCACCACTACAAACATTACTACCTTATATACCTCTCCCCCCCACTCTACCTCACTTATGTCCAGACTAACAGCTAAGTCAACCACCTCCCTAGGTCCCCCCCCCCCCCCACCCTCTCACATGTCACCTACCGTAACTAACCAGCTCCCACCACCACCACATTCCTGTCCTTCCTTCCGCAAGACCCCTCCTCATCAAATTCATCTCCAAACAAACCTTGTCATTTGCAAGATACACAACTACTACCAGCAATATCACCCCACCTCACACCACTGGTACCCACACAACAAGCACTACTATCCTCCACTCCACCCCACTGGTACCCACACGACAAGCACTACTATTCTCCACCCCACCCACCCCACTGGTACCCACACAACAAGCACTACTATCCACCCCACCCCACTGGTACCCACACAACAAGCACTACTATCCTCCACCCCACCCCACTGGTACCCACACAACAAGCACTACTATCCTCCACCCCACCCCACTGGTACCCACACAACAAGCACTACTATCCACCCCACCCCACTGGTACCCACACAACAAGCACTACTATCCTCCACTCCACCCCACTGGTACCCACACGACAAGCACTACTATTCTCCACCCCACCCCACCCCACTGGTACCCACACAACAAGCACTACTATTCTCCACCCCACCCACCCCACTGGTACCCACACAACAAGCACTACTATCCTCTACCCCACCCCACTGGTACCCACACAACAAGCACTACTATCCTCCACCCCACCCCACTGGTACCCACACAACAAGCACTACTATCCACCCCACCCCACTGGTACCCACACAACAAGCACTACTATCCTCCACCCCACTGGTACCCACACAACAAGCACTACTATCCACCCCACCCCACTGGTACCCACACAACAAGCACTACTATCCACCCCATCCCAATCATCAGTGCCACCACAACTATCACCACTGTACAACTAAACACAGACACAGCTTCTCTAAACAAGAAGGAATACTCGTCTCATTGTCTTTGAAAAAAAAAACGAAACGACACATTTCCCAATGTAATCCGGAGTCTGAAGGACGACTAGATGGAATGGTCATGGCTGGAATGTATTGATCTATTTGATCAGGGCTAATTTGAATGGGTTAAACAAAGACAATAATATCTTGAGCCCTAGCTGGTCAGAGAGCACTCGCCCACCCCCACCTCGACTTCCATCGTTTGGGTAGCGAGCTTTCAGTACCCTTTTGGAATTACACACCACACAATATATGTTTTCTTCTTCGACCACTTATTCCTGGGAGGGTCGTGAGGGCTGAGTCCTGAAGCACGTCTTCCAGCCCATATTTATCTACCTATATCTATATTAAACAAATAGTTTATCGCTCTGCATGGCTGGATACAATAAATGTAATCTGAGTTTTTCGAATATTAATGATAATATTCGATTCGTTTGCAATTATGCAAACAACCTCTTTAAAGCCATGTCCGCAGAATGACTCCATCATTCTTAATCTTGTGTTGGCATGTAAACAGAACTGCAGACAGTATACTGCTTACCTGCCAACTGCCAGAGCTAGTGAAAAGGTATGATATTTTCTAAAATATACAGTGACTGATCGATCTGATTTGCATATTAGCAGACTGCCTGATCAGTCAGATCTGCATATCAGCAGACCGACTGATCAGCCAGATTTGCATATCAGCAGATAGGCCAGTCAGTTTCATGTATACGAGCGATTAATGGCCGGCTTTGCCATAAACAAATAACAAACAAATATATATATATATATATATATATAAATTAATAAAGTAATGAATAAACAAAGAAACAGTTCTTTATATCAAAAAAATTCATCATTTTACGATCGTTTCTAGGATATATATATATATATATATACATATATAAATTTGATTAAAATAACAGGAGGCCGGATTGGTTTTATCCCTTTAAAGTTTTACTGTTGCAAAAAAAAACAAAAAAACTATATATATTTCAATAGCCTAGTTACGTAAGATAAGATCTTGGCGACATCATCAGGTTCGGATTGCATCGTAACTACTCAATCTGTAAAGGAAATTGCGACACAGACAAACAGTGAATAGAGACAAGGGAAAATATTTGATTTGGAGATGGCTTGCGAAATCGGTGTTATTGTTTCGGCAGACAACTGCTGAAACAATAACACCGATTTCGCAAGTGTAATCTGGGATGCTTCAGGATGTTGAGTGCTTACCTCAGGATACTTTGAGATCTACTAATTACAATGCTCTAACTGGACGTCTACATGCATATTATTTAGCTTTATTTACATTTTAACAACAAATTAGCTTGAAATTATACATACAGAGGTCACACCCCTTAGATATAGATGCATTTTCATAAGGAAAAGCATGAGAAAGTTTATGCTAAGAAAGGGAGTATTCAATATTCTTATTTTTAAGCAACTTATGAAAATGCATCTATACCTAAGGGCTGTGACCACTGTACCACAGAGATTCTTCACATCATAGACAATAGACAAATAATTATAAATAAACGCTCGGAGATTTTTAGTTCTTGTCTTCACAAATTCAGCAAAACTTTTCATAGGTTATTTAGTCAAAATTTAAATAAAGCTAAATAGACTATGAAATAACCAATATAGTTGTATATAGTTTCAAGCTAATTTGTTGTTAAAATGTAAACAAAGCTAAATAGACTATGAAATAAGTAATATAATTGTTTCTAGTTTAGGCACAAGGCCAGCAATTACCCAGTACATTACTGGTACTTTATTTTATCGACCCCGTAAGGATGAAAGGCAAAGTTAACCTCGGCGGGATTTGAACTCAGACTGTAAAGGGACGTAACTATGCTAGAAAGCATGGCGTCCGACCCACTACCGATACTGCTTCATTATAACTTTAACATCTAGCTTACATATTAAATAGTATCTAAGTGAATTAAATCTAACATAAAATGATAAAGTAAGCTACAATACATACATCATTTCCTTTGAACTAATTGTTTAATCCGGTAACATGATACCCTAGTCAGTTCAAAAAAATAGCAACCCCAAACTGTTAAGTAGTTTTCCACTCATATAATATTTACTAAATTTACAATTGTAAAAATAAACAAAGATGAATACGAAATTAGTAACTTAAATTTTTTCTTTATTATATAGTTACATTGTTGGATTGGCAGTATCGGTAGAGGGTCGGACGTCATGCGTTGACGCATAGAGTTATGGCCCTTGCCATTCTGAGTTCAAATCCCGCCGAGGTTAACTTTGCCTTTCATCCTTACGGGGTCGATAAAATAAAGTACTAGTAATGTACTGGGTAATTGTTGGCCTTGTGCCTAAAGTAGAAACAATTATAACTTTAGTATATTTGAATAAAATTTTAAATTTCTATAATTTTGATTAGTATCTAATTTAATCTAACAAAAGTGATAAATTAAATAGACTAACAGTCCATACTTGTTTTCTTTTTATTTATTTGACCAATCCGGTTACCTCATACTTTAGCCAGTTCAAAAACGCCAACACCAACTGTAATATTTTTCCCACTCATATAATATCTTGTGTCGAGGTCTTTTCCAGGTATGTGTTTGCCGGTCGGTGAACTGAATAGCTCGTCTGACCGCCTGCATATCAAATGATATCTATATCATCTGTGGATTTTATCTGAAGAGAACATGTTTTGACTTATGCTATACATAAGCCATTCATCTTCGAAATACGTAGAATAAAATAAATAGGGATGGACTAAAGTAAATGTCTTTTTTGTTTATTATTATATATTGAGTTCAAATCCCGCCGAGGTTAACTTTGCCTTTCATCCTTACGGGGTCGATAAAATAAAGTACCAGTAATGCACTGGGTATTTGCTGGCCTTGTGCTTAAAAGTAGAAACAATTATTATATATATATAACAAAGAGGGCGTGGTAAGATACTAGATGGCCCATAACGCACCTGAGTACTCAATACTTAGGGTAGTAGTGGGATAATATAAAAATAGTCAGGAGCCCGACGGCTGAGCTCCGGCTGTTTCGACAGCAAGATCCGGATCTAGCTGTCGAAACGGCCGGAGCTCAGCCCTCAGGGTCCTGTTTCTTTTCATATATATAGGGAAAGTGAATGATGGAGAAAGAGCGAAATAGGTAGGCGGTAGGCGAAAGATAGATAGATAGATAGATAGATAGATATATTTCTTTATTTACCATAAAGGCATAAGAAGAAGGGACAAATACAAAGGGGGAGTTTACATAAAACCGAGTAAAAAGGGTATAAAATGAAAATAATCGAAAACAACCTCAAAAGGGAGGGGACGTGATGGGGGTTGCACACACCCCCGAAAAAGTGTGCAATCCTTTTCCCGGGGAGCACATGGAGAAGGTGCTCCCTTCTCCTTCACTTCTTTACCTACAGGATGGTATACAGAGAAGGCCCATTTACATGAGCCATTCTCGCCCCTATAACCCACCTTTCATAAAACTGCCTGTAGCCAAGCACCTCTCTCTCCATTCTTATCCTTCTTCCGAAGTGATATCGGAAGAAGTAGACCAGACTATGGCCAGAGAGGAAGTTGCCTGACCTCAGACCTTTCAATCGTGTCCACCAAACAACCTCTTTCAACATGGCTATTACGCACAGAAAAACCGCCTTTGCTTCCTTTGTGAAGAGGGGAGGCGGCTTGATTGTCATCACGGACTCGGCGGTCAATCGAATCGGCGCCACCCGCGACAGCAGTCGTTCGGCGTAGCCCCACAGATCAGCCACGCCCGGACATTGCACCAATGCGTGCGCAACGGTTTCTTCGTGACGCACGCATCTAGGGCAAATCTTTTTCGAGGGATCCCTGCCCGGGCGCCCGTGTCTGTAGAGCCTTTCTCGAACGGGTAGAGCCCCCCGGTAGCACTGCCAGGCTAATGACTTCTGGAAGTTGTCCATTGGTCCTGGGCCGAAAGTCCTACCGAACAGGCTGGCCAGCTCGTCCTCTTCCATGTCCAGCGACTCTCCAAGGGTGTCATCGCCCCTGCTAGCCACCAGCCCTCTATAGAATGACGAGGTGGATTCTCCACCGATGGCCAGGTCCGCTTGCCAGAGAGCCCTGAGCGCCTGGGCACACTCAGTGTGCCAGTCTCCCAGTTTTCCGGATCTTTGCTTGACCCAGGACTGCAGCTCGGTGAGCGAGACGAGTCTCGGAAAGGCTCGTTTCACGAACGGAGCCCACACCGGTTGACCAGTGAGGAATACATGTAGGTGCCGTAGCCTTAATGCGTGCCTACGCATCATCAACCACGGCATCCCCAGCCCTCCTTTCGAAGGTTGTTGGCAGCAGATGGATCTTCTCACCATAGGAGGGCGCTTCTTCCAAAGAAATTGAAAGAGCATGCGTTCCATGGTGGTGAGTGTTTCCTTAGGGCAAGGCACGACAGTCAGGCGGTAGTAGGTGACGGACGCTATGTAAATGTTCGCCACCTCCGCCCGACCTTTTATGGACAGCTTACACTTGGCCCGTTTCTGGGTTAGTGCAAACACCTTGTTCGTAACCTCACCCCAGTTCTTTTCCACCTGGAGGTCCGGTCCAAACCAGACCCCAAGCACCTTCACCGGGCCCCCCGTCCAGTGTCCGACGACACCGTCGGGAGGCATCGGTCTGCCTCTCCACGTTCCGAGTTGCAGCTCGATGGATTTTTCCCGGTTCAGTTTCGCTCCTGACAACCTTTCGTATTCCTCCAGTAAGGTACCGATCGCCTCGATCTCCGAGTCGGTCGATACCATTACTGTTACGTCATCGGCGTAGGCCGACACCGCTTTGCTCAATTCCAGGGGGATACCCTGCAACAACTCCAACTTCCTCAGTAAAGGCTCGAGAGTCAATACGTACAGAAGGGAGGAGAGAGGGCAATCCTGTCGAATGGATCGTGTGATTTCGAACGGCTTCGAAAGGTAGCCGTTCACCTTGATCCTAGAACAGATGAGGTTGCTATGTAAGGCAGTGATCCAGCCTCTGAAAACAGGACCGAACCCAGCCGCCGCTAGCACCGCATCCAGGTAACCATGGTCGACCCTATCGATCGCCTTAGACTGATCCAAGTTGATCAGGGCCCCACCGAAGCCGGGTTTGTTGCCAACCCTCTCTATGATGTATCGCATGAGGTGGAGGTTGTCGCGAATGGACCTGGATAGGATAGCACATGTCTGCGCATCTCCCACCAGGCCACCCACGACAAGCGCCAACCTCTTTGCTAACACCTTGGCCAAAATCTTTAACTCTGTGTTTAGCAGGGTTATGGGCCGAAAATTATTTATACTATCCCCCTTGTTCTCGTCCTTCCTCACCAGCGAGACTACGTCCTTGGCTACAGAACAAACAATTCTCCCGTTCTGTTGCCAATTGCAGTAGACTGCTTCGAGGAGTTCGGAGAAGACCGGCATTGCTAAATAAAGTTCGTAACGTATACCATCGAGACCTGGAGATTTGCGTCTGCTGCATTGGCTCAGCGCATCCCCGATCTCATCAGCCGAGATTGGTCCTTCGCAGGACTCTGCCTCTTTGCTCGAGAGACGCGGCAGGCCGTCGAGGTATGGACCGAAATCCACGTCCCCGTCCGGACCTTCGCCTCCCCCGAACTATCGGGCAAAGTGCCTTTGAAAGGCCTCGCACATCTGCTTAGGCTCCCGGATCTGCCGTCCATCCTCGTCTTGCAAAGACCGGATGGTGGATCGATTTCCACTCTTAGCTTCTGTCACGCGGGCTCAGCCAACGGCTTTGGCCCCCTCATTACCTAGAGCACGTATTTTACTTCGAATGACGCAGCCTTCGTGCTTTGCATCGAAAAACTGGCTCAAGGCCGTCCTCGATGCCAGCATTCTGGCCACATCTTCGCTCTTGATTGCCTCTTCTAATTTACCTGTTAATTCTTTCTCGTTCCTATTCCTATCGGCGGCTAACATCTTGCTATAACTTATTGATTCTGTTCTAATCTCTCTTTTGAGAGATGCCCACCATTGGTTGTTGACGATTGCACCCGTCAACCTCTCCTTAACTAATCTGCTAATCTGGTTTCTGTAAGTCTCTTTTGCTGGTAAAGACAAATTAAGTTTCCAGTAACCGGGACCCTGTCTATGTGTTTTCTCGAGATTGACTACGCAGGTCACTAATTTGTGATCTGTATAGCCAACCGTGAGCATTTCTGGACAGCTTAATATGTCTCTATCCTTACTTCTAACTAAGAATCTATCTAAGTACGATCTAGATTGACCACTGTGGTTTCTCCATGTCCAGGTAGGCACAGTTGGAAAATCTAGTCGATATCTATCGACCAAGTTAAAACGGTCGAGTAACCCCTTGAGGCTGTTACACGCCCCTCTATTAGGACATGCTCCTGCATAGTCCCAACGTGCATCTAGGATGTCATTCCAATCCCCCGCTAGAAGCAAGGAACGCGACGTTCCCAGAAAAGTCTCCAGACGCTGGAAGAAGTCGGGTCGTTCAGCTCCGAAAGGGGAGTAGACGGCGACAAGTCTCAAGGCCGCACCTTCACTACTGCCAACGTCTAGCACCAACAAACGACCCTCCGGGTCCGAGTGAACAACCTGTACGGCGAGACCCAGGTGTTTTTCCAGCAGTACGACAACCCCACCCCCACCTCCAGGTTGACAGAGAGATGCATGCACCTCAAAGTCATCGAAGGTAGGGGCCAGCTGCCGCACGACGCTGATTCGAGTCTTACAGATAACCATTACATTTATACCACGTGACCTGAGGTCATTTAGAAGCTTTGCTTGCTTCCAAGTTGAGCCCAGGCCACGTGCATTCAAACACCCTACTCTTAACACATCCATGTGGGCGGCAAAGCCAAAGGAGAGTGTAGAGACCTACCTTTCTGCTTCCCGGGGTTCAGGTCGCACGACTTCCATGGGGTCGGGGGTGTTGGGTGAAGGGGTGTCTTGTGGTGGTGTGGGGTCGTCAGTGTGTGGTGGGGTGGGGGTGTTTGGAGTTGTGTTGGGGAGGGGAAGGAGAGGGGGAAAGCTTTTTAGTAGGACGCGGTTTATGGGTTTGACAGAGGGTGGTCCTACGTCCTCCTTAAAATCCTTTTTTAGTTTTTGGTAAAGGTTCATTGGGATCTTTATTAATTTTAAATGTAGGTAGTTTTCTGAAGAAACAAAGTTTACCCCTTCGGTTTGTACCGAAGGGTTATTGTTTATGAGTTCATTTAATTTATTATTGTTTCTGTTGATGTAAGTATAGTGTAATGTCTTTTTTTCGGATGGTGTGAGTGTTTCGAAGAGGGGAGGGGCAGGTTTGGTTTTGTTTGTTGCTGGAGGGGTGTTTTGTGTTTTGTTGGATTGTGTTGACATTTGGGTAGGGGTTGTTTGGCCTTGTGTGTTTTGCACATGTTTTCTTTTTTTCCTTTTAATCTGTCTGAAGGACTCCGTTTCTTCCTCCGAATTCGTTGGGTTATCTTCAGTGTTGGAGGGAAGAGGTATGTTTGCTGGTAATGTTTCCGTGGTTTTCTTTGTGGGGGAGATGGATGTCACTATGTTAGACTGTGTTGTGTGTTGTGGCTGCGGTAGTTGTGTTGTTTTATTGAGTGAGGGGTTGGGTGGGACTGTGTTTTGTTTTTGGGTAATGTGTTGTGTCTGTTTGTGTTGTGGTGGTGGTGTAGTTTTACTGAGAGACGGGTTGGGTGGGACTGAGTTTTGTTGTTTGTTTATCTTCTGTGGTGGTGGTGGAGCTGCTGTTGGTAGCAGGGTTTTCTTCTTGTTGAGTTGGGGACAAGCCGCCTTCAGGTGCCCTCTGCCTGCACAGATATGACAGGACGGCCTTCTCCCCTCCACGCTAATGTTTATATACCCGCGGCCCTCTAATAGGATTCTGTCGGGTATTTGGGCAATGCGTTCAGGCTTCATTTGCACTACAAGTTCTATACCTGTTCCACTGAACGCATTGCCTGTGGTTTTCCCAATGGAAATCACGTTGTCATTCACTGTATCGATGAAGCCAGCTATGAGCCAGCAGTAGTCCACATCTGGCATCATCGCATCTAGCCATATGCGCTGATTTCTTTTACACATATAAGATGGATAAAAGGTAAAATTTGTCGAACGAATCGGCGACAAAGCATATTTTTTTGCCGCTGATTCGTTCTTCATAATAATCGCTAGGCTTCCATACAGTCTGTCTCTTCTTATGAAAGTGGTTTCATTAAGTACTTCTGTAAGTACTGCTTTAATTTCTGCTTGTGTTGGTTGTTGAGGTTTTTTAGAGATGTTGTTGATGGTGCGGAAAACGACCGTCCG
Organism: Eledone cirrhosa; assembly: GCA_964016885.1. Classification (NCBI taxonomy): domain Eukaryota; kingdom Metazoa; phylum Mollusca; class Cephalopoda; order Octopoda; family Eledonidae; genus Eledone; species Eledone cirrhosa. The sequence continues at coordinate 24,253,317 of OZ024748.1, forward strand.
ACTTTCAATATCTTTGGTGAGTTCTTGAGGCATTTTTACCGATAAGGTACCATTTTCCCCTTGAGTTATGTATTGTTTGGCGTTTTTAATTCTTTGTGCTACATCTGAAATATTTTCAGGTATATATGTTAAAGATTTCTTTGTTGTTTGTGCAAATGAAATATTATTGGTGTTGACTTTGTCGTCTGCTTTGCTTTCTGTTACGATGTTGTTTTCAAATGTTATTTTTGTGTTTGTTGTGTCTTTGTTTGTGGTATTAATATTGTCATGCAATTTTTTCAAATTTTTTTTGTTGTTGGAATCAATGTCCAGATTTGTGTTTTCGTCATTTTTCTTCGCACATTCGTCTGTTTTTCTTTCATTTTTTCTTTCCTTCTCTATGACGTTAGTTGGGAAGGAATGGGGGGGGACTAAAGCGTGCGAGCTTACAACTCTTACCTCTGTCCCACCACCACTATTTTCGTTAGCTTCGTTTAACATTTCTGTCAGACGATTGAAATTTTATGCCACAAAATTTTTAAAAACAGGTTTTTCACCCCTGGGAGGGGCGAAGATGAGCTGACCCACCGCCTGAGAGTTCAGACGGGGGGTCAAGCTACACAATAGTATCAAAATTAAAATTGAACTTACAAAATTTCCGCAATAAATTGGAACAAAACTTCTGCGCGAAGTGAATTACATCTACGCTGTAGAACAGACGACAGCTAGATTAATAGATAGATAGATAGATATATAGATAGATAGATAGATAGATAGATAGATAGATAGATAGATAGATAGATAGATAGATAGATAGATAGATAGATAGATTTCTTTATTTACCATAAAGGCATAAAAAGAAGGGACAAATACAAAGGGGGAGTTTACATACAATCGAGTAAAAAGGGTATAACATGAAAATAAGCGAAAATAACCTCAAAAGGGAGCGGACGTGATGGGGGTTGCACACACCCCCGAAAAAGTGTGCAATCCTTTGCCCGGGGAGCACATAGAGAATGTGCTCCCTTCTCCTTTACTTCTTTACCTACAGGATGGTATACAGAGAAGGCCCATTTACACGAGCCATTCTCGCCACTATCACCCACCTTTCATAAAACTGCCTGTGGCCAAGCACCTCTCTCTCCATTCTTATCTTTCTTCCGAAGTGATATCGGAAGAAGTAGACCAGACTATGGCCAGAGAGGAAGTTGCCTGACCTCAGACCTTTCAATCGTGTCCACCAAACAACCTCTTTCAACATGGCTATTACGCACAGAAAAACCGCCTTTGCTTCCTTTGTGAAGAGGGGAGTCGGTTTGATTGTCATCACTAACTCGGCGGTCAATTGAATCGGCGCCACCCGCGACAGCAGTCGTTCGGCGTAGCCCCACAGATCAGCCACGCCCGGACATTGCACCAATGCGTGCGCAACGGTTTCTTCGTGACGCACGCATCTAGGGCAAATCTATTTTGAGGGATCCCTGCCCGGGCGCCCGTGTCTGTAGAGCCTCTCTCGAACGGGTAGAGCCCCTCGGTAGCACTGCCAGGCCAGTGACTTCTGGAAGTTGTCCATTGGTTCTGGGCCGAAAGTCCTACCGAACAGGCTGGCCAGTTCGTCTTCTTCCATGTCCAGCGACTCTCCAAGGGTGTCATCGCCCCTGCTATCCACCAGCCCTCTATAGAATGATGAGGTGGATTCTCCACCGATGGCCTGGCCCGCTTGCCAGAGAGCCCTGAGCGCCTGAGCACACTCAGTGTGCCAGTCTCCCAGTTTTCCGGATCTTTGCTTGACCCAGGACTGTAGCTCGGTGAGCGAGACGAGTCTCGGAAAGGCTCGTTTCACGAACGGAGCCCACAGCGGTTGACCAGTGAGGAATACCTGTAGGTGCCGTAGCCTTAATGCATGCCTACGCATCATCAACCACGGCATCCCCAGCCCTCCTTTCGAAGGTTGTTGGCAGCAGATGGATCTTCTCACCATAGGAGGGCGCTTCTTCCAAAGAAATTGGAAGAGCATGCGTTCCATGGTGGTGAGTGTTTCCTTAGGGCAAGGCACGACAGTCAGGCGGTAGTAAGTGAGGGACGCTATGTAAATGTTCGCCACCTCCGCCCGGCCTTTTAGGGACAGCTTACACTTGGCCCATTTCTGGGTTAGTGCAAACACCTTGTTCGTAACCTCGTTCCAGTTCTTTTCCACCTGGAGGTCCGGTCCAAACCAGACCCCAAGCAACTTTACCGGGCCCCCCGTCCAGTGTCCGACGACACCGTCGGGAGGCATCGGTCTGCCTCTCCACGTTCCGAGTTGCAGCTCGATGGATTTTTCCCGGTTCAGTTTCGCTCCTGACAACCTTTCGTAATCCTCCAGTAAGATACCGATCGCCTCGATCTCCGAGTCGGTCGATACCATTACTGTTACGTCATCGGCGTAGGCCGACACCGCTTTGCTCAATCCTGGTTCCAGGGGGATACCCTGCAACAACTCCAACTTCCTCAGTAAAGGCTCGAGAGTCAATACGTACAGAAGGGAGGAGAGAGGGCACCCCTGTCGAATGGATCGTGTGATTTCGAACGGCTTCGAAAGGTAGCCGTTCACCTTGATCCTAGAACAGATGTGGTTGCTATGTAAGGCAGTGATCCAGCCTCTGAAAACAGGACCGAACCCAACCGCCGCTAGCACCGCATCCAGGTAACCATGGTCGACCCTATCGAAGGCCTTAGACTGATCCAAGTTGATCAGGGCCCCACCGAAGCCGGGTTTGTTGCCAACCCTCTCTATGATGTATCGCATGAGGTGGAGGTTATCGTGAATGGACCTGGATGGGATAGCACATGTCTGTGCATCTCCCACCAGGCCACCCACGACAAGCGCCAACCTCTTTGCTAACACCTTGGCCAAAATCTTTAACTCTGTGTTTAGCAGGGTTATGGGCCAAAAATTATTTATACTATCTCCCTTGTTCTCGTCCTTCCTCACCAGCGTGACTACGACCTTGGCTACAGAACAAGGAATTCTCCCGTTCTGCTGCCAATTGCAGTAGACCGCTTCGAGGAGTTCGGAGAAGAAGACCGGCATTGCTAAATAAAGTTCGTAACGTATACCATCGAGACCTGGAGATTTTCGTCTGCTGCATTGGCTCAGCGCATCTCCGATCTCATCAGCTGAGATTGGTCCCTCGCAGGACTCTGCCTCTTCGCTCGAGAGACGCGGCAAGCCGTCGAGGTATGGACCGAAATCCACGCCCCCGCCCGGACCCTCGCCTCCCCCGAACAATCGGGCAAAGTGCCTTTGAAAGGCCTCGCACATCTGCTTAGGCTCCCGGATCACCCGTCCATCTTCGTCTTGCAACGACCGGATGGTGGATCGATTTCCACTCTTAGCTTCTGTCACGCGGGCCCAGCCAACGGCTTTGGCCCCCTCATTACCTAGAGCACGTATTTTACTTCGAATGACGCAGCCTTCGTGCTTTGCATCGAAAGACTGGTTCAAGACCGTCCTCGATGCCAGCACTCTGGCCACATCTTCGCTCTTGATTGCCTCTTCTAATTTACCTGTTAATTCTTTCTCGTTTCTATTCCTATCGGCAGCTAACATCTTGCTATAACTTATTGATTCTGTTCTAATCTCTCTTTTGAGAGATGCCCACCATCGGTTGTTGACGTTTGCACCCGTCAACCTCTCCTTAACTAATCTGCTAATCCGGTTTCTGTAAGTCTCTTTTGCCGGTAAAGACAAATTAAGTTTCCAGTAACCGGGAACCTGTTTATGTGTTTTCTCGAGATTGACTACGCAGGTCACTAATTTGTGATCCGTGTAGCCAACCGTGCGCATTTCTGGACAGCTTAATATGTCCCTATCCTTACTTCTAACTAAGAATCTATCTAAGTACGATCTAGATTGACCACTGTGGTTTCTCCAAGTCCAGGTAGGCACAGTTGGAAAATCTAGTCGATATCTATCGATCAAGTTAAAACGGTCGAGTAACCCCTTGAGGCTGTTACACCCCCCTCTATTAGGACATGCTCCTGCATAGTCCCAACGTGCATCTAGGATGTCATTCCAATCCCCCGCTAGAAGCAGGGAACGCGACGTTCCCAGAAAAGTCTCCAAACGCTGGAAGAAGTCGGGCCGTTCAGCTCCGAAAGGGGAGTAGACGGCGACCAGTCTCAAGGCCGCACCTTCACTACTGCCAACGTCTAGCACCAACAAACGACCCTCCGGGTCCGAGTGCACAACCTGTACGGCAAGACCCAGGTGTTTTTGCAGCAGTACGACAACCCCACCCCCACCTCCAGGTTGACAGAGAGATGCATGCACCTCAAAGTCATCGAAGGTAGGGGCCAGCTGCCGCACGACGCTGATTCGAGTCTCACAGATAACCATTACATTTATACCACATGACCTGAGGTCATTTAGAAGCTTTGCTTGCTTCCAAGTTGAGCCCAGGCCACGTGCATTCAAACATCCTACTCTTAACACATCCATGTGGGCGGCAGAGCCAAAGGAGAGTGTAGAGACCTACCTTTCCGCTTCCCGGGGTTCGGGTTGCACGACTTCCATGGGGTCGGGGGTGTTGGGTGAAGGGGTGTCTTGTGGTGGTGTAGGGTCGTCAGTGTGTGGTGGGGTAGGGGTGTTTGGAGTTGTTTTGGGGAGGGGAAGGGAAGGGGGAAAGCTTTTTAGTAGGACGCGGTTTATGGGTTTGACAGAGGGTGGTCCTACGTCCTCCTTAAAATCCTTTTTTAGTTTTTGGTAGAGGTTCATTGGGATCTTTATTAATTTTAAATGTAGGTAGTTTTCTGAAGAAACAAAGTTTACACCTTCGGTTTGTACCGAAGGATTATTGTATATGAGTTCATTTAATTTATTATTATTTCTGTTGATGTAAGTATAGTGTAATAGGTTTTTTTGAAGTGTTGTTGATGGTGCGGAACACGACCGTTCTACTTTCAATGTCTTTGGTGAGTTCTTGAGGCATTTTAACCGATAAAATACCATTCTCTCCTTCACTTATGTATTGTTTGGCGTCTGTGATTCTTCGTGCCACATCTGAAATATTTTCGGGTATATATGTCAAAGATTTCTTTGTTTTTTGTGCAAATGAAATCTTGACTCTGTCGTCTGCTTTGCTTTCTGTTATGGTGTTATTTTCAAATGTTATTTTTGTGTTTGTTGTGTCTTTGTTTGTGGTGTTAGTATTGTCATGCAATTTTTCAAATTTTTTTTTTTTCCGTTGTTGCAATCTATGTCCAGATTTGTGTTTTCGTCATTTTTCTCCGCAGATTCGTCTGTTTTTATTTTAATTTTTCCTTCCTTCTCTATGACGTTAGTTGGGAAGGAAGGGGGGGGGGACTAAAGCGTCCGAGCTTACAACTCTTACCGCTGTCCCCCCACCACTATTTTCGTTCGCTTCGTTTAACATTTCTGTCAGACGATTAAAATTTTTTTTTTTTTTTTTTTTGCCACAAAATTTTAAGAAAACAGGTTTTTCACCTCTAGGAGGGGTAAAGATGAGCTGACCCACCGTCTGACAGTTCAGACGGGGGGTCGAGCTACACAATAGTATCAAAATTAAATTTGAACTCACAAAATTTCCGCAATAAATTTGAACAAAACTTCTGCGCGAAGTGAATTACATCTACGCTGTAGAACTGACGACAGCTAGATTAATAGATGTTTCTTTTATTTGCCACCAGGGCATCAAAAGTGGGACAAGTACAATGGGGGGAGTTTACACAAAAAGGTGTCCTCAATAAGGAGGAGGCAATAACAAAATATAAAAATAAAATAAAATATAACAAAAAATAATATTTATAACAAAATCCTCAATAGAGAGGAGGCGCCTTGGGGGCTCGCACACACCCCCGAAAAAAGTGTGCAACCCTTTTCCTCAGGAGCACAGAGAGGGGGTGCTCCCTCGTAACTTCCTCTTTTCCACCTACAGGCTTATGTAAAGAGAAGGCCCATTCACACGGGCCATTCTCGCCACTTTCACCCACCTTTCATAAAAACGACTGGGGTGGAGCACCTCTCTCTCCATCCTGATCCTTCTTCCGAAATGATATCGGAAGAAACGGACCAGTTGTTGGCCAGAGAGAAAGGTGCCTGACCTCAGTCCTTTCAGACGCGTCCACCATACAACCTCTTTCGCCATGGCTATTACGCACAGAAACACCGCCTCTGCTTCATCTTTGAAGGGGGGAGGCGGCTTGATCATTACAATAGACTCGGTGGTCAACCGGATCGGTCCCACCCTTGACAGCAGTTGTTCGACATAGCCCCACAGATCGGCTACGCCCGAGCAGTGTACCAATGCGTGTGCAACGGTTTCCTCGTCGCACACGCATCTGGGACAGATCTTTTTGGCGGGGTCCCTACCCGGGCGCCCGTGTCTGTAGAGCCTTTCTCGAATGGGTAAAGCCCCTCGGTAGCACTGCCAGGCCAGGGACTTCTGGAAGTTGTCCATAGGTCCCGGGCTGAATGTCCTACCGAACAGGCTGGCCAGTTCGTCCTCCTCCATGTCTAGGGCTTCTCCGAGGGCGTCGTCGCACCTGCTGCGTACCAGCCCTCTATAGAATGTTGCGGTGGAGTCTCCACTGATAACCGGGTCCGCCTGCCAGAGGGCGGTGAGCGCCTGGGCACACTCAGTGTGCCAGGCGCCCAGTTTTCTCGGTCTTTTCTTGACCCAGGATTGCAGCTCGGTGAGTGAGACGAGTCTGGGAAAGGTTCGTCTCACAAACAAGACCCACACCGGTTGACCGGTGAGGAATACGTAGAGGTGCCGTAGCCTTAATGCGTGTTTACGCATCATTAGCCACGGCATCCCCAGCCCTCCTTTCGAAGGGTGTTGACGGCAGATGGATCTCCTCACCATAGGAGCCCGCCTCTTCCAAAGGAATTGGAAGAGCGCGCGCTCCATCTTGGTGAGGGTTTCCCTTGGGCAGGGCACTACGGTCAGGCGGTAGTAAATGACGGACGCTATGTAGGTGTTCGCCACCTCCGCCCGACCTTTCAGGGATAGTTTGCAACTGGCCCACTTCTGGGTCAGTGCAAACACCCTGTTCGTAACCTCCGCCCAGTTTTTCTCCACCTGGAGGTCCGGTTCGAACCAGACCCCGAGCAACTTCACCGGGCCCTCCGTCCAGCGTCCGACGACGCCATCGGAGGGCATCGGTCTGCCCCTCCACGTGCCGAGTTGCAAACCGATCGACTTGTCCCGGTTCAGCTTAGCCCCTGTGAACCTTTCGTACTCCTCCAGTAAGGTGCCGACCGCCTCGATTTCGGAGGCCGTCGACACCATTACTGTCACGTCATCGGCGTAGGCCGACACCGCTTTCCGCAATCCCGGTTCCAAAGGGATGCCCTGCAACAACTCCAACTTCCGAAGTAGTGGCTCGAGAGTCAACACATACAGAAGGGAGGAGAGAGGGCACCCTTGTCGGATGGACCGCGCGATTTTGAACGGCTCCGAGAGGTAGCCGTTCACCTTGACCCTAGAGCAGATGCGGCTGCTGTGCATAGCAGTGATCCAGCCCCTGAAAACGGGTCCGAAGCCTGCCGCCGCTAGCACCGCATCCAGGTAAGCATGGTCGACCCTATCGAACGCCTTAGATTGATTCAAGTTGATCAGAGCCCCACCAAAGCCGGGTTCGTTCCCAACCCTCTCTATGATGTATCGCATGAGGTGGAGGTCGTCATGGATGGACCTGGACGGGATGGCGCATGTCTGCGCATCTCCCACCAGGTTGCCCACGACAAGCGCCAACCTCTTTGCTAGCACCTTGGCCAAAATCTGTAACTCTGTATTTAGCAGAGTTATGGGCCTGAAGTTACTTATTTCGTCCCCCTTGTTCTCGTCCTTCCTCACTAGCGTGACTACGCCCTTGGTCACAATACAGGGAATTCTCCCGTTCTGTTGCCAGTTGCAGTAGACCGCATCGAGGAGATCGGGGAACAAGTCCGGCATAGCTAGATATAATTCGTAAGGAAGACCATCGAGACCCGGGGATTTGCGTTTGCTGCATTGGCTCAGCACGTCCTCTATCTCAGCGGCCGAAATCGGCTCCTCGCAGGACTTCGCCTCCCTGTCCGAGAGGCGCGGCAGGCCGTCGAGGTATGGACCGAAGTCCACGTTCCCAACCGGCTCCCCGCCCCTCCCGAACAGTCGGGCAAAGTGCCTTTGAAAGGCCTCACACATCTGCTTAGGCTCAAGAATCGCCCGTCCATCCAGGTCTCGCAAAGACCGGATGGTGGATTTAGTTCCACTGTTGGCCTCTGTCACGCGGGCCCAGCTAACAGCTTTGGTCCCCTCGTTCCCTAGAGCACGTATTTTACTTCGGACAACGCAGCCTTCGTGCTTCGCGTCGAAAAACTGGCTCAAAGCCGTTCTCGACGCTAGCACTCTGGCCACGTCGCTGCTTCTAATTGCCTCTTCTACTCTATCTATTAGCTCCCTTTCCTTCCTATTCCTATCCGCAGCTAGAACCTTACAAAATTCTATCGAGACTACTCTAATCTCTCTCTTTAGAGATACCCACCACCTGCTGTTGACGATCGCTCCAGTCAACCGTTCCTTAACTAACGTACTAATCCGATCCCTGTAGGCTCTACTTGCCGGCAAGGACAAGTTGAGCTTCCAGTAACCGGGGCCCTGTCTATGCGTTCTATCAAGGTTGACCATGCAGGTCACCAACTTGTGGTCTGAATAGCCAACCATGAGCATTTCTGGACAACTTAAAAAGTCCCTGTCCTTATTTCTAACTAAAAATCTATCTAGGTACGACCTAGATGATCCGCTGCGATTTGACCAAGACCAGGTTGGCACCGTCGGAAAATCTAGTCGAAATCTATCGGCCAGCTCAAATCGGCCGAGTAACCCCTTGAGGCTGTTGCACCCCTCTCTATCGGGACATGCCCCTGCATAGTCCCAACGTGCATCCATGATACCATTCCAATCCCCCACTAAAAGCAGGGAACGGGACGTCCCTAGAAAAGACTCCAGATGCTGGAAAAAGTCGGGCCGCTCTGTCCCAAAAGGGGCATATGCGGCTACCAGCCTAAAGGCTCCATCTTCACCACTGCCAAGGTCCAGCACCACCAGTCAACCCCCTGGGTCCAAGTGAACTATCTGTGTTGCAAGGCCCATATGTTTTTGCAGCAGCACGACAACCCCACCCCCACCTCCGGGCTGACAGAGAGATGCGTGCATCTCAAAGTCGTCAAAGGTGGGGGCTAGTTGCCGCATGCTGATGATCCGGGCCTCGCAGATAACCATCACATTTATAGATTGTGACCTGAGGTCATTTAGAAGCATTGCTTGCTTCCAAGATGAGCCCAGGCCACGCGCATTTAGACACCCTACTCTTAGCACAGCCATGTTGGTGGTAAGGAGAAAAGGCACTTACCTCTCTGCGTCCCGGGAAACGGCCCGCTCAATTTCCATGCTGGTTGGGGATGGGTTGTTGGGTGGGGTGGTCGTTTGTGGAAGTGAAGGGGCATCGGTGTGTTGTGGGGTTGGGTTGTTTGTGATTGAGTGGGTGTCTGGGTGGGGTGGGGGGTGAAATGTTTTAGGAGGACGCGGTTGATTGGTTTGGCGCAGGGGGGGCCCACGTCCTCCGTGAAATTTATTTTCAGTGTTTTGTACAAGTTCATTGGGACTTTTATCATTTTCAAATGAGGTAGTCCCACAGCAGTTATAAAGTTTGGCCCTTCAGTTTGGACCGAAGGGTTTGCTGAAATTGTTTTCCGTAATTCTTTGTTGTCTGTGTTCATGTATGTATATTGTAAGGTCTTTTTTTGTGTAGCAATTAGTGTTGTGTGACAGGGAGGGGTGGTTTGTGTGTAGTTTGTGTTCTCTTGGGGGGGGGGAGGTTAAAGTTAACATGTGTGTCTGTGGTGCGTCTCCTCTTCTTTCATTTTACTTGTTGGAAGGGATCTTTTTCGTCTTGCGACGAAAGGGGTTCGTCTTCCTTGTTGGGTGGGAGGGGTATGTTTTCTGGTAGTGTTTGCGGTGCGTGTGTTTTTGTATTTGTTTTGGGTGGGGAGGGATTGGAGATAGATAGATAGATAGATAGATAGATAGATAGATAGATAACTTTCTATTTATTTCTATTTATTTGCCACCAGGGCATCAAAGATTGGGACAAATACAAGAGGGAGAGTTTACATACATTTCAAGGGACGTGTAAAAATATATAACAAATCAAATTCAAAAATCGAAGTCCTCAATAGGGAGGGGCGTTGACGTGGGTCGCACCCCCCACCCCCGAAAAAAGGTGCAACCCTCCTCCTCAGGAGCACAAAGAGCGGGTGCTCCCTTCCTCTCCTCCTTCCTCTCCTCTCTCACCTACAGGCTGATATAGAGAGAAGGCCCATTCACTCGGACCATTCTCACCACTTTCACCCACCATTCATAAAACTTGCTGGGGTAGAGCACCTCTCTCTCTCCATTCTGATCCTTCTTCTAAAATGGTACTTGAAAAAAAGGACCAGTTGTTGGCCGGAGAGAAAAGTGTCTGACCTCAGCCCTTTCAACCTCGTCCACCATACAACCTCTTTCGTCATAACTATCACACAGAGGAAAACCTCCTCTCTTTCGTTTTTAAAGGGGGGAGGCGGTTTGATCGTGACAACGTACTCGGTGGTCAACCGGATTGGTCCCACTCGCGACAGTAGTCGTTCCACATAGCCCCACAGGTCAGCAACGCCCGGGCAGTGTACGAATGCGTGCGCGACGGTTTCCTCGTCACGCACGCATCTCGGGCAGATCTTCTTCGAGGGGTCCCTACCCTCGCGCCCGTGTCTGTAGAGCTTGTCCCGAACGGGTAGAACTCCCCGGTAGCACTGCCAAGCCAGGGACATTTGGAAGTTGTCTATCGGTCCCGGGCCAAACGTCCTTCCGAACAGACTGGCTAGCTCGTCTTCCTCCATGCCCAGAGCCTCTCCGAGAGCATCGTCGCACTTGATGCGCACCACCCTCTATAGAATGTTGAGGTTGAGTCTCCACTGATTGCCGGATCCGCTTGCCAGAGGGCCGTGAGCGCCTGGGCACATTCAATGTGCCAGTCGCCCACTTTTCTCGGTCTTTGCTTGACCCAGGATTGCAGCTCGGTGAGTGAGACAAGTCTCGGAAAGGCTCGCCTCACAAAAGGGGCCTCAACCGGCTGACCAGTGAAGAATACCTGGAGGTGCCATGGCCTTAATGCGTGTCTACGCATCGTCAGCCACAGCATCCCCAGCCCTCCGTTCGAAGGGTGTTGACCCCTTACCAAAGGAGCCCGCTTCTTCCAAAGGAATCGGAAGAGCGTGCGCTCCATTTTGGCGAGCGTTTTCGCAGGGCAAGGCACGACGGTCAAGCGGTAGTAGATGACGGACGCTATATAAGTGTTCGCCACCTCCGCTCGACCTTTCAGGGATAGTTTGCACTCAGCCCGCTTCTGGGCGAGTGAAAACACCCTGCCCGTTACCTCATCCCAGTTTTTCTCCACCTTGAGGTCCGGTCTGAACCAGACCCCGAGCAGCTTCACCGGTCCCTCCGTCCAGCGTCCGACGACGCCGTCGGAGGACATCGGTTTGCCTCTCCACTTTCCGAGTTGCAAACCGACGGACTTGTCCCGATTCAGCTTGGCTCCTGTAAACCTTTCGCATTCCTCCAGTAAGGTGCCGATCTGCCTGATTTGCGACGCGTACGACACCATTACTGTCACGTCATCGGCGTAGGCCGACACCGCTTTCCGCAATCCCGGTTCCAAGAGGATTCCCTGCAACAGCTCCAACTTCCGCAGTAGTGGCTCGAGAGCCAGCACATACAGAAGGGAGGAGAATGGGCATCCCTGTCGGATGGATCGCGCGATTTGGAACGGCTCCGAGAGGTAGCTGTTCACCTTGACCTTCGAGCAGGTGTTGCTGCTGTGCATTACAGCAATCCAGCCCCTGAAAACGGGTCCGAAGTCTGCCGCCGCGAGCACCGCATCCAGGTACCGATGGTCGACTCTATCGAACGCCTTAGATTGATCCAAGTTGATCAGGGCCCCACCAAAGCCGGGTTCGTTCCCTACCCTCTCTACGATGTATCGCATCTCTGCGCTTCTCCCACCAGGTTCCCGACGACAAGCGCCAACCTCTTCCCTAACACCTTGGCCAAAATCTTTAACTCTGTGTTTAGCAGAGTTATGGGCCTGAAGTTATCTATGTCATCTCCCTTGTTCTCGTCCTTCCTCACCAGCATGACTACGCCCTTGGTCACAGAACTGGGAATTCTCCCGTTCTGTTGCCAGTTGCAGTAGACCGCCTCGAGGAGATCGGGGAACAAGTCCGGCATCGCTACATAAAGTTCGTATGGTAGACCATTGAGACCGGGAGATTTGCGTTTGCCGCATAGGCTCAGCACTTCCCCTATTTCAGCGGCTGAAATCGGCCTTTCGCAGGACTTTGCCTCCCCGTCCGAGAGCTGCGGCAGACCGTCGGGGTATGGACCGAAATCCATGGCCTCACCCGGCCCGCCGCCCCTCCCGAACAGTCGTACAAAGCGCCGTTGAAAGGCCGCGCACATCCGCTCAGGTTCAAGGATCACGCGTCCATCCTGGTCCTTCAAAGACCGAATCGTGGACTTGTTTCCACTTTTTGCCTCTGTCACTCGGGCCCAGCTAACAGCTTTGGCTTCCTCGTTACCCAGAGCACGTATTTTACTCCTGACAACACAGCCCTCGTGCTTCGCGCCAAAGAACTGGTCTAGGGCCGTTCTTGACGCCAACACGCCGGCCACGTTTCCCCTCCTAATCGCCTTTTCTACTCTATCAATTCCCTTTCAGTTCTATTCCTATCTGATGCTAATTCCTGACTAAAACCTATCGATTCTATTCTAATTTCTCTCTTGAGAGAGCCCCACCACCTGCTGTAGACAATTGCCCCCGTCAACCGCTGCTTAACTAGATAATTAATCCGCTTACTGTAAGCTTTGTTTGTCGGTAAGGACAAGTTTAGCTTCCAGTAACCGGGTCCTTGTCTATGGGTTCTATCAAGGTTGACCACTCCGGTCACTAGCTTGTGATCCGAATAGTCAACCATGAATATTCGTGGACAACTTAATATGTCCCTATCCTTATTTCTAACTAGGAACCTATCTAGGTACGACCTAGATTTCTGCTGCGATTAGTCCACGTCCACAGTGGCACAGTCGGAAAATTTAGTCGTTATCTATCGTCCAGATCAAATCGGCCGATTAACCGTTTGAGGCTGTTACAGCCTCCTCTATCGGGACATGCCCCTACATAGTCCCAACGTGCATCCAGGATACCATTCCAGTTCCCCACTAAAAGCAAGGAGCGAGACGTTCCCAGAAAAGTCTCTAGGCGTTGGAAGAAGTCCGGTCGCGGTGTCCCAGATGGGGCATACGCTCCCACCAGCCTGAAGGCTCCACCTTCACTACTGCCTACGTCTAGAACCACCAGTCGACCCTCCGGGTCCAGGTGTACCTTCCGTGTTGCGAGGCCCAGGTGTTTTCGCAGCAGAACGACCACCCCGCCCACACCCCCAGGCTGACAGAGAGATGCATAGATCTCAAAGTCGTCGAAGATGGGGGCCAGTTGGTGCTCGCTGCTGATCCTGGACTCGCAAATAGCTATCACATCCATTCTGTGCGACCTGAGGTCATTTAAGAGTTTGCCCTGCTTCCAGGACATCCCCAGGCTGCGCACATTTAAACATCCAACTCTTATAACAGCCATGGTGAAGAGTTTAGAGTGGAGAAAAAGGAAAAGACACCTACCTGTCCTCCTCCTGGGGATCAGGCTGCACAATTTCCATGGAGGTGTCGTCGGGGTTGTTTGGTGGGGTGGTGGTTTGGGATGTGGTGGGGGACATCAGTGTGTGGTGAGTGGGGTGTTTGGTGGGGGGGATGGGTGTCTGGGGTGGTGGTGGGGAAACATTTCAAGAGGACGCGGTTGCTATGTCTAGTACAGTGTTCCCCATGTCCTCGGGAAAGTTATGCTTGAGCATTGCGTAGGTGTCCCTTGGGACCCTAATCATTTTAAATGCGGTTTAGTCGCCGCGTTGGTTAACATTTTCCCTTCGGTTTCCACCGAAGGGTCTTTGTCTATTGTTTGCACAAGTGTTTTGTTGTTTGTGTTGATGTATGTATACTGTTTTTGTTGTTTGGTTTTTGTTTGTTGTTATTGTGTGTGTTTGCGTTTTGTAGTATGTGTTATGTTTTCGGGAGGGGTGGGTATTTTTGTTTGTGATGTTTGTTCTGTTTGTGCTGGTGGTTGTGTATTTGTTGCATTTTTGTTAATGTGGTGCCTTCTTTTCTTTCTTTTTACAGGTTGAAAGGGTTCTCCCTCGTCGTCACTGGGTGACGTTGATAAGGGGTCCTCGTCCGTGTTGTTGGGGAGGGGTATATTTTGGGGTTTTGTTGTGGTTGCTTTTGTATTTGTTTTAGGTGGAGAGGGGATGGGTGGGACAGTGTCTTGTGTTGTTATTTTTTCGTGTTGTTGTGGTGGTGGTGGTGGTGGTGGCTGTGTTGTTGTGTGTGGGGTGGGCAGAAGCTTCTTTTTTGGGGGGAGGGGGCATTTAAAAGGGGACAGGAAGCCCTCAGGTGACCACTTCTTGAACAGTGGTAGCATGAAGGCCGCCTGCCCTCAACAGAAATGTTTATGAAGGCAACTCCATCCAGAGACACACGCTGCGGTATTCTTGCTATCCGTTCTGGTCACATCTGGACCAGAACTTCAAGGTTATTGCCGCCGAATACGCCCCCGGTGGATTCGCCTATCGAAAGGATTGTGTCTTCATCTTCTAAGAATCCCGTTAGCACTCACCAAATGCTCGCATTTGGCCTGATGCCCGAGATTCTTATCTTTTGAGTTCTTTTCCCCAAATATGTGGGGGAAAAGGTGTATGCTTTGGATACAATTGGCGACACAGAATATTTCCGTGCCGCCAATTCATCTTGCATTAAAACAGATATGCTTCCATACAGTTTCCCTTTCTGTATGAAAACGATATCCTTCCAGGCACTACTTAGGACCAGCTCAATTTCGCTTTGGGACAATTGAACCGGTTTCCTAGTCGTGTTCGAAACTGTCCTAAAAATTACAGTCCTGAAGACTGTGTCCCTTCTAATTTCTTCGAGGGAAGTAATTGTAAATTCCCCACTTCCCCGAAATTTACACAATTCCTTGCTTCTTTCAGCAATTTCTTGGCATTCGAGATGTCCAGTGCCTTGTATGTCTGCGTTTCTCGGACTGCCTGTGCGAAGGAGACTGCAGCTGTGGGTCCGTTTTCTTTCGTGTTGTTATCATTGTTGTTGTTGTTATTCGTGTTGGCTTGCTTTTTTCCTTTGTTGGTGTTGTCATTATTGCTGTTGTTGGTTGTGTTGTTATTGTCATTGTTGCTGTTGTTGGTTGTGTTGTTATTGTCATTGTATTCTTGTTTGTGTAATTGTTACTTTTGGGGTTTTCACCCATTTCCACAATGTTTTCTTTTGATTCCGTGGTATCTTTTGCGGGAGTGAGGATGGAAGGCTTACAGCGTTGTGCTGCTACCTTCTCTCTATCACTTTCCTTGGGGGGCGTGGCATGCGTCGTATTAATGGCGTCCATTGTCACTAAACGACTTTTTATCGACAACTTATAACTATTAAATTTCGCCCTAAAATGGGGCGAAATTTATTTTACCCAACGTCTGCAGGCCCAGGCGAAGGGTTAAACACAACAAATAACAAATTACTTAAACAGACCTACCGCTTCTCGTAATAAATTCCGACAAAATGCAGGAGCCAAACAAAAACACGTCTATCTTCTCCGAGATAGATAGATAGATAGAGAAAAATAAATAGAGAGAGAGGGAGAGATAGGTTGAGGGAGAGGGAGAGAGAGAGAGAAACGGGGGTGTGAATAAAGGGAGAAAGTGTGTAGGGTGGGGTTGTGAGATATGACGCAGGAAGTAATTCTCGTAGTTGTGTACAGATCCATAATTATCAATTTAACATCGATAGTA
Organism: Eledone cirrhosa; assembly: GCA_964016885.1. NCBI lineage: Eukaryota > Metazoa > Mollusca > Cephalopoda > Octopoda > Eledonidae > Eledone > Eledone cirrhosa. The sequence continues at coordinate 24,269,284 of OZ024748.1, forward strand.
TTGAATTAGTAGATGAAGTAGCTAAGATCAAACACGCCGTGTTGACATAGTGTGTTGATATTGGTTGAGTATATAGTCAGATGTTGACCAAATGTTTATATATACATACATAATATATACATACATAATCTATATACTTAAGAAAACAATATGAATATACATTTAGCTTTGCATTTTGTTGAAGGGTT
>OZ024748.1:24274471-24284471 GCA_964016885.1 Eledone cirrhosa
ATAACCGTCATGTTAAACTTACTATGCAGAGATTTATAAATGACCATACATGCTCCGACTGCTGCAGGTTGTCTGATGCATATTTAAAACTTCCATGTTATAAACTTCTAGTCAGATATACAGGCGCCACTCTCAGCTTTGTGTTGTATTATAGTACCCCCCCCCCTCTCTCTCACTCTCACTCTCACTCGAGCTCACTTGCTCGCTCTGTTTATTCTCTTTATCTCTTTATCTCCCTATCTCTCTCATCTCTCTCTCTTGTACTTTCCTGTATATATTCTATCCTGTTACCCTCCTCTACCTCTTCCTACCCCCAGCCACCCCCTCAGCCCCCTCATATAATGCCACTGCTGCAGACGTGACTATATTCATGTTAGTCTATGTTGCCGTCTAGAATTGCATAGTTGAAATACTGTAATTTGCTTTAGCTTGTTTACAGCCATAAAGGAAGGACTCAATGCTGGTCGCACAATTTTAAAATAATAATAATAATTGTTTCTACTTTAGGCACAAGGCCAGCAATTACCCAGTACATTACTGGTACTTTATTTTATCGACCCCGTAAGGAATAATGGTTTCTGATTTTAGGCACAAGGTCGATCAAATCGACCCCAGTGCGTTACTGGTACTTTATTTTATCGACCTCGTAAGGATGAGAGGCAAAGCTCGGCGGGATTTGAACTCTGTTACAAAGCGTAGTGTTCAACCCTCTACAGATACTCCCTATCTATAATAATAATGATAATAATAATTTCTTTATTAACCAAAGGGTTTACATAAAGGAAAACATTAAGGACGGTACAGGACGGCACAGGACGGCACAGGACGGCACGGTACAAATATGGGTTTCTGCGAGTAGAAAAGGAAACACATTAACAATAACAAAAGATGTAACCAAAAAAAAAAAAAAATAGAAACAAAAACAAATTCCCCAATCGGAGGTTACTCGTGGAGAAAGCCCTCAAAAGTCACGGTCACCCTGACCGCTAGGGCATGCGCCCTCTCCCAGTTGTTCTCCCTCAATACTACTGGCAGGCATACGCTCAAGGCAGGGTCCATTCACATGGGCCATTCTTGCCTCTCTCACCTACCTTTCAACAAACTGGCTGGAAAGCAGCACTTCCCTCTCCACCCTGATTTTCCTTTTCAGGCGAAACCTAAAAAAGTTAATGAGAGCATCGTCGAAGAGGAAAGTGCCCATCTTCAACCCTTTCAAACGTGTCCACCATACGACCTCTTTCACCATGGCCACCAGGCAGATAAAAACTGGCTGCCCTTCCTGGTGGTGGGGCAATTTTCATGCTAGCCGGATCATCCTACACGCGACAGCAGATGTTCAACAAAAACCCACAAGTCAGCGATACTCGAACACTGGACGAGTGAGTTCAGGACAGTCTTATCGCCCCGCGCGAATCTCGGACAGGCCCGGCTGACGGCACTTCCATGCCTGTAAAGTTTATCTCGAACTAGCAACGCTCCTCGGTAGCACTGCCAGGCCAGAAACTTCTGGAAGTTATCCATTACCCCGGGACCGAAAGTCCTCCGGAAGTTATAGCTAATTGGCTTTGGAGACACCCAGAGTTCCACAAGGTCGTCATCACTCTTACCCTCTACTAGCCCTCTATAGAAAGCCAAGATGGAGTTTCTACCGATCAGTGCCCGGTTGGCAAAGGCAGTAAGTGCTTGAAGACATTCCAGTCTCTAAATGCTCCCTCTCAATCTCCGCTTGACCCAGGATTGCAGCTCCGTGACGAGCTGGGGAAAAACGTGCCTAGCGAAAGGTGACCACACCTGTTCACCGTCTAGGAAAATCTGAAGATGTCGTAGCCTCAGCGCATGTTTGCGCATCATCAGTAACGACATGCCCAGTCCTCCACGCTGGTTTCTATGTCATTGCCTCCCCATAACACTGTCTGTAACACTGTCTGTAACACTGTCTATATCATTGTCTCCCCATAACACTGTCTATAGCACTGTCTGTAACACTGTCTATGTCATTGTCTCCCCAAAACACTGTCTATAGCACTGTCTGTAACACTGTCTATGTCATTGTCTCTCCATAACACTGTCTGTAGCACTGTCTATGTCATTGTCTCCCCATAACACTGTCTGTAGCACTGTCTGTAACACTGTCTATATCATTGTCTCCCCATAACACTGTCTGTAGCACTGTCTGTAACACTGTCTATGTCATTATCTCCCCATAACACTGTCTATAGCACTGTCTGTAACACTGTCTATGTCATTGTCTCCCCATAACACTGTCTATAGCACTGTCTGTAACACTGTCTATATCATTGTCTCCCCATAACACTGTCTATAGCACTGTCTGTAACACTGTCTATGTCATTGTCTCCCCATAACACTGTCTATAGCACTGTCTGTAACACTGTCTATGTCATCGTCTCCCCATAACACTGTCAATAGCACTGTCTGTAACACTGTCTATATCATTGTCTCCCCATAACACTGTCTATAGCACTGTCTGTAACACTGTCTATGTCATTGTCTCCCCATAACACTGTCTGTAACACTGTCTATATCATTGTCTCCCCATAACACTGTCTATAGCACTGTCTGTAACACTGTCTATGTCATTGTCTCTCCATAACACTGTCTGTAGCACTGTCTATGTCATTGTCTCCCCATAACACTGTCTGTAGCACTGTCTGTAACACTGTCTATATCATTGTCTCCCCATAACACTGTCTGTAGCACTGTCTGTAACACTGTCTATGTTATTGTCTCCCCATAACACTGTCTGTAGCACTGTCTGTAACACTGTCTATATCATTGTCTCCCCATAACACTGTCTGTAGCACTGTCTGTAACACTGTCTATGTCATTGTCTCCCCATAACACTGTCTGTAGCACTGTCTGTAACACTGTCTATATCATTGTCTCCCCATAACACTGTCTGTAGCACTGTCTGTAACACTGTCTATACCATTGTCTCCCCATAACACTGTCTATAGCACTGTCTGTAACACTGTCTATATCATTGTCTCCCCATAACACTGTCTATAGCACTGTCTGTAATACTGTCTATGTCATTGTCTCCCCATAACACTGTCTATAGCACTGTCTGTAACACTGCCTATGTCATTGTCTCCCCATAACACTGTCTGTAGCACTGTCTGTAACACTGTCTATATCATTGTCTCCCCATAACACTGTCTGTAGCACTGTCTGTAACACTGTCTATGTTATTGTCTCCCCATAACACTGTCTGTAGCACTGTCTGTAACACTGTCTATATCATTGTCTCCCCATAACACTGTCTGTAGCACTGTCTGTAACACTGTCTATGTCATTGTCTCCCCATAACACTGTCTGTAGCACTGTCTGTAACACTGTCTATATCATTGTCTCCCCATAACACTGTCTGTAGCACTGTCTGTAACACTGTCTATACCATTGTCTCCCCATAACACTGTCTATAGCACTGTCTGTAACACTGTCTATGTCATTGTCTTTCCATAACACTGTCTATAGCACTGTCTGTAACCCTGTCTATGTCATTGTCTCCCCATAACACTGTCTATAGCACTGTCTGTAACACTGTCTATATCATTGTCTCCCCATAACACTGTCTGTAACACTGTCTATGTCATTGTCTCCCCATAACACTGTCGGTAACAATATCTATGACATTGTTATTTATTCCATTCCCGCACCACCAACATGATTCAACATTGAAGATGGATGAGTTGCATAACGTCGAGTTATGCAACTCATCATACGTCATGATTAACATTGCAGAATTACCAATTCTACCCAGTGGCAAACCACCAAATTCAAACATATATATATACATACATATCTGTCAGTTGTGTTGACTGTCCTCTTTGTCTAACTCTTCAGTGATCAACAAAAAGCCAACCAGTGGAAATATTCTATACCAAACTGTTACCATAGTGACCCAAAACAAGCCAATATGTCTCTTCGCAACCCTACCCCCGCCATATTAATATTTACGTGAAATAAGAAAAAACAATTTTTCGAAAATTTATAAAATTATTGTTGACTGTTGCAGGGCCGTGCTGATTGTCAAACCACATTTATTTGTTCCAGAATAAAACATACGAGGCTGTTTAGTTTTAATGTTGTACTGTTGGAGGGTCATGGCTGGAATGTCTTTCGTCATAGATAGCAGTTGAGAGAAACTGTAAAAAAATTCAAGGAAGAAGAAAGGACACATACAGTAGGTAATGTTTTATGTTGTAGACAAGATGGCGGCTTATGGCTGAAGTATGTTGTTCTTGATTGGTCAGATCGATTGAGGAAGTTTGAGCCAAACAACGAAAACATGAGATAACAAGATAACACCAAATAGACAGTACCACCACCACCACCACCGCCGCCACCAACCGCCGTTGCCGACACCACAACCACGACAACCACGGCCACCACGACCACCACCACCACCACCACCACCAACCGCCGTTGCCGACACCACAACCAAGACAACCACGGCCACCACGACCACCACCACCACCACCACCGCCGCGATCACCACCGCCACCACCACCGCCACCACCACCACCACCAACCGCCGTTGCCGACACCACAACCAAGACAACCACGGCCACCACGACCACCACCACCACCACCACCACCACCACAACAACAACAACAACAACAACCGCCGTTTCGGCCACCACCACCGCCGCCGCCGCCGCCACTACCGCCGCTGCCACCGTCGCCGATGCCGCCACTATCGCCACCGCCGTCACCACCGCCGCCACCTCTATCACCAGTCGCCCCTCTCCTCGCCATCAATGTCGTCCAAGGTAAAAAAACAATAGTTGATACATTTTGACACCAGTGACGTCGCAACTCATTTCTAAAGCTGAGTGAGCTGGATCAATGTAAAAATTGAGTGTCTTGTTCAAGAACAACGCATCACTTAGTCTGAGAACCGAACTCACAGCCTGATGATTGCGAATCCAACTATCTAGCCACTAAGCCACAACTCTTCACCGAAAATATTAGTCACGAAACCTGTCCTGCCGCGAGCCATAAAAAAGTAGTTTACGGGCCGCGTGTTTTAGAACCCTAATCTAGGACAAGGACATCACTATCTTCTCTGGCCTTTCTTTACTTCAAAGGGTCTGTGTTGTTAGAGGTGGTGGTGGTGGTGGTGGTGGCGGCGGTGGCGGTGATGGTGGTGGTGGTGACGACGGTGTGGTGGTGACGGTGTGGTGGTGGTGACGGTGTGGTGAAGGTGATGGTGGTGGTGGTAGTGATGGTGGTGGCGGTGGCTAGAATATATTGTGCCGACGGCGATAGAAGTAGGTAGGTCAATGTACTGTAGATCTGCAGATGGTGTTAAGAAAGGAGTCAGACGATATGCAAAGGCAAGAGATGTTTGGTATGTTGTCAGCTAGACAGGTTAGTAGGGGCAGTGGTAGGTAGAGGGTGGGCCTACACATCCGTGTGTGTGTTTATATGTATATATATTTATATATATATATATATTAACAGACATATATATATATATATATGTGTGTGTCTGTGTATATTTATGTATAAATATATATATATATATATTAACAGACATATATATATATATATATGTGTGTGTCTGTGTATATTTATGTATAAATATATATATATATATATTAACAGACATATATATATATATATATGTGTGTGTCTGTGTATATTTATGTATAAATATATATATATATATATTAACAGACATATATATATATATATATGTGTGTGTCTGTGTATATTTATGTATAAATATATATATATATATATTAACAGACATATATATATATATATATGTGTGTGTCTGTGTATATTTATGTATAAATATATATATATATATATTAACAGACATATATATATATATATATGTGTGTGTCTGTGTATATTTATGTATAAATATATATATATATATATTAACAGACATATATATATATATATATGTGTGTGTCTGTGTATATTTATGTATAAATATATATATATATATATATGCAGAGGTTATATTTAATTTGTTGGGATACAAGCTTAAAAATATTTTTATAACTGATATAAAGCACTCAACAATTTATTGGAGTAAATATACAATATATTAACATATTTATAAAACCATATTTATTTTATTATACATATTTCAAGGGCCACCAAGGCAAATTATGGTGCGCTTTCATCAGATAAAATACAATACAGATTAGATTTATAAATAAATATTGACATACCCTGAAAAAAGACAACCTTGACGGTTGGAGCTTCCTAATGATATTAAATAAATGGAATATATATATATATATATATATTTAGTTATGTAATAAACAACATAAGATAATTATTTCATTTAAATGAAATAATTATCTTATGTTGTTTATTACATAACTATTAAGCTCTAACCTACATAGAGCACTCTTTTTTCCTGGACCTTTCCGACGGAATTACTTCATTTATATATATATATATATATATATATATAAATGAAAAGTATAGAAATTATTGTAGCAAGAAGCCAACAGTATTCCATAATATATATATATATATATATATATATATAATATGTTGAAAAGGTAACACACTTTCCCTGTTTTATTGATAGAGCACTGTATATCTCTCTCTGGTGTGTTACCTTTTCAACATATTATATATATATATATATATATATATATATATATATATATATATATATATATATATATATATATACGATATTAAATAAATGGAAACTATATTTATAAAACCATATTTATAAAACCATATTTATAAAACCATATAGTTTCCATTTATTTAATATCGTAAATATACTCCAAATACTTGTTGAGTGCTTTTATATCAGTTATAAATATTTACTCGTTGTAACCCAACAATTTAAATATAACTTTCCATGTATATATATATATATATTATGGAATACTGTTGGCTTCTTGCTACAATAATTTCTATACTTTTCATTTATATATATATATATATATATACGATATATTAACAAATGGAAACTATATTTATAAAACCATATTTATTTCATTATACATATTTCAAGGACACCAAGTCAAATTATGGTGCGCTTTCATCAGATAAAATATAATATAGATCAGTTTTATAAATAAATATTGACATACCCTTAAAGAATGCTCTGTGTGTGTGTCCACACACACACACACATATATATATAAAGGAGAGAGAGAGAGGCGGTGGGGATAGCAAACGCAGAGATTGGAGGGATGAGAGCTGATGTAATTCAGACGAGATGCAATCACTTGCTGCACTACTGGCCTAATTTGATGTCTATACACACCCCAACCCCCTGTCAACCTGCCGCCCTTACCTCCCGCACCTCGTCCTACCAAACACTTTGCTGCATGTCAGACACCCCACCTCCCTCACTGCATCCGGCACCACAACACTCACATATTTTATAAGGTAGGACATTGACATGGCTCTCTTTTCTATCTATTTGACTATACGTGCCATGGTGGTGGTGATGGTGGTGGTGTAGTGGTGGTGGTGGTGGTGGTGGTGGTGGTGGTATGGTGGTGGTGTGGTGGTGGTGTGGTGGTGGTGGTGGTGGTGGTGGTGTGGTGGTGGTGGTGGTGGTGTGGTATGGTGGTGGTGGTGGTGGTGGTGGTGGTGGTGGTGGTGGTGGTGGTGTGGTGGTGGTGTGGTGGTGGCGGTGGTGGTGGTGGTGGTATGGTGGTGGTGTGGTGGTGGTGGTGGTGTGGTATGGTGGTGGTGGTGGTGGTGGTGGTGGTGGTGTGGTGGAGGTGGTGTGGTGGTGGTGGTGTGGTGGTGGTGGTGGTGGTGGTGGTGGTGGTTGTCGTCGTCGTCGTCGTCGTGGTAGTGTGGTGGTGGTGTGGTGAGGTGGTAGTGGTGGTGGAGGTGGTGGTGGTGGTGGTGGTGTGGTGAGGTGGTAGTGGTGGTGGAGGTGGTGGTGGTGGTGGTGGTGGTGGTGGTGGTGGTGGTGGTAGTGGTGGTGTTGGTGGTGGAAGGTGACATCGGCGGCGGCGATAACAGTGGCTGTAGGCGTGGTCCTGTTTGTTATAGTTGGTGGTGGGTTTGGTGTCGGCGTTGGTGTCAGTATAGCATTTGTTGTTGTTGCCGGTGGCAGTGGCGGTGGTGGTGGTGGTGGTGGTGGTGGTGGTGGTGGTGGTGTCTTTAGTAATGGTAGCAATGGTGGTGGTGGCGGCGGCGGCGACGGTGTTGGTTGTAGTAGTGATAGTGATAGTGGTACTAGTGGCCTGTGGTATAAGTGTTGGTGTTGGTAGTGGTGGTTGTAGTGGTGGTGGTTGTGGTGGTAGTAGTGATAGTGGTGGAAGTGGTAGTGGTGGTTGAAGGGGTGGTTGTTGTGTTGGTGGTAGTGTTATAGTGGTGGTAGTGGTTGTAGTGGAGGTAGTGGTGGTGGTGCTGGTAGTGGTGGTAGTGCTGGTGTTGGTTGTGGTTGTAGTGGTGGTGGTGTAGTGGTAGTGGTGGTGGTGGTGGTTGTAGTGGTAGTGGTGGTGGTGGTGGTAGTGGTGGTAGTGGTAGTGGTGGTGGTGGTTGAGGTGGAAGTAGTGGTAGTGGCGGTGGTGGTGGGGCTATGGGTAGTGGTAGCGGCGGTATTGGTTTTGGTGGTGATAGTGGTTGTGGTGGTGGCGGGGTTGGTAGTGGTGGTGGTGGTAGTGTTGTAGTGGAGGTAGTGTTGGTGGTGGTGGTGGTGGTAGTGGTTGTAGTGGTGGCGGGGTTGGTAGTGGTGGTGGTGGTGGTCGTAGTCTTGTAGTCGAGGTAGTGTTGGCGGTGGTGGTGGTGGTGGTGGTTGTAGTGGTGGCGAGGTTGGTAGTGGTGGTGGTTGTGGTGTTGTAGTGGAGGTAGTGTTGGCGGTGGTGGTGGTGGTAGTGGTTGTAGTGGTGGCTGGGTTGGTAGTGGTGGTGGTGGTATTGTTGTAGTGGAGGTAGTGTTGGCGGTGGTGGTGGTGGTGGTGGTTGTAGTGGTGGCGGGGTTGGTAGTGGTGGTGGTGGTAGTGTTGTAGTGGAGGTAGTGTTGGCGGTGGTGGTGGTGGTAGTGGTTGTAGTGGTGGTGGGGTTGGTAGTGGTGGTGGTGGTAGTGTTGTAGTGGAGGTAGTGTTGGTGGTGGTGGTGGTGGTGGTAGTCTTGTAGTGGAGGTAGTGTTGGCGGTGGTGGTGGTGGTGGTGGTTGTAGTGGTGGTGGGGTTGGTAGTGGTGGTGGTGGTAGTGTTGTAGTGGAGGTAGTGTTGGCGGTGGTGGTGGTGGTAGTGGCTGTAGTGGTGGCGGGGTTGGTAGTGGTGGTGGTGGTATTGTTGTAGTGGAGGTAGTGTTGGCGGTGGTGGTGGTGGTAGTGGTTGTAGTGGTGGCGGGGTTGGTAGTGGTGGTGGTGGTAGTGTTGTAGTGGAGGTAGTGTTGGCGGTGGTGGTGGTGGTGGTTGTAGTGGTGGCGGGGTTAGTAGTGGTGGTGGTGGTAGTGTTGTAGTGGAGGTAGTGTTGGCGGTGGTGGTGGTGGTAGTGGTTGTAGTGGTGGCGGGGTTGGTAGTGGTGGTGGTGGTAGTGTTGTAGTGGAGGTAGTGTTGGCGGTGGTGGTGGTGGTGGTTGTAGTGGTGGCGGGGTTAGTAGTGGTGGTGGTGGTAGTGTTGTAGTGGAGGTAGTGTTGGCGGTGGTGGTGGTGGTAGTGGTTGTAGTGGTGGCGGGGTTGGTAGTGGTGGTGGTGGTAGTGTTGTAGTGGAGGTAGTGTTGGCGGTGGTGGTGGTGGTAGTGGTTGTAGTGGTGGTGGGGTTGGTAGTGGTGGTGGTGGTAGTGTTGTAGTGGAGGTAGTGTTGGTGGTGGTGGTGGTGGTGGTAGTCTTGTAGTGGAGGTAGTGTTGGCGGTGGTGGTGGTGGTAGTGGTTGTAGTGGTGGTGGGGTTGGTAGTGGTGGTGGTGGTAGTGTTGTAGTGGAGGTAGTGTTGGCGGTGGTGGTGGTGGTAGTGGTTGTAGTGGTGGCGGGGTTGGTAGTGGTGGTGGTGGTATTGTTGTAGTGGAGGTAGTGTTGGCGGTGGT
>OZ024748.1:24289471-24294471 GCA_964016885.1 Eledone cirrhosa
TGTGAGGACTCTACCGCTGAACCAAGGTTTAGGTCCCAGGTGAGGACTCTACCGCTGAACCAAGGTTTAGGTCCCAGGTGAGGACTCTACCGCTGAACTAAGGTTTAGGTCCCAGGTGAGGACTCTACCGCTGAACCAAGGTTTAGGTCCCATGTGAGGACTCTACCGCTGAACCAAGGTTTAGGTCCCAGGTGAGGACTCTACCGCTGAACCAAGGTTTAGGTCCCATGTGAGGACTCTACCGCTGAACCAAGGTTTAGGTCCCAGGTGAGGACTCTACCGCTGAACCAAGGTTTAGGTCCCAGGTGAGGACTCTACCGCTGAACTAAGGTTTAGGTCCCAGGTGAGGACTCTACCGCTGAACCAAGGTTTAGGTCCCATGTAGAGCACTCTACCGCTGAACCAAGGTTTAGGTCCCAGGTGAGCACTCTACCGCTGAACCAAGGTTTAGGTCCCAGGTGAGGACTCTACCGCTGAACCAAGGTTTAGGTCCCAGGTGAGGACTCTACCGCTGAACCAATAAGGTCCGTTTCAACAAGTATGTGCTTCCATCATTTCTCGGTATTGTTCTGTGTGAGTGTGTGTGTGTGTGTGTGTGTGTGTGTTCACGTGTGTGTGTGTCTCTGCGTGTGTGTCTGTGTGTGTCAATGTGTGTGTGTGTGTGTGTGTCTGTGTGCCTGTGTGTCTGCCTGTCCGTATGTCTGTCTGCGTGTATGTGTCTGTGTGTGTGTAAGCGTGTGTCTGTGTGTATGTGTCTGTGTGTGTGCATGTGTGTGTTTGTGTGTGTGTGTGTGTGTGTGTGTGTGTGTGTGTGTGTGTGTGTGTGTGTGTCGTGTTGACAATGTTGACAATGTTGATCCGATATTTCGGGTTTCAAATGTACACTTACTATTTTTCTACGACGTCACCGTTTAAATGACATTCATGTCTCTAGGTCTATATACACTGGTTGCTGTTAAGAATAAACACTTACACACACCTACACACTCATACACACATACACATACACACACACACACACACACACACACACATACATACACACATACACACACACATTCACACACAGAGACACACACACAGACACACACACACACACACACATACCCACATAGACATACACACACATACACATATACACACATAGACATACACACATACACACACACACACATACACACACAGAGACACACACAGACGCACACACATACACACACACGAGAAAAACAACAAAAATCAGTTGACATATCAATCAAACCAGTCGTTGCTCTCTCAGTGGAGGTGTATGGCCTTGTAACCACGACGTTCGGCTTCTGATCGTAAGGCCAAGAGCTGGATTCCAGGCAATGTGTTGTATTCTTGAGCAAGACACTTTATTTTCATTTCTCCAATCCACTTAGCTGACATGAAATATTTGTCTATGTAATTTAAAGGGCCAGTCATTTCACACTTGTATCACACTGAAATTTAGATTAAAGCTACACGTGTCTGGAATGCTCAACCATTTTCACTATTATACAAGACGGACTGCACCTGTATTCAAAGTGTCAGACTTGTCAGACACTGTCACGTTGAATCTCCCTGAGAACTACGTTAAGTGTACACATATCTGTGGAATACTCAGCCATGTATAATAAAATTGCTTCTACTTTTGGCACGAGGCCAGCAAATATCCCAGTACATTACTGGTATTTTATGTACTGGGATAAAACAAGAGGGACTGCACTTGTAATTCAAAGGACCAGCCAGAGCACACATACAGTTTGCTGGAGCTCCCTGAGAATTACATTTAGTGTACACGTGTCTGTAGAATGCTCAGTCATTTGCATGTTAATTTGGTGAGCAGGCTACTTCGTTGTTTGAACAACTGGAACTCTGGTCGTCGTAAGCGACGGAGGTCCAACAGAACACATTACTTTCTTACTGCTGTATAAAGACTTTCGTCACTACATCTTTCATGAATTTCACCCATCTCGAATTTTTCTCGAATGGTAAACACCATCCAAGAGGTTATAAGGATTGTGTTTACCATTATTCCTTTATTATATAACTATTATGCAATAAACACCTGATGATGTCACCAGGAATTTCCTAATGATTTATTACGAATAAAACATGTTTAGTCCTGCAGAAGTCATTTCTAGAATAAAATGAATATATTTATATATATACACGTGTGTGTGTCTGTGTGCGTGTATGTATGTATGTATGTATGCATTTATGTATTTATGTATGTATTTATGTATTTATGTATGTATGTGTGCGTGTGTATATATATATATATATATATTTTTTCTCCATGCATCTCTCTCTCTCCGATATTTCTCCACGTTTTTTCTTTCTCTCCGTCTTTTTCTAATTGTCCTTAACACTATGACTTATTAAAGTAATATAAACAAATCACTATCCGGATTACTTCCAAAAACAATGGTTGTATTTTAATAGGGTACGCCAACGCTTATTTGTAAAACTGTTATATATTGTATTTTGTCTGATGAAGGCATACCATAATTTAATTTGGTATCCCTGAAATATGTATAATGAAATAAATATGGTTTTATAAATATAGTTTCCATTTATTAATATCGTATATCTACTCCAAATACTTGTCAAATGCTTTATATCAGTTATAAAAACATTTACTTGTTGTATCCCAACAATTTTAAATAGAACTTTTGCATATATATATATATATATATATATATATATATATATATATATATATATATATATATATATATATGATTTGTATCAGGTATCTATATTTTCAATTTTTGTTAAATTTTGATTTGATATGGTACAGTAACGAACTATGTATTCTTACCTTCTATACAGATTGTCTCTTATTAAGGTTTTGATATGTTCTATTGTACATTTATATCATTAGATATTTATGTATATATATATGTCATTCACTGTTTTGTAATGATATATAACGTACTATATATATATATATATATATGTGTGTGTGTGTGTGTGTGTGTGTGCGCGCGCGTCTGTGTGTGTATAGTTTGCGTTCTCAGCTATTTTGTCCACATGTGGATGTGTCTAGACTAGTTGCATGTGTCAACGTTGTTATAACCTTCACTGTTCATATATTATTTAGTTTAGTATATTTTAATTGTTTTCTATCTAACCTATCCCACGATATTCCAAGCATAACGCGTCCGTCTGTATATTGAATTGCTCTTAGAGCATTTGTTAGGATCCTTGTCACGTTTCATATTTCCGCACCTCAACAATTATTTTTAGATGACGCATTGGTTGTAAAGTCCGTCTATTAACTCTTAACATACTGTATTGATTTCTTCTTCTTCTTCTTCTTCTTCTTCTTCTTCTTCTTCTTCTTCTTCTTCTTCTTCTTCAGGAAGCCCTGATGATTTCTCCCAAATGAAACAGTTCTAGTACCGTAGAAGGCCTTTTCTATATTAAATATTTACACTGCTTTATATTGAGTACCTTACTTGCTGTGGTTACACCCGATTGAACCCGGGATAAACTTTTATATATATATATAAAAGTTTATCCCGGGTTCAATCGGGGGTAACCACAGCAAGTAAGATACTCAATATAAAGCAGTGTAAATATTTAATATAGAAAAGGCCTTCTACGGTACTAGAACTGTTTCATTTGGGAGAAATTCAATAAACAGACCAGGATTTTTTCATTCTGATGATTGAAAGCAAAATTTTTTGCTTTTAAGAAACCACTGGTAAATGGAATAATTGCCTTATGTTGTTTATTACATAACTATTAAGCTCTGTTACCTACATAGAGCACTCTTTTTTCCTGGACTTTTCCGACGGAATTACTTCATTCATTCATACATATATATATATATATATATATATATATATATATATATATATATATATATATATATATATATATATATATATAGAGAGAGAGAGAGAGAGAGAGAGATTACAATAATCAAAGTTCAGTTTAAATCATTTATTTGCTTACAATTGTTTCCTCCAAACCGAGGTTTGGATTCTTCGGAGCAACTATTTAGACCTCCTTTTCAACACAAGAGACATATAAAAACATATGCATATATTGACCCACAGTGGGATGACATCCATCATAATGATATAGCATGGCAATTTACATATAAAGGTTAAAGGATAAAAATAAAAATAAAAATAAAAATAAAAATAAAAATAAAAATAAAAATAAAAATAAAAATAAAAATAAAAATAAAAATAAAAATAAAAATAAAAATAAAAATAAAAATAAAAATAAAAATAAAAATAAAAATAAAAATAAAAATAAAAATAAAAATAAAAATAAAAATGAAACATTGGCAGTTTATGAAGATAAAGCAAGAGGAAAGTTTAGAGAAGTCAGTGTATGAAACAATCTCACGCGTAGCATGCATGCGTGTCTTATTTATACAGGATTAGAGTGCGGCAGATTGTTACTTGTAGGATCAGGCAGTTAAAGCATGCAATCGATAGTATTATGCGGGCTGTATTGTTAAATCATTTTTTCGCATACACCTGTATGATATACAATCCCGAATGTAGAGAAACACCAAAATATCAAAAATATCAAACATATTATAAAACATATTATAACATAGGCAAAACAGTACCACTGTCTTCGCGCACACCACCACTCACATAATCCATGAAACGCAATATATAGACTACAGGTCTATCATACAATCCACGATGGTTCAGCATAGAACCAAGTTATAAACCATATCTTGTCGATTTTTAATTAATAGATCATGTTGTTTAGTTTTGTGAGATGATATTATATTCCGGAAGTATATATATATATACGTCGTGTAGACGCGTTCTTGAGACTAGTAAAATGAGGTATCCTCTTGATAAGTCGGCAGACCTCGCAGGGACTCTATATCTTTATGATGTATTGTTTTTGTTTATGCCACGAAACTACGTAGTCGAGGAATCTAGGAGCAGTTTAGGTATGATACATTTTATTACTAATTATATCTAAATGTTCCTTCTCTCTTCATAATGTATTTTTAA
>OZ024748.1:24296971-24301971 GCA_964016885.1 Eledone cirrhosa
GTACTTTTCTGGGATTTTATTTTATCAATCCTGGAACTATGAAAGTCAATGTTGACCTCAGTCAAACTTGATCGCAGAAGGTCGTTACTAAATATTGCAATACAAACGTACGGATTCGCTCATTCATGCAGTGGAATCATGCAATAAAAATAAGACTACTAAAAATTAATTCTTACAAAGCTACAAAACATGAACAAAGGAAAACAGAAAATAATATTTTTTGTCTTGAGAGAAGTGAACAAATATAAAAGAGGGGCTGTTTGTTAGGAGCAGAAGAGAAACAACAGGAATTGTGAAAACGTTAGAAATTTAGTTAAATATGAGACTACGAAATGTCATAGTGAAATTATGACAAAAAGAATCCCTTAAATGACCAATAACCCCCAAAACAAAAACAAAGACGGAAAAGGGTGGAAAGGAACAAAAAAAAAAAAAATCACTGCACTGGTTGAGAAGTGCAGGGTTCAAAGTTATGATTGAAATGTTCTTGAAAATGGAAAAGAATCGAAGCGTTCCCATCAGACACTAGGGAAAGCATGTAATGAAGTATAAAGAACTAATGAATTACAGTCTTTGGCTGCCCTGTCATTACCAAACAAGAAGACATCTTTAGACATGGCCGAATTACAGCTTTCATACAGCAGACCTGTCAACTCTCCCCGCCCAACGGGGAGATCTCTCACCCACTTTGGGGTGGGTGAGAGATGTCTTCTCTTGTGAAAATGGGTATAGCTTTCATTATGTAAAATCTCTCCATTTTGCCTCATTTTACCCCATTTTGGGGCACCTTTTTTCATGGTACTCCCTGTTTGGGTTTTTAGAGATTGGCAGGTCTGTCTTTAGGCATGGCCGAATTACAACTTTCATACAGTGTAATTTATGCCAGCGTTATGAAATAGCACAAGAAAAGATTTTATCATAGCATGCCATAGGCTGGACATTTCAACAGCCAGCGTTTGTTGACAGGTAATGTGATTCTCACCAGATATCTGTCGATAGCTAATGTAGTACTCAACAGATGTCTGTCGGTCACCGCATTTCAGTTGGTTGATGACCTCTCTCTTTGTATTTCTTCGTTGTTTTGTATCACATACTCCATTTATATAGCGTTCGTTCACCTTTCCAAGATTTTCAGAAACTGAAGATTGTCTGTGCGTTGGCGTTTTGGCTGTTTTGTTATTTGTTTTATTTTTTTCTTTTGCTTTAATTTGTTTTGCTGTGGCTGTTGTTACTGTTCTTTTATTTCTTGTTGTTGTTTAAATTCTGGTGTTTTTGTTGTGCTGGTTTCTGGAGGTGGGGTGGGGGTTGTGTGTTATTGTTGTTGCTGAAATGTTGGTTATAATGGAGGATAGCTGTTTGTGTTTCTGATCCAGTTTCGTTGTTTTTAGACTAGCCACTGGATGTTCAATTCAACACCTTCACCTTTGACACTCGTCAGCCCATATATATCGGAATGATGGTGAAACTCTCACTCTTGTAGGGAATAATAATGTGCGTCTGAAAGAAATTTCGCTGCTACCCTCTTATATGTCGTGGCATGAATGACGAAGTTTATATCACATCATATGAGTCATTGCCTCCAAGAGCTACGAGGGAGGTAGGCTAATATGGCCCCTGTGTTCTATCATAGATTTGACTCTCTTACAAGGCATAGGCGACCTGGAGGCTATGGTAACATGACATTTACTCAAGATATCGCTCGTGTAATGGGATCAAACCCGGCACCGAATGACATCAAGACAAAATGCCTAACCCTTCGACCATGCTATGTGTACTCTCAACAGTAGAACAATATTACATATATTGTTCTCATGCACCACAAACCAACATTTATCCGGTGCTACTGACAAAATAGAATTCCAACTTTTGCCAATAGTGAACACCGCCATCCCCACCACCACAATGCCGGCAAGCACATCCAACACCGCTAACACCACCTCCTCAACAACAACAACTGAAACAAAAAAACAAAATTAAAACCAACACAGAGAACTGCGAGAACACAAAAGAATAAGACCGTAGACAATAACAATCACAGCACCAACAATGCAACAAGAAGCAAACATTAAAAATAACAGGAACGTCGACAAGAACGACAACACAAATGGCAACAACTATAACATGAACAACAATAACAACAACAGCAACAACTGCAACAATAAGAATAACAACAACAGCAACAGCAGCGCAAGACCAACCGTCTATTTTGCGACAGCGGCAAATGAAACAGTCACAGTGACCGACGAAGAAATGGATGAGGCCAGGCAAATGGTTAAAAAAAAATGGATACAGGGTCAGTTTCACTCCTCCATCAAACACCATGGAATACCGGCGGCTATGTACGGTATCATACCGTACAATTACCACAGAAACACGCCGAGTGGAGCTTCCATCCGAGTCCCAGATTCAAAAGGCTTTGGGACATGTGTGGGATCAAAAAACCCACATCACACGTGGAAAAGGGGCCGTGGAGGTGTTCTTTGCATTTCCACCGGAAGTCAGAGAACACTCCACTAAAGAATAATGAGCCCACTCTGGTCCCAAGCTACTGTGGACAAAGGCTCGTGCGAGTAAGAACGACCCAGGTTCCGCCGGCAATAGAAATTTCCTGGCTGATAGCTGCCGTCCTCGCCCACATCGAGGACAACACAAAAATCATCGAGATAGCGAAAATAAAACAAGAAAACGGGTAGGATGGATCTGGCTATCAGCTGAGTCCATCATGAATATTTTAATCTGCCTGGTGGCCATGACGAAAGAGGTCGTGTGGTGGACACGTTTGAAAGGGCTGAAGACGAGCACTTACCTGATTAACTTTATCAAATATTATTTGAAAAGGAAAGGGCGGTGGATTGGCAGTATCGGTAGAGAGTCGGACGCCATGCTTTGAAGAAGAGTTACGGCCCTGTACGTTCTGTGTACAAATCCCGCCGAGGTTAACTTTGCCTTTCATCCTTACGTGGTCGATAAAATAAAGTACCAGTAATACACTGGGATAATTGCTGGCCTTGTGCCAAAAGTAGAAACAATTATTTGAAAAGGAAATCAGGTTGAAGAGGGAAATGCTCTCTTCCCAGCAATTTGTTGAAAGATGGGCGAGAGAGGCGAGCATGGGTCCGTGTGAATGAGCCTGCTCTCAGTATGCGCCTGTAGATTGGAGCTGGAAAACTGGGAGAGGGCACTTTCTGGCAGTCAGGGTCACTGTTGCTTTTTGTGGGCTTTCTCCACGAGTATCCCTCGGAAGTCTTCCTCCATAGTGGAATCTTCCTTTGTTTCGATTTTTTGTTACATCCTTTGTTTTTGTTTTCTTTATACACGCAGAAACCCATATTTGTACCGTCCTTAATGTATTATTTTGTAAACCCTTTGTGGTTAAGAAAGCATTATTGTTTGAATTTTTTTTTTTTTTTTTTTTTTTACACATTTCTATCTTTTTACACGGCCAAAACCCACTTTGTATCGTCGTGTACCGTTCTGTGTCGTATGTAATGTTTTTCTTTGTGGCCAATAAATAAACCATTGTTATTATTATTATTATTGTTGTTGTTGTTGTTACTATTATTATTATCAGTAGAGTGTCGGACACCCTGCTTCGGGGCATAGAGTTAAGCCCCTTTACGTTCTGAGTTCAAATCCCGCCGTGGTTAGCTTTGCCTTTCATTCTTACGGGGTAGATAAAATAAAGCACCAGTAATGCACTGAGGTCGATTTAATCGACTTTCTCCTCCCCCAAATTGTCTGGCCTTGTGCCTAAAGTAGAAATCATTATTAGAGAGTCGGACGCTATGCTTTCCAGCATAGTTACGTCCCTTTACGGTCTGAGTTCAAATTCCTCCGAGGTTTACTTTGCCTTTCATCCTTACGGGGTCGATAAAATAAAGTACCAGTAATGCACTGGGTAATTGCTGGCCTTGTGCCTAAAGTAGAAACAATTATTATTATTATTATGTGCCAAAAGTAGAACAAATTATTATAGCACGTGCTGTTGCAGTCATTGACTTGTAGATGTAGAAGCTAAGCATCAACCGTATTAGTGTCACCAATCTGGAGATTGTGGAGGTTATGGGCGTAACCTCGTCCTATTAACTAAACCATAACAAAAAGAAAATGTTTACTCGGCAGGAACTGTAAATCTAAGAACTGCCTAGTAAACATTTCAAAGACGCGAAGTTGAGAAAATAATACTACTAAAAAGTATCAATATTTCTGTAGAAATTAAATCGAAAAACAATTTGGACTAACGTGGAGAGTTTATTAACAGTAGTCATGACACAACTGGTAACATATTTCAAGACCTGGATATTGAAGTTGAGTGTAGCAAAGCCGACTGTAACGGTATCCCACCTAAATATAAAAGAGGGCCATCGTCAGCTCACCATTAACCTCGATGGCACATCCCTTCCATATAACGCCACACCGACCTATCTTGGAGTAAAATTGAACCGACAGCTGACCTGCAGGCAGCACCTCGAGTCCTTACGTGCAAAAGTGTCCACGAGGAACAACCTTCTATGTCGCTTGGTAGGTTTATCATGGAGTGCTGGCACATCCTCCCCGCCATGCAGCCTTGGTCTACAGTGTTGTGAAGGATACCTCCCCTGTGCGGTGCAGGAACTCCCACACTAAGAAGCTAGATGCAGCCCTGGACAACTCCTTAAGGCACATCTACGGATGTCTCCGTCCTACATTAAATGAGTACCTACCAACCCTCTCAGGCATTGCTACTGCACTCTTTCGTAGAGAGCATCACACAGATGTATCGGTAACCAAAGCACCAATAGACCCAAGTTATCCACTCCATGACATGGCTGAGGATTATCAGCTATTGGGCCAACATCGCATGATGTCAAGTCGTCCTTTCTCACGTCACTAAGCAAATCTTTGATACTCAGATTTAAACAAGCTTCAGACGTGGGGAGCTAGATGGCAGCAGACATCTCGACCCACCAACCTGTAATATCTGTCTATTCCAGTCGTAGTAGAATATATATATATTGTGT
>OZ024748.1:24306971-24321971 GCA_964016885.1 Eledone cirrhosa
TTTTTCCTATTGGATTTCTTTTTCGGATGAAGTGATACGGGTTCCTTACTAACTCTGTTGTACGATTTCTTATGTTGTGTTATAATGTTGATTGAGTTACATTGTGTTCTATGTTACTCGTTTGTTGTGTTCCTGTATAACATGGCTTATATTGTATTATTATCTCCCTTTTGAAGGGGGGATTGGCAGTATCGGTAGAGAGTCGGACGCCATGCTTTGACGCATAGTTACGGCCCTTGCCATTCTGAGTTCAAATCCCGCCGAGGTTAACTTTGCCTTTCATCCTTACGGGGTCGATAAAATAAAGTACCAGTAATGCACTGGGTAATTACTGGCCTTGTGCCAAAAGTAGAAACAATTATCTCCCTTTAGTATAAGTCTTTCTTTATATTTTCTTGTTAAATTAAAATTATAATGGCGACACTATCTACTCTGACCCTCTGCGCTCAGAGTCCAAATACTGCCGGGGTCAACTTTGTCTTTCATCATTTTAGAGGTCGAAAAAATAACGTAGCAGTCGAGGGTGGTGTATTGGCGGAACTGCTAGGGTGTAGAACGAGATGCCTTGCGGTATTTGTTCCGGTTCTTTGCATTTTGAGTTCAAATTCCTCTGTAGCATATTTGGGTGCTAGACCTAATCCTTTCACACAAGCCGAAAACGCCTGGTGCCGAGGTCGGGGTTCTACCCCCACCTCTCTCTATCTCTCTCTCTATATATATATATATATATATACAGTGCCCGCAAAAGTTTACAACACATTAGGAAAAATGCGGTTTTAGGTATTTTTAATAAAGTTAGGGTAATGAAAATTTAACTACTGATAGAACATATAATGTGGTATTTAATGATACAATCATATTTTTAAAAAAAATAACAAGGAAATAACTCATGAAGAAAAATCAATATTTTTATAACGCAAAATTTTACAACACATTTTATATTTATCGCTTTTTTTCAAGAAAATTCTTAAATTTTCAGATTTAAAATTCAGTAGAATGTTCTAGATTAGGTTTAAGGGAACTTCTAAGGACTATTCAAAACATTACGTCATTATTTGTCTGACAACCATCCTGTAAACATTGACAACCGTCCTGTAAACATTGACAATATGGGGAAAAATAAATTGATTGATCAAGACCTCCGTAAACGCATTGTAGACCTTCATACAAATGGTGTTGGTTATAGAAAGATATCTTGTCAGTTAAATGTGCCATTGAGTTCAGTTGGTACTATAATTCGTCACTGAAAATCTCATCATTCCATCTGTCCTCTAATTAGTTCTGGACGTCCTAGAAAGATAACGGAACGTGCAGCTCGGTTATTGACGAGAAAGGTTGGCAACGAACCCCGGTATACTCTTAAAAATCTTCAGGATGACCTAGAAGAAAGTGGAGTAAAAGTGAGCACAGATACAATTAGTCGTTCACTTCGTCGATATGATATCTTCTCGAGGTCTCCAAGGAAAACACCACTTCTTACGAGGAAACACGTTCTTCGTCGATTAAACTTTGCAAATGAGCATCTCATCAAACCTGCGTCATTTTGGGAAGATGTACTTTGGTCGGACGAAACAAAAATTTAACTTTTTGGTCGAAATGCTGTGGCAAGAGTCTGGAGAAAGAAAGGTACTGAATATTCGCTGAAGAATACTATTCCAACTGTAAAATTTGGAGGTGGATCAATCATGGTCTGGGGTTGCTTTAGTGCCACAGGTGTAGGAAATATTGAAATAATAGAAGGAAGAATGGATGGCGCTTATTATAGAGGTATTTTGCAAAGGAATTTACATCAAAGTGCACATTCTCTCAGTTTAAAGTCAGGTGGGTTTTTCAACAAGATAACGATCCAAAGCATACTGCAAAGCTAACACAATCTTGATTAAGTACGAATAGAATAAATGTTCTAAAATGGCCAAGTCAGTCTCCAGATCTTAACCAGATCGAAAATTTGTGGAGAGAACTGAAACTCAGAATTCAAAAAAGGAAACCCCAAAATATCCCTGAACTAAAGAAAATTTGTTGTGAAGAATGGAAAAATATTAGCCAAGAAACATGCAAGAAGTTTGTAGGAGGCTACTCCAAACGCCTACAGGCTGTAATTAGCAACAAAAGTTACGCTACGAAATATTAAGAGATGATTTAATAAATGTGTTGTAAACTTTTGCGTTATAAAAATATTGATTTTTCTTCATGAGTTATTTCCTTGTTATTTTTTTTTTAAATATGATTGTATCATTAAATGCCTCATTATACATTCTATCAGTAGTTAAATTTCCATTACCCTAACTTTATTAAAAATACCTAAAACCGCATTTTTCCTAATGTGTTGTAAACTTTTGCGGGGCACTGTATATATATAGTCTGGAATTTTACATTACCTATTGGGCACGCTTAGATGCAACCGGTACTAGCAGTGAAACCCATGCTTTTCTCGTCAAATTATTATTATTTTCTCACAACTAGCAGATTAACAATGAGAGTAAGTTGAACAATTTTCCGCATTTTTTGTGTTTTGTTCAATATGCACTCCAATACCTGTTCTATCTTTTTCTCTCACTCACCTATTGAATCGTACAAGTTGTGAAATCGATTGGTTTACGCACGTGGTTGGTCGAAATATCTAGAATTCGAATTCTAACCAGCGCGCTAACTCTATATCGCTGTCTAATCACCTGTTGGCATATAATGTCCGGAAAGGTTTTAGGCACTACCATTGTTACTGTCGCACCGTATCTGACATGGTACTTAGAGACTACAGCAGAATGCTAACATTCTATCGTACAGCGATTGGAAACTGATTTTCTCTAATAACTGATTTTTCACTCACTTGTTAATTTCTTTTTGAGATACGTTGGCTTATGGCGGGAGCGGAACTATTTGAATTTCGTCTTCTACCGTCACGTAAATCTCTGAACGTGTAGCCAATCGGTTGAGGGCATTGTGATGACACGTAGAGATTTCAGTTGCTGGTGTTTTACTACACATACTAGCAGAAAACCACCGAAGGGTGGTTTTCTGCTAGTATGTGTAGTGTGTATATTGATACTATACGCAAATATATATACATGTAGATATGATACATCAAATAAAATCATAATTGACAATATACACAGAAATGAACGAAGACTACGTTACACTGTCTCATGTAATCAGTAACGTAATCCATGATATATTAAAAAAAGACGATATTATATATAAACTGCATTAGGAGAAAATCAGTGACAGAAATATATGAATATTTATTTAAACGATCGCTAACAGGAAGTGTTGACATTTGAAAATTTTAAAGAAGTGAATCTTTAAATAAGTAATAACATTTATTTAATGAACAGCCACGAAATTTAGTAGATAAATTATGTAATATTCATTCATTCCGCCGAGGTTAACTTTGCCTTTCATCCTTACGGGGTCGATAAAATAAAGTACCAGTAATGCACTGGGATAATTAATGGCCTTGTACCAAAAGTAGAAACAATTATTTATTCAAAATAATCCAATTTATTTTACTAATGGGATAACAAATTATAAACCATACGTAGTCCCGCGCTTCTTACTTTATTATTGTTTATGTATGTATGTATGTATGTATGTGTGTGTGTGTGTGTGTGTGTGTGTGTGTGTGTGTGTGTGTGTGTGTGTGTGTGTGTGTGTGTGTGTGTACGCCCTAAACACTCGGTATTGATCAATGTTCCCTCTTAAATTAGTTGTCTATAGTAATTGTTTTGTCTTGTGCTGTTTTCCCATTTATTAATTCTTATAGCAGAGTTGTATCTGTGTTTGTTTATTTTACTTTTCAATTCCATAATTCTTGTGGGATTGAATTGGTGTTTATCAACGAAACATCTAGAAAACTTACATTAATTCAATTCAATTATGTCTAATCTTCTAGAAATTTTCAGGATTTTCCGAGATGACAAGCAGAGACGTAGGGGAAAATATATATTTTTTTAAATGAAGGATGGGTGCGTGGGTGTCATTTGACCCTCCAGGCGAAAGTGTGATGAAGCGTAATACTTCTGGCTTATAATGCCTGTTAATTAAGGTAGTGGGAGCGCCAAAATTGTCCTTACCCCCGACACCATCTCAAGCCCCCTGGCGCTCAGAGTCTTTCCTAAGCTACTTTTCTTGTAGATTGTTCATATTTTTTCACGTAAATAAGACAGCATGATGGTGATTGAGTGAAGGTGAAATAGTAAATAACAGATAAAATTCTACCGTCGGCCATTCATCTAGATATCAATCACAAATCTTTTTAATCCGAGTAAATAAAAAAAGCTTCGTCATTGGTGTTGTTGTTGTTGGTGGTGTTGGTTGGTGATGGTGGTGGTTGTGGTGGTGGTTGTGGTAGCAGCAGTAGTAGTAGTAGTAGTAGTAGTAGTAGCAGCAGTAGCAGCAGCAACAGTAGTAGTAGTAGTAGTAGTAGTTTTTGTTGTTTATGATGAAAAACATTCCAGTTTTGATAATTCCGTCTTTTTCTTTCAAATACGGAATGTCTCACGCCGAATCTCCCTGAGAACTATGTTAAAGGTACACGTGCCTGTATGTGTTGGGCTCCTTCCTCGAGCGTGATACCATTATCCCGATATGTCGGAGGAAAACGGCAATCCTGAGACCGAGGTCACAAGAGATTACAATATTAACGATCAACACAATATGAACTAAGTATAAGCTCAATCTTTCATAAAATACTGAATGTCTATAATTTTACGTAGTCACTCCCCTGTACATTGTTTACCTTTATAAGCTGGAAACCTGATTTTCAGGTACATTTGTCACTTCCAGCTGTATCATGACAACTAGTTGTCCTCTGCGAAATAAGTTCTCAATGATTTTCCTGCTCAAAGAATCAGTGTAAGCCCATCTTTTCCCAGGCACTTAGATATATTGTTAACCATGTTGCCAACAACAACCCTGAGTACCTTTTTGATTTCCATGTGTCTAACACACCTGGACATGCCCACAAAGTAAGAAAACAGCACAGTTCCCATGACTTTCGGAAACATTTTTTCACGCTCAGAGTTGCTGAAGCATGGAACAAACTACCTGCATCAGTTGTTAGCTGTCGAGACACTGCATCCTTTAAGGCCTCCATGCTTCCCGAGATCCGCCAATACTACAGCTAACACATACACACATGTACTTCCCTGACATTTGTGTATTATTCTATGTACTATACATACACCTTTGACGAGTTGTAGTGCACCTTAGCACTTTACACAATAATTTCATTATTATTATTATTATTATATGAGCAAATGGCAAAGAGGCAATTTTATTTTATAAAAAACCTTAACATATGAAACTTTACAGTGTTCCTAATGAGCTACATGTAAGTTTAAATAAAAATATATTCCGTTAGTTATCATTATTGTTCAATAAGTTATACAAATTTCAAATTTAATAAAGCGATGTGAATAAACTAAATTTAACATAAATGTAAAGTAACGTTATAAATGCACGAATATTTAAAAATAAACATCTATTTATTTGAAATATGTCATAGAATACACATATATACAAGCCATTGTCCACTGGAAAAGGATATAGAAGTTGCTGTAGCTTGCCTTTAGAATCGCTTATGGGGCCGCTAGAAAATATGCCATTGGTCCCAACCGTGCTGTGGACAATGTGAGGTTACCTTAATAATTTCTATTCCAGAAACAAAATAAATATAACCCCTTTAAAATTAAGAAAAAATTGAATGTACATAATACAATAATTTTCCTTTTAAACAAATATATACATTTTAGGAAATTACCTGTAGAAATTATAGTAACCTCTTTTTACAATTAAATGATAATGAGTGGGCTTAAAGTAGGAGTGAAACAATTACAATATGGTAAATGAAGTAATGCAGTACTTTTCTGAGAACCCCCCCTCCCCATACACCCCTAAAAGTAGGTCATCAGAAGAAGTAACTTCTTGAAACTGAACATAAAGATACATTGGAGGTAAAGTAACATATCAACGCAGCTAAATGAACCTCAAACAATAATTACTGCTCAGTCCTTATATGTAGTTCTACATATTAAATGATATAGGGCAACGTTATGATTATTCCGCGAACCACTGGTGCGCTCTCCAAGGAACATCAAGGCGCTACAGTGATGGCATCATGCTGTCATCAGACCGCAGTTGTGTCGGAAAACATTTCATCGACTTGTTGCAGTGATTCCAAATCATAACGTCGTGCAACGTTTTGAACCAGGGGCGTGCAACAGGCGGCCCGCGGGTCACAATCTGGCTTGCCAGACCAGTCAGAGTGACCCGCGATGACCGTTTTTAATTTTTACCTTGTAGGCTTATTTAGAATTTTTTTCGTAACCGTAATATAATTTTCCGATGGGTGACCTATACTACAGGGCTTCACTGATAGGGTAATGTGTGTTATAATTTCCCAGATCCATGTTATTTGTCTTTATTGTAAAAAAATGTATTCACAATGTATTGATGACTCAATCCACTGGTTTTCATTAGATTACATATTTTTGACAGTGGCTGGCCCTAATAGTTATTCCAATGCTCAAAAGTGGCCCACCAGTGGAATATGTTGCACACCACTGTTTTAGACCATTCGTTGATCATTTTGAGGAAGTCTTCGATGCTGAGTCGAAGACTTTTTTCAAAATCTGTGTGAAAGTCTTTTTTCAAAATCTGTGTTGTGTTGTCTATATATTGACAGACATACAGAAACACACACACACACACACACACACACACACACACACACACACACACACACACACACACACACACACACACACACACACACACACACACACACACACACACACACAAACAACCCCCCAAAAAATCCTCCGGATTCTTTTCGTTCGTTCGCATGTTACGTTTTAGTTAGAGAGAGAGGGAGGTAGAGCAGTATTTCCCTCTCTATATATAGATAGCGTGACGGACGGACAGACAGACACGGCTCTTGTTATAGTATAGATTATGTTGACAGCCACCTCTTAGAAACATCTTCTCTAATATCTGTGAGTATATTTCAGGCAGATCAAAATAATAGATTATAGAATTTCTCTATAAGTCATGTTTTGATTTTATTTTTATCTGCAGGTTATCGGTGAAAAGGAAACAGCCATGATGTTTCTAAGGGTCACCAGCACTGGTGAGAGAAAGAGCGAGAAATTGTACACCCACTGGAGACTTTTCCTGAATGCTTGCAACCTCTGTTAAAGACACCCAATGACCATGTTTGCAACCTTATTTAAAGGCCCCCAATGACCAAGTGATGGTATTAAACTGAGTGGCTAATAAAAGTCTACCATCCAGTAATTGGAATGGTCTCTCAGATCGACTTCCACAAAGTTTCCGTTTGCCAATATGCTTGAATCTGAAGCCATGTAGTTTCATAATGAACCTTTTGATCATACATCTTATATCTAGGATTAGGGTCTATTTTAGCTTCTAATATTTGATCCAACTACTCATTTCCCTCTCTGCCAAAGTGAACTAATTCTATACCTTTTAGTATAACACTAAAAAGGTTTTATTATATAACAGCGAGTCATGCAAATATTTTGTCTCGATAGACGAATTAGTGGATGTTAGGTATTACTATATGAAGATTATTTCCACCACCTTTCTAATGAATAATCTGCATTCAAATTGAGCATGAAAGAAACATTACACTTCCATGTTCAAATACACCAGCGACGCTGGGTTTAGGTGTAAGCTAAACACGCTCCATCTTAACGCCTCAAAGTCTGATGGGAATTCTCAAAATCTCCGCATTTCTTTTCATTCGTTTTGATTGTATTCCAATTTATATTTAAATAAGGATTTAACCCACAATTTACAGTAACATTATAATTATCTCGCTGAGAACGAATTTCCACTATTAATTTCCTATTGATAATACCCTGAAACTGAATAGCTAAAGATATATTGTTAATATTATAAAATATTCATCCTTAGCGCTAGATTTATTATGCAAGAACTGAGCTGCAGTCTTGTCAATTTCACTTGATACACTGCCTTATTTTATGTTAACAATCGCCAAATATGGTTTCTACAAAATTGCATGGTTTAAAACTTCCCAACGTCTAAATCTGCATTTGGCTAGATGTTACTGGATAGGCACAGTTTATAAATGCTTGGTGAAGGGATGTACACAGTAAAAGAACACAAGTTAAGATGATTTGTGGATAGTAACAGTAGATAGATAGATAGATAAATAGATAAATAGATATGTTTCTTTTATTTGCCACCAGGGCATCAAAAGTGGGACAAGTACAATGGGGGGAGTTTACAAAACAAGGCGTCCTCAATAAGGAGGAGGCAATAACAATACATAAAAATAAAATAAAATATAACAAAAAATAAAATTTATAACAAAGTTCTCAATAGAGCGGAGGCGCCTTGGGGGGTCGCAGACGCCCCCGAAAAAAGTGTGCAACCCTTCTCCTCAGGAGCACAGAGAAGCGGTGCTCCCTTGGTCTTTCATCTTCCTCACCTATAGTCTGATGTAGAGTGAAGGCCAATTCACACGGGCCATTCTCGCCACTTTCACCCATCTTTCATAGAAACGGCTGGGGTGCAGCACCTCTCTCTCCATCCTGATCCTTCTTCCGAAATGATATCGGAAGAAACGGACCAGTTGTTGGCCAGAGAGAAAGGTGTCTGACCTCAGTCCTTTCAGACGCGTCCACCATACAACTTCTTTCGCCATGGCTATTACGCACAGAAACACCGCCTCTCCTTCGTTTTTGAAGGGGGGAGGCGGCTTGATCGTTACAATAGACTCGGTGGTCAACCGGATTGGTCCCAGCCTTGACAGCAGTTGTTCGACATAACCCCACAGATCGGCAATGCCCGAGCAGTGTACCAATGCGTGTGCAACGGTTTCCTCGTCGCACACGCATCTGGGACAGATCTTTTTCGATGGGTCCCTACCCGGGCGCCCGTGTCTGTAGAGCCTTTCTCGAACGGGCAGAGCCCTTCTGTAGCATTGCCAGGCCAGAGACCTCTGGAAGTTATCCATGGGTCCCGGGCTGAATGTCCTACCGAACAGGTTGGCCAGTTCGTCTTCCTCCATGCCTAGGGCTTCTCCGAGGGCGTCGTCGCACCTGCTAACCACCAGCCCTCTATAGAATGACGAGGTGGATTCTCCACTGACAGCCGGGTCCGCCTGCCAGAGAGCCGTGAGTGCCTGGGCACACTCGGTGTGCCAGGCGCCCAGTTTTCTCGGTCTTTGCTTGACCCAGGATTGCAGCTCGGTGAGTGAGACGAGTCTGGGAAAGGCTCGCCTCACAAACGGGGCCCACACCGGTTGACCGGAGAGGAATACCTGAAGGTGCCGTAGCCTTAATGCGTGTTTACGTATCATTAGCCACGGCATCACCAGCCCTCCTTTCGAAGGGTGTTGACAGCAGATGGATCTCCTCACCATAGGAGCCCGCTTCTTCCAAAGGAATTGGAAGAGTGCGCGCTCCATTTTGGCGAGCGTTTCCCTTGGGCAAGGCACAACGGTCAGGCGGTAGTAGATGACGGACGCTATATAAGTGTTCGCCACCTCCGCCCGTCCTTTCAGGGACAGTTTGCACTCGGCCCACTTCTGGGTCAGTGCAAACACCCTGTTCGTCACCTCACCCCAGTTCTTCTCCGCCTGGAGGTCTGGTCCGAACCAGACCCCGAGCAACTTCACCGGGCCCTCCGTCCAGCGCCCGACGACGCCATCGGAGGGCATCGATCTGCCCCTCCACGTGCCGAGTTGCAGACCGATCGACTTGTCCCGGTTCAGCTTAGCCCCTGTAAACCTTTCGTACTCCTCCAGTAAGGTGCCGATCGCCCTGATTTCCGAGGCCGTCGACACCATTACTGTTACGTCATCGGCGTAGGCTGACACCGCTTTCCGCAATCCCGGTTCCAACGGGATGCCCTGCAACAACTCCAACTTCCGCAGCAGTGGCTCTAGAGTCATTACATACAGAAGGGAGGAGAGAGGCACCCCTGTCGGATGGACCACGCGATTTCGAACGGCTCCGAGAGGTAGCCGTTCACCTTGACCCTAGAGCAGATGCGGCTGCTGTGCATGGCATTGATCCAGCCCCTGAAAACGGGTCCGAAGCCTGCTGCCGCTAGCACCGCATCCAGGTAACCATGGTCGACCCTATCGAATGCCTTAGATTGATCCAAGTTGATCAGGGCCCCACCAAAGCCGGGTTCGTTCCCAACCCTCTCTATGATGTATCGCATGAGGTGGAGGTTATCGTGGATGGACCTGGACGGGATAGCACATGTCTGCGCATTTCCCACCCGGTTGCCCACGACAAGCGCCAACCTCTTTGCTAGCACCTTGGCCAAAATCTGTAACTCTGTATTTAGCAGAGTTATGGGCCTGAAATTATTTATATCGTCCCCCTTGTTCTCGTCCTTCCTCACTAGCGTGACTACGCCCTTGGTCACAGCACAGGGAATTCTCCCGTTCTGTTGCCAGTTGCAGTAGACCGCCTCGAGGAGTTCGGGGAACAAGTCCGGCATAGCTAGATATAGTTCGTATGGAAGACCATCGAGACCCGGGGATTTGCGTTTGCCGCATTGGCTCAGCACGTCCTCTATCTCAGCGGCTGAAATCGGCTCCTCGCAGGACTTCGCCTCCCTGTCCGAGAGACGCGGCAGGCCGTCGAGGTATGGACCGAAGTCCACGTCCCCAACCGGCCCCCCGCCCCTTCCGAACAATCCGGCAAAGTGCTTTTGAAAAGCCTCACACATCTGCTTAGGTTCAAGGATCACCCGTCCATCCTGGTCTCGCAAAGACCGGATAGTGGATCTGCTCCCTCTTTTGGCTTCTGTCACGCGGGCCCAGCTAACAGCTTTGGTCCCCTCGTTTCCCAGAGCACGTATTTTTCTTCGGACGATGCAGCCTTCGTGTTTCGCGTCGAAGAACTGGCCCAGGGCCGTTCTCGACGCTAGCACTCTGGCCACGTCGCCGCTTCTAATTGCCTCTTCTACACTATCTACCAACTCCCTTTCCTTCCTATTTCTATTTGAGGCTAACTCCTTACTAAATTCTATAGAGACTACTCTAATCTCTCTTTTGAGAGATCCCCACCACCTGCTGTTGACGATGGCGCCCGTCAACCGCTCCTTAACTAAAGTGCTAATCCGGTTCCTGTAAGCCTTACTTGCCGGTAAGGACAAGTTGAGCTTCCAGTAACCGGGTCCCTGTCTATGAGTTCTGTCAAGGTTGACCATGCAGGTCACTAATTTGTGGTCTGAATAGCCAACCATGCGCATTTTTGGACAACTTAAAAAGTCCTTATCCTTAATTCTTACTAAGAACCTATCTAGGTACGACCTAGATGATCCGCTACGATTTGCCCAAGTCCAGGTTGGCGCAGTCGGAAAATCTAGTCGATATCTATCGGCCAGGTCAAATCGACCGAATAACCCTTTGAGGCTATTACACCCCTCTCTATCGGGGCAGGCCCCTACGTAGTCCCAGCGTGCATCTAGGATACCATTCCAGTCCCCCACTAATAGCAAGGAGCGGGACGTCCCTAGAAAAGTCTCCAGACGATGGAAGAAGTCCGGCCGCATTGACCCGAAAGGGCCGTAGGCGGCTACCAACCTAAACGCTCCGCCTTTACCACTGCCAAGGTCCAAAACCACTAGTCGACCCTCCGGGTCCAAATGTACCATCTGTGTTGCGAGACCCAGATGTTTTTGCAGCAGAACGACAACTCCACCCCCACCTCCGGGCTGACAGAGAGATGCGTGCATCTCAAAGTCATCAAAGGTGGGGGCCAGCTGTCGCACGTTGCTGATCCGGGCCTCGAAAATAACCATCACATCTATACGTTGTGACCTGAGGTCATTTAGAAGCATTGCTTGCTTCCAAGTTGAGCCCAGGCCACGCGCATTTAAACAGCCTACTCTTAGCATAGCCATGTTGGTGGTGAAGGGAAAAGGCACTTACCTCTCTGCGTCCCGGGTATCGGGCTGCACAATTTCCATTAGGGTGGGGGATGGGTTGTTGGGTGGGGTGGTGGTTTGTGGAAGTGTAGGGGCATCAGTGTGTTGTGTGGTTGGGGAGCTTGGAGTTGTGTGGGTGTTTGGGGAGGGGGTGAGGTAGTTTTTTAGGAGGACGCGGTTAATGGGCCCGACGCAGGGGGGACCCACGTCCTCTTTAAAATTGTTTTTTAAAGTTTTATAGGTGTCCTGTGGGGCCTTAATCATTTTGAGGTGGGGGAAATCCCCTGCCTGGGTGAAGTTAGGCCCTTGTGTTTTTATTAGATTGTTGTTGTACACAATGTTTAACAGTTTTTTGTTTCTTGTGTTTATGTATGTGTATGCATGTTTTTGTTTTTGTGTGGTGTTTTTTGTTTGCTGTTGTTGTGAGCTCTTTTGTGTTGGTGTCAGTGTCATGTTTTGGGGAGGGGTTGTTTTCATTTGTGTGTCTGAGGTGTGTTTTCTTTTTTTTCTTTTGATTGTGTGGAAGTGCTCCTCCTCGTCTGACGACGAACTAGGGTCATCTTCCGCGTTGGAGGGGAGGGGTATATTTTCGGGTTGTGTTTGCGGTGCGGTTGTTTTGGAAATTGTTTTTGTTTTTTGAGTGGAGGGGATGGGTTGGACATTGTTTTGTTTTGGTTTGAGCTGTGGTGGTTGTTTCTGTAGTGGTAGTTGTGGTGATTGTGTTGGTTGTGCAGTTGTTGGTGGTGTAGGCAGGATTGGGGTTTTCTTATTAAGTTGGGGACAGACAGCCCTCAGGTGACCTCTGGTTCCGCAGAGGTAACACGAGGGCCGTCTACCCTCAACGGTAATGTTGATGAAGGATAGATCATCCAGTATGACGCGTTCAGGGATCTGGGCGATCCTTTCGGGCCTCATTTGAACTACAAGTTCGAGGCTCGTTCCACTGAACGCGTCACCCGATGCCTTTCCCATAGACACCAGCATGTCATCCTCCAGGTCCAGGAAACCTGTCAAAACCCACCATATGTCCATAATCGGCAGGATGGTGTGGATTTTTATTTTTTGTGTTCTTCTACCCATGTACGTAGGGTAGAAGGTGTATGCGGTGGATGTGATTGGTTTGATGGACAGTTTCACTGCTGTGTCCCTGTCCTTCATGAGAATGGATAGACTCCCGTAGAGTCTATCCTTCTGAATGAAGGTGATGTCCTTCATGACGTCTTTTAAAACCAGCTCTATCTCACTCTGTGATGGTTGAGCTGGCTTTTTACTTTTGTTCGAGATTGTCCTAAACATGACCGTGTTTAGGAGTATCTGGCTTTTTAGTTCCGGGGGGGAATGGATTGTGAATGAACCATTTTCTCCGTACACTATATATTTTTTCGCATCTGCCAGTAACTCCTTCGCTTTGGTTATATCTACTGGCAGATAGTCGAGGGTTTTCCTTGTCGTCTCGGCGAAGGAGAAATTTGTTTGTTTGTGTTGTTGTTGTCGTTGGTGGTGTTGTTGTTATCATTGTTGTTGTTGTCACCGTTATTGGTCTTGTTGTTGTTTTTGTTATTGGTGTTGTTTTCGTCCGTCGCATTGTTGTTGTTGTTGCTGTTGCTGGTGCCGCTGGTTCTTTGGGTTGTTGCCATGGCAACGTCAAGTTGTCGGTTAACAGGTGGAGAGAATTCTTCCTCTGGCTGACCTTTCTTCTTGACCTTTGCTACTGTGACAGTGGCAGGGGGAAGCTGTAAGTTTATCTTCCCCTTTCCTCCTTCGAATTTTGGTGAAGAAGCTTCGGCCATTTAAAAAAAATATTGACTTTTCAACAAGAAAAAACTTTTTTTTTTGGTTTAACTATTTCGCCTAAAGGCGTAGAATATTTTGAGAGACTGACCAGATCAAAGTTTGACCTGGCAGTCCCTCTACAAAATGGTACAAAAATTAAAGTTAACAGACAAGAATTTCTATAGAAATTTAAACAGAACTTACTCAGCAAGTTATACGCGTGTGTCCATCCCAGAGATAGATAGATAGATAGATATATTTCTTTATTAGCCACAGGGGCACAAAAGAAGGGGACAAATACAAAGGGGGAAGTTTACATACAATAAAAACGTGTAAAATGTTATCACAGATGGAATTTAAAAGTTAGTCGATTTTCCCCAATAGAGGGAGACAGTTTATATGGGTAACACAGACCCCCGAAAAAAATGTGCAACCCTCATCTCCAGGAGTACGAAGAGCTTGTACTCCTTTCCTCTCCTCCTCCTTTTCCTCAACCTACAGGCTGATATAGAGAGAAGGCCCATTCACTCGGGCCATTCTCGCCACTTTCACCCACCTTTCATAAAACTTGCTGGGGTACAGCACCTCTCTCTCCATCCTGATTCTTCTTCCAAAGTGGTATTTGAAAAAAAGAATCAGTTGTTGGCCGGAGAGAAAGGTGTCTGACCTCAGCCCTTTCAACCTTGTCCACCATACAACCTCTTTCGCCATAGCTATCACACAAAGGAAAACCGCCTCTCCTTCGTTTTTGAAGGAGGGTGGCGGTTTGATCATGACAATGGACTCGGTGGTCAACTGGATTGGTCCCACCCGCGACAATAGTCGTTCCACATAGCCCCACAGGTCAGTGACGCCCGGGCAGTGTATGAATGCGTGCGCGACGGTTTCTTCGTCTCGCACGCACCTCGGACAGATCTTTTTTGCAGGGTCCCTGCCCGGGCGCCCATGTCTGTAGAGCTTGTCTCGAACTGGTAGAGCTCCTCGGTAGCACTGCCAGGCCAGGGACTTTTGGAAGTTGTCCATCGGTCCCGGGCGGAAGGTCCTACCGAACAGACTGGCCAGTTCATCTTCCTCCACGCCTAGAGTTTCACCGAGCGCGTCGTCGCACTTGCTGCGGACCAACCCTCTATAGAATGACGAAGTGGAGTCTCCACTGATCGCCGGGTCCGCCTGCCAGAGGGCTGTGAGCGCCTGAGCACATTCGATGTGCCAGTCGCCCATTTTCCTCGGTCTCTGCTTGACCCAGGACTGCAGCTCGGTCAGCGAGACGAGTCGTGGGAAGGCTCGCCTCAC
>OZ024748.1:24326971-24331971 GCA_964016885.1 Eledone cirrhosa
TATTCTCTCTCGTTCACGATTTCACCGAACTTATATTCATGGAAATTTGGGACTTGACTCGTTCTTCCTCACTTTTCGTTGCTTCACCATCTTTGTTTGTTTACACTCTCGTTGTTCCCTTTATTTACGTGTCCCAACGACTTTCTTTAGCCGTTGCTCGCACCAAAAGGAGGTATATGGTCTTTAAAGCGAAGAAATACCGATGATGGTTGGAAGATCACTGATGAAGGACCCCTTTATTCATATGTAACCCATTTGCAACTCCGCAGCACGTTTATTCTCATATATATATATACATATATATGTGTGTATATATATATATATATATATATATATATATATATATATATATATATATATATATACACACACACATATAAATGTATATATATATATATATATATGTGTGTGTGTGTGTGTGTGTCTAAATATATAATCTTTCATGTATGCATACATGTATGTATGTATGTATGTATGTATGTATGTATTATGTATGCGTGTATGTATGTATGTATGTATGTATTATGTATGTATGTATTATGTATGCGTATGTATGTATGTATGTATTATGTATGTATGTATTATGTATGCGTGTATGTATGTTCTCCTGGTTTTATAATTTCACAAATTTTTACCACTCGAGAGAGAGTCGGTTTCTAACATAGACAAAAGACTCTCTCATTGGAATTTACACAACATCAACTAGGTAGATTAAGTATACATGCATGCATGTGTAGATATGGATGTTATTGTATGTGTGGATGTGGATGTTTTGAGTTGTATGTGTGCATGAGTATATGCTCTGTATCTGTACATGTGTATATGCAGTTATTAGATGCAAAATTTTTGGAATGTTTTACATATTTTTACTGTTCCATTAATGGATTGTACTTGTAATTTCCTAACTAGTTGTTTTCTTTCTGTTCCTGTGAAGCATAGCTTCTCAAGATTTGTATTGAGGCAGTTACTAACATATCCCAGTGCCCCAATAATCACAGGCATAAATCTGAAGGTGTAATCAGGGTGGAGTATCTGCAGATTTCTCATCAGTTCTGCATAAATATTCTCCTTTTCACTAATCTTTGATATTATATTGGCATCTGCTGGGCAGCTAATTTCCACTACTGTGCATGTTTTCTTCTCCCTGTCCCATATCATAATATCTGGTCTGTTATGCCTGCATTTTATTGGGGTTTTTACTGGAATATTCCACCAGTACTCTTTCATATTATATACATGGATGTCTTCCACATTGGTGTAGCTTTTAATGTGTTTATTATCGGGGCTATCTTTTTTACGAACTACATTGTACAGTGTTTTGGCCACTACATCATGCCTCATAGGTAGATAGTACCGCAATGACATCTTTGGACAGCTGCTGATGACATGGGTGATATCCTCGACGTTAGTTCTGCAGAGTCTGCACTTGTATGTAAGTATGTAATTATGTATGTATGTATGTAAGTATGTTCTTCTTTTTGGTAAAAATCATCTTGGTTAAGAGAGTGGGACTGGCTTTGTGCAGTGCATTTGCTCACTATAAAAGCTTCACGGCACAGGCATTGCTTTATATCTGGAGATCTCTCTGCACTTGTCGTCACATGATACCATGGGCCCAGCACTGTGTCAATAATTGTCACAGGTGTAGTGTTTGTACCAGAGTTTTCAAGTCGCTGGCTGGACTAAAAAGTCACACTCGTTCAGCGCATCGGTAGGGGTTCTCCTACATGGATATAAAGTAGTGGCTGTACTCGAAAACGAGTTGGCAGCCACCATGTAAGTATGTATGTATGTATGTACGTATGTATGTATCGAAGCATGCATGCATGCATGTATGTATGTATGTATTTACGTATGTATGTATCGAAGCATGCATGTATGTATGTATGTATGTATGTACGTATGTACGTATGTACGTATGTACGTATGTACGTATGTACGTATGTACGTATGTACGTATGTACGTATGTACGTAAGTATGTATGTATGTATGTATGTATGTATGTATGTATGTATGTAAGTATGTATGTATGTATCGAAGCATGCATGTATGTGTGTATATATGAGTGTATGTATGTATCGAAGGATGCATGCATGTATGTATGTATTATGTATGTATATATTGAGTAATATGAAAACTACGTGATACGGCAGCTGTAGCCTGATGACATCCGTTTCAAATCCCCATCCCTACCAATAATTGGAGCAGGTTGATCGTTGTTTGATTGATAGAGTTGGGATGTGGTTTTTGAAGGGCGTGTTTAGATGTAATTCATTACTGGTGCCGTATAGTTTGGTTGGTAGGGTTGATTGTAAGATTACGTTTACTGGAGTTAGTAGATAGTATAGCTTTGGTTTAGAGTTGTTTACATTCTAGTTAGGGCCTTAGTTATATACCTATACATGCATGTATAAAATATTTCATTTTCCTCCTCTTTCTTCTATATGGTACTTTGCTCAGGATTAACGATATATACACCAGGTGTGCAGATCGCACTTCTCTATCTACCTGTGCTGATAACACAACTGTCGGTGTACTTTACGTGTTTAAATATCTTTCTTAACATCCTATTAAGAGTTGAATAGAGTGTATTTTAAGCACTAACCACAGGAAACTGCAACAGAATGGGGCGAAGAGAGAGGGCAACAGATTGTGACTATTTTGTAAATCTACCTGTAATTCTACCTGTACACACGTTTACTAAATATTTTTATCTCATGATATTGATTTTGAAATTTAGACACAAGGCAAGCAAATTTAGAGTCAGGGCAAAGTTGATTAATTCAACCCCATTATGTTACTGGTACACAGGGCGGTGGATTGGCCGTATCGGTAGAGGGTCGCACGCCATGCTTTGCAGCACAGTTACGTCCCTTTGCGGACTGAGTTCAAATCCCGCCGACGTTAACTTTGCCTTTCATCCTTACGCAGTCGATAAAATAAAGTACCAGTAATACACTGGGATAATTGCTGGCCTTGTGCCAACAAGTAGAAACAATTGTGTTACTGGTACACTATTCTATTGACTCGAGAAAGATGAAAGGCAAATTTCAACTTGGAAGAAACTAAATAGAGATGACAAACTTTTAGCGTTGGGTGATTTGAATGTTCGTATTGGGTGTGACTATACTACATGGAGCAGCACAGGACGGCATGGAAGGGGAAAATGCAATGAAAATGGACTTCTCCTGTTACAGGTTTGCCAGGTATTTAATCTTGTTATGGGAGACACATAGCTCAAACAGAAGAACAAGTATAAGATGGCCTAGAGGCGCCCTCGTTCACGTCATTGTAAGACGTAACGATTTGTGGGATGTTAGATCTGTCCGTTGCCTGAGAGGGGCATAGTGCTGGACAGACATATATATATATACACACATACATACAAACATGATGGTCGCAAACTCTGCTAAGAGTATTGCAATCGCTTGTCAGATTATAGAGTTTGGTGCACTTTTAGGTTGCGGCCAGCCAAACAAAAAGGAGAACATACATACATACATGATGGCTGCCCCGTCGTTATCGAGTATGGCCATTGCACGATATAACATTTTTTAATAATTATCAATTAATGCTATCGTGCATTGCATGTGCGTGAAGATTGTTTTTAAAGTGAAGAAAGACTGTGCACTGAACCAATCTCACTCTCTGAGTAACAGTAACCATAACCCGAAAAGAAGAAAAGCTGAGGTTTTATGAGCTGCAGGTTTTATGAGCTGAGGTTTTATGAGCTGAGGTTTTATGAGCTGCAGGTTTTATGAGCTGAGGTTTTATGAGCTGAGGTTTTATGAGCTGCAGGTTTTATGAGAAGGTAACTCAGGAAACTGGGATAACTCCGACATACAGACACACATACATACATACATACATACATACATACATACATACATACATACATACATACATACATACATACATACATACATACATACATACCTGCATGCATATTTATAATTTTCAATATTCTTTTTCCAATCTGCTTCCTAACTAAAGGGTTTTTCCTTCTCGCTTAACTTTTGAAAATCATGAAACTGTGAAACCGGTAAAGCTGTTCTAAATAAATCTTCTTTAAGGCTCTTTAAATGCATTTTCAACTTCTTTTCTTTATATTTCGAACCGAAATGGATCTAGTGTATCCAGTTGAGCCATCTTATACAGCTTCATATGCAAATGAGATTAATCAACTCATTTACACAGACGAAAAAACTATATATTTTCGCCTGTTTTCAAAGTCCGGCAGTTGCAGGAGCGGGACAGATTCTATTCTATATATATACACACATACATATGTATATTCATATACATACATATACATATATATATATATACATATATATATACATATATATATACATATATATACATATATATATACATATATATATACATATATATATATATATATATATATATATATATATATATATATATATATATATATATATATATATACATGCATATGCATATATGTGTGTATGTATATATATGTGAGTGTGTGTGTTGCTATTAGTTTACATATGTGTTTCAATGACTCATGTCACCTCAATAAGTGAATCTTGTTGTCTCTCCTTGTTTTATGCCAATCCCAACGGACTGCTCGAATATATCAATGGCAGCTAACTACTTATTTAAGCAGACATACAGACGCACGCACACACACACACACACGCACGCACACACACACACACACACACACAAACACACACACACACTTACACACACACTTACACACACACTAACACACACACTTACACACACACTAATACACACACTTACACACACTTACACACACTTACACACACACACACACACATTCACATCACACACAGAAAGTACACTCATTGACAGACGTGCACACAAACACAGGCATTTGGACATTCACACACATACACACACGTACATGCAGACACGTACATACACACGCAAGCATTTGTACATTCACACACAAACACACACGTACATACACACACATAATACATACACAAGCATTTGTACATTC
>OZ024748.1:24336971-24341971 GCA_964016885.1 Eledone cirrhosa
TATTAAAGCGTTGCAGATCTTTACTCTTCAGCATCTTGATTTTATTTGCATGTTATTTGGTCACTTTGTGCCTGAAAAGCCCAGTTTTTCGAGAGGTTGCCATTTAGACATTTACTAACAATACAAACACATAAATACAGACACATACATCGATACAATACAAATACATAAATATGGAGCTCAATTGCGCTGCACATGTTCTGTTGGAGTCGTAGGAACGTTCTCCTGACACACGGCCTGTCTGGAGCATTTCAAACCTGCCGGAGCCCTTCACTCTCCAGATTTAAGGAAATTTGATCTGAGAGAGAGAGGGAGGGAGATGGGGAGGGGGGGGGGGGGGGGGGTAGACCAATAATTATTAATACAAATGAAGATATTTAAAGTGGGGAGAGAGGCACTAAGTTTCAAAGTAGTTACCCATAATTATTTCTGCTGTCAATAAATTTGAAAGATGCGTTTACATCTGTGCAGTGAATTGGCAAAGTCGGCAGAGCGCCGGCTTAGAAATGCCTCGGTATTTTTTTCCGGCTCTCTGTCCTATGAGTTCAAATCCTGACGAGGTCACCTTTGCCTTTCATCATTTTGAGGTCGATAAATAAAGTACCAATGCAGTACTGGGGTTGATTCTTTATCACCTCAGTCTCTCTCTCTCTCTCTCTCTCTCTCTCTCTCTCTCTATCTATCTATCTATCTATCTATCTCTCTCTTGCTTCTCTTTTGAAGTGATCAAATGTCCTCAAATCTGAAGAGGGAGAGGCTCCGGCAGGTTTTAAATGCTCCAGGTAGGTCGTGTGTCTGGAGAGCGTCCCTACGACGCCAACTGAAGTTAAGGTCTGTTAACATGAGAAGCGCAGTTGAGCTCCATAGTTATGTAATTATGTGTTTGTATAGTAACGCTGTACGTGTGTGTGTATGTGTTTGTATTGTAACGGTGTATATGTGTGTGTGTGTGTGTGTGTGTGTGTGTATGTGTTTGCATTCTAAGGATGTACGTGTGTGTGTGTGTTTGCATTCTAAGGGTGTACGTGTGTGTGTGTGTGTGTGTTTATATTGTAACGGTGTATGTGTTTGTATTGTAAGGGTGTACGTGTGATTGTGTGTGTGTGTTTGTATTGTAATGGTGTCCGTGTGTGTGTTTATGTGTTTGTATTGTAACGGTGTACGTGTGTGTGTGTGTTTGTATTGTAAAGGTGTAGGTGAGTGCGTATGTGTTTGTATTGTAAAGGTGTACGTGAGAGTGTGTTTATGTGTTTGTATTGTAACGGTGTACGTGAGAGTGTGTTTATGTGTTTGTATTGTAACGGTGTACGTGAGAGTGTGTTTATGTGTTTGTATTGTAACGGTGTACGTGAGAGTGTGTTTATGTGTTTGTATTGTAATGGTGTACGTGTGTGTATGTGTTTGTATTGTAATGGTGTACATGTGTGTGTGAGTGTGTGTGTTTGCATTCTAAGTGTGTACGTGTGTGTGTTTATGTGTTTGTATTGTAACGGTGTATGTGTGTTTATGTTTGTATATCTTTATGTCTGATTATTATTGTTTTGTATATTTGAGTGTATATATGTATGCGCAATTGTATATATATTTGTATGTCATTGTATGTGTGTGTTTTGTCTGCAACCTATTGTATATATGTTCCTATATTATTGTGTATATTCATGCAAATGCTCGTGACATTGTTTATGTGTTCATGTCATTGTGTGTGCGTGTGAGTGTGTGTGTGTGTGTCAATACGTAGGTATGTTTATACTGCAAGATTTTGTATACGTATTCATATATCAGTGCGTGTGTGTAAGTCTGTGTGTGTGTGTGTGTGTGTGTGTGTGTGTGTGTGTGTGTGTGTGTAAGTGTGTGTGTGTGTGTGTGTGTGTGTGTGTGTGTGTGTGTGTGTGTGTGTGTGTGTGTGTGTGTGTGTGTGTGTGTGTGTGTGTAAGTCTGTGTGTGTGTACGTGTGTGTGTGTGAACGCATTTAATTCGTTATTGCCAGCAATTTGCGTATGAGTTCGTACGCTGATGTATATATATATGTGTGTGTGTGTGTTTTACACCCCCCTGCTCGCCCTCTCTCTTTGCTTGTCTGTCCGTCTGTCAGTTTATCTCCCCCTCCCCAACTCTCTGTTTATATCAGTTGTACATATGTTGTTACTAGAAGTCACTGACCGTAATGTTGTTGACCTGAACGAGTATAATTCTGATAAGATGTCCATCATAAAACGTATTTAAACAGGTTTCTTTTCAAATTTTAAAAATAGAAACAATAAACTTCAAAAAAGTTAAAATGTTCGAGATGAAGGTGATAAACACTTATTACTGTTTGACACAATCTTTTTCTCTTTCTTCTCCAGGTATTAAATACGAAATAAGTGGGAAGGATCAAAATAAATAATCACCTTCATTCTCTCGCCTTTTATTCTTTCAGGGTCAATCAATGAACTACTAATCAAACATTAGGATCGATTTCTCTTCTCTCTCTCTCTCTCTCTCTCTCTCTCTCTCTCTCTCTCTATCTATCTATCTATCTACCTTTCTTTCTCTCTCTCTCTCTCTCTCTCTCTCTCTCTCTCTCTCTCTCTCTCTATCTATCTATCTATCTATCTATCCGAATCTCACCCCCCTCTCTGAATCGACTACTGCGTGAAGAGACTAAGAATAGAGTAATCACATCGCGGCCTCGACAGTCCCTTACCCCCCTCCCCTCCCCCACCACCACCCAAAGGCCCGGAAGAAATACCATAAAGCACTTTACCCGGCCCCCTAATAATCCCGCCAATCCACCATCCATAGGAGAAAGAGATAATGATGATTTCTTATTTAGACACAAGGCCAGCAATTTGTGGAAAAAGTAAAGTTGATTAAATCGACCCCAGTGCGTTACTGGTACTTTATTTTATCGACCCCGGATAGATATAAGGCAAAGTTAACCCAAAACGAAATTAAACGCCATAATAACTCTGCCAATCCGCCCTACCTCCACCCCGGGAAAAGAGATAATAATAAAAACAAAATCTACATTATTATTAGTGAATGAAGGTAATATTCTTTCCTATTATCTCTCTGCTCTACGCTGAAGAAGGGCTTATGCCAGAAACGTTGATATTTGTTTTTCTTTTTCCTGCGATAAAATACATTGACTTTACATTGACTTGTAAATATTTGTATTGCATTACTGTTATATATTGATTGTTAATGCTGGTTTTCTTCGATTTGGTGAATCAGTTTTAAGATATCACTTTCTGTTGCCATCCAGATTGATGGGATGTCACTCGCAAAGGTTTGTATTACTGGAAAGGTATAACAAGACACGTCGCATCTACAGTGATCTATATAACATTAAAAGTGTTGGTGGCATGATCTTCATGATGATGATGATGATGATGATGTTGTTGATATTGTTTTGTTGATGTTGTTGATGATGATGATGATGATGATGATGATGATGATGTTGATATTGTTTTGTTGATGTTGTTGATGATGATGATGATGATGTTGTTGATATTGTTTTGTTGATGTTGTTGATGATGATGATGATGATGATGATGATGATGATGTTGTTGATATTGTTTTGTTGAT
This sequence comes from Eledone cirrhosa, assembly GCA_964016885.1. NCBI lineage: Eukaryota > Metazoa > Mollusca > Cephalopoda > Octopoda > Eledonidae > Eledone > Eledone cirrhosa. The sequence continues at coordinate 24,340,542 of OZ024748.1, forward strand.
GTTGTTGATGATGATGAGGATGATGATGACGACGACGACGACGATGATGATGATAATATCGTTTTGTTGTTGTTGATGATGATGATGATGATGATGGTGGTGGTGATGACGATGATGCTGACGATGATAACGATGAGGAGGAGGATGATAACGATGATAACGATGCTGCTGATGATTATGATGATGATGATGATGACGTTGATAACGATGCTGCTGCTGCTGCGGAACATGATGATGATGACGATGATGACGACGATGATGACGACGATGCTGATGATGGGAGAGGGTGAAGGTGGTCTACAGTGGAATGGCTAGCTACCTTTTTTTCAGAAATAATACGAATTTATTTTTATTTCTTTCCTGTTTTTACTTCCGTCACTTCCATTTTTTTTTTTTACTTTCGTTTCTAAAATGCGCTCTAAAATAAGATTTAACCTCTCTAGTTCTGTAAGAATACCTCTACTTTGGAAATTAGAAGTGTTAGACTTCTAAATAAATATTCTAAAAAACAATACTGACTCACATTCAGTCTGTTAATGAAATGAGGAATATCAGAGAAACAAAATTTAAAAATATATACTTTGGAAAATATTCAATAAGAAAATGTACTCAGATATACCAATAGTTATAGGTTCTACTGCAGAATATACAAGAAAAAGAATGAAAATGATGTCTATTCCATAATGAAAGCATTAGTATAGTACTTTGAGCATTGATATAGGCTAGAGACGGATATGACCGACAATAGAATTACTGAATGGATTTGAAAAGTATCGTGAAATTCCGAATTTGACTTTTATCTATATATACTGAGGTTTGGGGTTTTTTTTGCTTTGTTTTCTTCCTTTTTTTTTGTGGCTTTATGTTTGTTGTTATTGTTGTTGTTGCTGTTGTTGTTTGTCCGTTGCCATGTATTTTCAATATTCTGTGTGTGAATATTGGGGTCGCTGGGGATCCACCAGAGTTTTGAACAATGGTGTTATATGCCTAAGCAGAACCTGCAATATGACTGAGATTTTACCGTAAGCTCACCAGATACTATCCGGCTTCCTGGCAATTCACTTTCTTTTCATTAGCAATTTTCAATGGCGCTTTTTTATATTTCCTTTCAGTTTCATTTAACTGTCAGCCATATTGAACTTCAGTCCTATCGATATCATCGCTGATAATCAAAGTTAATACGAGTAGTGAAAGTTTTGATATTGTACTATTTCATTTTCTCACATTTTCAACTCAAATGATGATCAAATATATAAAAATAGTTGTTTAAATATACGTTGTTTGGAATGACATCCTATATTGATAATACATTTTATAGAAGGGTCCGTCTGGAACCTTTTACCATTTGTATAAAACCCGCTTTTGTCAATTATTTATTTTTTTCAATTCGAATGATGTTTGGATTCATTTACTCTCTGATAGTTTTTTTT
>OZ024748.1:24349471-24359471 GCA_964016885.1 Eledone cirrhosa
ATATAGGATATATATTATATTATAGAAGCTTCTATTTCTATTTCAAACTTCGCTTGCTGTTTCAAAACAAACTTACTTGATATATTATTTACTATATATAAATTAACGATTTATATATTATTTACAATTTGTGTGTAGGCAGGTCCTCTTTGGAAATAGGGTTGTGGGGCACTGAGGGTATTACGTGACCTTGACGGGGGGCGGTGGCCCCAAAAGTCTGGGAACCTCTGGTCTAGATGTTTCTGTACCTGGAACCAATATACCAATATACCACCAATACACCACCACCAATACACCACCACCAATATACACACCACTAATATGCCACCACCACCACACCACCACTACCAATATACCACCACCACCACCACCACCACCACCACCAGTCTGTGTCACAGCTAATACAGACAGTTACCAATCAGTCACGTATAACGAAGTTTTATTTATTATTCTTCGCCGCCATTCACTAATCGATACTGCCTTTATTTCTTTTACATTTTTGTGTTTACTTGTTTTTGCTTTGTTCGCCACGGTGGTGAGGGGGGATGGAGAGAGATGGGGTGAGGAGTAGTTAGAGTGGGGATAGGGTTAATAGAAGTTAGAGTGGTGTGGATAGTTTCATTCATTCATTATTAGAATGTTGGGACTAGAGCAAGAGAGGGGGGGGGGGTCGGGGAGGGAGGGAGCTAGAGTGAGAGATAGGGGAGAGGGGGGAGAGAAGAGAACTAGAGAGCGAGAGAGAGTGAGAGAGAGGGGGGATGAGCGAGAGGGAAAGAGGGAATGAAAGAGAGGGAGGGAGGGAGAGACGGAGAGAGAGAGAGACAGCGCGAGAGGAGAGCGAGAGAGGAGAGAAAGAGAGGGAGGGAGAGACGGAGAGAGAGAGAGAGAGCGAGAGTAGAGCGAGAGAGACAGAGAGGGAGAGACAGAGAAAGAGAGAGAGAGAGAAGGGGTTAACAGAGCAGGTCTCTCTTACAGCTGCTACGGCTGATCCTATTGCTGCCATATTGACACACTCAGACGGAGACGGACACACACGGATACACACACTTACACATACATACACATATACATGCACACTCATTTGTACAGACTCACACACACACTCGTAGATACGGACACATGCGGCACATATGTAGACACACACACACACAGATACACACAGACACACGTTCAGAGACAAACACACACACATACACAGACCCACATATACAACACACACGCACACACTTACACATACACACACACACAAACTCTTAGACACACACACACACTAACACTTAGACACACATGCGCACACAAATACTTAGACACACATACACACACAAACACACAAAAGACTTATGGACAGACTCATACATACACTTACACTCACGCAAACATACTTGTACACTCTTACAAACACACATACATGTCCACACACAAACCCAGACACATACATACATACACTCAAACCCACATACACTCACACACACACACATATACCCTCATACACACACACTATTTCAGAATGAAAAATAAAACTGACTCTTGAATTTATTTTTTTCCAATCTAAAATAGTGTGTGAGTATGTGTGTGTGTGTGCGTATATGAGTGTGTGTGTGCGTATATGAGTGTGTGCGCGCGTATATGAGTGTGCGTATGTGTGAGTGTATATGAGTGTGTGGGGGAGGGGTATGTGTTTATGTGTGAGTATATGTGTATGAGTGTGTGTGTGTGTGTGTGTATGTATGAGTGTGTATGTGTGTGTGTATGTGTGTGTGTTTGTGAGTGTATGTGTATGAGTGTGTGTATGTATGTGTGTGTGAGAGAGCGTATGTGTGGAGACAGATATCAACAACCTATACCATCGCTACCCCAATGATACAAGCCCACACAGTGAGAGAATGTCCTCTGGTGTGTAGAATCCCAAACGTAAGGCACCTTGTTGTCCCAGCGGACAAATTGGAGAAAATCTTACTCCAGAGAATAGCTAGGGAGACACGTCGAAAAAGCCATTCTAACTGGCGGGACTTATATCTGTGGGTGGCCAACTTCACCCCGATGTGAGTAGGGAGATGGAATGAGAAATGTCTCCATCGCTATTGTTTCAAAGACGTTTGTTCATCAATCACCTCTAAAAAAATAGATTAGTTTGTCTTTTTTCCTTCCTTGAGCATGTTAATTCAACCATGAATTTATACTTAATTCACTGACATTATCTCCCCTGTTCCCTTTCTCTATCTGAGAACCTAATGTACAACATTCACTACAGCCTCATTTAACTTAATTGTCCAATTTCATACCATTTGTCCTTATTTTCTTTTAGCTTCTTTTACTGTGTCTGTTTCTCTGTATATGTTAAGTAGTAAGTGAGAGATTGGGGAAAGACAGAAGTAGAGGGGGGATAAATACATATACATGTGTCTGTGTGTATATATGTGTGTGTGTGTGTGTGTGTGTGTGTGTGTGTGTGTGTGTGTGTGTGTGTGTGTGTGTGTGTGTGTGTGTGTGTGTGTGTGTGTGTGTGTGTGTGTGTGTGTGTGTGTGTGTGTGTGTGTGTGTGTGTGTGTGTGTGTGTGTGTGTGTGCGTGTGCGTGTGTGCGTGCGTGCGTGTTAATTAACTAAAGTCCAGAGACTAAGTTTCTGAATAAGTTTTGATGTGTCACGCATAATAAACATATGTTTAGTTTCACTGTGAGAATCGAGTGATTAGACTGCAAGTTTCTTTCCTCAGAAATGCTATGAAGAATAGCTCTACTAGTTTCACCGGTTGTTACCAGCTCATCAGAATGTGTTTACTTCATCTGCTCTCTTGAGAAAGAAAGATAGCGAGAGAAAAAAGGGAGACAAACAGACATAAAGAGAGATAAAGAGAGATGGAGCGAGATGGAGACTGTAGCTTTAAATTACTAACGAAAATGTTATAAACAGCAAGGAATGCGTCAGTTCGTTTGAATAACAATGCATCCATTTACGAGACATATTAATTTAAAATGTTACTGGGCCAGCGTGCTAGTTCTAAATAAAGTGACATGCGTAACTTTCACAAACATACATATAGATTTGTTGTTCAAATAGACATGAGGATTAAAACAGGATTCTCTCTCACTCTTTCTCCCACCCAATGCTCTCTCTCCGCTCTCCTTTATCTGCAGAATGAGCAGAAAATTAACTCGACTAGTTTCGCCCGGTCACTCTCATCCAACATGTTTTTTACTTGATTCTGGAAAATGGCTGATCAACAATAATCTCAGAATCAAGAGAAAGAAAAGAAAACTTACATACACAAACACACACATATACGCGCGCACGCACGCACTCACACACGCACACACACGCACACACACACACACACAATACATACATACATACATACATACATACATACATACATACATACATACATACATACATATATAGTAGTGGCTGTCAACTCGTTTTCGAGTACGGCCACTACTTTATATCCATGTAGGAGAACCCCTACCGAAGCACTGAACAAGTGTGACTTTTTAGTCCAGCCAGCGACTTGAAAACTCTGGTACAAACACTACACCTGTGACAATTATTGACACATAGTGCTGGGCCCATGGCACCATGTGAGGACAAGTGCAGAGAGATCTTCAGATATAAAGCAATGCCTGTGCCGTGAAGCTTTTATAGTGAGCAAAGGCACTGCACAAAGCCAGTCCCACTCTCTTAACCAAGATGATATTTACCAAAAAGAAGAACAAGTCAACATCATTGGATACCATCAGGGTTGCAGGTGTTATATCAGAGTTTTCCTTCTCCTAGAATTCTGCCTTGACAAAGACTAAGGGGTCATCTCTCCCGGTGATTTTGGATGGCCATTGACTCTTAAGAGCTCCTTTGCCCTTTGACAGGTTTTGTTTTTAGTCCTGCAGGATGTCCAAAGTCACCCTCCTCACCAAGAAACCTTGGTGGGGTTGCCAGTTTAGTCGCCAACGACCCGACCATGAGACAGGTTGTACTGTCATACATGTACATACATACATACATACATACACATACATACATACATACATACATACATACATACATACATACATACATACATACATACATACATACACACATGATGGCTGCCCCTCGTTATCGAGTATGGCCTTTGCTGGAAAAAAAAGAACACACATATATATTAATAATTAACCGTGCTGCGATCGAATTTGGCTTTTTAGCCCAGCCAATTATTTAAAATGTCTTGCACAAAGGTGGCAAACAAAGCATTCACTGGCAATAGCCGTCTGTGGTTGGACTTCATGTACTTTTGCATGTCGTTTGAGCCCTCCTGCTGATCTACACTCTCTTCCACATGCTTGACAGGTATGATGAGTTGCATTTCCGACAGCAGCCTGGTAGTCAACCACTGGTCTCACTTTATGACTGCGAAGATGACTCCCGAGTCCAGCTTTGCTGTGGCAGAGTCTCGCACAGACGCTGCATGTCAGCGCCATAGGAGGACCTTCGTTGTCTGGAAATGTAACAGCAATGCTTTTCCTCACATCCCTTTTTACTATTTCGTATGCGATTCGAGATGCCTCAAAGGCAACTTTCCCCTCATATACAGCCTTTCTCCGTTTATTACGATCAGCAACTAAACTTTCCCATGTATCAGCAGAGATGTTAGCGTCTTTCAAAGAGGCTTTCAAGGAATCCTTATAGCTCTTTTTTGGTTTATGTGGAAGTCATTTACATACATACATACATACATACATACATACATACATACATACATACATACATATTTCTTTACATTCTGAGTTCAAATCCAGCCGAGGTCAACTTTGCTTTTCATCCTTCCGAGGTTAATAAAATACCAGTAAAATACCGGGGTCAATATTATTCAGTCCACCCCACCTCCTCCCAAATTGCTGGTCTTGTGCCTAAGTCAAACAATCATACTACTGATAAAGGTAGATTGTTTATTAATATAATTAAAATAAGAATAATTAAAATAAGAATAATTAATATGACAGACCTTGTTCATTAAAATAATTCAGAGAGAAGCAATTAAAATACCAGCCGCTGTTTATGAATATCATTAAGATAAAAGAACAATCAAATCCGTATATATATATTTTTAATTAATTGTAATATGGAAGAAACTGAAAATTGTCCAGTTTGTATAATTGTTGAAATATCTGCTAATCTTGGTATATATGGAATATCAATCCTCAACTCCCAATATTATGTTCAGCCCAATGGCGGTGGATTGGCAGTATCGGTAGAGAGTCGGACGCCATGCTTTGGCGCATAGAGTTACGGCCCTTGCCATTCTGAGTTCAAATCCCGCCGAGGTTAACTTTGCCTTTCATCCTTACGGGGTCGATAAAATAAAGTACCAGTAATGTACTGGGTAATTGCTGGCCTTGTGCCTAGAGTAGAAACAATTATGTTCAGCCTGATTATTCTTACTATTAGTCTCTGATTTAAGCCAGTATTTTGGGAGGAGGGGAAAGTCGATTAAATCAACTCAGTGCATTACTGGTACTTTATTTTATCGACCCCGTAAGGCAAAGCTAAACTCAGCGGGATTTGAACTCAGAACGTAAAGGGTTATAACTCTATGCCATAATGCACGTTGTCCGACGCCCTATCGATTCTACCAATCCACCGCCCTCAATAATAATGATTTCCAGTATAGGCACAAGGTCAGAAATTTGAAGGGGAAGGAAAAGTTGATTAAATCAACCCCAGTGTATTACTGGTACTTTATTTTATCGGCCCCTTAAGGATGAAAGGTTAAGCTAACTTCGGCGGGATTTAAACTCAGAAGGTAAAGGCCCGTAACTCTATGCTGCGAATCATGTTGTCCGATGCTCTACCGATACTGCCAATCTACCGCCCTACCACCCTCAATAATATTGGTTTCTTATATAGGCACAAGACCATCAATTTAGGGGGAGGGGAAAGTCGATTAAATCGACCCCAGTGCATGACTGGTACTTTATTTTATCGACCTCGTAAGGATGAAAGGCAAAGTTAAACTCGGCGGGATTTGAACTCAGATCACAAAGGGCCGTAACTCTATACTGCAAAGCATCGCGTCCGACCTTCTACCGATACTGCCAATCCACCGCCCTACGACCCTCAATAATAATAAAAATGGTCTCTAATTCAGGCAGCAATTTGTGTGGGGGGGGGGGGGAGTTGATTATATCGATCTCAGTACTTGACTGATATTTTATTTTATCGACCTCGGATAGATGAAAGGCAAAACTGGCCTTGGCGGCGTTAGAACTCAGAAAATAAAGAGATACAACTAAATACTTGAAACATCTTATCTGCTGCTTTAATTCACATATCAATAATTGTTTCTACTTTTGGCACAAGGCCAGCGATTACTCCAGTGCATTACTGGTACTTTATTTATCGATCCCGTAAGGATGAAAGACAAAGCTAACCTTGGCAGGATTTGAACTCAGAACGAAAAGGGCCATAACTCTATGCTGCAAAGTATGGTGTCAGACGCTTTACTGATACTGCCAATCACCAATCAATAATAATTGTTTCTATTTTAGGCACAAGGCCAGCAATTACTCAGTACATTACTGGTACTTTATTTAATCGACCCCGTAAGGATGAAAGGCAAAGTTAACCTCAACGGGATTTGAATTCAGATCATAAAGGGACGTAACTCTATGCTTCAAAGCATGGTGTCCGACTCTCTACTGATACTAATGATTGATAATTACTTCTAGATTTGGTGCAAGGTCAGCAATTTGAGAGGGGGAGGGAAAGTCGGTTAAATCATTACTGGTACTTTATTTTATCAACCCCCGACCCCATAAGGATGAAAGGCAAAGTTAACCTCGGTTGTATTTGAGATTAGCTTTGCCTTCCATCCTTTTATTAACCCTTATTATTGACGGTACGATATGGTGGTGGATTGGCAGACTCGTTAGAGCGTCGTACAAAATACCCGTGGTATTTGTTCTGGCTATTTACGTTCTTAGTTCAAATTTAACCCAAGTCAACTTTACCGTTCATTTTGTCAAGTACTGGGTCAAGTACTGGGTCAAGTACTGGGTCAAGTACTGGGTTATATATACTCGACTTTCTCCCTTTCCCAAAAATGGCTGCTTTTCTACCTATTTTAGAAACCATTATTGATGGCTCGGGTTCACTCACTTATTAATGAACATTTAAATTATGTTCGTGATATAACTAGGTATAAAAATGCGTTAAAAATGTGTAATACGTAAAAGTGAGTATGTATAGACCTGTAACTGCCAGTGGGGTCGTAAGGACGCCATAGTTACACACAGCGTGTCTGGGGCGTTTTATAAAAAGCTGATGGAGCTCATACTCTCTCCAGGTCTAAACAACCGATTTCTTCCAGAGAAGTAGAGTGTCAGAGAGAGAGAGAGAGAGAAAGAAGGAAGAAGAAGAATCAACCTTGAAATGATGAAAACAATTGGCCTCGGCAGGATTTGAACCTAGTGAGTACATAGAGCAGAAACGAATACCAGAGAGTATTCTATCCGATGTTCTAGGGACTCTGCAAATTTGCCGTTTCTGATACGAATAAAATGTATATACTCTTTAAAAGTGTTGCTAGCACCAAATTTGCCGTTTCTGATACGAATAAAATGTATATACTCTTTAAAAGTGTTGCTAGCACCAAATTTGCCGTTTCTGATACGAATAAAATGTATATACTCTTTAAAAGTGTTGCTAGCACCAAATTTGCCGTTTCTGATACGAATAAAAGATATAGACGATTTAAAAATTGGATTAAAAACGAATAATCTATTTGACTACAAAGTTATATCTAGAAAAATCTACGGATTGAAAATTACATTTAGTTTATCCTATTTAGCAAATATAATAGATAATATATAATACATAATCTGCTTCGGTGTACACATCTAATGCTTTACACTAATACGACCTTAACTACAGAACGAATTCAAAGACATAAGGTATTATTATATACATAACGTTTATATTATTATTGTATTTATCTTATTCAGAAGACTATTGAGTGTTAAGAGGATATTTGAAATTAAGTGTTATATTATATTATATTCTATTATGTTATATTATATTGTAATATATATATATATATATATATATATATATATATATATATATATATATATATATGTATATATATATATTTATTTATTAAAATAGCAGATTAAAGTTTAAGCAAAGAATCGCTGCTTTCACCCTTAACGGGATCTTCTGATAATATATAAGGATAAATATACATCAAATATATAAGAACCTTAGAGCAAATATTTATTAAAATAACAGATTAAAGTTAAGGGTGAAAGTAGCGATTCTTTGCTTTAATCTATTATTTTAATAAATACACACATATATATATATATATATATATATATATATATATATATATATATATATATATATATGTGTGTGTGTATGTATGTATATTATATATATATAATCCTTATCGAGCCCTCTTAGGATATTACTCTTCACATTTATTATTACTATATATATAGCAAATTCAGATGATAGATAAAAAGCATTTCATTCTTTACAATTGTTTCAATGAAATCGAGTAAAAGTCGAAGATAACAAAAGCAAAATAACAATAAAATTACAAAATAAATTCCCCAATATGGGGGTAACCACTCAGGGCGACTCAGGTAGCCCACCAATCCTGAACCACGCTTCGAGGGCAACCAGGAATGGCACCCCCCTCTCCTCCTCAAATTAGCCAGCCTACATGTACATGTTCAGAGTAGGTCCATTCTCACGGGCTATTCTCTCCACATTCACCCACCTTTTAGCAAATGTACTGGGGGGGGGGGGGGTAACACTTCTCTATCCACCCTCACCTTCCTTTCCAAGTGAAACTTGAAAAAGTTGATAAGGGATTGGTCGAAGAGAGAAGTGTACGTCTTCAGTCCTTTCAACCTGGTCAACCACAGAAACTCTTTGGTCACCGCCACGGAGGGAAATTGCCCGTCCTTCCCGGCCAAAAGAAGGTGGTGGGTCGATCTTCACGATAAATTCGGTCGATAGCCAGATCCGGCCTACACGCGTGAATGGTGATGGTGATGGTGGTGATGATGGTGGGGGTGATGGTGGTGGGGGTGATGGTGGTGATGATGGTGGTGGTAGTGATGGTGGTGATGATTGTGGTGGTGATGATGGTGGCGGCGGTGGTGGTGGTGATGATGTTGGGGGCGGGGTGGGGTGGGTGGGGGATGATGGTGGGGGTGGGGTGGGCATGGGGGGGTGATGATGGCGGTGGTGATGATGGTGGTTGTGATGGTGGTGGTGATGATAGTGGTGGTGATGATTGGGGGGGGGGGGGGGGGTGATGGGGGGGGGGGGGGGTTATGTTCATGATGCTGGTGGTGATAGTGATGATGGTGATGGTGATGTGGTGATGGTGACGGTAATGATGATGATGGTGGTGATGCTGGTGGTGATGGTGATGATGGTGATGGTGATGGTAATGATGATAGTGATGGTAATGGTGGTTGTGATGGTGATGGTGGTGGTGGTTAGGATGACAACGGCACAATGATGGTGATGATGGTAATGAATGTATTTACTGTGATGATGATGATTGTAGTGGTAGTGATGGCGGTGATGGTGATTGTGATGGTGGCGATGGTTGTAGTGATTTTGATGGTGATAGTGATGGTAATGTTTATGGTGATGGTAATGGTGGTGATATTTATGGTAGTAGTGGTGATGGTGACGATGATGGTGATGATAATGCTGATGGTAGTGATGCTGGTTGTGGTGATGATGGTGATGGTGATTGCGGTGCTGGTGATAGTGGTGTTGTTGGTGGTTCTGGTGCTGGTGGTAGTGGTGGTGGTGGTTGTGGTGATAGTGGTTCTTGTGCTGGTGATGGTTGTGGTGTTGTTGGGGGGTGATGGTGATGATGATGGTGGTTCTGGTGCTGGTGATAGTGGTGGTGGTGTTGGTGGTTGTGGTGATAGTGGTTCTTGTGCTGGTGATGGTTGTGGTGTTGTTGGGGGGTGATGGTGATGATGATGGTGGTTCTGGT
>OZ024748.1:24364471-24374471 GCA_964016885.1 Eledone cirrhosa
ACCTTTCAAGGATTTACACAAATCCAGCCTCCTGTCATTTCATTATAATATTATATATATATAATTAGTGTGGGATGCTCAAAGCGTCTGTAAGCGGTAGGTCGTGTAAGCACTCGATGCTCTTACAGAGCAGAGTATGATATCACATATTCGTCGCAACACTGATTCTCTGTTTCTTATGTGATATATATATATATATATATATATATATATATATATATATATATATATATATAAAGAAAAAGGGATGAAATCGAAAATGCAACTGAAGTCTTATTTTTTTTTAAAATATATATATTTATTTGGTTCCTTTACCGGTTTCGCAGTTCTTCTGCTTTTCAAAAGGTGAGTTGAGATGGAGGGTCTGTGGTTTTTCTCACAGATGTGAGAAAAACCACAGACCCTCCATCTCAACTCACCTTTTGAAAAGCAGAAGAACTGCGAAACCGGTAAAGGAACCAAATAAATATATATATTTTTTAAAAAAATAAGACTTCAGTTGCATTTTCGATTTCATCCCTTTTTCTTTATACTTCCACTCGTGTAGGACACCTCGGTTATTTTTCATTTTGTAAAAAAAACCTCACTTTCTAATATATATATATATATATATATATATATATATATATATATATATATATATATATATATAACAAAGAAGGTGTGGTAAGATACCAGGTGGACCATAACGCACCAGAGTACTCGATACTTTGGGTAGTAGAGTGGGTAATAGGAAAAGAGTCAGGACCCCGATGACTAAGCTCCGGCCGTTTCGACAGCTAGATCCGAGTTCGGATCTAGCCGTCGAGGTCCTGACTATTTTCCTATATATATATAATTATGTATATATATATGTAATTATGTATATATATATATATATATTTAAGTCGTTTGGAAGCCACGACAATGCAAATGGGTAAATCTCCGGGTAACAAGATCCGGTGGTTGAGAGAGAGATATAAGTGGGTGTACGTTGAGATGCGTGGTGTGTATAAGACGTGTAGAAGAATGAAGGAAACAGTATAAAGGATAAAATTTAAAAAATATAAAAAATAATAATAATAATAAAAATAATAATAATAATAATAATAATGATTTCATTTATTGGCCACAAGGGCCGACATATAGGGGACAACACAATAGACAGGGACAGTGGGGGTTTACATAGAGATCGAGTAAGTATAAATAACAAAAAAACAAAAACAAAATAACAATAAAAATACAACAATGAAAGTTCCCCAATAAGAGGGATCACCACCCAGGGTTGACTCAAGCACCCCACCAGTCCTGAGCCACCCGACGCTCCTAGGGCACCCGGGAAGGGCACCCCTCTCCTTCTCGAATTCACCAGCCTACAGGCGCATGATCAGAGTAGGCCCACTCACGCGGGCCATTCTCGCCACATTCACCCACCTTTCAGTAAATGTACTGGGGGGCAGCACTTCTCTCTCCACCCTCACCTTCCTTTCCAAGTGAAACTTGAAGAAGTTGATGAGGGATTGGCCGAAGAGAAAAGTGTCTGTCTTCAGTCCTTTCAACCTGGTCCACCATGCAACCTCTTTCGCTACTGCCACCAGGCAGAGGAAAATTGCCTGCCCTTCCTGACCAAAAGAAGGCGGCGGGTCAATCTTCACTATGGACTCGGACGATAGCCGGATCCGTTCTACACGCGACAATAGCTGTTCGACATAACCCCACAAGTCAGCAATGCACGGACACTGGACGAGTGCGTGCAGAACGGTTTCGTCGCTCTGCGCGCATCTCGGGCAGGTTCGTCTGACAGCACTTCCGTGCCTGTAGAGTTTATCCCGAACCGGCAGCGCCCCCCGGTAGCACTGCCAAGCGAGGGATTTCTGGAAGTTATCCATCGTCCCCGGCTCGAAAGTCCTCCGGAACATACTGGTCAGTTCTACTTCGTTGACGCCCAGAGCCTCTCCTAGTACGTCATCGCACTTGCCCTCCACTAATCCTCTATAGAAATCTTGAGTGGAAGTTCCACTGACCGCATTGCCCACCTTGCAGAGTGCAGTGAGCGCCTGGCAACATTCCAGATGCCAGTCGCCCAGTCTCGGTCTCTTCTTGACCCAGGACTGCAGCTCAGTCAAAGAGATGAGCTGCGGAAAGGCCCGTCTAACAAACGGCGACCACACCTGTTCACCGTTTAGGCAAAATATCTGGAGATGTCGCAGCCTCAGCGCATGTCTGCGCATCATTAGCCACGGCATGCCCAGCCCTCCACGAAGAGGGTGCTGGCAGCAGATGGACCGCCTCACCAACGGGACCCGTCCCCTCCACAAAAATTTGAAAAGGAGCCGTTCCAAATTGGCGAGGCGTGGACGGGGGCAAGGCACGACGGTCAGGCGGTAGTAGATGACGGACGCGATGTACGCGTTCGCCACCTCCGCCCGCCCTTTCAGTGATAGCTTTCTCTCAGCCCATTTCTGGGTGAGGTTGGCTATCCTGCTCGTCACCTCGTCCCAATTCTTATCCACCTGGAGGTCTGGTCCGAACCAAACCCCGAGCAACTTTACCGGTCCGTCTGTCCAGCGCCCAACGACGCTGTTGGACGGCATGGACTTGCCTCTCCAGGTGCCGAGCTGCAAGCCCACCGACTTTTCCGGGTTAAGTTTTGCTCCCGTCAACCTTTCATATTCCTCCAAATGGGTGCGGATCACCTCGATTTCCGAGGTGTCCGACACCATCACGGTGATGTCGTCCGCATAAGCGGACGCAGCCTTTCTACGTCCCGGTTCGAGCGGGATGCCCTGCAACAACTCCAGCTTCCGCAGTAGAGGCTCAAGAGTCAATACGTACAGAAGTGAGGAGAGAGGGCACCCTTGACGGACCGATCGAGAGATCTGAAACGGTTCCGAGAGGTGGCCATTAACTTTGACCACCGAGCGGATGCCGCTGTACATTGCAGCGATCCAGCTTCTGAAGACGGGGCCGAAGCCAGCCGCCTCGAGGACAGCCTCCAAGTACCGATGGTCGACCCTATCGAATGCTTTCGATTGATCTAAATTGATCAGAGCCCCACCGAAGCCAGGTTTGCACCCAACCCTCTCTATGATGTATCGCATGAGGTGGAGGTTGTCGTGTATGGACCTGGTCGGGATTGCGCAAGTTTGCGCCTCCCCAACCAAATCTTTGACGACAAGCGCCAACCTTTTCGCTAACACCTTGGCCAAAATCTTAAACTCTGTGTTGAGCAGGGTTATGGGCCTGAAATTATCTAGTGTGTCCCTCTTGTTCTCGTCTTTCCTTATCAGCGTCACTACGCCACGGCTCACAGAACTGGGAATGCTCCCGTTCTGCTGCCAGTTGCAGTAGAGCGCTTCGAGGAGATCGGAGAACAAGTCTGGCATATTTACGTAAAGCTCGTAGGGCAGACCATCCAAACCGGGTGACTTGCGACTCGAGCAGCCGACAAGGGCGTCCTGAATTTCGGCTGATGTTATCGGCTCTTCGCAGCGCTCAGCGTCGGCCGTCGAGAGGCGTGGCAAGCCGTCGAGGTAGGGACTGAAGTCCGCCGCCATCTCCGACTCACCCATCCTCCCGAACAATCGAGCAAAGTGCTGGCGAAAGGCCTCACACATCCGCTTGGAATCGCTCAGTTCGTGTCCATCTCGATCCGTCAAAGACCGAATTGTGGTTTTATTTCCACGCTGCGTCTCTGCAAAGCGAGCCCATCGGGCAGCTTTGGTTCCCTCGTTCCTCAGAGCACGCGCCTTAGCTCTGACAATGCAACCTTCGTGTTTCGCATTGAAGAAATGGTCTAGTGCCATTCTCGCCGCTAGCACGTCTGTTGCAATGCCACTACAAATAGCCTCGTCTAACTTAGCTATCAGCCCCTCCTCCTTTCTATTTTTCTCTATTGCTACTTCTTTGCTAAATCCTATCGAGGTTGCTCTAATCTCTCTTTTGAGTGCCCCCCACCACCTGTTGTTGACAACCCCCCCTGTCAACTTTTGCTTAACTAAGTTGTTGACCCGGTCCCTGTAAGCTTTACGTGCCGGAAACGACATGTTTAGCTTCCAGTAGCTAGGTCCTAACCTACGTGTCTTATCTAGGTCGACCATACAGATCACAAGCTTGTGATCTGAATAGGCAACCGTTTTAAAATGTGGACATCCTACACTATTTCTATCTCTTTTCCTAATGAAAATCCTATCTATGTACGATCTAGATGACCCTATGCGATTGGTCCAGGTCCATACTGGCGCATTAGGGAAATCTAGTCGGTACCTGTCAGACAGTTGAAACTGGCTGATCAGGTACTTGAGGCTTTTGCACCCCCCGCTCCTATCAGATACTCCCACACAATCCCAGCGTGCTTCTAAGATGCCATTCCAATCCCCTATTAACAGTAAAGGGCGAGACGTAAGCAGAAAGTTTTCCAGGCGCCTAAAGAAGTCCGGCCGACCGGCCCCAGTAGGGGCGTAGACGGCCACCAGTCTAAAGGCACCACCTTCGCTATTGCTCACGTCCAGGACCACCAACTTTCCGTCAGGATCCCGGAAGATTGACCTTACCTCGAGATCCAGACATTTCCTAAACAGCACAGCCACTCCACCTCCCATTCCCGGCCGACTAACAGATGCAAAGATCTGATAATCGTCGAAAATCGGCGCCAGTGCGCGTGTGTCGGAAATTCTGGTCTCGCTGATGGCAATTACATCCATTCCTAGTGACCTGAGGTCGTTGAGCAAGTGACCTTGCTTCCAGGGCGACCCCAGGCCACGAACATTTAAACTTCCTACTCTTATGGCCATGCTGGCAGGATGAATGGGAGAGGAAAGGTTTACTTACCTTCCGGGGTCTTGTGAAGGTCGGGTGGTTCGACCTCCATGGTTTGTGGGGTTTCTTTTGGGAACCCCTTTAATAGTCTTGACGTGGGTTTTACGTTCGGGGTTCCCACATCCCGAGGAAAGCTCTTTCGAATTTCTTTGTATGAAGCGAGCGACATTCGCATCAGAAGCAAATTATCTGGTACGCGAAATGTGCTCGCTTCAAATGTTTCCCCGTCTTTTTCGATGTTTGTGCTTCGTGCTACATGGGCCATCAATTCCTTGTTGGCCCTTCTGGCAAGCACGAAGTTTTTAATGTTTTGTTGCTCGGGTTTTATTTGTTCGTGTGATTGTGGTGGTGATAGCTTTGTTAGTGTTGTTTCTATTGTGTCTGCGTTTGTTGTGGGTGGGGTGTCTGTAGTTTCTGATGTTTGTGTGTCTATTTGTTCTTGTGTCTGTTTAGCTTGTTTGCGTTTGGGGGATTTTGGTGGTTGTGTTGGTGATGCTGTGGGGAAAATGTTTGTGTGGGTGGTGTGTGTATTTTCTTTTGTGGGGGTGTTTGTGCTTTGTGGATTTCTTTTTTTTTTGTGTTTTGTTTTTTGTATTTTGGGGGACTTTGGTTTTCCCTCATCTTCACTGCTGGAGGATGAGGGGTCTGTGGCTGTGAGCGTGTTTGTGTCTGAGTGAGTGTTTATGTTCTTGTTCGTGTGTGTATTTTGGGGGGGAGGGGGAATGGGAGAGCTTTCCTCGTTTCCCCCCTGGGTGTGCAATTTTGGTGGTTCCATTGTTGACGGTGTTGCTGGTGGTCCTTGTCCCGGCGTCGCCAGCAGTGGAATCTTTCGACCCCTTGCGCTTTTCGGCAGTTGAGGGCAGAAGGCTCGCAAGTGTGTCGTTTCCCCACAAAGGAAACAATGCGGCCTTTTGCCCTCAGTCATTATATGCAACACCCTCCCGTTTTGGAGGCGGATGTGGTCCGGGATTGTTTTTACGTTTTCGGGTCTGATTTGGAGCAGTATCTCCAGATCAACCCCGGACCAGTCGTCCCTGGCAGTTCTCGTTGCCTCTACCGGGACTGTATCCGTTCCTTCCACGATTACGCAACCCAGGAGCCACCACATATCAAGTCCTGGTGGAATCCTGGGAATGCGCACACGTGCTATTCGTTTTCCCATGTGGGAGGGGTACATTATGACCTTGCTGGTTTTGCAAGGGGTCATTGAATGCTTCACAGCGAGGGCTTCAGACTTGAACAGCACCGAAACGGTGCCGTATTGCCTGCCCCTCTCTATGAAGTCTGTGTCCTCTCTGATGTATTTCAGTGCGGCTTCTATGTCAGCTTGGGCGATTATCGCTGCCCTCTTTGTCTCTACTGAGATGCATCTGAAATGCACCGTTCTTTTTTCCACTGCCTCAATGGCTTCTGCCGGGACAGTTAAGTTTGCCCAGGTCTGCTCTTGGTTTATGATTTTCCAGGCCTGGGCCAACTTTTCCTCTCTGTTGGTTAAGTCGATGCTGTAGCATGGTCTCCTTTTAGCCGCTGCCACAGCAGCGAAAGTGTTCTTGTTGGTGTTGTCACTGTTGTTGTTCTTGTTGGTGTTGCTGCTGCTATTGCTGTTGTTGTTCTCCCCTGTGTCGTGGTTACCTTCTGTGCTGTTGGCCTTGTTGGTGCTCTCGCTATTACCACCTTCTGCGCTGTTCGGCTTGTTGGTGTTGGTGTTGTCGTTGTTACCACCTTCCGCGCCGCTCGGCCCGTTGGTGCTGGCACTGTCGCTGCTCACATTCGTGCTGGTGGCGCTCCTCGCCTCACCTCTCCTCTCAACGCTCAAGTCGCCGTTGCACGACAGCAGACCCGCCTCTAGGGGGCGTGGCTCCGCCATGTTTTTTGAGAAAAAAAATTATTATTTTTTTCAAAATAAAGTTCAAATATTTGGGCCAAAAGGCCCAAATATTATGAGTTATTCCTTCACAGGATACAAATTAATGTCTTATAATGCTTCAGCGGTACAAAAAATAAACAATTCTCTACAATTAATCCTCAAAAATTGCTTACTCACGGAGCTTCAAAAAACGTACATCCACTTTCGTCAATAATAATAATAATAATAATATATATAAGAACGAAGCAGCGTGTTGTTAAATGTCTCGCCGTCTCTCTCTCTCTCTCTCTCTCTATATATATATATATATATATATATATATATATAATGAAATTACAGGAGGCCAAGTATGTTAATTCCCTTAATTATTTATTTCTGCAAACACTATACACATTTCAGTGGCCAGGTTGCGTAAGAACCCGGTGACATCTTCAGGCGTACATTGCGTAATAGATGTATACCAACGGAATGATGGTAACCTTTAAGGAAAGAAGCAAAGAAAAAAACAAAGAAGAAAAAAAAAGTGTGTTTATGTTTTTGACCCAGAGACAAACGAACGAAGCAGCGTGTTGTTAAAATGTCTCGCCGTCTCTCTCTCTCTCTCTCTCTCTATATATATATATATATATATATATATATAACGAAAGAAAAGTGGTAAGGAACCAGGTGGACCATAACGCACCAAAGTACTCAATACTTAGGGTTGTAGAGTGGGTAATAGGAACGAGTAGGACCCCGAAGGCTGAGCTCAAGCCGTTTCGACGGCTAATTCTGGACTAAATGCTATTTAGTCCAGAATTAGCCGTCGAATTAGCCGTCGAAACGGCTTGAGCTCAGCCGTCGGGGTCCTACTCGTTCCTATATATATATATATATATACAAATTTTAGTACAGCATTAACGAAGCTTTAGTTCGCGGCCAAGCTAACGAATGCAAATTCGGTCTGTAGCTTTAGCTGGAAAAGTACCCCAGAGTAATAACAATACGTTTAGACAGCTTAGCAAATCAAATATAGCGATCGGCAGTCCAGCCGCATCACTAGAGCAACGAAAATACAGGACCCAGGAAAAGATATATATATATATATATATAACGAAGGAAATGTGGTAAGGAACCAGGTGGACCATAACGCACCAAAGTACTCAATACTTGGGGTAGTAGAGTGGGAAATAGGAACCAGTAAGACCCCGACGGCTGAGCTCAAGCCGTTTCGACGGCTAATTCTGGACTGAATTAGCCGTCGAAACGGCTTGAGCTCAGCCGTCGGGGTCTTACTGGATCCTATATATATATATATATATATATATATGTGTGTGTGTGTGTGTGTGTGTGTGTGTGTGTGTGTATGTATGTATTTACACACGGATGCATACAGACGTCCTTTCATTATATACATACATATATACATACTTACATACATACATGCATACATACATACATACACACACACATACTTACATACATGCGTACATACATCCACGCACACATACATGCATACATGCATACATATATACATTCATATATACATGTATACATACATATACAAACATATATACATACACCTACATACATATACAAATATATATATATATACATACACCTACATACATGCACATACATATACATAATACATACATACACACGCACACACAGTCACACAGATCTGTTGGACCTCCGTCGATTCCGAAGAGGTGTGTTCCAGTTGATTTCATCAAATACAATCTAGTAACATTCTCGCTGTATTTCCAGTTGTATTTTTTTTTTTACGTATTAATATTTTTGTTTTGTATTGTTGTTTTTTATCGAAAGATCCCGTAAATTTTCCTGGCCATTTTTGTTTGTAATCATCTCACCTGCATCTGTCTAACAGAATGGCTCTCCAATCTGTTGCACAAACTAGTATTACAAGTGCAATACCACCTTAATGCGCGAAATTGCACGCCAGAAAGGTGGCTGATGAAATAAAGATGATGCATCTGTCTGCTCCTCTTATATAACTGTGTGCATTTTGTACTGAAACTATACACACAAACATGCACACACATATATATGCAATATACGTATATATATATATATATACATGTATAAATTTAGAGCAAGAAGACAGGGACTGTCCGTCATCAATGATCTTCCAGCCATTTCTTCGCATTAAACTTTAATGCGAAGAAATATCGATGATGGCTGGAAGATCACTGATGACGGACAGTCCTGTCTTCTTGCTCTAAATTTATTCATATGTATCCCATTTGCAACAACGCAGCACGCTATTTTTCATTTATATATATATGTATATATATATATATATATATATATGTGTGTGTGTGTATATATATATATGTATATATAAATATATATATATATATATATATATATATATGTATATATGTACTCCCCACCCATATATATATATATATATATATATATATATATATATATATATATATATATATATATATATATATATATATATATATATATATATATATATATATATATATATACGATATTAACAAATGGAAACTATATTTATAAAACCATATCTATTTTATTATACATATTTAAAGGATACCATGTTAAATTATGGTATGCTTTCATCAGACAAAATACAATATATACCAGTTTTATAAATAAATATTGACATACCCTTACAAAATGCAACCGTTACTTTTGGAAGACATGGGGATAGTGGATTTGTTTACTTATATTAGTAAGTCGTTGTGTTACAGAGAAGGGTCTGAGACTTGGACACTGACCAAGAAACTCACTCAGATGGTGGATGGGTGCTACACGAGAATGGTGAGGATGGCTCTGAACATTAATCAGTATATATATATATATGTATATATATATATATATATATATATATATATATATATATATATATATATATATATATATATATGTATATATGTACTCCCACCCATATATATATATATATATATATATATATATATATATATATATATATATATATATACATGTATATACATATACATATACATATATATATATATATACATGTATATACATTGCGTTAAATTGCACACCACAAATTGATGAGGTAAATATGCTACTATGTTTGTCTTATATAACTGTCTTTCTGTATGGATTATCTGTCATGTCAATGCTACACACACACACACACACACACACACACACACACACACACACACACACACACACACACACACACGCGTATAATATGCTGAATCCCCCAGACACTAAGCAGTATATGCAATATATCAATTAGAAATCATGTACACATATGTAAACAGTGTTTGATTTTTTTTTTTTTTCAGCAATTGGCTTTTGTTAACGAAGTCGCAACAAGTAAAG
>OZ024748.1:24384471-24391971 GCA_964016885.1 Eledone cirrhosa
CAGAGATATAATCTCTGATGATATGGGATCGATTGTGCATTAGATATCGAATGCTCTACTAAATATATAATATTATAGATGTAGCGAGATCTAGGCAAATTGTTGTCTATTGAAACGTACGTAAGAACCGAATAAATCTCTTTTACTGCATCTTTCTGTTCTTTTTAATTCTTTATACACGCCCCGGAATATAGCTAAACTGGAATATACACCTTTTTTCTGCATTTCGTTGAGCACCACTCTGTTGTAAGCTGACATTCCACTACACGGTACATAACACTGTGTCCTGGAAAACATTAATGCACTCGTGCATAACCAATTATATATATATATATATATATATATATATATATATATATATATGTAGGAGGTGAGTTTTATTGTAGTACAATAAAGCAATGCAGATATCGGATAAGAAGCACTCTACAGTTTGTAGGACTGGAGTATAAATAATATATAAGATCAAAAGATGGTTAAAAGAGTTCCATGTATTTTATTATGCGCATTTCAAAAACAAATATCATCATGCAATAACATTTGCGTTTTCGTCAGATAAAATAGGGAGACATGATATGAAGGGTAAAACACACTTGTGAATAGTGCAGTTTTAAATCAACATATATGTTGATTTAAAACTGCACTATTCACAAGTGTGTTTTAACCTTCATATCATGTCTCCCTATTTTATCTGACGAAAACGCAAATGTTATTGCATGATGATATTTGTTTTTGAAATGCGCATAATAAAATACATGGAACTCTTTTAACCATCTTTTGATCTTATATATATATATATATATATATATATATATATATATATATATATATATATATATATATATAATATATATATATATATATCACGATAAATTAACGGAGCCATAGACTCTCGCTATTCCCTGTCATTAATGTGCTCAAAGGAGAAGGAATCGCGAGCCCTTTATAATACAATATGTAGAAAAGATAACACACCAGAGAGAGAGATAGTGCGCCATCAGTCAAACAGGGAAAAACCACCAGTGTATGGAATCTATAGCCCATGGAAGGCAAAGTAGACACACAATAATTAAAAGTATAAATTAAAGTGCGAATACATACCTCGATAACTATCTAACACGCGCGTACAAATCCAAAAAGATCTGTTTCACCAAATAATTGGTTGGCAGAAATGATTAGCCCATGGTTCATTTCTGTCAACAAATTATTTGGTGAAACAGATCTTTTTGGATTTGTACGTGTGTGTAGTTATCGAGGTATGTATTAATCGAGATAATGCCATCTCTCACATCATTTTCATATTCTGGCTTTAAAAAAAAATATTAAAAACTTTGTATTTGTTATGTTTGTGACACAAGGTTTTTTTTTTTTTGCACTTTGATTTATACTTTTAATTATTGTGTGTCTACTTTGCCTTCCATGGGCTATAGATTCCATACACTGGTGGTTTTTCCCTGTTTGACTGATGATGCACTATCTCTCTCTCTCTCTCTGGTGTGTTATCTTTTCTACATATTGTATATATATATATATATTAATAAAATTCTATCTGTATAAATACAGAATGTGTTACCGAAACTGCACCAAGGAGTATCGATCGACTTTCGTCAAATCGGACCGAGGAAACAATGTTTCCGTTGGTCTTTCCAGTTGCTAGTACTATCTATCGGTCGCAACTCCAGGTAGAAGGAACAACATGAAATAAAGTGTCTTGCTCAAGGACATAACGCATCGCCCGGTCCAGGAATCGAACTCACAACCTCAATATTGGGAATCCAATTCTCTAACCACTCAGCCACTAAGCATTCAAAGACATAGCCTTTATTTCTATACAGCCCTGCCCACTTATTCCTGAGAGGGTCGTGGGGGAAGAGTTCACAAACACTCCTTCCAGTGGGTCTTGTCAGAAGCAACAGATTCCAACTGATCCGACTGGATCACCAAACGAGACCAGCCAAGCTCATGGATGTTATCCAACCATCTTGTTCGGGGTCTACCCCTGGGTCTCCTACCAGTTGGTTTCGCCCGTAAAATCTGTCCAGCGATTCTTTCCTGGGACATTCTAACCACACGCCCTCTATATTTTAGTTCAAATATAAAATATTTGATAACCTCTGGTAGAAGATACATATTGCTAATATTTCTTACAGTTATCTCCTCTTTATTTCAACAATCTCTCACATTAATTCTGTCACATTGAATATTTCTAGTCATGTATCTTTGTCTCTTCTCCGTTTAGTCAAGAATTATGAAACGAACACCGAAATTATACACTCGTGTGTGTGTGTGTGTGTGTGTGTGTGTGTGTGTGTGTGTGTGTGTGTGTGTGTGTGTGTGTGTGTGTGATAGGGGAGTCACTCTATGCAATTTTTAAATATATATGTGAGTGTATGTGTGCATGTGTCTGTGTACATGTGTGTATGTATGTGTGTGTATGTATGTGTGTGTGTATGTATGTGTGTATATGTGTATGTGTATGTATATGTGTGTATATGTACGTATGTATGTGTATGTATGCATGTGTATGTATGCGTGTTTACTGATTCAGCCTTCTCTTCTAAATGTATTTATAATCATTAAATGAGATCTCGATCTACACACAAGCTAATGTATTGGAATTAAATTCTACAACAATCGTGTCATAAAACAACGATAAAATCTTCGTTCACTTTCACTAATCCATTGTTATTGTTGTTATTATTGTTGTAACCAGTGTCGACATTCTTTTAGCTGTATCAGAATTTGATACATCCTGTTTTAAACCTAGCACGTGTCATTGTTTGTTGCCTGGTTATTTACTGCATTTCCATTTCAAATTCAGGGTCACTACAAGGAAATCTGAAGCAAATATCCCTTTTAAAATACTTTCCTGACCGTATTTCTAATAACAGACTATATTT
The DNA here is from genome assembly GCA_964016885.1 of Eledone cirrhosa. Taxonomy (NCBI): domain Eukaryota; kingdom Metazoa; phylum Mollusca; class Cephalopoda; order Octopoda; family Eledonidae; genus Eledone; species Eledone cirrhosa. The sequence goes on from OZ024748.1 coordinate 24,387,369, forward strand.
TAATTCATTAATGAAACATTTTCTGGGAATTACTAAAGTTATTTATTATCTCTTTATTAAAATGACAACACAGGATTCTTATATAAAATTATATAAACTTATGTTTTGGGATATTTACTAATATTGGTTTCTTATATAGGCACAAGGCCAGCAATTTGGGGGGACGGGGAAGTCGATTAAATAGATACCAGTGTATGACTGGTACTTTATTAACCCCGTAAGGATGAAAGGCAAAGTTAACCTCGGCGGGATTTGAACTCAGATCATAAAGGGCCGTAACTCTCTGCTGCAAAACTTGGCGTTTGACCCTCTATCGATACTGCCAATCCACGGCCCTAAGATATTTACTAATACTATTAACTATGTAGCTGTTACTACATAGATAATAAAGTGGCTTAGTGGGTACAGAGTTGGAATCGTAATCGTGAGGTTGCCAGATCGATTCCCGGACTGGGTGATGTATTATACCCTTGAGCAAGATACTTTATTTCACGTAACTTTATTTCTGCAACTAGTAGATAAGTATCAATGGAAAAACCAATGGAAACAGTGGTCCGATTTGATGAGTTCATCTCGGTAAGCGAATAAGGTCTGGGATTTTATTGGTCGATTCCTTTATATTACTAAAATGGTAACTTAACACGTGATTCTTATACAAATTTATGTTAAAAGATATTGTTTTAAATAGGAACCTTTTAATTGGCTGGTTTTGTTTCATAGAACCATAGAAGGTTTTGGCTGGGGAGGTTTTGGCTGGGTTGGTTTCAATAGGGTTAAAATTACCAAAACTTCCATTCCTATTAAATATTTGTCTATTTCTTTAAGTGTCACTACTCCATTGTGTTATGTCGAGAATTTTGACAAGAGGACATTGTTTTTATTGAAACGTTTTAGCTTTCACATACAAACACACACACACACTCACATACACACACACACACACATATCGTACACACATTGTTCGTCTTTGTTTTAAACTCTCATGCTGTTAATCGCCTGCTCCCTTGTTTTATTTGTGTCGTTTTTGTCCCCCCCCCACTCTCTCTCTCTATATATAAATATATATATACATATATATATAGATAGATATATATATATATAGATATCCATATATATATATATATATATATATATATATATATATATATATATATATATATATAGAGAGAGAGAGAGAGAGAGAGAGAGAGAGAGAGAGAGAGATTTCTTTATTAGCCACAAGGGCGCACAAGAAAAGGAGACAATACAAAGACATGCCAGGGATTTTACATACAGTCCTGTAAAAAATATAAAAACAAACAACTACAACAATCGAAATCCCCAATAGGGGGAGGCGTCACAAATGGGTTGTTTAATACCCCGTAGATAGAACAACCCTCAACTCCAGGAGCGTGTTGTGCAAGTGTTCCTTTCTTCCTTTTGCTCTCTTCTTCAACCTACAGGCTTATAAACAGAGAAGGCCCAACCACTCGAGCCATTTTCGCTTCATTCACCCACCTTTCAGTAAATTTACTGGGGTGCAGTGCCTCTCTCTCCACCCTGATTCTCCTTCTAAAGTGATACTTAAAGAAGGGAATCAATTGTTGTCCAGAGAGAAAGGCATCTGTCCTCAGTCCTCTCAACCTCGTCCACCATATAACTTCTTTCACCATAGCCACCGTACAGAGGAAAACCGCCTCTCTTTCGTTTTTGAAAGAGGCTGGCGGTTTGATCCTTACTCGGCAGTCAACTGGATTTGTCCCATACGCGACAGCAGGTGTTCTACATAGTTCCACAGGTCGGTTACGCCCGGGCAGTGTACAATTGCGTGCAGGACTGTTTCAATGTCCTGCGCGCATCTTGGACACGTCCTCTTGGAAGGATCCCTGCCGGGGCGTCCGTGCCTGTAGATCTTGTCACGAACCGGTAGAGCTCCTCGGTAGCACTGCCAGGCCAGGGACCTCTGGAAGTTGTCCATAGGCGGAAAGTCCTACCAAACAGACTGGTGAGCTCATCGTCTTCGACGCCCAGCGTCTCTCCGACCACGTCGTCGCCCTTGTAACGTACAATCCCTCTATATATACGAGAGAGAGGGGGGTAATATATATATTGTAATTTCTGGAAAAATCTAGGATCACAGATGAGAGAGGAGGGGTGTAATGTATATATTGTAATTTCTGGAAAAAAGCTGCTGCATGTAATTCGATTCCTAGCGTGGAGATTCATAATGAATCAGGGAATTCTTCTACTGATTTTAATGGCTTAAGTTATTGGTTGAATACAAAGACATTTAAAAACTAAAGTTTTGATCGCGTGATTTGTACGATATTAAAGAAATTAATGAAAGTATTAACGTATAATTCTATTTTGTTCGACATAAGTAATACAAATCATGATAAGAATTTCTAGTATAGTTGTCATACACTTCTGTCACGCTTACTTCCCCTTTCTTTCTTCCCTTACCTACTAGTTCTTGCTCTTTTCTTCCTCTTCCTCTCACTTATGGCATTTATAGTCCTTTCCAATACTGTTTTCTTATTCTGTATATTTGACTAAATATTAAATTCTTTATCATTTTTATGTAATTTTATCTTAGGAATATATTTGATTATTTCAAAATAAAATATCATAGTGATAATTGTTTGGGGAAAGCCGGTGTAATGTAAATTAGAAATACGAGTCAAAACTATTGTTTATGATTGAACTAGTTCTATTGATAAGTATAGCCTCTTTCATACACACATTTCCGATGATTCTTTCCGTGGTCTATATAGTAACTTTTATAAATTAGATGTAACATTTCTATATGTGTGTGTTGCATGAAACCTATTGGCTATTGTGACTACAGATGTCTTCTTCCCTATAGAGTACTGTCCGATATCAACAGTACACTCCAATTCTTTTCTTTTTAATCTCAAAATATGAAATAAAAAATAAAAGTTTAAACTATTGTTTTGTTTTGTTTTTTCCTTAGTTTACTCAACTCTAGTTTTCACTCCTGTGTTTCTGATTTCACGGAGCCAGCTTTCCCAAAATAATTATACCCACATACTTTACAATACTTAATATAATATAAACTATACTAGTATGATATGATAGGAAGATATTATGTGTGTATGCAGTATCGCTAGAGGGTCGGACGGACATACATTCATATATATATATATATGTACATATATACATGTACATACATACATATATATATATATATGTGTATATATATATATACATACATACATATATATATATACATACATATATGATGGCTGCCCCCTCGTTTGTATGGCCATTGCACGAGGAGAAAAGAAAATTAATAAATAAATAAAAAATAAAATAAAATTAGAAAAAAGAAATATATATATATATATATAAGTATTGAAATTTCCGTTGAAAACAGAAAAGGTCATAGAAGTGAAGAGTGCTCTATGTAAGTACCAGAGCAAAATTTAATGTATAAAAATCAATACAATATAACTACCTCATTACCAGAGGTTTCCCGAATGAGGCGAATACGAAAGAAACGTCTTCATTCGTTCGTCAGACGAGGCAATATAAAAAACATGGGTAAATACTTGGAAAGTCTCATCAAGAAAAGCAAAAAAAATATAGACAAATGAATTAGAATATGAAATATATAAAAATCTTACAAGAAATATAGTTAGGTGTGTGTATATGTATGTATATACGCTCACAGATGTGCATATATGTGTATGCACAAATATATACGTATAGTGAAAAAGTGTGCGTAAATATATAATTTAGGGCAAATGTATCTGTGTATCTGTAAACTACAGACAGAATAGATACATCATAAGAATATGAAGGCGCGCGCATAAACACACCTACACACACGTACACTTATATGCGGAAGTAAAAGAGGTAAGGGAGTGTAATAAATAAAGGAAAGTATCAATCTCGATATATTTATAAAAATGGAACAATAATTTAGAAAGAAAAAATTAAAGAAAAGAAGACAAACAAGGTACACGCATACACACACACGTATATCTCACAAAAGAAACGCGGAAATATACATACTTATATAGACACGCACACTTACACATCCATACGTTCGATACGTACACACACACACGCACATACTTACACTCACGCATATTGACCTGTTTGCATGCACACGGATAAAAATGAGGATGTAAAAAAAGGGGAAGAAGAAAAAAGAAACAAAACATAAAACCTAGATGTAAAAACACGGATATAAAGACACATACACATACACATACATATATATATATACACGTACGCGCGCGCACATACGTAGGCGCTCATGTACATATATAGGAAGTATACACACATTAAGGCGTTCAGACACATAGATACAGGGTGTAAAAAACTTGTGGATAAGTAAGTACAAATATAAAATTGTAAGATTGGCTGCGCAAAAATAAAAAATAAAAATAAAAATAAAAAATATCTGGAGTGGAAAACGCAAGTGACTAGTCTAATCAGTTAGTGAAGCAAGTAGGGAAGTAAAAAATGGAAAGTGAAGATATTAGGTAAGTGAATCGGAGAATAAAGGGGGGGGGGTTATTGGTGGATGTGAAGTAAAAATAAAAATATATAAAAATAAAAATAAAAATAAAAATAAAAATAAAAATAAAAATAA
>OZ024748.1:24394471-24396971 GCA_964016885.1 Eledone cirrhosa
ACTCTTAAGAGCTCTTTTTCCCCTTGACAGGTTTTGTTTTTAGTCCCACAGGATGTCCAAAGTCACCCTCCTCACCAAGAAACCTTGGTGCGGTTGCCAGTTTAGTCGCCAACGACCCGACCATGAGACAGGTTGTACTGGGATACATGTTACCAGTATACATACATACATACATACATACATACATACATACATACATACATACATACAAACATACATATATATGTACATATATATATATATATATATATATATATATATATATATATATATATATATATTGCGATGAAATACCAATGACGGTTGGCAAATCACTGATGAGGGACTAATTTTATAATATGTAATCCATGTGCAAAACATGCAGTATTCTTCTCCCCTTGTTTTTCATATATATATATATATATATATATATATATATGTACATATATTTACATATATATATATATAATCATGTTTCTAAATATGTACGTGTGTGAAAAAAACTTAAATGAATTTAATTTAATTAGAAGAAAAAAATGATATCGAGTCACTGAGGTTGACTTTGCCTTTCATCCCTACGGGGTCGATAAAATAAAGTACCAGTAATGCACTGGGTGATTGCTGGCCTTGTGCCTAAAGTAGAAACAATTAATAGAAAGCAAATGGAATGTTTGGAGAGGAAACGGAAGAAAGGGAAGAATTATGTGAATAGGTAATATCAAAAATTAGACAAGCGTTATACAGTGAATGTATAAAGACAGTGTAAGAAAACCAAGATGGCGGGCCATGCTGTGCAACCTGCAGAGATCAGATGGAAGCTCATAATTGTTTCTACTTTAGGCACAAGGCCACCAATTCACCAGTGTATTACTGGTACTTTATTTTATCGACCCCGTAAGGATGAAAGGCAAAGTCAACCTCGGCGGGATTGACTTTGCCTTTCATCCTTACGGGATGAAAGCTCATAATGATACTGATGAATGTATGTGTGTATAAATGTATATATTGGTGTATATATGAGTACCCCCCCCCCACACACACACATACACAAGAGTACATATGGCTGTGTGGTCAAGGAGTTTGCTTCGTAACCATGTGGTTCTGGGTTCATTCCCGTTACACGTCACATCTGGCAAATGTTGAGATTCTACTTATAATAATGGTTTCTGATTTAGGCACAAGGCCAATAATTTGTGAGTGGGGGAAAGGTCATTACATCGACCCCAGAACGTGACTGGTACTTTATTTTATCGATCCCGAAAAGATGAAAAGCAAAGTAGATCTTGACAGAATTTGAACTAATGACGTAAAGATCCGGAATAAATGCCGCAAAGCATTTTCTCCGACACCTTAACGATTCTGCCAGTCCCCCGCCATTTTACTTATAATAATAATGATAGTAATGTGTGTGTATGTGTGTGTGTGCGTGTGCGTGTGTGCGAACGAGTATGTGTATGGAAATAATTGTTTCTACGTTTGGCACAAGGCCAGAAATTACCCAGAGCATTACTGGTACTTTATTTTATCGACCCCGTAAGGATGAAAGGCAAAGTTAACCTCGGCGGGATTTGAACTCAGAATGGCAAGGGCCGTAACTCTATACGTCAAAGCATAGCGTCCGACCCTCTATCGATACTGCCAATCCACCGCCCTTGTATGGAAATAATACTGTCAAATGCAAAACAAAAACGAAATACACACTGGACAATGCAATCGTGTGTCATCAGACACACACTGAACAATGCAATTTCGTGAACAAAATGGAATATGCATTTTCTAGTTGCTTAGTATATAAATCTACAGGATTACTCAACTGTGCATATAAATGCGACTGACATTTGATTCTTACACTTGAATATTCTCAAAGCACATTTTTTATACATATATATATATTTACGCTAATTTCAATATATATTAGCTCACCTTTTAGATATCCCTATATTGCTTATATGTGTAGTTATTTACATATATATGTGTAGTTATTTACATACATGTGTAGTTATTTACATATATGTGTAGTTATTTACATATATGTAAGAACTTTCACATTCGTATCTATAAAACAACGTTTTCGTTCATTTCAATTTTGACTATTTTCTCCGTAATTCAATAGTAATTCCAGATTATTGCCCTTGTTTTAAAATACTTTTCTATTTATATATTATACTTGGAAATCTCTGATATGTTTTACTGGATACCACAACAAAGCGGCCAGCTCGTGAAATTAAAGGGGAAGCTCATAAACACGTGTACCCTTAACCCTTTAGCATTAAACTGGCCATATCTGGCCCAAATCCTCCCCCCTCTATCTGTTCAAACCGGCTATAGCCGGCCGCCCATATTGATGTTAAGGTATTGTTTGCAAAATAAATATCAAAATCTCATAGATTCGATATTATATGAGAGAATTTTGTGAGATAAAGCCTTAACCATGAAAATATAATTGTAAATATAGAGTAATGTAAATGTTAAAGGGTTAACGAAGTTGTCAAGTAGATTCAGCGTAACACGGTGTGTGATA
>OZ024748.1:24411971-24549471 GCA_964016885.1 Eledone cirrhosa
CCATCCGGGTCCCGAAAGACCGACCTTACCTCGAGATCCAGGCCTTTCCTAAACAGCACTGCCACCCCACCTTTCATTCCGGGCCGACTAACAGATGCGAAGATCTGATAGTCGTAAAAAATGGGGGCTAGTGCGCGTGTGTCGGAAATCCTGGTAATGCTGTCGGCAATTACATCCATTTCTAGAGACCTCAGATCGTTGATCAGGTGACCCTGCTTCTAGGGCAACTCCAGGTCTCGAACATTTAACCTTCCTACTCTTCATATGGCCATGTTGGCAGGCTAAAAGAGAGAGGAAAAGTTTACTTACCTCCCAGGTTCTTGTGAAAGTCGGATGGTTCGACCTCCATAGTTGGTGGAGTTTCTTTTGGGAACTTCTTTAAAAGTCTGGATGTGGGTCTTACGTTCGGGGTACCCACATCTCGAGGAAAGCTCTCTCCAATTCCTTTGTAGGAACCGAGCGACATTCGCACCAGAAACAAATCTTCTGCCACGCGAAATGTGCTCGATTTAAAAATCTTCCCTGTTTAAATTTGTTTACTTCGTACTACGAGGGCCATCAATTCCTTGTTGGCCCTTTTGACAAGCACGAAGTTTTGTATGTTTTGTTGGTGCGATTTTATTTGTTTGCGTGACTGTGGAGGTGATGGTTTCAGATGTTTGTGTGTGTATTTGTTCTTTTATCTGTTTAGGTTGTTTGCGTTTGGGGGATTCTGGTGATAGTGTTAGTGGTGTTGATGTTGTTGGGGAGATGCCAATAATAATATCACGTATCCCAGGAGCCACCCCATGTCAAGTCCTGGTGGAATCATAGGAATGCGAACATGAGCCATTCGTTTTTCCATGTGAGAAGGGTACATAATGACCTTGCTGGTTTTGCAAGGGATCATTGTATGCTTTATAGCAAGGGCTTCTGACTTAAACAGCACCGAAATGGTGTCGTATTGTCTTCCCTTCACTATGTATTCGGTGTCATCCCTGATGCACCCCAGCGCGGCTTCAATATCTGCATGGGCAATTAAAGTCGCCCTCTTTGTTTCTGCTGAGATACATCTGAAATGTACCGTTCTACGCTCCACTGCTTCAATGGCTTCTGCCGGGACAGTTAAGTTGGCCCAGGTTTGCTCTTGGTTAATGAGCTTCCATACCTAGGCCAACTTTTCATCTTTATTCGTGAAATCCATGCTGAAGCATGGCCTCTTTTTGGCTGTTACCGCAGCGAAAGTGTTCTTGTTGTCGCTGCAGTTGGTTTTATCTTTGGTGTCGCTGTTTTTTTTTTTGTTGTTTTTCGATAATTTTTTAAAATACAAAAAGTTCAAATATTTGGACCAAAAGGCCCAAATATTATAGCGTCTCCCCTTCACATGGCACAGAAAGAAGTCTTACGACCCCTTAGCAACAAAAATTAACAAGTACAAATTAAGAAAACAATTCAAATTCAGTAACTCACGGAGCTTCCAAATACACGTCTACTCTTGCTGACGACCAATAATAATGATTTCTAGTATAGGCACAAGGCCAGCAATTTTGGGGGAGGGGAAAGTCGATTAAATCGACCCAGTACGTTACTGGTGCTTTATTTTATCGACCCCGTAAGGATGAAAGGCAAAGTTAACCTCGGCGAGATTTGAACTCAGATCATAAAGGACTGCAACTCTATGCTGCAAAGCATGGTGGTGGCCGACTCTCTACCGATACTGCCAATCTACCGCCCTAACCAATGATAATAATAATAATAAAGTACCAGTATCAGTTCAGGGTCTTGTTTGACAACTAAAGGATTCGGTTTTCCTTGACTCTACATTAGATTTACCTCTGATAAAACTAATTTTCTCAAACAATTTCATTAGTGATCGCATTGTTTATCAAACCGAATCTGTTAATTGTATTTGAGATAAACTTTTCTAGCCTCATCAGAGTCACTAATCTTTTCATATTGAAATGGTAATTTTATCATTAATTGATAACAATTAACGAGCGTCTCTTCAAATCAATTTCATCCATCGTATGTGCATGCTTTCTCTAATGACACAGACATCAGTAGAACCTCATTTCATACCTTCTCTTATAGAATTGTTGGATGACTTGTGAAAGAAATCAAAATCATTGGTGTCCTCACCGCCGCCACCACCACTATCATCATTGCGTCATACTAGTTCCACCACCACCACCACCACCACTGGAATTTTTAAACATCATCATAATCATCATCCTCACGATCCCACTATCACCACCATTAACAACAACACAAACATACTCATCAACTCGCCCTTCTTCCGAAGAACGCCGAAAGAAACAACAAAACAATGAGAAAAACAACAAAAAAGGCAGCAATAACAGTAACAACAATAACAATACACACACGCGCAAACAAATAAACATGTCCTCCACCCCCAACCCAAGTAAAGAACGTCGAGAGCCTGAGGTGCCTATAGTAAAACATCAAATACATATTTACAAAAAACAATAACCAAAACAAAAACAATATGCAAACTTTGTGCATCGACCCCCACACCTCCCAGGACAGGTCGCAGGCCAATCGCAAGGTTTTACACCATGAGATGGAGACTGCACTATATTTTTCGAACAGGCTACTCTACCAAAGTCATGGACGCGTCCCTTGTTAACCCGTGTGAAGGATGATGCGATATGATTGTTTTTGTTGCCTCCAACCACACTGCAATGTTTTTATGGTCTTATTCGCGTCAGTCTCCAATTTGGTACCTTTTTTTTTTACGTGTTTAACGACTCTGCCTGCCCCCTAATCCTCCAGGAATAAATGGCCGAAGACGACAAAGTAGAAAAAAAACACAGTAAAAAGAAATGGTGGGTTGTTTCCTGTAACTCCTCTAGAAGGCGGCACGAGATAGAGTTTGGGGCATCATGACGCCAAAAGTTTATAAACGTTTACTGTTGACATCCGGTTTTTCAAAATAAAAGCTGTTTATGGAAACTGCACAAGACCGGTAACAAAAAAGAAGCAGAAATACTCGATTGTTCCGGATATATGTAAGTGGTAGTTTCCACATATTCTCCGTTTATTGGCATGTTCCACTTAATACGTCGGCATGGAGAGACTCTAAAGCAGATGTGTGCGTGACCTAGGAGTGGCTGGAAGACAAGCCACTTGCTTTACAATGACTGCAACTCTCAGTTCATTAGATTTATATGGAAGAGTGAGAGAGGTAACAGTGAGAGTAGGATTGCCAGTACCAGTGTACTAGCGTTCCTTCTTGTACACTAGAGACAGAGAAAGGAGTAGAGAGAGAGAAGGAGAGAGAGGGAAGGTGAGAGAGAGAAAAGGAGAGAAAAGAGAGGGAAGGTCAGAGAGTGATAAAAAGAGAGAAACAGAGATAGAGGGAGTTAGAATTAGTGTTAGAGTACCAGTGTACTGGCGTTCCTTCTTGTCCACTAGAGAGAGAGGGGGGGACAATAGAGAGATGGGGAGAGATAGGGGGTAGAGAGAGAAGGGGAGAAAGACACAGAGAAAGAGTAATTTTTATGCTCGTATTGCATGAGTTATAGAGAAAAAAATATCACTCAGCAATTACGAAAGAAAAATGTATAGAAATTGCAGATCAGTGAAATCCTTGGATCCATTGAAACTCCTCAGCCGTGTTCAAACTACAAAATAATCCGAGAAATCACTATCTAACCTTTATCTAACACATACTTTAACTGTTAAGGATTTAGCAGAACATATCTGAAAAACAACAACAAAAACATGCATTGTTAATTCAGTTGTTTATAGTATCTAGGGAAATTCGTGTTTTCTGACATGTTTACATGCCTACATATTAGATATGTGTATATATATATATATATATATATATATATATATATATATATATATATAAATATATATATATATATATACATTGGTGCAGTCTCAGTTACACACAGTATTTATACATATATGATTTGATTATACACACGCACACACACGCACACACACACACACACACGCACACATATATTTATATACATACTTACATAAATACATATATAGGCTTATATACATAAATTATATAATATAATGTTTATATATATAACATATGTGCCTCTCTCTCTATATATATATACAGACATATATAAATACTTCTCTATATAAATATATATATATACATGTGTGTGTGTGTGTGTGTGTGTGTGTGTGTGTGTGTGTGTGTGTGTGTGTGTGTGTGTGTGTGTGTGTACGGTTTTGTGTGGGATGTGTTGTGCTTGTGAGTGTTTACGTTTAGTTGAATCTGGTTATAGTCACACCCAAGGATATGTTTTCCAAGAAATGTGATTCTACACATCCTATAATTTTTGCTTTATCATATAATAATAATTTCTTTTGAGACGGATAAAGGCTAGGTTTCAATACATTCTATCGACCTTGACTTCATTCTAGCCAATGGACTATACCAAAAAAACTAGTTTTGATCTGAGTCAATCGTCTGTACCTAAACCTTAACCTCGTCTCTGCACAATAGACTGTTTTTCAATCTCTCTTTTGATCTTTGACGCTAATAGAGTTAAGTTAAAACTTATCCTTGAGCCTTAAAGTCGCTCGATGCTATCTAAAACGTAACTTGATCCTTGTCGGTCAACTATCTACAATACTTGACTTGATCCTTGTTGTCAGTCAACTATCTACAATACTTGACTTGATCCTTGTTGCCAGTCAACTATCTACAATACTTGACTTGATCCTGGTTGTCAGTCAACTATCTACAATACTTGACTTGATCCTTGTTGTCAGTCAACTATCTACAATACTTGACTTGATCCTGGTTGCCAGTCAACTATCTACAATACTTGACTTGATCCTTGTTGCCAGTCAACTATCTACAATACTTAACTTTATTCTTGTTGTCAGTCAACTATCTACAATACTTGACTTGATCCTTGTTGCCAGTCAACTATCTACAATAATTGACTTGATCCTTGTTGTCAGTCAACTATCTACAATAATTGACTTGATCCTTGTTGCCAGTCAACTATCTACAATAATTGACTTGATCCTTGTTGTCAGTCGACTATCTACAATACTTGACTTGATCCTTGTTGCCAGTCAACTATCTACAATAATTGACTTGATCCTTGTTGTCAGTCAACTATCTACAATAATTGACTTGATCCTTGTTGCCAGTCAACTATCTACAATAATTGACTTGATCCTTGTTGTCAGTCAACTATCTACAATACTTGACTTGATCCTTGTTGCCAGTCAACTATCTACAATAATTGACTTGATCCTTGTTGTCAGTCAACTATCTACAATAATTGACTTGATCCTTGTTGTCAGTCAACTATCTACAATACTTGACTTGATCCTTGTTTTCAGTCAACTATCTACAATAATTGACTTGATCCTTGTTGCCAGTCAACTATCTACAATGCTTGACTTGATCCTTGTTGCCAGTCAACTATCTACAATACTTGACTTGATCCTTGTTTTCAGTCAACTATCTACAATAATTGACTTGATCCTTGTTGTCAGTCAACTATCTACAAAACTTAACTTTATCCTTGTTGTCAGTCAACTATCTACAATACTTGACTTGATCCTTGTTGCCAGTCAACTATCTACAATAATTGACTTGATTCTTGTTGCCAGTCAACTATCTACAATACTTGACTTGATCCTTGTTGCCAGTCAACTATCTACAATACTTGACTTGATCCTTGTTTTCAGTCAACTATCTACAATAATTGACTTGATCCTTGTTGTCAGTCAACTATCTACAATACTAAACTTTATCCTCGTTGTCAGTCAACTATCTACAATACTTGACTTGATCCTTGTTGTCAGTCAACTATCTACAATACTTGACTTGATCCTTGTTGCCAGTCAACTATCTACAATGATTGACTTGATCCTTGTTGTCAGTCAACTATCTACAATACTTAACTTTATCCTTGTTGTCAGTCAACTATCTACAATACTTGACTTGAGCCTTGTTGCCAGTCAACTATCTACAATAATTGACTTGATCCTTGTTGTCAGTCAACTATCTACAATACTTGACTTGATCCTTGTTGTCAGTCAACTATCTACAATGCTTGACTTATCCTTGTTGCCAGTCAACTATCTACAATACTTGACTTAATCTTTGTTGCCAGTCAACTATCTACAATAATTGACTTGATCCTTGTTTTCAGTCAACTATCTACAATAATTGACTTGATCCTTGTTGTCAGTCAACTATCTACAATACTTGACTTGATCCTTGTTGCCAGTCAACTATCTACAATACTTGACTTGATCCTTGTTGTCAGTCAACTATCTACAATAATTGAGTTGATCCTTGTTGTCAGTCAACTATCTACAATACTTTACTTGATCCATGTTGTCAGTCAACTATCTACAATACTTAAATTTATCCTTGTTGTCAGTCAACTATCTACAATACTTGACTTTATCCTTGTTGTCAGTCAACTATCTACAATACTTAACTTTATCCTTGTTGTCAGTCAACTATCTACAATACTTGACTTGATCCTTGTTGTCAGTCAACTATCTACAATACTTGACTTGATCCTTGTTGCCAGTCAACTATCTACAATACTTGACTTGATCCTTGTTGTCAGTCAACTATCTACAATACTTGACTTGATCCTTGTTGTCAGTCAACTATCTACAATACTTGACTTGATCCTTGTTGTCAGTCAACTATCTACAATACTTGACTTGATCCTTGTTGCCAGTCAACTATCTACAATACTTGACTTTATCCTTGTTGCCAGTCAACTATCTACAATACTTGACTTTTCCTTGTTGTCAGTCAACTATCTACAATAATTGACTTGATCCTTGTTTTCAGTCAACTATCTACAATACTTGACTTGATCCTTGTTTTCAGTCAACTATCTACAATAATTGACTTCATCCTTGTTGTCAGCCAACTAACTACAATACTTGACTTGATCCTTGTTGTCAGTCAACTATCTACAATACTTGACTTGATCCTGGTTGCCAGTCAACTATCTACAATACTTGACTTGATCCTTGTTGTCAGTCAACTATCTACAATACTTGACTTGATCCTGGTTGCCAGTCAACTATCTACAATATTTTACTTGATCATTGTTGTCAGTCAACTATCTAAATTACTTGACTTTATCCTTGTTGCCAGTCAACTATCTACAATACTTGACTTGATCCTTGTTGTCAGTCAACTATCTACAATACTTGACTTGATCCTGGTTGCCAGTCAACTATCTACAATACTTGACTTGATCCTTGTTGTCAGTCAACTATCTACAATACTTGACTTGATGCTGGTTGTCAGTCAACTATCTACAATACTTGACTTGATCCTTGTTGTCAGTCAACTATCTACATTACTTGACTTTATCCTTGTTGCCAGCCAACTATCTACAATACTTGACTTGATCCTTGTTGTCAGTCAACTATCTACAATACTTGACTTGATCCTGGTTGCCAGTCAACTATCTACAATACTTGACATGATCCTGGTTGTCAGTCAACTATCTACAATACTTGACTTGATCCTTGTTTTCAGTCAACTATCTACAATAATTGACTTGATCCTTGTTGCCAGTCAACTATCTACAATACTTGACTTGATCCTTGTTGCCAGTCAACTATCTACAATACTTGACTTGATCCTTCTTGCCAGTCAACCATCTACAATAATTGACTTGATCCTTGTTGTTAGTCAACTATCTACAATACTTAAATTTATCCTTGTTGTCAGTCAACTATCTACAATACTTGACTTGATCCTTGTTGCCAGTCAACTATCTACAATAATTGACTTGATCCTTGTTGCCAGTCAACTATCTACAATACTTGACTTGATCCTTGTTGCGAGTCAACTATCAACAATACTTGACTTGATCCTTGTTTTCAGTCAACTATCTACAATAATTGACTTGATCCTTGTTGTCAGTCAACTATCTACAATACTTAACTTTATCCTTGTTGTCAGTCAACTATCTACAATACATGACTTGATCCTTGTTGCCAGTCAACTATCTACAATAATTGACTTGATTCTTGTTGCCAGTCAACTATCTACAATACTTAACTTTATCCTTGTTGTCAGTCAACTATCTACAATACATGACTTGATCCTTGTTGCCAGTCAACTATCTACAATAATTGACTTGATTCTTGTTGCCAGTCAACTATCTACAATACTTGACTTGATCCTTGTTGCCAGGCAACTATCTACAATACTTGACTTGATCGTTGTTTTCAGTCAACTATCTACAATAATTGACTTGATCCTTGTTGTCAATCAACTATCTACAATACTAAACTTTATCCTTGTTGCCAGTCAACTATCTACAATAATTGACTTGATCCTTGTTGCCAGTCAACTATCTACAATACTTGACTTTATCCTTGTTGCCAGTCAACTATCTACAATACTTGACTTTTCCTTGTTGTCAGTCAACTATCTACAATACTTGACTTTTCCTTGTTGTCAGTAAACTATCTACAATAATTGACTTGATCCTTGTTGTCAGTCAACTATCTACAATAATTGACTTGATCCTTGTTTTCAGTCAACTATCTACAATACTTGACTTGATCCTTGTTTTCAGTCAACTATCTACAATAATTGACTTGATCCTTGTTGTCAGTCAACTATCTACAATACTTGACTTGATCCTTCTTGTCAGTCAACTATCTACAATACTTGACTTGATACTGGTTGCCAGTCAACTATCTACAATACTTGACTTGATCCTTGTTGTCAGTCAACTATCTACAATACTTGACTTGATGCTGGTTGTCAGTCAACTATCTACAATACTTGACTTGATCCTTGTTGTCAGTCAACTATCTACAATACTTGACTTTATCCTTGTTGCCAGTCAACTATCTACAATACTTGACTTGATCCTTGTTGTCAGTCAACTATCTACAATACTTGTCTTGATCCTGGTTGTCAGTCAACTATCTACAATACTTGACTTGATCCTTGTTTTCAGTCAACTATCTACAATAATTGACTTGATCCTTGTTGCCAGTCAACTATCTACAATACTTGACTTGATCCTTGTTGCCAGTCAACTATCTACAATACTTGACTTGATCCTTGTTTTCAGTCAACCATCTACAATAATTGACTTGATCCTTGTTGTTAGTCAACTATCTACGATACTTAACTTTATCCTTGTTGTCAGTCAACTATCTACAATACTTGACTTGATCCTTGTTGCCAGTCAACTATCTACAATAATTGACTTGATCCTTGTTGCCAGTCAACTATCTGCAATACTTGACTTGATCCTTGTAGCCAGTCAACTATCAACAATACTTGACTTGATCCTTGTTTTCAGTCAACTATCTACAATAATTGACTTGATCCTTGTTGTCAGTCAACTATCTACAATACTTAACTTTATCCTTGTTGTCAGTCAACTATCTACAATACATGACTTGATCCTTGTTGTCAGTCAACTATCTACAATACTTGACTTGATCCTTGTTGTCAGTCAACTATCTACAATACTTGACTTGATCCTTGTTTTCAGTCAACCATCTACAATAATTGACTTGATCCTTGTTGTCAGTCAACTATCTACAATAATTGACTTGATCCTTGTTGTCAGTCAACTATCTACAATACTTAACTTTATCGTTGTTGTCAGTCAACTATCTACAATACTTGACTTGATCCTTGTTGCCAGTCAACTATCTACAATAATTGACTTGATCCTTGTTGCCAGTCAACTATCTACAATACTTGACTTGATCCTTGTTGCCTGTCAACTATCTACAATACTTGACTTGATCCTTGTTTTCAGTCAACTATCTACAATAATTGACTTGATCCTTGTTGTCAGTCAACTATCTACAATACTTAACTTTATCCTTGTTGTCAGTCAACTATCTACAATACTTGACTTGATCCTTGTTGCCAGTCAACTATCTACAATACTTGACTTTTCCTTGTTGTCAGTCAACTATCTACAATAATTGACTTGATCCTTGTTTTCAGTCAACTATCTACAATACTTGACTTGATCCTTGTTTTCAGTCAACTATCTACAATAATTGACTTGATCCTTGTTGTCAGTCAACTATCTACAATACTTGACTTGATCCTTGTTGTCAGTCAACTATCTACAATACTTGACTTGATCCTGGTTGCCAGTCAACTATCTACAATACTTGACTTGATCCTTGTTGTCAGTCAACTATCTACAATACTTGACTTGATCCTGGTTACCAGTCAACTATCTACAATATTTTACTAGATCCTTGTTGTCAGTCAACTATCTACATTACTTGACTTTATCCTTGTTGCCAGTCAACTATCTACAATACTTGACTTGATCCTTGTTGTCAGTCAACTATCTACAATACTTGACTTGATCCTGGTTGCCAGTCAACTATCTACAATACTTGACTTGATCCTTGTTGTCAGTCAACTATCTACAATACTTGACTTGATGCTGGTTGTCAGTCAACTATCTACAATAATTGACTTGATCCTTGTTGTCAGTCAACTATCTACAATACTTGACTTTATCCTTGTTGCCAGTCAACTATCTACAATACTTGACTTGATCCTTGTTGTCAGTCAACTATCTACAATACTTGACTTGATCCTGGTTGCCAGTCAACTATCTACAATACTTGACTTGATCCTTGTTGTCAGTCAACTATCTACAATACTTGACTTGATCCTGGTTGTCAGTCAACTATCTACAATACTTGACTTGATCCTTGTTTTCAGTCAACTATCTACAATAATTGACTTGGTCTTGTTGCCAGTCAACTATCTACAATACTTGACTTGATCCTTGTTGCCAGTCAACTATCTACAATACTTGACTTGATCCTTGTTTTCAGTCAACCATCTACAATAATTGACTTGATCCTTATTGTTAGTCAACTATCTACAATACTTAACTTTATCCTTGTTGTCAGTCAACTATCTACAATACTTGACTTGATCCTTGTTGTCAGTCAACTATCTACAATACTTGACTTGATCCTGGTTGCCAGTCAACTATCTACAATACTTGACTTGATCCTTGTTGTCAGTCAACTATCTACAATACTTGACTTGATCCTGGTTGCCAGTCAACTATCTACAATAATTGACTTGATCATTGTTGCCAGTCAACTATCTACAATACTTGACTTGATCCTTGTTGCCAGTCAACTATCAACAATACTTGACTTGATCCTTGTTTTCAGTCAACTATCTACAATAATTGACTTGATCCTTGTTGTCAGTCAACTATCTACAATACTTAACTTTATCCTTGTTGTCAGTCAACTATCTACAATACATGACTTGATCCTTGTTGTCAGTCAACTATCTACAATACTTGACTTGATCCTTGTTGTCAGTCAACTATCTACAATACTTGACTTGATCCTTGTTTTCAGTCAACCATCTACAATAATTGACTTGATCCTTGTTGCCAGTCAACTATCTACAATAATTGACTTGATCCTTGTTGCCAGTCAACTATCTACAATACTTGACTTGATCCTTGTTGCCTGTCAACTATCTACAATACTTGACTTGATCCTTGTTTTCAGTCAACTATCTACAATAATTGACTTGATCCTTGTTGTCAGTCAACTATCTACAATACTTAACTTTATCCTTGTTGTCAGTCAACTATCTACAATACTTGACTTGATCCTTGTTGCCAGTCAACTATCTACAATACTTGACTTTTCCTTGTTGTCAGTCAACTATCTACAATAATTGACTTGATCCTTGTTTTCAGTCAACTATCTACAATACTTGACTTGATCCTTGTTTTCAGTCAACTATCTACAATAATTGACTTGATCCTTGTTGTCAGTCAACTATCTACAATACTTGACTTGATCCTTGTTGTCAGTCAACTATCTACAATACTTGACTTGATCCTGGTTGCCAGTCAACTATCTACAATACTTGACTTGATCCTTGTTGTCAGTCAACTATCTACAATACTTGACTTGATCCTGGTTACCAGTCAACTATCTACAATATTTTACTAGATCCTTGTTGTCAGTCAACTATCTACATTACTTGACTTTATCCTTGTTGCCAGTCAACTATCTACAATACTTGACTTGATCCTTGTTGTCAGTCAACTATCTACAATACTTGACTTGATCCTGGTTGCCAGTCAACTATCTACAATACTTGACTTGATCCTTGTTGTCAGTCAACTATCTACAATACTTGACTTGATGCTGGTTGTCAGTCAACTATCTACAATACTTGACTTGATCCTTGTTGTCAGTCAACTATCTACAATACTTGACTTTATCCTTGTTGCCAGTCAACTATCTACAATACTTGACTTGATCCTTGTTGTCAGTCAACTATCTACAATACTTGACTTGATCCTTGTTGTCAGTCAACTATCTACAATACTTGACTTGATCCTGGTTGCCAGTCAACTATCTACAATACTTGACTTGATCCTTGTTGTCAGTCAACTATCTACAATACTTGACTTGATCCTGGTTACCAGTCAACTATCTACAATATTTTACTAGATCCTTGTTGTCAGTCAACTATCTACATTACTTGACTTTATCCTTGTTGCCAGTCAACTATCTACAATACTTGACTTGATCCTTGTTGTCAGTCAACTATCTACAATACTTGACTTGATCCTGGTTGCCAGTCAACTATCTACAATACTTGACTTGATCCTTGTTGTCAGTCAACTATCTACAATACTTGACTTGATGCTGGTTGTCAGTCAACTATCTACAATACTTGACTTGATCCTTGTTGTCAGTCAACTATCTACAATACTTGACTTTATCCTTGTTGCCAGTCAACTATCTACAATACTTGACTTGATCCTTGTTGTCAGTCAACTATCTACAATACTTGACTTGATCCTGGTTGCCAGTCAACTATCTACAATACTTGACTTGATCCTTGTTGTCAGTCAACTATCTACAATACTTGACTTGATCCTGGTTGTCAGTCAACTATCTACAATACTTGACTTGATCCTTGTTTTCAGTCAACTATCTACAATAATTGACTTGGTCTTGTTGCCAGTCAACTATCTACAATACTTGACTTGATCCTTGTTGCCAGTCAACTATCTACAATACTTGACTTGATCCTTGTTTTCAGTCAACCATCTACAATAATTGACTTGATCCTTATTGTTAGTCAACTATCTACAATACTTAACTTTATCCTTGTTGTCAGTCAACTATCTACAATACTTGACTTGATCCTTGTTGTCAGTCAACTATCTACAATACTTGACTTGATCCTGGTTGCCAGTCAACTATCTACAATACTTGACTTGATCCTTGTTGTCAGTCAACTATCTACAATACTTGACTTGATCCTGGTTGCCAGTCAACTATCTACAATAATTGACTTGATCATTGTTGCCAGTCAACTATCTACAATACTTGACTTGATCCTTGTTGCCAGTCAACTATCAACAATACTTGACTTGATCCTTGTTTTCAGTCAACTATCTACAATAATTGACTTGATCCTTGTTGTCAGTCAACTATCTACAATACTTAACTTTATCCTTGTTGTCAGTCAACTATCTACAATACATGACTTGATCCTTGTTGTCAGTCAACTATCTACAATACTTGACTTGATCCTTGTTGTCAGTCAACTATCTACAATACTTGACTTGATCCTTGTTTTCAGTCAACCATCTACAATAATTGACTTGATCCTTGTTGCCAGTCAACTATCTACAATAATTGACTTGATCCTTGTTGCCAGTCAACTATCTACAATACTTGACTTTATCCTTGTTGCCTGTCAACTATCTACAATACTTGACTTGATCCTTGTTTTCAGTCAACTATCTACAATAATTGACTTGATCCTTGTTGCCAGTCAACTATCTACAATACTTGACTTGATCCTTGTTTTCAGTCAACCATCTACAATAATTGACTTGATCCTTGTTGTTAGTCAACTATCTACGATACTTAACTTTATCCTTGTTGTCAGTCAACTATCTACAATACTTGACTTGATCCTTGTTGCCAGTCAACTATCTACAATAATTGACTTGATCCTTGTTGCCAGTCAACTATCTACAATACTTGACTTGATCCTTGTTGTCAGTCAACTATCTACAATACTTGACTTGATCCTTGTTGCCAGTCAACTATCTACAATACTTGACTTGATCCTTGTTGTCAGTCAACTATCTACAATACTTGACTTGATCCTTGTTGTCAGTCAACTATCTACAATACTTGACTTGATCCTTGTTGTCAGTCAACTATCTACAATACTTGACTTGATCCTTGTTGCCAGTCAACTATTTACAATACTTGACTTTATCCTTGTTGCCAGTCAACTATCTACAATACTTGACTTTTCCTTGTTGTCAGTCAACTATCTACAATAATTGACTTGATCCTTGTTTTCAGTCAACTATCTACAATACTTGACTTGATCCTTGTTTTCAGTCAACTATCTACAATAATTGACTTGATCCTTGTCAGTCAACTAACTACAATACTTGACTTGATCCTTGTTGTCAGTCAACTATCTACAATACTTGACTTGATCCTGGTTGCCAGTCAACTATCTACAATACTTGACTTGATCCTTGTTGTCAGTCAACTATCTACAATACTTGACTTGATCCTGGTTGCCAGTCAACTATCTACAATATTTTACTTGATCCTTGTTGTCAGTCAACTATCTACATTACTTGACTTTATCCTTGTTGCCAGTCAACTATCTACAATACTTGACTTGATCCTTGTTGTCAGTCAACTATCTACAATACTTGACTTGATCCTGGTTGCCAGTCAACTATCTACAATACTTGACTTGATCCTTGTTGTCAGTCAACTATCTACAATACTTGACTTGATCCTTGTTGTCAGTCAACTATCTACAATACTTGACTTGATCCTTGTTGTCAGTCAACTATCTACAATACTTGACTTTATCATTGTTGCCAGTCAACTATCTACAATACTTGACTTGATCCTTGTTGTCAGTCAACTATCTACAATACTTGACTTGATCCTGGTTGCCAGTCAACTATCTACAATACTTGACTTGATCCTGGTTGTCAGTCAACTATCTACAATACTTGACTTGATCCTTGTTTTCAGTCAACTATCTACAATAATTGACTTGATCCTTGTTGCCAGTCAACTATCTACAATACTTGACTTGATCCTTGTTGCCAGTCAACTATCTACAATACTTGACTTGATCCTTCTTGCCAGTCAACCATCTACAATAATTGACTTGATCCTTGTTGTTAGTCAACTATCTACAATACTTAACTTTATCCTTGTTGTCAGTCAACTATCTACAATACTTGACTTGATCCTTGTTGCCAGTCAACTATCTACAATAATTGACTTGATCCTTGTTGCCAGTCAACTATCTACAATATTTTACTTGATCCTTGTTGTCAGTCAACTATCTACATTACTTGACTTTATCCTTGTTGCCAGTCAACTATCTACAATACTTGACTTGATCCTTGTTGTCAGTCAACTATCTACAATACTTGACTTGATCCTGGTTGCCAGTCAACTATCTACAATACTTGACTTGATCCTTGTTGTCAGTCAACTATCTACAATACTTGACTTGATGCTGGTTGTCAGTCAACTATCTACAATACTTGACTTGATCCTTGTTGTCAGTCAACTATCTACAATACTTGACTTGATCCTGGTTGCCAGTCAACTATCTACAATACTTGACTTGATCCTGGTTGTCAGTCAACTATCTACAATACTTGACTTGATCCTTGTTTTCAGTCAACTATCTACAATAATTGACTTGATCCTTGTTGCCAGTCAACTATCTACAATACTTGACTTGATCCTTGTTGCCAGTCAACTATCTACAATACTTGACTTGATCCTTCTTGCCAGTCAACCATCTACAATAATTGACTTGATCCTTGTTGTTAGTCAACTATCTACAATACTTAAATTTATCCTTGTTGTCAGTCAACTATCTACAATACTTGACTTGATCCTTGTTGCCAGTCAACTATCTACAATAATTGACTTGATCCTTGTTGCCAGTCAACTATCTACAATACTTGACTTGATCCTTGTTGCCAGTCAACTATCAACAATACTTGACTTGATCCTTGTTTTCAGTCAACTATCTACAATAATTGACTTGATCCTGGTTGTCAGTCAACTATCTACAATACTTAACTTTATCCTTGTTGTCAGTCAACTATCTACAATACATGACTTGATCCTTGTTGCCAGTCAACTATCTACAATAATTGACTTGATTCTTGTTGCCAGTCAACTATCTACAATACTTGACTTGATCCTTGTTGCCAGTCAACTATCTACAATACTTGACTTGATCCTTGTTTTCAGTCAACTATCTACAATAATTGACTTGATCCTTGTTGTCAGTCAACTATCTACAATACTAAACTTTATCCTTGTTGCCAGTCAACTATCTACAATAATTGACTTGATCCTTGTTGCCAGTCAACTATCTACAATACTTGACTTTATCCTTGTTGCCAGTCAACTATCTACAATACTTGACTTTTCCTTGTTGTCAGTCAACTATCTACAATACTTGACTTTTCCTTGTTGTCAGTCAACTATCTACAATAATTGACTTGATCCTTGTTGTCAGTCAACTATCTACAATAATTGACTTGATCCTTGTTTTCAGTCAACTATCTACAATACTTGACTTGATCCTTGTTTTCAGTCAACTATCTACAATAATTGACTTGATCCTTGTTGTCAGTCAACTATCTACAATACTTGACTTGATCCTTCTTGTCAGTCAACTATCTACAATACTTGACTTGATCCTGGTTGCCAGTCAACTATCTACAATACTTGACTTGATCCTTGTTGTCAGTCAACTATCTACAATACTTGACTTGATGCTGGTTGTCAGTCAACTATCTACAATACTTGACTTGATCCTTGTTGTCAGTCAACTATCTACAATACTTGACTTTATCCTTGTTGCAAGTCATCTATCTACAATACTTGACTTGATCCTTGTTGTCAGTCAACTATCTACAATACTTGACTTGATCCTGGTTGCCAGTCAACTATCTACAATACTTGACTTGATCCTTGTTGTCAGTCAACTATCTACAATACTTGACTTGATCCTGGTTGTCAGTCAACTATCTACAATACTTGACTTGATCCTTGTCTTCAGTCAACTATCTACAATAATTGACTTGATCCTTGTTGCCAGTCAACTATCTACAATACTTGACTTGATCCTTGTTGCCAGTCAACTATCTACAATACTTGACTTGATCCTTGTTTTCAGTCAACCATCTACAATAATTGACTTGATCCTTGTTGTTAGTCAACTATCTACGATACTTAACTTTATCCTTGTTGTCAGTCAACTATCTACAATACTTGACTTGATCCTTGTTGCCAGTCAACTATCTACAATAATTGACTTGATCCTTGTTGCCAGTCAACTATCTGCAATACTTGACTTGATCCTTGTTGCCAGTCAACTATCAACAATACTTGACTTGATCCTTGTTTTCAGTCAACTATCTACAATAATTGACTTGATCCTTGTTGTCAGTCAACTATCTACAATACTTAACTTTATCCTTGTTGTCAGTCAACTATCTACAATACATGACTTGATCCTTGTTGTCAGTCAACTATCTACAATACTTGACTTGATCCTTGTTGTCAGTCAACTATCTACAATACTTGACTTGATCCTTGTTTTCAGTCAACCATCTACAATAATTGACTTGATCCTTGTTGTCAGTCAACTATCTACAATAATTGACTTGATCCTTGTTGTCAGTCAACTATCTACAATACTTAACTTTATCGTTGTTGCTAGTCAACTATCTACAATACTTGACTTGATCCTTGTTGCCAGTCAACTATCTACAATAATTGACTTGATCCTTGTTGCCAGTCAACTATCTACAATACTTGACTTGATCCTTGTTGCCTGTCAACTATCTACAATACTTGACTTGATCCTTGTTTTCAGTCAACTATCTACAATAATTGACTTGATCCTTGTTGTCAGTCAACTATCTACAATACTTAACTTTATCCTTGTTGTCAGTCAACTATCTACAATACTTGACTTGATCCTTGTTGCCAGTCAACTATCTACAATACTTGACTTTTCCTTGTTGTCAGTCAACTATCTACAATAATTGAATTGATCCTTGTTTTCAGTCAACTATCAACAATACTTGACTTGATCCTTGTTTTCAGTCAACTATCTACAATAATTGACTTGATCCTTGTTGTCAGTCAACTATCTACAATACTTGACTTGATCCTTGTTGTCAGTCAACTATCTACAATACTTGACTTGATCCTGGTTGCCAGTCAACTATCTACAATACTTGACTTGATCCTTGTTGTCAGTCAACTATCTACAATACTTGACTTGATCCTGGTTGCCAGTCAACTATCTACAATATTTTACTAGATCCTTGTTGTCAGTCAACTATCTACATTACTTGACTTTATCCTTGTTGCCAGTCAACTATCTACAATACTTGACTTGATCCTTGTTGTCAGTCAACTATCTACAATACTTGACTTGATCCTGGTTGCCAGTCAACTATCTACAATACTTGACTTGATCCTTGTTGTCAGTCAACTATCTACAATACTTGACTTGATGCTGGTTGTCAGTCAACTATCTACAATACTTGACTTGATCCTTGTTGTCAGTCAACTATCTACAATACTTGACTTTATCCTTGTTGCCAGTCAACTATCTACAATACTTGACTTGATCCTTGTTGTCAGTCAACTATCTACAATACTTGACTTGATCCTGGTTGCCAGTCAACTATCTACAATACTTGACTTGATCCTTGTTGTCAGTCAACTATCTACAATACTTGACTTGATCCTGGTTGTCAGTCAACTATCTACAATACTTGACTTGATCCTTGTTTTCAGTCAACTATCTACAATAATTGACTTGGTCTTGTTGCCAGTCAACTATCTACAATACTTGACTTGATCCTTGTTGCCAGTCAACTATCTACAATACTTGACTTGATCCTTGTTTTCAGTCAACCATCTACAATAATTGACTTGATCCTTATTGTTAGTCAACAATCTACAATACTTAACTTTATCCTTGTTGTCAGTCAACTATCTACAATACTTGACTTGATCCTTGTTGTCAGTCAACTATCTACAATACTTGACTTGATCCTGGTTGCCAGTCAACTATCTACAATACTTGACTTGATCCTTGTTGTCAGTCAACTATCTACAATACTTGACTTGATCCTGGTTGCCAGTCAACTATCTACAATAATTGACTTGATCATTGTTGCCAGTCAACTATCTACAATACTTGACTTGATCCTTGTTGCCAGTCAACTATCAACAATACTTGACTTGATCCTTGTTTTCAGTCAACTATCTACAATAATTGACTTGATCCTTGTTGTCAGTCAACTATCTACAATACTTAACTTTATCCTTGTTGTCAGTCAACTATCTACAATACATGACTTGATCCTTGTTGTCAGTCAACTATCTACAATACTTGACTTGATCCTTGTTGTCAGTCACCTATCTACAATACTTGACTTGATCCTTGTTTTCAGTCAACCATCTACAATAATTGACTTGATCCTTGTTGTCAGTCAACTATCTACAATAATTGACTTGATCCTTGTTGTCAGTCAACTATCTACAATACTTAACTTTATCCTTGTTGTCAGTCAACTATCTACAATACTTGACTTGATCCTTGTTGCCAGTCAACTATCTACAATAATTGACTTGATCCTTGTTGCCAGTCAACTATCTACAATACTTGACTTTATCCTTGTTGCCTGTCAACTATCTACAATACTTGACTTGATCCTTGTTTTCAGTCAACTATCTACAATAATTGACTTGATCCTTGTTGCCAGTCAACTATCTACAATACTTGACTTGATCCTTGTTTTCAGTCAACCATCTACAATAATTGACTTGATCCTTGTTGTTAGTCAACTATCTACGATACTTAACTTTATCCTTGTTGTCAGTCAACTATCTACAATACTTGACTTGATCCTTGTTGCCAGTCAACTATCTACAATAATTGACTTGATCCTTGTTGCCAGTCAACTATCTACAATACTTGACTTGATCCTTGTTGTCAGTCAACTATCTACAATACTTGACTTGATCCTTGTTGTCAGTCAACTATCTACAATACTTGACTTGATCCTTGTTGCCAGTCAACTATCTACAATACTTGACTTTATCCTTGTTGCCAGTCAACTATCTACAATACTTGACTTTTCCTTGTTGTCAGTCAACTATCTACAATAATTGACTTGATCCTTGTTTTCAGTCAACTATCTACAATACTTGACTTGATCCTTGTTTTCAGTCAACTATCTACAATAATTGACTTGATCCTTGTCAGTCAACTAACTACAATACTTGACTTGATCCTTGTTGCCAGTCAACTATCTACAATACTTGACTTGATCCTTGTTGTCAGTCAACTATCTACAATACTTGACTTGATCCTGGTTGCCAGTCAACTATCTACAATATTTTACTTGATCCTTGTTGTCAGTCAACTATCTACATTACTTGACTTTATCCTTGTTGCCAGTCAACTCTCTACAATACTTGACTTGATCCTTGTTGTCAGTCAACTATCTACAATACTTTACTTGATCCTGGTTGCCAGTCAACTATCTACAATACTTGACTTGATCCTTGTTGTCAGTCAACTATCTACAATACTTGACTTGATCCTTGTTGTCAGTCAACTATCTACAATACTTGACTTGATCCTTGTTGTCAGTCAACTATCTACAATACTTGACTTTATCATTGTTGCCAGTCAACTATCTACAATACTTGACTTGATCCTTGTTGTCAGTCAACTATCTACAATACTTGACTTGATCCTGGTTGCCAGTCAACTATCTACAATACTTGACTTGATCCTGGTTGTCAGTCAACTATCTACAATACTTGACTTGATCCTTGTTTTCAGTCAACTATCTACAATAATTGACTTGATCCTTGTTGCCAGTCAACTATCTACAATACTTGACTTGATCCTTGTTGCCAGTCAACTATCTACAATACTTGACTTGATCCTTCTTGCCAGTCAACTATCTACAATACTTGACTTGATCCTTGTTGCCAGTCAACTATCTACAATAATTGACTTGATCCTTGTTGCCAGTCAACTATCTACAATACTTGACTTGATCCTTGTTGCCAGTCAACTATCAACCATACTTGACTTGATCCTTGTTTTCAGTCAACTATCTACAATAATTGACTTGATCCTTGTTGTCAGTCAAATATCTACAATACTTAACTTTATCCTTGTTGTCAGTCAACTATCTACAATACATGACTTGATCCTTGTTGCCAGTCAACTATCTACAATAATTGACTTGATTCTTGTTGCCAGTCAACTATCTACAATACTTAACTTTATCCTTGTTGTCAGTCAACTATCTACAATACATGACTTGATCCTTGTTGCCAGTCAACTATCTACAATAATTGACTTAATTCTTGTTGCCAGTCAACTATCTACAATACTTGACTTGATCCTTGTTGCCAGTCAACTATCTACAATACTTGACTTGATCCTTGTTTTCAGTCAACTATCTACAATAATTGACTTGGTCCTTGTTGTCAGTCAACTATCTACAATACTAAACTTTATCCTTGTTGCCAGTCAACTATCTACAATACTTGACTTTTCCTTGTTGTCAGTCAACTATCTACAATACTTGACTTTTCCTTGTTGTCAGTCAACTATCTACAAGAATTGACTTGATCCTTGTTGTCAGTCAACTATCTACAATAATTGACTTGATCCTTGTTTTCAGTAAACTATCTACAATACTTGACTTGATCCTTGTTTTCAGTCAACTATCTACAATAATTGACTTGATCCTTGTTGTCCGTCAACTATCTACAATACTTAACTTTATCCTTGTTGTCAGTTAACTATCTACAATACATGACTTGATCCTTGTTGTCAGTCAACTATCTACAATACTTGACTTGATCCTTGTTGTCAGTCAACTATCTACAATACTTGACTTGATCCTTGTTGTCAGTCAACTATCTACAATACTTGACTTGATCCTGGTTGCCAGTCAACTATCTACAATACTTGACTTGATCCTTGTTGTCAGTCAACTATCTACAATACTTGTCTTGATCCTGGTTGCTAGTCAACTATCTACAATATTTTACTTGATCCTTGTTGTCAGTCAACTATCTACATTACTTGACTTTATCCTTGTTGCCAGTCAACTATCTACAATACTTGACTTGATCCTTGTTGTCAGTCAACTATCTACAATACTTGACTTGATCCTGGTTGCCAGTCAACTATCTACAATACTTGACTTGATCCTTGTTGTCAGTCAACTATCTACAATACTTGACTTGATCCTGGTTGTCAGTCAACTATCTACAATACTTGACTTGATCCTTGTTTTCAGTCAACTATCTACAATAATTGACTTGATCCTTGTTGCCAGTCAACTATCTACAATACTTGACTTGATCCTTGTTGCCTGTCAACTATCTACAATACTCAACTTGATCCTTGTTTTCAGTCAACAATCTACAATAATTGACTTGATCCTTGTTGTCAGTCAACTATCTACAATACATAACTTTATCCTTGTTGTCAGTCAACTATCTACAATACTTGACTTGATCCTTGTTGCCAGTCAACTATCTACAATACTTGACTTTTCCTTGTTGTCAGTCAACTATCTACAATAATTGACTTGATCCTTGTTTCCAGTCAACTATCTACAATACTTGACTTGATCCTTGTTTTCAGTCAACTATCTACAATAATTGACTTGATCCTTGTTGTCAGTCAACTATCTACAATACTTGACTTGATCCTTGTTGTCAGTCAACTATCTACAATACTTGACTTGATCCTGGTTGCCAGTCAACTATCTACAATACTTGACTTGATCCTTGTTGTCAGTCAACTATCTACAATACTTGACTTGATCCTGGTTGCCAGTCAACTATCTACAATATTTTACTTGATCCTTGTTGTCAGTCAACTATCTACATTACTTGACTTTATCCTTGTTGCCAGTCAACTATCTACAATACTTGACTTGATCCTTGTTTTCAGTCAACTATCTACAATAATTGACTTGATCTTGTTGCCAGTCAACTATCTACAATACTTGACTTGATCCTTGTTGCCAGTCAACTATCTACAATACTTGACTTGATCCTTGTTTTCAGTCAA
This sequence comes from Eledone cirrhosa, assembly GCA_964016885.1. Lineage (NCBI taxonomy): Eukaryota > Metazoa > Mollusca > Cephalopoda > Octopoda > Eledonidae > Eledone > Eledone cirrhosa. The sequence continues at coordinate 24,435,184 of OZ024748.1, forward strand.
CCATCTACAATAATTGACTTGATCCTTGTTGTTAGTCAACTATCTACAATACTTAACTTTATCCTTGTTGTCAGTCAACTATCTACAATACTTGACTTGATCCTTGTTGCCAGTCAACTATCTACAATAATTGACTTGATCCATGTTGCCAGTCAACTATCTACAATACTAGACTTGATCCTTGTTCCCAGTCAACTATCAACAATACTTGACTTGATCCTTGTTTTCAGTCAACTATCTACAATAATTGACTTGATCCTTGTTTTCAGTCAACTATCTACAATAATTAACTTGATCCTTGTTGTCAGTCAACTATCTACAATACTTGACTTGATCCTTGTTGTCAGTCAACTATCTACAATACTTGACTTGATCCTGGTTGCCAGTCAACTATCTACAATACATGACTTGATCCTTGTTGTCAGTCAACTATCTACAATACTTGACTTGATCCTTGTTGTCAGTCAACTATCTACAATACTTGACTTGATCCTTGTTTTCAATCAACCATCTACAATAATTGACTTGATCCTTGTTGTCAGTCAACTATCTACAATAATTGACTTGATCCTTGTTGTCAGTCAACTATCTACAATACTTAACTTTATCCTTGTTGTCAGTCAACTATCTACAATACTTGACTTGATCCTTGTTGCCAGTCAACTATCTACAATAATTGACTTGATCCTTGTTGCCAGTCAACTATCTACAATACTTGACTTGATCCTTGTTGCCTGTCAACTATCTACAATACTTGACTTGATCCTTGTTTTCAGTGAACTATCTACAATAATTGACTTGATCCTTGTTGTCAGTCAACTATCTACAATACTTAACTTTATCCTTGTTGTCAGTCAACTATCTACAACACTTGACTTGATCCTTGTTGTCAGTCAACTATCTACAATACTTGACTTGATCCTTGTTGTCAGTCAACTATCTAAAATAATTGACTTGATCCTTGTTGTCAGTCAACTATCTACAATACTTGACTTTATCCTTGTTCCCAGTCAACTATCAACAATACTTGACTTGATCCTTGTTTTCAGTCAACTATCTACAATAATTGACTTGATCCTTGTTGTCAGTCAACTATCTACAATACTTAACTTGATCCTTGTTTTCAGTCAACTATCTACAATAGGTAACTTTATCCTTGTTGTCAGTCAACTATCTACAATACTTGACTTGATCCTTGTTGCCAGTCAACTATCTACAATACTTGACTTTATCCTTGTTGCCAGTCAACTATCTACAATACTTGACTTTTCCTTGTTGTCAGTCAACTATCTACAATAATTGACTTGATCCTTGTTTTCAGTCAACTATCTACAATACTTGACTTGATCCTTGTTTTCAGTCAACTATCTACAATAATTGACTTGATCCTTGTTGTCAGTCAACTATCTACAATACTTGACTTGATCCTTGTTGTCAGTCAACTATCTACAATACTTGACTTGATCCTGGTTGCCAGTCAACTATCTACAATACTTGACTTGATCCTTGTTGTCAGTCAACTATCTACAATACTTGACTTGATCCTGGTTGCCAGTCAACTATCTACAATATTTTACTTGATCCTTGTTGTCAGTCAACTATCTACATTACTTGACTTTATCCTTGTTGCCAGTCAACTATCTACAATACTTGACTTGATCCTTGTTGTCAGTCAACTATCTACAATACTTGACTTGATCCTGGTTGCCAGTCAACTATCTACAATACTTGACTTGATCCTTGTTGTCAGTCAACTATCTACAATACTTGACTTGATCCTGGTTGTCAGTCAACTATCTACAATACTTGACTTGATCCTTGTTTTCAGTCAACTATCTACAATAATTGACTTGATCCTTGTTGCCAGTCAACTATCTACAATACTTGACTTGATCCTTGTTGCCTGTCAACTATCTACAATACTTGACTTGATCCTTGTTTTCAGTCAACTATCTACAATAATTTACTTGATCCTTGTTGTCAGTCAACTATCTACAATACATAACTTTATCCTTGTTGTCAGTCAACTATCTACAATACTTGACTTGATCCTTGTTGCCAGTCAACTATCTACAATACTTGACTTTATCATTGTTGCCAGTCAACTATCTACAATACTTGACTTGATCCTTGTTGTCAGTCAACTATCTACAATACTTGACTTGATCCTTGTTGCCAGTCAACTATCTACAATACTTGACTTGATCCTTGTTTTCAGTCAACTATCTACAATAGGTAACTTTATCCTTGTTGTCAGTCAACTATCTACAATACTTGACTTGATCCTTGTTGCCAGTCAACTATCTACAATACTTGACTTTATACTTGTTGCCAGTCAACTATCTACAATACTTGACTTTTCCTTGTTGTCAGTCAACTATCTACAATAATTGACTTGATCCTTGTTTTCAGTCAACTATCTACAATACTTGACTTGATCCTTTATTTCAGTCAACTATCTACAATAATTGACTTGATCCTTGTTGTCAGTCAACTATCTACAATACTTGACTTGATCCTTGTTGTCAGTCAACTATCTACAATACTTGACTTGATCCTGGTTGCCAGTCAACTATCTACAATACTTGACTTGATCCTTGTTGTCAGTCAACTATCTACAATACTTGACTTGATCCTGGTTGCCAGTCAACTATCTACAATATTTTACTTGATCCTTGTTGTCAGTCAACTATCTACATTACTTGACTTTATCCTTGTTGCCAGTCAACTGTCTACAATACTTGACTTGATCCTTGTTGTCAGTCAACTATCTACAATACTTGACTTGATCCTGGTTGTCAGTCATCTATCTACAATAATTGACTTGATCCTTGTTGCCAGTCAACTATCTACAATACTTGATTTGATCCTTGTTGCCTGTCAACTATCTACAATACTTGACTTGATCCTTGTTTTCAGTCAACTATCTACAATAATTTACTTGATCCTTGTTGTCAGTCAACTATCTACAATACATAACTTTATCCTTGTTGCCAGTCAACTATCTACAATACTTGACTTTATCATTGTTGCCAGTCAACTATCTACAATACTTGACTTGATCCTTGTTGTCAGTCAACTATCTACAATACTTGACTTGATCCTTGTTGCCAGTCAACTATCTACAATACTTGACTTGATCCTTGTTTTCAGTCAACTATCTACAATAGGTAACTTTATCCTTGTTGTCAGTCAACTATCTACAATACTTGACTTGATCCTTGTTGCCAGTCAACTATCTACAATACTTGACTTTATCCTTGTTGCCAGTCAACTATCTACAATACTTGACTTTTCCTTGTTGTCAGTCAACTATCTACAATAATTGACTTGATCCTTGTTTTCAGTCAACTATCTACAATACTTGACTTGATCCTTGTTTTCAGTCAACTATCTACAATAATTGACTTGATCCTTGTTGTCAGTCAACTATCTACAATACTTGACTTGATCCTTGTTGTCAGTCAACTATCTACAATACTTGACTTGATCCTGGTTGCCAGTCAACTATCTACAATACTTGACTTGATCCTTGTTGTCAGTCAACTATCTACAATACTTGACTTGATCCTGGTTGTCAGTCAACTATCTACAATACTTGACTTGATCCTTGTTTTCAGTCAACTATCTACAATAATTGACTTGATCCTTGTTGCCAGTCAACTATCTACAATACTTGACTTAATCCTTGTTGCCTGTCAACTATCTACAACACTTGACTTGATCCTTGTTTTCAGTCAACTATCTACAATAATTGACTTGATCCTTGTTGTCAGTCAACTATCTACAATACATAACTTTATCCTTGTTGTCAGTCAACTATCTACAATACTTGACTTGATCCTTGTTGCCAGTCAACTATCTACAATACTTGACTTTTCCTTGTTTTCAGTCAACTATCTACAATACTTGACTTGATCCTTGTTTTCAGTCAACTATCTACAATAATTGACTTGATCTTGTTGCCAGTCAACTATCTACAATACTTGACTTGATCCTTGTTGCCAGTCAACTATCTACAATACTTGACTTGATCCTTGTTTTCAGTCAACTTTCTACAATAATTGACTTGATCTTGTTGCCAGTCAACTATCTACAATACTTGACTTGATCCTTGTTGCCAGTCAACTATCTACAATACTTGACTTGATCCTTGTTTTCAGTCAACCATCTACAATAATTGACTTGATCCTTGTTGTTAGTCAACTATCTACAATACTTAACTTTATCCTTGTTGTCAGTCAACTATCTACAATACTTGACTTGATCCTTGTTGCCAGTCAACTATCTACAATACTTGACTTGATCCATGTTGCCAGTCAACTATCTACAATACTTGACTTGATCCTTGTTGCCAGTCAACTATCAACAATACTTGACTTGATCCTTGTTTTCAGTCAACTATCTACAATAATTGACTTGATCCTTGTTGTCAGTCAACTATCTACAATACTTAACTTTATCCTTGTTGTCAGTCAACTATCTACAATACATGACTTGATCCTTGTTGTCAGTCAACTATCTACAATACTTGACTTGATCCTTGTTGTCAGTCAACTATCTACAATACTTGACTTGATCCTTGTTTTCAGTCAACCATCTACAATAATTGACTTGATCCTTGTTGTCAGTCAACTATCTACAATAATTGACTTGATCCTTGTTGTCAGTCAACTATCTACAATACTTAACTTTATCCTTGTTTTCAGTCAACTATCTACAATACTTGACTTGATCCTTGTTGCCAGTCAACTATCTACAATAATTGACTTGATCCTTGTTGCCAGTCAACTATCTACAATACTTGACTTGATCCTTGTTGCCTGTCAACTATCTACAATACTTGACTTGATCCTTGTTTTCAGTGAACTATCTACAATAATTGACTTGATCCTTGTTGTCAGTCAACTATCTACAATACTTAACTTTATCCTTGTTGTCAGTCAACTATCTACAACACTTGACTTGATCCTTGTTGTCAGTCAACTATCTACAATACTTGACTTGATCCTTGTTGTCAGTCAACTATCTAAAATAATTGACTTGATCCTTGTTGTCAGTCAACTATCTACAATACTTGACTTGATCCTTGTTCCCAGTCAACTATCAACAATACTTGACTTGATCCTTGTTTTCAGTCAACTATCTACAATAATTGACTTGATCCTTGTTGTCAGTCAACTATCTACAATACTTAACTTTATCCTTGTTGCCAGTCAACTATCTGCAATACTTGACTTGATCCTTGTTTTCAGTCAACTATCTACAATACTTGACTTGATCCTTGTTGTCAGTCAACTATCTACAATACTTGACTTGATCCTTGTTGTCAGTCAACCATCTACAATACTTGACTTGATCCTTGTTGCCAGTCAACTATCTACAATACTTGACTTGATCCTTGTTTTCAGTCAACTATCTACAATAGGTAACTTTATCCTTGTTGTCAGTCAACTATCTACAATACTTGACTTGATCCTGGTTGTCAGTCATCTATCTACAATAATTGACTTGATCCTTGTTGCCAGTCAACTATCTACAATACTTGACTTGATCCTTGTTGCCTGTCAACTATCTACAATACTTGACTTGATCCTTGTTTTCAGTCAACTATCTACAATAATTTACTTGATCCTTGTTGTCAGTCAACTATCTACAATACATAACTTTATCCTTGTTGTCAGTCAACTATCTACAATACTTGACTTGATCCTTGTTGCCAGTCAACTATCTACAATACTTGACTTTATCATTGTTGCCAGTCAACTATCTACAATACTTGACTTGATCCTTGTTGTCAGTCAACTATCTACAATACTTGACTTGATCCTTGTTGCCAGTCAACTATCTACAATACTTGACTTGATCCTTGTTTTCAGTCAACTATCTACAATAGGTAACTTTATCCTTGTTGTCAGTCAACTATCTACAATACTTGACTTGATCCTTGTTGCCTGTCAACTATCTACAATACTTGACTTTATCCTTGTTGCCAGTCAACTATCTACAATACTTGACTTTTCCTTGTTGTCAGTCAACTATCTACAATAATTGACTTGATCCTTGTTTTCAGTCAACTATCTACAATACTTGACTTGATCCTTGTTTTCAGTCAACTATCTACAATAATTGACTTGATCCTTGTTGTCAGTCAACTATCTACAATACTTGACTTGATCCTTGTTGTCAGTCAACTATCTACAATACTTGACTTGATCCTGGTTGCCAGTCAACTATCTACAATACTTGACTTGATCCTGGTTGTCAGTCAACTATCTACAATACTTGACTTGATCCTTGTTTTCAGTCAACTATCTACAATAATTGACTTGATCCTTGTTGCCAGTCAACTATCTACAATACTTGACTTAATCCTTGTTGCCTGTCAACTATCTACAACACTTGACTTGATCCTTGTTTTCAGTCAACTATCTACAATAATTGACTTGATCCTTGTTGTCAGTCAACTATCTACAATACATAACTTTATCCTTGTTGTCAGTCAACTATCTACAATACTTGACTTGATCCTTGTTGCCAGTCAACTATCTACAATACTTGACTTTTCCTTGTTTTCAGTCAACTATCTACAATACTTGACTTGATCCTTGTTTTCAGTCAACTATCTACAATAATTGACTTGATCTTGTTGCCAGTCAACTATCTACAATACTTGACTTGATCCTTGTTGCCAGTCAACTATCTACAATACTTGACTTGATCCTTGTTTTCAGTCAACTTTCTACAATAATTGACTTGATCTTGTTGCCAGTCAACTATCTACAATACTTGACTTGATCCTTGTTGCCAGTCAACTATCTACAATACTTGACTTGATCCTTGTTTTCAGTCAACCATCTACAATAATTGACTTGATCCTTGTTGTTAGTCAACTATCTACAATACTTAACTTTATCCTTGTTGTCAGTCAACTATCTACAATACTTGACTTGATCCTTGTTGCCAGTCAACTATCTACAATACTTGACTTGATCCATGTTGCCAGTCAACTATCTACAATACTTGACTTGATCCTTGTTGCCAGTCAACTATCAACAATACTTGACTTGATCCTTGTTTTCAGTCAACTATCTACAATAATTGACTTGATCCTTGTTGTCAGTCAACTATCTACAATACTTAACTTTATCCTTGTTGTCAGTCAACTATCTACAATACATGACTTGATCCTTGTTGTCAGTCAACTATCTACAATACTTGACTTGATCCTTGTTGTCAGTCAACTATCTACAATACTTGACTTGATCCTTGTTTTCAGTCAACCATCTACAATAATTGACTTGATCCTTGTTGTCAGTCAACTATCTACAATAATTGACTTGATCCTTGTTGTCAGTCAACTATCTACAATACTTAACTTTATCCTTGTTTTCAGTCAACTATCTACAATACTTGACTTGATCCTTGTTGCCAGTCAACTATCTACAATAATTGACTTGATCCTTGTTGCCAGTCAACTATCTACAATACTTGACTTGATCCTTGTTGCCTGTCAACTATCTACAATACTTGACTTGATCCTTGTTTTCAGTGAACTATCTACAATAATTGACTTGATCCTTGTTGTCAGTCAACTATCTACAATACTTAACTTTATCCTTGTTGTCAGTCAACTATCTACAACACTTGACTTGATCCTTGTTGTCAGTCAACTATCTACAATACTTGACTTGATCCTTGTTGTCAGTCAACTATCTAAAATAATTGACTTGATCCTTGTTGTCAGTCAACTATCTACAATACTTGACTTGATCCTTGTTCCCAGTCAACTATCAACAATACTTGACTTGATCCTTGTTTTCAGTCAACTATCTACAATAATTGACTTGATCCTTGTTGTCAGTCAACTATCTACAATACTTAACTTTATCCTTGTTGCCAGTCAACTATCTGCAATACTTGACTTGATCCTTGTTTTCAGTCAACTATCTACAATACTTGACTTGATCCTTGTTGTCAGTCAACTATCTACAATACTTGACTTGATCCTTGTTGTCAGTCAACCATCTACAATACTTGACTTGATCCTTGTTGCCAGTCAACTATCTACAATACTTGACTTGATCCTTGTTTTCAGTCAACTATCTACAATAGGTAACTTTATCCTTGTTGTCAGTCAACTATCTACAATACTTGACTTGATCCTGGTTGTCAGTCATCTATCTACAATAATTGACTTGATCCTTGTTGCCAGTCAACTATCTACAATACTTGACTTGATCCTTGTTGCCTGTCAACTATCTACAATACTTGACTTGATCCTTGTTTTCAGTCAACTATCTACAATAATTTACTTGATCCTTGTTGTCAGTCAACTATCTACAATACATAACTTTATCCTTGTTGTCAGTCAACTATCTACAATACTTGACTTGATCCTTGTTGCCAGTCAACTATCTACAATACTTGACTTTATCATTGTTGCCAGTCAACTATCTACAATACTTGACTTGATCCTTGTTGTCAGTCAACTATCTACAATACTTGACTTGATCCTTGTTGCCAGTCAACTATCTACAATACTTGACTTGATCCTTGTTTTCAGTCAACTATCTACAATAGGTAACTTTATCCTTGTTGTCAGTCAACTATCTACAATACTTGACTTGATCCTTGTTGCCAGTCAACTATCTACAATACTTGACTTTATCCTTGTTGCCAGTCAACTATCTACAATACTTGACTTTTCCTTGTTGTCAGTCAACTATCTACAATAATTGACTTGATCCTTGTTTTCAGTCAACTATCTACAATACTTGACTTGATCCTTGTTTTCAGTCAACTATCTACAATAATTGACTTGATCCTTGTTGTCAGTCAACTATCTACAATACTTGACTTGATCCTTGTTGTCAGTCAACTATCTACAATACTTGACTTGATCCTGGTTGCCAGTCAACTATCTACAATACTTGACTTGATCCTTGTTGTCAGTCAACTATCTACAATACTTGACTTGATCCTGGTTGTCAGTCAACTATCTACAATACTTGACTTGATCCTTGTTTTCAGTCAACTATCTACAATAATTGACTTGATCCTTGTTGCCAGTCAACTATCTACAATACTTGACTTAATCCTTGTTGCCTGTCAACTATCTACAACACTTGACTTGATCCTTGTTTTCAGTCAACTATCTACAATAATTGACTTGATCCTTGTTGTCAGTCAACTATCTACAATACATAACTTTATCCTTGTTGTCAGTCAACTATCTACAATACTTGACTTGATCCTTGTTGCCAGTCAACTATCTACAATACTTGACTTTTCCTTGTTTTCAGTCAACTATCTACAATACTTGACTTGATCCTTGTTTTCAGTCAACTATCTACAATAATTGACTTGATCCTTGTTGTCAGTCAACTATCTACATTACTTGACTTTATCCTTGTTGCCAGTCAACTATCTACAATGCTTGACTTGATCCTTGTTTTCAGTCAACTATCTACAATAATTGACTTGATCTTGTTGCCAGTCAACTATCTACAATACTTGACTTGATCCTTGTTGCCAGTCAACTATCTACAATACTTGACTTGATCCTTGTTTTCAGTCAACCATCTACAATAATTGACTTGATCCTTGTTGTTAGTCAACTATCTACAATACTTAACTTTATCCTTGTTGTCAGTCAACTATCTACAATACTTGACTTGATCCTTGTTGCCAGTCAACTATCTACAATACTTGACTTGATCCATGTTGCCAGTCAACTATCTACAATACTTGACTTGATCCTTGTTGCCAGTCAACTATCAACAATACTTGACTTGATCCTTGTTTTCAGTCAACTATCTACAATAATTGACTTGATCCTTGTTGTCAGTCAACTATCTACAATACTTAACTTTATCCTTGTTGTCAGTCAACTATCTACAATACATGACTTGATCCTTGTTGTCAGTCAACTATCTACAATACTTGACTTGATCCTTGTTGTCAGTCAACTATCTACAATACTTGACTTGATCCTTGTTTTCAGTCAACCATCTACAATAATTGACTTGATCCTTGTTGTCAGTCAACTATCTACAATAATTGACTTGATCCTTGTTGTCAGTCAACTATCTACAATACTTAACTTTATCCTTGTTTTCAGTCAACTATCTACAATACTTGACTTGATCCTTGTTGCCAGTCAACTATCTACAATAATTGACTTGATCCTTGTTGCCAGTCAACTATCTACAATACTTGACTTGATCCTTGTTGCCTGTCAACTATCTACAATACTTGACTTGATCCTTGTTTTCAGTGAACTATCTACAATAATTGACTTGATCCTTGTTGTCAGTCAACTATCTACAATACTTAACTTTATCCTTGTTGTCAGTCAACTATCTACAACACTTGACTTGATCCTTGTTGTCAGTCAACTATCTACAATACTTGACTTGATCCTTGTTGTCAGTCAACTATCTAAAATAATTGACTTGATCCTTGTTGTCAGTCAACTATCTACAATACTTGACTTGATCCTTGTTCCCAGTCAACTATTAACAATACTTGACTTGATCCTTGTTTTCAGTCAACTATCTACAATAATTGACTTGATCCTTGTTTTCAGTCAACTATCTACAATAATTGACTTGATCCTTGTTGTCAGTCAACTATCTACAATACTTAACTTTATCCTTGTTGTCAGTCAACTATCTACAACGCTTGACTTGATCCTTGTTGACAGTCAACTATCTACAATACTTGACTTGATCCTTGTTGTCAGTCAACTATCTACAATAATTGACTTGATCCTTGTTGTCAGTCAACTATCTACAATACTTGACTTGATCCATGTTGCCAGTCAACTATCTACAATACTTGACTTGATCCTTGTTGCCAGTCAACTATCAACAATACTTGACTTGATCCTTGTTTTCAGTCAACTATCTACAATAATTGACTTGATCCTTGTTGTCAGTCAACTATCTACAATACTTAACTTTATCCTTGTTGTCAGTCAACTATCTACAATACATGACTTGATCCTTGTTGTCAGTCAACTATCTACAATACTTGACTTGATCCTTGTTGTCAGTCAACTATCTACAATACTTGACTTGATCCTTGTTTTCAGTCAACCATCTACAATAATTGACTTGATCCTTGTTGTCAGTCAACTATCTACAATAATTGACTTGATCCTTGTTGTCAGTCAACTATCTACAATACTTAACTTTATCCTTGTTTTCAGTCAACTATCTACAATACTTGACTTGATCCTTGTTGCCAGTCAACTATCTACAATAATTGACTTGATCCTTGTTGCCAGTCAACTATCTACAATACTTGACTTGATCCTTGTTGCCTGTCAACTATCTACAATACTTGACTTGATCCTTGTTTTCAGTGAACTATCTACAATAATTGACTTGATCCTTGTTGTCAGTCAACTATCTACAATACTTAACTTTATCCTTGTTGTCAGTCAACTATCTACAACACTTGACTTGATCCTTGTTGTCAGTCAACTATCTACAATACTTGACTTGATCCTTGTTGTCAGTCAACTATCTAAAATAATTGACTTGATCCTTGTTGTCAGTCAACTATCTACAATACTTGACTTGATCCTTGTTCCCAGTCAACTATCAACAATACTTGACTTGATCCTTGTTTTCAGTCAACTATCTACAATAATTGACTTGATCCTTGTTGTCAGTCAACTATCTACAATACTTAACTTTATCCTTGTTGCCAGTCAACTATCTGCAATACTTGACTTGATCCTTGTTTTCAGTCAACTATCTACAATACTTGACTTGATCCTTGTTGTCAGTGAACTATCTACAATACTTGACTTGATCCTTGTTGTCAGTCAACTATCTACAATACTTGACTTGATCCTTGTTGCCAGTCAACTATCTACAATACTTGACTTGATCCTTGTTTTCAGTCAACTATCTACAATAGGTAACTTTATCCTTGTTGTCAGTCAACTATCTACAATACTTGACTTGATCCTTGTTGCCAGTCAACTATCTACAATACTTGACTTGATCCTTGTTTTCAGTCAACTATCTACAATACTTAACTTTATCCTTGTTGTCAGTCAACTATCTACAATACATGACTTGATCCTTGTTGTCAGTCAACTATCTACAATACTTGACTTGATCCTTGTTGTCAGTCAACTATCTACAATACTTGACTTGATCCTTGTTTTCAGTCAACCATCTACAATAATTGACTTGATCCTTGTTGTCAGTCAACTATCTACAATAATTGACTTGATACTTGTTGTCAGTCAACTATCTACAATACTTAACTTTATCCTTGTTGTCAGTCAACTATCTACAATACTTGACTTGATCCTTGTTGCCAGTCAACTATCTACAATAATTGACTTGATCCTTGTTGCCAGTCAACTATCTACAATACTTGACTTGATCCTTGTTGCCTGTCAACTATCTACAATACTTGACTTGATCCTTGTTTTCAGTCAACTATCTACAATAATTGACTTGATCCTTGTTGTCAGTCAACTATCTACAATACTTAACTTTATCCTTGTTGTCAGTCAACTATCTACAACGCTTGACTTGATCCTTGTTGACAGTCAACTATCTACAATACTTGACTTGATCCTTGTTGTCAGTCAACTATCTACAATAATTGACTTGATCCTTGTTGTCAGTCAACTATCTACAATATTTGACTTGATCCTTGTTCCCAGTCAACTATCAACAATACTTGACTTGATCCTTGTTTTCAGTCAACTATCTACAATAATTGACTTGATCCTTGTTGTCAGTCAACTATCTACAATACTTAACTTTATCCTTGTTGCCAGTCAACTATCTGCAATACTTGACTTGATCCTTGTTTTCAGTCAACTATCTACAATACTTGACTTGATCCTTGTTTTCAGTCAACTATCTACAATAGGTAACTTTATCCTTGTTGTCAGTCAACTATCTACAATAATTGACTTGATCCTTGTTGCCAGTCAACTATCTACAATACTTGACTTGATCCTTGTTGCCTGTCAACTATCTACAATACTTGACTTGATCCTTGTTTTCAGTCAACCATCTACAATAATTGACTTGATCCTTGTTGTCAGTCAACTATCTACAATAATTGACTTGATCCTTGTTGTCAGTCAACTATCTACAATACTTAACTTTATCCTTGTTTTCAGTCAACTATCTACAATAGGTAACTTTATCCTTGTTGTCAGTGAACTATCTACAATAATTGACTTGATCCTTGTTGCCAGTCAACTATCTACAATACTTGACTTGATCCTTGTTGCCTGTCAACTATCTACAATACTTGACTTGATCCTTGTTTTCAGTGAACTATCTACAATAATTGACTTGATCCTTGTTGTCAGTCAACTATCTACAATACTTAACTTTATCCTTGTTGTCAGTCAACTATCTACAATACTTGACTTGATCCTGGTTGCCAGTCAACTATCTACAATACTTGACTTGATCCTTGTTGTCAGTCAACTATCTACAATACTTGACTTGATCCTGGTTGCCAGTCAACTATCTACAATATTTTACTTGATCCTTGTTGTCAGTCAACTATCTACATTACTTGACTTTATCCTTGTTGCCAGTCAACTATCTACAATACTTGACTTGATCCTTGTTGTCAGTCAACTATCTACAATACTTGACTTGATCCTGGTTGCCAGTCAACTATCTACAATACTTGACTTGATCCTTGTTGTCAGTCAACTATCTACAATACTTGACTTGATCCTGGTTGTCAGTCAACTATCTACAATACTTGACTTGATCCTTGTTTTCAGTCAACTATCTACAATAATTGACTTGATCCTTGTGGCCAGTCAACTATCTACAATACTTGACTTAATCCTTGTTGCCTGTCAACTATCTACAATACTTGACTTGATCCTTGTTTTCAGTCAACTATCTACAATAATTGACTTGATCCTTGTTGTCAGTCAACTATCTACAATACATAACTTTATCCTTGTTGTCAGTCAACTATCTACAATACTTGACTTGATCCTTGTTGCCAGTCAACTATCTACAATACTTGACTTTTCCTTGTTTTCAGTCAACTATCTACAATACTTGACTTGATCCTTGTTTTCAGTCAACTATCTACAATAATTGACTTGATCCTTGTTGTCAGTCAACTATCTACATTACTTGACTTTATCCTTGTTGCCAGTCAACTATCTACAATACTTGACTTGATCCTTGTTTTCAGTCAACTATCTACAATAATTGACTTGATCTTGTTGCCAGTCAACTATCTACAATACTTGACTTGATCCTTGTTGCCAGTCAACTATCTACAATACTTGACTTGATCCTTGTTTTCAGTCAACCATCTACAATAATTGACTTGATCCTTGTTGTTAGTCAACTATCTACAATACTTAACTTTATCCTTGTTGTCAGTCAACTATCTACAATACTTGACTTGATCCTTGTTGCCAGTCAACTATCTACAATACTTGACTTGATCCATGTTGCCAGTCAGCTATCTACAATACTTGACTTGATCCTTGTTGCCAGTCAACTATCAACAATACTTGACTTGATCCTTGTTTTCAGTCAACTATCTACAATAATTGACTTGATCCTTGTTGTCAGTCAACTATCTACAATACTTAACTTTATCCTTGTTGTCAGTCAACTATCTACAATACATGACTTGATCCTTGTTGTCAGTCAACTATCTACAATACTTGACTTGATCCTTGTTGTCAGTCAACTATCTACAATACTTGACTTGATCCTTGTTTTCAGTCAACCATCTACAATAATTGACTTGATCCTTGTTGTCAGTCAACTATCTACAATAATTGACTTGATCCTTGTTGTCAGTCAACTATCTACAATACTTAACTTTATCCTTGTTTTCAGTCAACTATCTACAATACTTGACTTGATCCTTGTTGCCAGTCAACTATCTACAATAATTGACTTGATCCTTGTTGCCTGTCAACTATCTACAATACTTTACTTGATCCTTGTTTTCAGTGAACTATCTACAGTAATTGACTTGATCCTTTTTGTCAGTCAACTATCTACAATACTTAACTTTATCCTTGTTGTCAGTCAACTATCTACAACACTTGACTTGATACTTGTTGTCAGTCAACTATCTACAATACTTGACTTGATCCTTGTTGTCAGTCAACTATCTAAAATAATTGACTTGATCCTTGTTGTCAGTCAACTATCTACAATACTTGACTTGATCCTTGTTCCCAGTCAACTATCAACAATACTTGACTTGATCCTTGTTTTCAGTCAACTATCTACAATAATTGACTTGATCCTTGTTGTCAGTCAACTATCTACAATACTTAACTTTATCCTTGTTGCCAGTCAACTATCTGCAATACTTGACTTGATCCTTGTTTTCAGTCAACTATCTACAATACTTGACTTGATCCTTGTTGTCAGTCAACTATCTACAATACTTGACTTGATCCTTGTTGTCAGTCAACTATCTACAATACTTGACTTGATCCTTGTTGCCAGTCAACTATCTACAATACTTGACTTGATCCTTGTTTTCAGTCAACTATCTACAATAGGTAACTTTATCCTTGTTGTCAGTCAACTATCTACAATACTTGACTTGATCCTTGTTGCCAGTCAACTATCTACAATACTTAACTTTATCCTTGTTGTCAGTCAACTATCTACAATACATGACTTGATCCTTGTTGTCAGTCAACTATCTACAATACTTGACTTGATCCTTGTTGTCAGTCAACAATCTACAATACTTGACTTGATCCTTGTTTTCAGTCAACCATCTACAATAATTGACTTGATCCTTGTTGTCAGTCAACTATCTACAATAATTGACTTGATCCTTGTTGTCAGTCAACTATCTACAATACTTAACTTTATCCTTGTTGTCAGTCAACTATCTACAATACTTGACTTGATCCTTGTTGCCAGTCAACTATCTACAATAATTGACTTGATCCTTGTTGCCAGTCAACTATCTACAATACTTGACTTGATCCTTGTTGCCTGTCAACTATCTACAATACTTGACTTGATCCTTGTTTTCAGTCAACTATCTACAATAATTGACTTGATCCTTGTTGTCAGTCAACTATCTACATTACTTAACTTTATCCTTGTTGCCAGTCAACTATCTGCAATACTTGACTTGATCCTTGTTTTCAGTCAACTATCTACAATACTTGACTTGATCCTTGTTTTCAGTCAACTATCTACAATAGGTAACTTTATCCTTGTTGTCAGTCAACTATCTACAATAATTGACTTGATCCTTGTTGCCAGTCAACTATCTACAATACATGACTTGATCCTTGTTGCCTGTCAACTATCTACAATACTTGACTTGATCCTTGTTTTCAGTGAACTATCTACAATAATTGACTTGATCCTTGTTGTCAGTCAACTATCTACAATACTTAACTTTATCCTTGTTGTCAGTCAACTATCTACAACACTTGACTTGATCCTTGTTGTCAGTCAACTATCTACAATACTTGACTTGATCCTTGTTGTCAGTCAACTATCTAAAATAATTGACTTGATCCTTGTTGTCAGTCAACTATCTACAATACTTGACTTGATCCTTGTTCCCAGTCAACTATCAACAATACTTGACTTGATCCTTGTTTTCAGTCAACTATCTACAATAATTGACTTGATCCTTGTGGTCAGTCAACTATCTACAATACTTAACTTTATCCTTGTTGCCAGTCAACTATCTGCAATACTTGACTTGATCCTTGTTTTCAGTCAACTATCTACAATACTTGACTTGATCCTTGTTTTCAGTCAACTATCTACAATACTTAAATTTATCCTTGTTGTCAGTCAACTATCTACAATAATGGACTTGATCCTTGTTGCCAGTCAACTATCTACAATACTTGACTTGATCCTTGTTGCCTGTCAACTATCTACAATAATTGACTAGATCCTTGTTGTCAGTCAACTATCTACAATAATTGACTTGATCCTTGTTGTCAGTCAACTATCTACAATAATTGACTTGATCCTTGTTGTCAGTCAACTATCTACAATACTTGACTTGATCCTTGTTCCCAGTCAACTATCAACAATACTTGACTTGATCCTTGTTTTCAGTCAACTATCTACAATAATTGACTTGATCCTTGTTGTCAGTCAACTATCTACAATACTTAACTTTATCCTTGTTGCCAGTCAACTATCTGCAATACTTGACTTGATCCTTGTTTTCAATCAACTATCTACAATAATTGACTTGATCCTTGTTGTCAGTCAACTATCTACAATACTTGACTTGAACCTTGTTGCCAGTCAACTATCTACAATACTTGACTTGATCCTTGTTGTCAGTCAACTATCTACAATACTTGACTTGATCCTTGTTGTCAGTCAACTATCTACAATACTTGACTTGATCCTTGTTTTCAGTCAACTATCTACAATAGGTAACTTTATCCTTGTTGTCAGTCAACTATCTACAATACTTGACTTGATCCTTGTTGCCAGTCAACTATCTACAATACTTGACTTTATCCTTGTTGCCAGTCAACTATCTACAATACTTGACTTTTCCTTGTTGTCAGTCAACTATCTACAATAATTGACTTGATCCTTGTTTTCAGTCAACTATCTACAATACTTGACTTGATCCTTGTTTTCAGTCAACTATCTACAATAATTGACTTGATCCTTGTTGTCAGTCAACTATCTACATTACTTGACTTTATCCTTGTTGCCAGTCAACTATCTACAATACTTGACTTGATCCTTGTTGTCAGTCAACTATCTACAATACTTGACTTGATCCTGGTTGCCAGTCAACTATCTACAATACTTGACTTGATCTTTGTTGTCAGTCAACTATCTACAATAATTGACTTGATCCTTGTTGTCAGTCAACTATCTACAATACATAACTTTATCCTTGTTGTCAGTCAACTATCTACAATACTTGACTTGATCCTTGTTGCCAGTCAACTATCTACAATACTTGACTTTTCCTTGTTGTCAGTCAACTATCTACAATAATTGACTTGATCCTTGTTTCCAGTCAACTATCTACAATACTTGACTTGATCCTTGTTTTCAGTCAACTATCTACAATAATTGACTTGATCCTTGTTGTCAGTCAACTATCTACAATACTTGACTTGATCCTTGTTGTCAGTCAACTATCTACAATACTTGACTTGATCCTGGTTGCCAGTCAACTATCTACAATACTTGACTTGATCCTTGTTGTCAGTCAACTATCTACAATACTTGACTGGATCCTGGTTGCAAGTCAACTATCTACAATATTTTACTTGATCCTTGTTGTCAGTCAACTATCTACATTACTTGACTTTATCCTTGTTGCCAGTCAACTATCTACAATACTTGACTTGATCCTTGTTGTCAGTCAACTATCTACAATACTTGACTTGATCCTGGTTGCCAGTCAACTATCTACAATACTTGACTTGATCCTTGTTGTCAGTCAACTATCTACAATACTTGACTTGATGCTGGTTGTCAGTCAACTATCTACAATACTTGACTTGATCCTTGTTGTCAGTCAACTATCTACAATACTTGACTTTATCCTTGTTGCCAGTCAACTATCTACAATACTTGACTTGATCCTTGTTGTCAGTCAACTATCTACAATACTTGACTTGATCCTGGTTGCCAGTCAACTATCTACAATACTTGACTTGATCCTTTTTGTCAGTCAACTATCTACAATACTTGACTTGATCCTGGTTGTCAGTCAACTATCTACAATACTTGACTTGATCCTTGTTTTCAGTCAACTATCTACAATAATTGACTTGATCTTGTTGCCAGTCAACTATCTACAATACTTGACTTGATCCTTGTTGCCAGTCAACTATCTACAATACTTGACTTGATCCTTGTTTTCAGTCAACCATCTACAATAATTGACTTGATCCTTGTTGTTAGTCAACTATCTACAATACTTAACTTTATCCTTGTTGTCAGTCAACTATCTACAATACTTGACTTGATCCTTGTTGTCAGTCAATTATCTACAATAATTGACTTGATCCTTGTTGCCAGTCAACTATCTACAATACTTGACTTGATCCTTGTTGCCAGTCAACTATCAACAATACTTGACTTGATCCTTGTTTTCAGTCAACTATCTACAATAATTGACTTAATTCTTGTTGTCAGTCAACTATCTACAATAATTAACTTTATCCTTGTTGTCAGTCAACTATCTACAATACATGACTTGATCCTTGTCAGTCAACTATCTACAATACTTGACTTGATCCTTGTTGTCAGTCAACTATCTACAATACTTGACTTGATCCTTGTTTTCAGTCAACCATCTACAATAATTGACTTGATCCTTGTTGTCAGTCAACTATCTACAATAATTGACTTGATCCTTGTTGTCAGTCAACTATCTACAATACTTAACTTTATCCTTGTTGTCAGTCAACTATCTACAATACTTGACTTGATCCTTGTTGCCAGTCAACTATCTACAATAATAGACTTGATCCTTGTTGCCAGTCAACTATCTACAATACTTGACTTGATCCTTGTTGCCTGTCAACTATCAACAATACTTGACTTGATCCTTGTTTTCAGTCAACTATCTACAATAATTGACTTGATCCTTGTTGTCAGTCAACTATCTACAATACTTAACTTTATCCTTGTTGCCAGTCAACTATCTACAATACTTGACTTGATCCTTGTTTTCAGTCAACTATCTACAATAATTGACTTGATCCTTGTTGTCAGTCAACTATCTACAATACTTGACTTGATCCTTGTTGCCAGTCAACTATCTACAATACTTGACTTGATCCTTGTTGTCAGTCAACTATCTACAATACTTGACTTGATCCTTGTTGTCAGTCAACTATCTACAATACTTGACTTGATCCTTGTTGCCAGTCAACTATCTACAATACTTGACTTGATCCTTGTTTTCAGTCAACTATCTACAATACGTAACTTTATCCTTGTTGTCAGTCAACTATCTAAAATACTTGACTTGATCCTTGTTGCCAGTCAACTATCTACAATACTTGGCTTTATCCTTGTTGCCAGTCAACTATCTACAATACTTGACTTGATCCTTGTTTTCAGTCAACTATCTACAATAATTGACTTGATCCTTGTTGTCAGTCAACTATCTACAATACTTGACTTGATCCTTGTTGTCAGTCAACTATCTACAATACTTGACTTGATCCTGGTTGTCAGTCAACTATCTACAATACTTGACTTGATCCTTGTTGTCAGTCAACTATCTACAATACTTGACTTGATCCTGGTTGCCAGTCAACTATCTACAATATTTTACTTGATCCTTGTTGTCAGTCAACTATCTACATTACTTGACTTTATCCTTGTTGCCAGTCAACTATCTACAATACTTGACTTGATCCTTGTTGTCAGTCAACTATCTACAATACTTGACTTTATCCTTGTTGCCAGTCAACTATCTACAATACTTGACTTGATCCTTGTTGTCAGTCAACTATCTGCAATACTTGACTTGATCCTGGTTGCCAGTCAACTATCTACAATACTTGACTTGATCCTTGTTGTCAGTCATCTATCTACAATACTTGACTTGATCCTGGTTGTCAGTCAACTATCTACAATACTTGACTTGATCCTTGTTTTCAGTCAACTATCTACAATAATTGACTTGATCCTTGTTGCCAGTCAACTATCTACAATACTTGACTTGATCCTTGTTGCCAGTCAACTATCTACAATACTTGACTTGATCCTTGTTTTCAGTCAACCATCTACAATAATTGACTTGATCCTTGTTGTTAGTCAACTATCTACAATACTTGACTTGATCCTGGTTGCCAGTCAACTATCTACAATCTTTTACTTGATCCTTGTTGTCAGTCAACTATCTACATTACTTGACTTTATCCTTGTTGCCAGTCAACGATCTACAATACTTGACTTGATCCTTGTTGTCAGTCAACTATTTACAATACTTGACTTGATCCTGGATGCCAGTCAACTATCTACAATACTTGACTTGATCCTTGTTGTCAGTCAACTATCTACAATACTTGACTTGATGCTGGTTGTCAGTCAACTATCTACAATACTTGACTTGATCCTTGTTGTCAGTCAACTATCTACAATACTTGACTTTATCCTTGTTGCCAGTCAACTATCTACAATACTTGACTTGATCCTTGTTGTCAGTCAACTATCTACAATACTTGACTTGATCCTGGTTGCCAGTCAACTATCTACAATACTTGACTTGATCCTGGTTGTCAGTCAACTATCTACAATACTTGACTTGATCCTTGTTTTCAGTCAACTATCTACAATAATTGACTTGATCCTTGTTGCCAGTCAACTATCTACAATACTTGACTTGATCCTTGTTGCCAGTCAACTATCTACAATACTTGACTTGATCCTTGTTTTCAGTCAACCATCTACAATAATTGACTTGATCCTTGTTGTTAGTCAACTATCTACAATACTTAACTTTATCCTTGTTGTCAGTCAACTATCTACAATACTTGACTTGATCCTTGTTGCCAGTCAACTATCTACAATAATTGACTTGATCCTTGTTGACAGTCAACTATCTACAATACTTGACTTGATCCTTGTTTTCAGTCAACTATCTACAATAATTGACTTGATCCTTGTTGTCAGTCAACTATCTACAATACTTAACTTTATCCTTGTTGTCAGTCAACTATCTACAATACATGACTTGATCCTTGTTGTCAGTCAACTATCTACAATACTTGACTTGATCCTTGTTGTCAGTCAACTATCTACAATACTTGACTTGATCCTTGTTTTCAGTCAACTATCTACAATAATTGACTTGATCCTTGTTTTCAGTCAACTATCTACAATACTTAACTTTATCCTTGTTGCCAGTCAACTATCTACAATACTTGACTTGATCCTGGTTGCCAGTCAACTATCTACAATACTTGACTTGATCCTTGTTGTCAGTCAACTATCTACAATACTTGACTTGATCCTGGTTGCCAGTCAACTATCTACAATATTTTACTTGATCCTTGTTGTCAGTCATCTATCTACATTACTTGACTTTATCCTTGTTGCCAGTCAACTATCTACAATACTTGACTTGATCCTTGTTGTCAGTCAACTATCTACAATACTTGACTTGATCCTGGTTGCCAGTCAACTATCTACAATACTTGACTTGATCCTTGTTGTCAGTCAGCTATCTACAATACTTGACTTGATCCTGGTTGTCAGTCAACTATCTACAATACTTGAATTGATCCTTGTTTTCAGTCAACTATCTACAATAATTGACTTGATCCTTGTTGCCAGTCAACTATCTACAATACTTGACTTAATCCTTGTTGCCTGTCAACTATCTACAATACTTGACTTGATCCTTGTTTTCAGTCAACTATCTACAATAATTGACTTGATCCTTGTTGTCAGTCAACTATCTACAATACATAACTTTATCCTTGTTGTCAGTCAACTATCTACAATACTTGACTTGATCCTTGTTGCCAGTCAACTATCTACAATACTTGACTTTTCCTTGTTTTCAGTCAACTATCTACAATACTTGACTTGATCCTTGTTTTCAGTCAACTATCTACAATAATTGACTTGATCCTTGTTGTCAGTCAACTATCTACATTACTTCACTTTATCCTTGTTGCCAGTCAACTATCTACAATACTTGACTTGATCCTTGTTTTCAGTCAACTATCTACAATAATTGACTTGATCTTGTTGCCAGTCAACTATCTACAAACTTGACTTGATCCTTGTTGCCAGTCAACTATCTACAATACTTGACTTGATCCATGTTGCCAGTCAACTATCTACAATACTTGACTTGATCCTTGTTGCCAGTCAACTATCAACAATACTTGACTTGATCCTTGTTTTCAGTCAACTATCTACAATAATTGACTTGATCCTTGTTGTCAGTCAACTATCTACAATACTTAACTTTATCCTTGTTGTCAGTCAACTATCTACAATACATGACTTGATCCTTGTTGTCAGTCAACTATCTACAATACTTGACTTGATCCTTGTTGTCAGTCAACTATCTACAATACTTGACTTGATCCTTGTTTTCAGTCAACCATCTACAATAATTGACTTGATCCTTGTTGTCAGTCAACTATCTACAATACTTGACTTGATCCTTGTTTTCAGTGAACTATCTACAATACTTGACTTGATCCTTGTTGTCAGTCAACTATCTACAATACTTGACTTGATCCTGGTTGCCAGTCAACTATCTACAATACTTGACTTGATCCTTGTTGCCAGTCAACTATCAACAATACTTGACTTGATCCTTGTTTTCAGTCAACTATCTACAATAATTGACTTGATCCTTGTTGTCCGTCAACTATCTACGATACTTAACTTTATCCTTGTTGTCAGTCAACTATCTACAATAATTGAATTGATCCTTGTTGTCAGTCAACTATCTACAATACTTAACTTTATCCTTGTTGTCAGTCAACTATCTACAATACTTGACTTGATCCTTGTTGCCAGTCAACTATCTACAATAAGTGACTTGATCCTTGTTGCCAGTCAACTGTCTACAATACTTGACTTGATCCTTGTTGCCTGTCAACTATCTACAATACTTGACTTGATCCTTGTTTTCAGTCAACTATCTACAATAATTGACTTGATCCTTGTTGTCAGTCAACTATCTACAATACTTAACTTTATCCTTGTTGTCAGTCAACTATCTACAATACTTGACTTGATCCTTGTTGCCAGTCAACTATCTACAATACTTGACTTTTCCTTGTTGTCAGTCAACTATCTACAATAATTGACTTGATCCTTGTTTTCAGTCAACTATCTACAATACTTGACTTGCTCCTTGTTTTCAGTCAACTATCTACAATAATTGACTTGATCCTTGTTGTCAGTCAACTATCTACAATACTTGACTTGATCCTCGTTGTCAGTCAACTATCTACAATACTTGACTTGATCCTGGTTGCCAGTCAACTATCTACAATACTTGACTTGATCCTTGTTGTCAGTCAACTATCTACAATACTTGACTTGATCCTGGTTGCCAGTCAACTATCTACAATCTTTTACTTGATGCTTGTTGTCAGTCAACTATCTACATTACTTGACTTTATTCTTGTTGCCAGTCAACTATCTACAATACTTGACTTGATCCTTGTTGTCAGTCAACTATCTACAATACTTGACTTGATCCTGGTTGCCAGTCAACTATCTACAATACTTGACTTGATCCTTGTTGTCAGTCAACTATCTACAATACTTGACTTGATGCTGGTTGTCAGTCAACTATCTACAATACTTGACTTGATCCTTGTTGTCAGTCAACTATCTACAATACTTGACTTTATCCTTGTTGCCAGTCAACTATCTACAATACTTGACTTGATCCTTGTTGTCAGTCAACTATCTACAATACTTGACTTGATCCTGGTTGCCAGTCAACTATCTACAATACTTGACTTGATCCTGGTTGTCAGTCAACTATCTACAATACTTGACTTGATCCTTGTTTTCAGTCAACTATCTACAATAATTGACTTGATCCTTGTTGCCAGTCAACTATCTACAATACTTGACTTGATCCTTGTTGCCAGTCAACTATCTACAATACTTGACTTGATCCTTGTTTTCAGTCAACCATCTACAATAATTGACTTGATCCTTGTTGTTAGTCAACTATCTACAATACTTGACTTGATCCTGGTTGCCAGTCAACTATCTACAATCTTTTACTTGATCCTTGTTGTCAGTCAACTATCTACATTACTTGACTTTATCCTTGTTGCCAGTCAACTATCTACAATACTTGACTTGATCCTTGTTGTCAGTCAACTATCTACAATACTTGACTTGATCCTGGTTGCCAGTCAACTATCTACAATACATAACTTTATCCTTGTTGTCAGTCAACTATCTACAATACTTGACTTGATCCTTGTTGCCAGTCAACTATCTACAATACTTGACTTTTCCTTGTTTTCAGTCAACTATCTACAATACTTGACTTGATCCTTGTTTTCAGTCAACTATCTACAATAATTGACTTGATCCTTGTTGTCAGTCAACTATCTACATTACTTCACTTTATCCTTGTTGCCAGTCAACTATCTACAATACTTGACTTGATCCTTGTTTTCAGTCAACTATCTACAATAATTGACTTGATCTTGTTGCCAGTCAACTATCTACAATACTTGACTTGATCCTTGTTGCCAGTCAACTATCTACAATACTTGACTTGATCCATGTTGCCAGTCAACTATCTACAATACTTGACTTGATCCTTGTTGCCAGTCAACTATCAACAATACTTGACTTGATCCTTGTTTTCAGTCAACTATCTACAATAATTGACTTGATCCTTGTTGTCAGTCAACTATCTACAATACTTAACTTTATCCTTGTTGTCAGTCAACTATCTACAATACATGACTTGATCCTTGTTGTCAGTCAACTATCTACAATACTTGACTTGATCCTTGTTGTCAGTCAACTATCTACAATACTTGACTTGATCCTTGTTTTCAGTCAACCATCTACAATAATTGACTTGATCCTTGTTGTCAGTCAACTATCTACAATACTTGACTTGATCCTTGTTTTCAGTGAACTATCTACAATACTTGACTTGATCCTTGTTGTCAGTCAACTATCTACAATACTTGACTTGATCCTGGTTGCCAGTCAACTATCTACAATACTTGACTTGATCCTTGTTGCCAGTCAACTATCAACAATACTTGACTTGATCCTTGTTTTCAGTCAACTATCTACAATAATTGACTTGATCCTTGTTGTCCGTCAACTATCTACGATACTTAACTTTATCCTTGTTGTCAGTCAACTATCTACAATAATTGAATTGATCCTTGTTGTCAGTCAACTATCTACAATACTTAACTTTATCCTTGTTGTCAGTCAACTATCTACAATACTTGACTTGATCCTTGTTGCCAGTCAACTATCTACAATAAGTGACTTGATCCTTGTTGCCAGTCAACTATCTACAATACTTGACTTGATCCTTGTTGCCTGTCAACTATCTACAATACTTGACTTGATCCTTGTTTTCAGTCAACTATCTACAATAATTGACTTGATCCTTGTTGTCAGTCAACTATCTACAATACTTAACTTTATCCTTGTTGTCAGTCAACTATCTACAATACTTGACTTGATCCTTGTTGCCAGTCAACTATCTACAATACTTGACTTTTCCTTGTTGTCAGTCAACTATCTACAATAATTGACTTGATCCTTGTTTTCAGTCAACTATCTACAATACTTGACTTGCTCCTTGTTTTCAGTCAACTATCTACAATAATTGACTTGATCCTTGTTGTCAGTCAACTATCTACAATACTTGACTTGATCCTTGTTGTCAGTCAACTATCTACAATACTTGACTTGATCCTGGTTGCCAGTCAACTATCTACAATACTTGACTTGATCCTTGTTGTCAGTCAACTATCTACAATACTTGACTTGATCCTGGTTGCCAGTCAACTATCTACAATCTTTTACTTGATCCTTGTTGTCAGTCAACTATCTACATTACTTGACTTTATCCTTGTTGCCAGTCAACTATCTACAATACTTGACTTGATCCTTGTTGTCAGTCAACTATCTACAATACTTGACTTGATCCTGGTTGCCAGTCAACTATCTACAATACTTGACTTGATCCTTGTTGTCAGTCAACTATCTACAATACTTGACTTGATGCTGGTTGTCAGTCAACTATCTACAATACTTGACTTGATCCTTGTTGTCAGTCAACTATCTACAATACTTGACTTTATCCTTGTTGCCAGTCAACTATCTACAATACTTGACTTGATCCTTGTTGTCAGTCAACTATCTACAATACTTGACTTGATCCTGGTTGCCAGTCAACTATCTACAATACTTGACTTGATCCTGGTTGTCAGTCAACTATCTACAATACTTGACTTGATCCTTGTTTTCAGTCAACTATCTACAATAATTGACTTGATCCTTGTTGCCAGTCAACTATCTACAATACTTGACTTGATCCTTGTTGCCAGTCAACTATCTACAATACTTGACTTGATCCTTGTTTTCAGTCAACCATCTACAATAATTGACTTGATCCTTGTTGTTCGTCAACTATCTACAATACTTGACTTGATCCTGGTTGCCAGTCAACTATCTACAATCTTTTACTTGATCCTTGTTGTCAGTCAACTATCTACATTACTTGACTTTATCCTTGTTGCCAGTCAACTATCTACAATACTTGACTTGATCCTTGTTGTCAGTCAACTATCTACAATACTTGACTTGATCCTGGTTGCCAGTCAACTATCTACAATACTTGACTTGATCCTTGTTGTCAGTCAACTATCTACAATACTTGACTTGATGCTGGTTGTCAGTCAACTATCTACAATACTTGACTTGATCCTTGTTGTCAGTCAACTATCTACAATACTTGACTTTATCCTTGTTGCCAGTCAACTATCTACAATACTTGACTTGATCCTTGTTGTCAGTCAACTATCTACAATACTTGACTTGATCCTGGTTGCCAGTCAACTATCTACAATACTTGACTTGATCCTGGTTGTCAGTCAACTATCTACAATACTTGACTTGATCCTTGTTTTCAGTCAACTATCTACAATAATTGACTTGATCCTTGTTGCCAGTCAACTATCTACAATACTTGACTTGATCCTTGTTGCCAGTCAACTATCTACAATACTTGACTTGATCCTTGTTTTCAGTCAACCATCTACAATAATTGACTTGATCCTTGTTGTTAGTCAACTATCTACAATACTTGACTTGATCCTGGTTGCCAGTCAACTATCTACAATCTTTTACTTGATCCTTGTTGTCAGTCAACTATCTACATTACTTGACTTTATCCTTGTTGCCAGTCAACTATCTACAATACTTGACTTGATCCTTGTTGTCAGTCAACTATCTACAATACTTGACTTGATCCTGGTTGCCAGTCAACTATCTACAATACTTGACTTGATCCTTGTTGTCAGTCAACTATCTACAATACTTGACTTGATGCTGGTTGTCAGTCAACTATCTACAATACTTGACTTGATCCTTGTTGTCAGTCAACTATCTACAATACTTGACTTTATCCTTGTTGCCAGTCAACTATCTACAATACTTGACTTGATCCTTGTTGTCAGTCAACTATCTACAATACTTGACTTGATCCTGGTTGCCAGTCAACTATCTACAATACTTGACTTGATCCTGGTTGTCAGTCAACTATCTACAATACTTGACTTGATCCTTGTTTTCAGTCAACTATCTACAATAATTGACTTGATCCTTGTTGGCAGTCAACTATCTACAATACTTGACTTGATCCTTGTTGCCAGTCAACTATCTACAATACTTGACTTGATCCTTGTTTTCAGTCAACCATCTACAATAATTGACTTGATCCTTGTTGTTAGTCAACTATCTACAATACTTAACTTTATCCTTGTTGTCAGTCAACTATCTACAATACTTGACTTGATCCTTGTTGCCAGTCAACTATCTACAATAATTGACTTGATCCTTGTTGCCAGTCAACTATCTACAATACTTGACTTGATCCTTGTTGCCTGTCAACTATCAACAATACTTGACTTGATCCTTGTTTTCAGTCAACTATCTACAATAATTGACTTGATCCTTGTTGTCAGTCAACTATCTACAATACTTAACTTTATCCTTGTTGTCAGTCAACTATCTACAATACATGACTTGATCCTTGTTGTCAGTCAACTATCTACAATACTTGACTTGATCCTTGTTGTCAGTCAACTATCTACAATAATTGACTTGATCCTTGTTTTCAGTCAACTATCTACAATACTTAACTTTATCCTTGTTGCCAGTCAACTATCTACAATACTTGACTTGATCCTGGTTGCCAGTCAACTATCTACAATACTTGACTTGATCCTTGTTGTCAGTCAACTATCTACAATACTTGACTTGATCCTGGTTGCCAGTCAACTATCTACAATATTTTACTTGATCCTTGTTGTCAGTCAACTATCTACATTACTTGACTTTATCCTTGTTGCCAGTCAACTATCTACAATACTTGACTTGATCCTTGTTGTCAGTCAACTATCTACAATACTTGACTTGATCCTGGTTGCCAGTCAACTATCTACAATACTTGACTTGATCCTTGTTGTCAGTCAGCTATCTACAATACTTGACTTGATCCTGGTTGTCAGTCAACTATCTACAATACTTGAATTGATCCTTGTTTTCAGTCAACTATCTACAATAATTGACTTGATCCTTGTTGCCAGTCAACTATCTACAATACTTGACTTAATCCTTGTTGCCTGTCAACTATCTACAATACTTGACTTGATCCTTGTTTTCAGTCAACTATCTACAATAATTGACTTGATCCTTGTTGTCAGTCAACTATCTACAATACATAACTTTATCCTTGTTGTCAGTCAACTATCTACAATACTTGACTTGATCCTTGTTGCCAGTCAACTATCTACAATACTTGACTTTTCCTTGTTTTCAGTCAACTATCTACAATACTTGACTTGATCCTTGTTTTCAGTCAACTATCTACAATAATTGACTTGATCCTTGTTGTCAGTCAACTATCTACATTACTTGACTTTATCCTTGTTGCCAGTCAACTATCTACAATACTTGACTTGATCCTTGTTTTCAGTCAACTATCTACAATAATTGACTTGATCTTGTTGCCAGTCAACTATCTACAATACTTGACTTGATCCTTGTTGCCAGTCAACTATCTACAATACTTGACTTGATCCTTGTTTTCAGTCAACCATCTACAATAATTGACTTGATCCTTGTTGTTAGTCAACTATCTACAATACTTAACTTTATCCTTGTTGTCAGTCAACTATCTACAATACTTGACTTGATCCTTGTTGCCAGTCAATTATCTACAATACTTGACTTGATCCATGTTGCCAGTCAACTATCTACAATACTTGACTTGATCCTTGTTGCCAGTCAACTATCAACAATACTTGACTTGATCCTTGTTGTCAGTCAACTATCTACAATACTTGACTTGATCCTGGTTGCCAGTCAACTATCTACAATACTTGACTTGATCCTTGTTGTCAGTCAACTATCTACAATACTTGACTTGATGCTGGTTGTCAGTCAACTATCTACAATACTTGACTTGATCCTTGTTGTCAGTCAACTATCTACAATACTTGACTTTATCCTTGTTGCCAGTCAACTATCTACAATACTTGACTTGATCCTTGTTGTCAGTCAACTATCTACAATACTTGACTTGATCCTGGTTGCCAGTCAACTATCTACAATACTTGACTTGATCCTGGTTGTCAGTCAACTATCTACAATACTTGACTTGATCCTTGTTTTCAGTCAACTATCTACAATAATTGACTTGATCCTTGTTGGCAGTCAACTATCTACAATACTTGACTTGATCCTTGTTGCCAGTCAACTATCTACAATACTTGACTTGATCCTTGTTTTCAGTCAACCATCTACAATAATTGACTTGATCCTTGTTGTTAGTCAACTATCTACAATACTTAACTTTATCCTTGTTGTCAGTCAACTATCTACAATACTTGACTTGATCCTTGTTGCCAGTCAACTATCTACAATAATTGACTTGATCCTTGTTGCCAGTCAACTATCTACAATACTTGACTTGATCCTTGTTGCCTGTCAACTATCAACAATACTTGACTTGATCCTTGTTTTCAGTCAACTATCTACAATAATTGACTTGATCCTTGTTGTCAGTCAACTATCTACAATACTTAACTTTATCCTTGTTGTCAGTCAACTATCTACAATACATGACTTGATCCTTGTTGTCAGTCAACTATCTACAATACTTGACTTGATCCTTGTTGTCAGTCAACTATCTACAATAATTGACTTGATCCTTGTTTTCAGTCAACTATCTACAATACTTAACTTTATCCTTGTTGCCAGTCAACTATCTACAATACTTGACTTGATCCTGGTTGCCAGTCAACTATCTACAATACTTGACTTGATCCTTGTTGTCAGTCAACTATCTACAATACTTGACTTGATCCTGGTTGCCAGTCAACTATCTACAATATTTTACTTGATCCTTGTTGTCAGTCAACTATCTACATTACTTGACTTTATCCTTGTTGCCAGTCAACTATCTACAATACTTGACTTGATCCTTGTTGTCAGTCAACTATCTACAATACTTGACTTGATCCTGGTTGCCAGTCAACTATCTACAATACTTGACTTGATCCTTGTTGTCAGTCAGCTATCTACAATACTTGACTTGATCCTGGTTGTCAGTCAACTATCTACAATACTTGAATTGATCCTTGTTTTCAGTCAACTATCTACAATAATTGACTTGATCCTTGTTGCCAGTCAACTATCTACAATACTTGACTTAATCCTTGTTGCCTGTCAACTATCTACAATACTTGACTTGATCCTTGTTTTCAGTCAACTATCTACAATAATTGACTTGATCCTTGTTGTCAGTCAACTATCTACAATACATAACTTTATCCTTGTTGTCAGTCAACTATCTACAATACTTGACTTGATCCTTGTTGCCAGTCAACTATCTACAATACTTGACTTTTCCTTGTTTTCAGTCAACTATCTACAATACTTGACTTGATCCTTGTTTTCAGTCAACTATCTACAATAATTGACTTGATCCTTGTTGTCAGTCAACTATCTACATTACTTGACTTTATCCTTGTTGCCAGTCAACTATCTACAATACTTGACTTGATCCTTGTTTTCAGTCAACTATCTACAATAATTGACTTGATCTTGTTGCCAGTCAACTATCTACAATACTTGACTTGATCCTTGTTGCCAGTCAACTATCTACAATACTTGACTTGATCCTTGTTTTCAGTCAACCATCTACAATAATTGACTTGATCCTTGTTGTTAGTCAACTATCTACAATACTTAACTTTATCCTTGTTGTCAGTCAACTATCTACAATACTTGACTTGATCCTTGTTGCCAGTCAATTATCTACAATACTTGACTTGATCCATGTTGCCAGTCAACTATCTACAATACTTGACTTGATCCTTGTTGCCAGTCAACTATCAACAATACTTGACTTGATCCTTGTTTTCAGTCAACTATCTACAATAATTGACTTGATCCTTGTTGTCAGTCAACTATCTACAATACTTAACTTTATCCTTGTTGTCAGTCAACTATCTACAATACATGACTTGATCCTTGTTGTCAGTCAACTATCTACAATACTTGACTTGATCCTTGTTGTCAGTCAACTATCTACAATACTTGACTTGATCCTTGTTTTCAGTCAACCATCTACAATAATTGACTTGATCCTTGTTGTCAGTCAACTATCTACAATAATTGACTTGATCCTTGTTGTCAGTCAACTATCTACAATACTTAACTTTATCCTTGTTTTCAGTCAACTATCTACAATACTTGACTTGATCCTTGTTGCCAGTCAACTATCTACAATAATTGACTTGATCCTTGTTGCCAGTCAACTATCTACAATACTTGACTTGATCCTTGTTGCCTGTCAACTATCTACAATACTTGACTTGATCCTTGTTTTCAGTGAACTATCTACAATACTTGACTTGATCCTTGTTGTCAGTCAACTATCTACAATACTTGACTTGATCCTGGTTGCCAGTCAACTATCTACAATATTTTACTTGATCCTTGTTGTCAGTCAACTATCTACATTACTTGACTTTATCCTTGTTGCCAGTCAACTATCTACAATACTTGACTTGATCCTTGTTGTCAGTCAACTATCTACAATACTTGACTTGATCCTGGTTGCCAGTCAACTATCTACAATACTTGACTTGATCCTTGTTGTCAGTCAACTATCTACAATACTTGACTTGATCCTGGTTGTCAGTCAACTATCTACAATACTTGACTTGATCCTTGTTTTCAGTCAACTATCTACAATAATTGACTTGATCCTTGTTGCCAGTCAACTATCTACAATACCTGACTTAATCCTTGTTGCCTGTCAACTATCTACAATACTTGACTTGATCCTTGTTTTCAGTCAGCTATCTACAATAATTGACTTGATCCTTGTTGTCAGTCAACTATCTACAATACATAACTTTATCCTTGTTGTCAGTCAACTATCTACAATACTTGACTTGATCCTTGTTGCCAGTCAACTATCTACAATACTTGACTTTTCCTTGTTTTCAGTCAACTATCTACAATACTTGACTTGATCCTTGTTTTCAGTCAACTATCTACAATAATTGACTTGATCCTTGTTGTCAGTCAACTATCTACATTACTTGACTTTATCCTTGTTGCCAGTCAACTATCTACAATACTTGACTTGATCCTTGTTTTCAGTCAACTATCTACAATAATTGACTTGATCTTGTTGACAGTCAACTATCTACAATACTTGACTTGATCCTTGTTGCCAGTCAACTATCTACAATACTTGACTTGATCCTTGTTTTCAGTCAACCATCTACAATAATAGACTTGATCCTTGTTGTTAGTCAACTATCTACAATACTTAACTTTATCCTTGTTGTCAGTCAACTATCTACAATACTTGACTTGATCCTTGTTGCCAGTCAACTATCTACAATACTTGACTTGATCCATGTTGCCAGTCAACTATCTACAATACTTGACTTGATCCTTGTTGCCAGTCAACTATCAACAATACTTGACTTGATCCTTGTTTTCAGTCAACTATCTACAATAATTGACTTGATCCTTGTTGTCAGTCAACTATCTACAATACTTAACTTTATCCTTGTTGTCAGTCAACTATCTACAATACATGACTTGATCCTTGTTGTCAGTCAACTATCTACAATACTTGACTTGATCCTTGTTGTCAGTCAACTATCTACAATACTTGACTTGATCCTTGTTTTCAGTCAACCATCTACAATAATTGACTTGGTCCTTGTTGTCAGTCAACTATCTACAATAATTGACTTGATCCTTGTTGTCAGTCAACTATCTACAATACTTAACTTTATCCTTGTTTTCAGTCAACTATCTACAATACTTGACTTGATCCTTGTTGCCAGTCAACTATCTACAATAATTGACTTGATCCTTGTTGCCAGTCAACTATCTACAATACTTGACTTGATCCTTGTTGCCTGTCAACTATCTACAATACTTGACTTGATCCTTGTTTTCAGTGAACTATCTACAATAATTGACTTGATCCTTGTTGTCAGTCAACTATCTACAATACTTAACTTTATCCTTGTTGTCAGTCAACTATCTACAACACTTGACTTGATCCTTGTTGTCAGTCAACTATCTACAATACTTGACTTGATCCTTGTTGTCAGTCAACTATCTAAAATAATTGACTTGATCCTTGTTGTCAGTCAACTATCTACAATACTTGACTTGATCCTTGTTCCCAGTCAACTATCAACAATACTTGACTTGATCCTTGTTTTCAGTCAACTATCTACAATAATTGACTTGATCCTTGTTGTCAGTCAACTATCTACAATACTTAACTTTATCCTTGTTGCCAGTCAACTATCTGCAATACTTGACTTGATCCTTGTTTTCAGTCAACTATCTACAATACTTGACTTGATCCTTGTTGTCAGTCAACTATCTACAATACTTGACTTGATCCTTGTTGTCAGTCAACTAGCTACAATACTTGACTTGATCCTTGTTGCCAGTCAACTATCTACAATACTTGACTTGATCCTTGTTTTCAGTCAACTATCTACAATAGGTAACTTTATCCTTGTTGTCAGTCAATTATCTACAATACTTGACTTGATCCTTGTTGCCAGTCAACTATCTACGATACTTGACTTGATCCTTGTTTTCAGTCAACTATCTACAATACTTAACTTTATCCTTGTTGTCAGTCAACTATCTACAATACATGACTTGATCCTTGTTGTCAGTCAACTATCTACAATACTTGACTTGATCCTTGTTGTCAGTCAACTATCTACAATACTTGACTTGATCCTTGTTTTCAGTCAACCATCTACAATAATTGACTTGATCCTTGTTGTCAGTCAACTATCTACAATAATTGACTTGATCCTTGTTGTCAGTCAACTATCTACAATACTTAACTTTATCCTTGTTGTCAGTCAACTATCTACAATACTTGACTTGATCCTTGTTGCCAGTCAACTATCTACAATAATTGACTTGATCCTTGTTGCCAGTCAACTATCTACAATACTTGACTTGATCCTTGTTGCCTGTCAACTATCTACAATACTTGACTTGATCCTTGTTTTCAGTCAACTATCTACAATAATTGACTTGATCCTTGTTGTCAGTCAACTATCTACAATACTTAACTTTATCCTTGTTGTCAGTCAACTATCTACAACACTTGACTTGATCCTTGTTGACAGTCAACTATCTACAATACTTGACTTGATCCTTGTTGTCAGTCAACTATCTACAATAATTGACTTGATCCTTGTTGTCAGTCAACTATCTACAATAATTGACTTGATCCTTGTTCCCAGTCAACTATCAACAATACTTGACTTGATCCTTGTTTTCAGTCAACTATCTACAATAATTGACTTGATCCTTGTTGTCAGTCAACTATCTACAATACTTAACTTTATCCTTGTTGCCAGTCAACTATCTGCAATACTTGACTTGATCCTTGTTTTCAGTCAACTATCTACAATACTTGACTTGATCCTTGTTTTCAGTCAACTATCTACAATAGGTAACTTTATCCTTGTTGTCAGTCAACTATCTACAATAATTGACTTGATCCTTGTTGCCAGTCAACTATCTACAATACTTGACTTGATCCTTGTTGCCTGTCAACTATCTACAATACTTGACTTGATCCTTGTTTTCAGTCAACCATCTACAATAATTGACTTGATCCTTGTTGTCAGTCAACTATCTACAATAATTGACTTGATCCTTGTTGTCAGTCAACTATCTACAATACTTAACTTTATCCTTGTTTTCAGTCAACTATCTACAATAGGTAACTTTATCCTTGTTGTCAGTCAACTATCTACAATAATTGACTTGATCCTTGTTGCCAGTCAACTATCTACAATACTTGACTTGATCCTTGTTGCCTGTCAACTATCTACAATACTTGACTTGATCCTTGTTTTCAGTGAACTATCTACAATAATTGACTTGATCCTTGTTGTCAGTCAACTATCTACAATACTTAACTTTATCCTTGCTGTCAGTCAACTATCTACAACACTTGACTTGATCCTTGTTGTCAGTCAACTATCTACAATACTTGACTTGATCCTTGTTGTCAGTCAACTATCTAAAATAATTGACTTGATCCTTGTTGTCAGTCAACTATCTACAATACTTGATTGATCCTTGTTCCCAGTCAACTATCAACAATACTTGACTTGATCCTTGTTTTCAGTCAACTATCTACAATAATTGACTTGATCCTTGTTGTCAGTCAACTATCTACAATACTTAACTTTATCCTTGTTGCCAGTCAACTATCTGCAATACTTGACTTGATCCTTGTTTTCAGTCAACTATCTACAATACTTCACTTGATCCTTGTTGTCAGTCAACTATCTACAATACTTGACTTGATCCTTGTTGTCAGTCAACTATCTACAATACTTGACTTGATCCTTGTTGCCAGTCAACTATCTACAATACTTGACTTGATCCTTGTTTTCAGTCAACTATCTACAATAGGTAACTTTATCCTTGTTGTCAGTCAACTATCTACAATACTTGACTTGATCCTTGTTGCCAGTCAACTATCTACAATACTTGACTTGATCCTTGTTTTCAGTCAACTATCTACAATACTTAACTTTATCCTTGTTGTCAGTCAACTATCTACAATAATTGACTTGATCCTTGTTGCCAGTCAACTATCTACAATACTTGACTTGATCCTTGTTGCCTGTCAACTATCTACAATAATTGACTTGATCCTTGTTGTCAGTCAACTATCTACAATAATTGACTTGATCCTTGTTGTCAGTCAACTATCTACAATACTTAACTTTATCCTTGTTGTCAGTCAACTATCCACAATACTTGACTTGATCCTTGTTGCCTGTCAACTATCTACAATAATTGACTTGATCCTTGTTGTCAGTCAACTATCTACAATAATTGCCTTGATCCTTGTTGTCAGTCAACTATCTACAATAATTGACTTGATCCTTGTTGTCAGTCAACTATCTACAATACTTGACTTGATCCTTGTTTTCAGTCAACTATCTACAATAATTGACTTGATCCTTGTTGTCAGTCAACTATCTACAATACTTAACTTTATCCTTGTTGCCAGTCAACTATCTGCAATACTTGACTTGATCCTTGTTTTCAGTCAACTATCTACAATAATTGACTTGATCCTTGTTGTCAGTCAACTATCTACAATACTTGACTTGATCCTTGTTGCCAGTCAACTATCTACAATACTTGACTTGATCCTTGTTGTCAGTCAACTATCTACAATACTTGACTTGATCCTTGTTGTCAGTCATCTATCTACAATACTTGACTTGATCCTTGTTTTCAGTCAACTATCTACAATAGGTAACTTTATCCTTGTTGTCAGTCAACTATCTACAATACTTGACTTGATCCTTGTTGCCAGTCAACTATCTACAATACTTGACTTTATCCTTGTTGCCAGTCAACTATCTACAATACTTGACTTTTCCTTGTTGTCAGTCAACTATCTACAATAATTGACTTGATCCTTGTTTTCAGTCAACTATCTACAATACTTGACTTGATCCTTGTTTTCAGTCAACTATCTACAATAATTGACTTGATCCTTGTTGTCAGTCAACTATCTACATTACTTGACTTTATCCTTGTTGCCAGTCAACTATCTACAATACTTGACTTGATCCTTGTTGTCAGTCAACTATCTACAATACTTGACTTGATCCTGGTTGCCAGTCAACTATCTACAATACTTGACTTGATCCTTGTTGTCAGTCAACTATCTACAATAATTGACTTGATCCTTGTTGTCAGTCAACTATCTACAATACATAACTTTATCCTTGTTGTCAGTCAACTATCTACAATACTTGACTTGATCCTTGTTGCCAGTCAACTATCTACAATAATTGACTTGATCCTTGTTGTCAGTCAACTATCTACAATACTTAACTTTATCCTTGTTGTCAGTCAACTATCTACAACACTTGACTTGATCCTTGTTGTCAGTCAACTATCTACAATACTTGACTTGATCCTTGTTGTCAGTCAACTATCTAAAATAATTGACTTGATCCTTGTTGTCAGTCAACTATCTACAATACTTGATTGATCCTTGTTCCCAGTCAACTATCAACAATACTTGACTTGATCCTTGTTTTCAGTCAACTATCTACAATAATTGACTTGATCCTTGTTGTCAGTCAACTATCCACAATACTTAACTTTATCCTTGTTGCCAGTCAACTATCTGCAATACTTGACTTGATCCTTGTTTTCAGTCAACTATCTACAATACTTGACTTGATCCTTGTTGTCAGTCAACTATCTACAATACTTGACTTGATCCTTGTTGTCAGTCAACTATCTACAATACTTGACTTGATCCTTGTTGCCAGTCAACTATCTACAATACTTGACTTGATCCTTGTTTTCAGTCAACTATCTACAATAGGTAACTTTATCCTTGTTGTCAGTCAACTATCTACAATACTTGACTTGATCCTTGTTGCCAGTCAAGTATCTACAATACTTGACTTGATCCTTGTTTTCAGTCAACTATCTACAATACTTAACTTTATCCTTGTTGTCAGTCAACTATCTACAATACTTGACTTGATCCTTGTTTTCAGTCAACTATCTACAATACTTGACTTTATCCTTGTTGCCAGTCAACTATCTACAATACTTGACTTGATCCTTGTTGTCAGTCAACTATCTACAATACTTGACTTGATCCTGGTTGCCAGTCAACTATCTACAATACTTGACTTGATCCTTGTTGTCAGTCAACTATCTACAATACTTGACTTGATACCTGGTTGTCAGTCAACTATCTATAATACTTGACTTGATCCTTGTTTTCAGTCAACTATCTACAAT
Organism: Eledone cirrhosa; assembly: GCA_964016885.1. Lineage (NCBI taxonomy): Eukaryota > Metazoa > Mollusca > Cephalopoda > Octopoda > Eledonidae > Eledone > Eledone cirrhosa. The sequence continues at coordinate 24,474,315 of OZ024748.1, forward strand.
AATTGACTTGATCCTTGTTGCCAGTCAACTATCTACAATACTTGACTTGATCCTTGTTGCCAGTCAACTATCTACAATACTTGACTTGATCCTTGTTTTCAGTCAACCATCTACTATAATTGACTTGATCCTTGTTGTTAGTCAACTATCTACAATACTTAACTTTATCCTTGTTGTCAGTCAACTATCTACAATACTTGACTTGATCCTTGTTGCCAGTCAACTATCTACAATAATTGACTTGATCCTTGTTGCCAGTCAACTATCTACAATACTTGACTTGATCCTTGTTGCCTGTCAACTATCAACAATACTTGACTTGATCCTTGCTTTCAGTCAACTATCTACAATAATTGACTTGATCCTTGTTGTCAGTCAACTATCTACAATACTTAACTTTATCCTTGTTGTCAGTCAACTATCTACAATACATGACTTGATCCTTGTTGTCAGTCAACTATCTACAATACTTGACTTGATCCTTGTCGTCAGTCAACTATCTACAATACTTGACTTGATCCTTGTTTTCAGTCAACCATCTACAATAATTGTCTTGATCCTTGTTGTCAGTCAACTATCTACAATACTTGACTTGATCCTTGTTGCCAGTCAACTATCTACAATACTTGACTTGATCCTTGTTTTCAGTCAACCATCTACAATAATTGACTTGATCCTTGTTGTTAGTCAACTATCTACAATACTTAACTTTATCCTTGTTGTCAGTCAACTATCTACAATACTTGACTTGATCCTTGTTGCCAGTCAACTATCTACAATAATTGACTTGATCCTTGTTGCCAGTCAACTATCTACAATACTTGACTTGATCCTTGTTGCCAGTCAACTATCAACAATACTTGACTTGATCCTTGTTTTCAGTCAACTATCTACAATAATTGACTTGATTCTTGTTGTCAGTCAACTATCTACAATACTTAACTTTATCCTTGTTGTCAGTCAACTATCTACAATACATGACTTGATCCTTGTCAGTCAACTATCTACAATACTTAACTTGATCATTGTTGTCAGTCAACTATCTACAATACTTGACTTGATCCTTGTTTTCAGTCAACCATCTACAATAATCGACTTGATCCTTGTTGTCAGTCAACTATCTACAATAATTGACTTGATCCTTGTTGTCAGTCGACTATCTACAATACTTAACTTTATCCTTGTTGTCAGTCAACTATCTACAATACTTGACTTGATCCTTGTTGCCAGTCAACTATCTACAATAATTGACTTGATCCTTGTTGCCAGTCAACTATCTACAATAGTTGACTTGATCCTTATTTTCAGTCAACTATCTACAATAATTGACTTGATCCTTGTTGTCAGTCAACTATCTACAATACTTAACTTTATCCTTGTTGTCAGTCAACTATCTACAACACTTGACTTGATCCTTGTTGTCAGTCAACTATCTACAATACTTGACTTGATCCTTGTTGTCAGTCAACTATCTACAATAATTTACTTGATCCTTGTTGTCAGTCAACTATCTACAATACTTGACTTCATCCTTGTTGCCAGTCAACTATCAACAATACTTGACTTGATCCTTGTTTTCAGTCAACTATCTACAATAATTGACTTGATCCTTGTTGTCAGTCAACTATCTACAATACTTAACTTTATCCTTGTTGCCAGTCAACTATCTACAATACTTGACTTGATCCTTGTTTTCAGTCAACTATCTACAATAATTGACTTGATCCTTGTTGTCAATCAACTATCTACAATACTTGACTTGATCCTTGTTGCCAGTCAACTATCTACAATACTTGACTTGATCCTTGTTGTCAGTCAACTATCTACAATACTTGACTTGATCCTTGTTGTCAGTCAACTATCTACAATACTTGACTTGATCCTTGTTGCCAGTCAACTATCTACAATACTTGACTTGATCCTTGTTGTCAGTCAACTATCTACAATACTTGACTTGATCCTTGTTGCCAGTCAACTATCTACAATACTTGACTTGATCCTTGTTTTCAGTCAACTATCTACAATACGTAACTTTATCCTTGTTGCCAGTCAACTATCTACAATACTTGACTTTATCCTTGTTGCCAGTCAACTATCTACAATACTTGACTTTTCCTTGTTGTCAGTCAACTATCTACAATACTTGACTTGATCCTTGTTTTCAGTCAACTATCTACAATAATTGACTTGATCCTTGTTGTCAGTCAACTATCTACAATACTTGACTTGATCCTTGTTGTCAGTCAACTATCTACAATACTTGACTTGATCCTGGTTGCCAGTCAACTATCTACAATACTTGACTTGATCCTTGTTGTCAGTCAACTATCTACAATACTTGACTTGATCCTGGTTGCCAGTCAACTATCTACAATATTTTACTTGATCCTTGTTGTCAGTCAACTATCTACATTACTTGACTTTATCCTTGTTGCCAGTCAACTATCTACAATACTTGACTTGATGCTGGTTGTCAGTCAACTATCTACAATACTTGACTTGATCCTTGTTGTCAGTCAACTATCTACAATACTTGACTTTATCCTTGTCGCCAGTCAACTATCTACAATACTTGACTTGATCCTTGTTGTCAGTCAACTATCTACAATACTTGACTTGATCCTGGTTGCCAGTCAACTATCTACAATACTTGACTTGATCCTTGTTGTCAGTCAACTATCTACAATACTTGACTTGATCCTGGTTGTCAGTCAACTATCTACAATACTTGACTTGATCCTTGTTTTCAGTCAACTATCTACAATAATTGACTTGATCCTTGTTGCCAGTCAACTATCTACAATACTTGACTTGATCCTTGTTGCCAGTCAACTATCAACAATACTTGACTTGATCCTTGTTTTCAGTCAACTATCTACAATAATTGACTTGATTCTTGTTGTCAGTCAACTATCTACAATACTTAACTTTATCCTTGTTGTCAGTCAACTATCTACACTACATGACTTGATCCTTGTCAGTCAACTATCTACAATACTTAACTTGATCATTGTTGTCAGTCAACTATCTACAATACTTGACTTGATCCTTGTTTTCAGTCAACCATCTACAATAATCGACTTGATCCTTGTTGTCAGTCAACTATCTACAATAATTGACTTGATCCTTGTTGTCAGTCGACTATCTACAATACTTAACTTTATCCTTGTTGTCAGTCAACTATCTACAATACTTGACTTGATCCTTGTTGCCAGTCAACTATCTACAATAATTGACTTGATCCTTGTTGCCAGTCAACTATCTACAATACTTGACTTGATCCTTGTTGCCTGTCAACTATCTACAATAGTTGACTTGATCCTTATTTTCAGTCAACTATCTACAATAATTGACTTGATCCTTGTTGTCAGTCAACTATCTACAATACTTAACTTTATCCTTGTTGTCAGTCAACTATCTACAACACTTGACTTGATCCTTGTTGTCAGTCAACTATCTACAATACTTGACTTGATCCTTGTTGTCAGTCAATTATCTACAATAATTTACTTGATCCTTGTTGTCAGTCAACTATCTACAATACTTGACTTGATCCTTGTTGCCAGTCAACTATCAACAATACTTGACTTGATCCTTGTTTTCAGTCAACTATCTACAATAATTGACTTGATCCTTGTTGTCAGTCAACTATCTACAATACTTAACTTTATCCTTGTTGCCAGTCAACTATCTACAATACTTGACTTGATCCTTGTTTTCAGTCAACTATCTACAATAATTGACTTGATCCTTGTTGTCAGTCAACTATCTACAATACTTGACTTGATCCTTGTTTTCAGTCAACTATCTACAATACGTAACTTTATCCTTGTTGTCAGTCAACTATCTACAATACTTGACTTGATCCTTGTTGCCAGTCAACTATCTACAATACTTGACTTTATCCTTGTTGCCAGTCAACTATCTACAATACTTGACTTTTCCTTGTTGTCAGTCAACTATCTACAATACTTGACTTGATCCTTGTTTTCAGTCAACTATCTACAATAATTGACTTGATCCTTGTTGTCAGTCAACTATCTACAATACTTGACTTGATCCTTGTTGTCAGTCAACTATCTACAATACTTGACTTGATCCTGGTTGCCAGTCAACTATCTACAATACTTGACTTGATCCTTGTTGTCAGTCAACTATCTACAATACTTGACTTGATCCTGGTTGCCAGTCAACTATCTACAATATTTTACTTGATCCTTGTTGTCAGTCAACTATCTACATTACTTGACTTTATTCTTGTTGCCAGTCAACTATCTACAATACTTGACTTGATCCTTGTTGTCAGTCAACTATCTACAATACTTGACTTGATGCTGGTTGTCAGTCAACTATCTACAATACTTGACTTGATCCTTGTTGTCAGTCAACTATCTACAATACTTGACTTTATCCTTGTCGCCAGTCAACTATCTACAATACTTGACTTGATCCTTGTTGTCAGTCAACTATCTACAATACTTGACTTGATCCTGGTTGCCAGTCAACTATCTACAATACTTGACTTGATCCTTGTTGTCAGTCAACTATCTACAATACTTGACTTGATCCTGGTTGTCAGTCAACTATCTACGATACTTGACTTGATCCTTGTTTTCAGTCAACCATCTACAATAATTGACTTGATCCTTGTTGTCAGTCAACTATCTACAATAATTGACTTGATCCTTGTTGTCAGTCAACTATCTACAATACTTAACTTTATCCTTGTTTTCAGTCAACTATCTACAATAGGTAACTTTATCGTTGTTGTCAGTCAACTATCTACAATAATTGACTTGATCCTTGTTGCCAGTCAACTATCTACAATACTTGACTTGATCCTTGTTGCCTGTCAACTATCTACAATACTTGACTTGATCCTTGTTTTCAGTGAACTATCTACAATAATTGACTTGATCCTTGTTGTCAGTCAACTATCTACAATACTTAACTTTATCCTTGTTGTCAGTCAACTATCTACAACACTTGACTTGATCCTTGTTGTCAGTCAACTATCTACAATACTTGACTTGATCCTTGTTGTCAGTCAACTATCTAAAATAATTGACTTGATCCTTGTTGTCAGTCAACTATCTACAATACTTGATTGATCCTTGTTCCCAGTCAACTATCAACAATACTTGACTTGATCCTTGTTTTCAGTCAACTATCTACAATAATTGACTTGATCCTTGTTGTCAGTCAACTATCTACAATACTTAACTTTATCCTTGTTGCCAGTCAACTATCTGCAATACTTGACTTGATCCTTGTTTTCAGTCAACTATCTACAATACTTGACTTGATCCTTGTTGTCAGTCAACTATCTACAATACTTGACTTGATCCTTGTTGTCAGTCAACTATCTACAATACTTGACTTGATCCTTGTTGCCAGTCAACTATCTACAATACTTGACTTGATCCTTGTTTTCAGTCAACTATCTACAATAGGTAACTTTATCCTTGTTGTCAGTCAACTATCTACAATACTTGACTTGATCCTTGTTGCCAGTCAACTATCTACAATACTTGACTTGATCCTTGTTTTCAGTCAACTATCTACAATACTTAACTTTATCCTTGTTGTCAGTCAACTATCTACAATAATTGACTTGATCCTTGTTGCCAGTCAACTATCTACAATACTTGACTTGATCCTTGTTGCCTGTCAACTATCTACAATAATTGACTTGATCCTTGTTGTCAGTCAACTATCTACAATAATTGACTTGATCCTTGTTGTCAGTCAACTATCTACAATACTTAACTTTATCCTTGTTGTCAGTCAACTATCCACAATACTTGACTTGATCCTTGTTGCCTGTCAACTATCTACAATAATTGACTTGATCCTTGTTGTCAGTCAACTATCTACAATAATTGACTTGATCCTTGTTTTCAGTCAACTATCTACAATAATTGACTTGATCCTTGTTGTCAGTCAACTATCTACAATACTTGACTTGATCCTTGTTCCCAGTCAACTATCAACAATACTTGACTTGATCCTTGTTTTCAGTCAACTATCTACAATAATTGACTTGATCCTTGTTGTCAGTCAACTATCTACAATACTTAACTTTATCCTTGTTGCCAGTCAACTATCTGCAATACTTGACTTGATCCTTGTTTTCAGTCAACTATCTACAATAATTGACTTGATCCTTGTTGTCAGTCAACTATCTACAATACTTGACTTGATCCTTGTTGCCAGTCAACTATCTACAATACTTGACTTGATCCTTGTTGTCAGTCAACTATCTACAATACTTGACTCGATCCTTGTTGTCAGTCAACTATCTACAATACTTGACTTGATCCTTGTTTTCAGTCAACTATCTACAATAGGTAACTTTATCCTTGTTGTCAGTCAACTATCTACAATACTTGACTTGATCCTTGTTGCCAGTCAACTATCTACAATACTTGACTTTATCCTTGTTGCCAGTCAACTATCTACAATACTTGACTTTTCCTTGTTGTCAGTCAACTATCTACAATAATTGACTTGATCCTTGTTTTCAGTCAACTATCTACAATACTTGACTTGATCCTTGTTTTCAGTCAACTATCTACAATAATTGACTTGATCCTTGTTGTCAGTCAACTATCTACATTACTTGACTTTATCCTTGTTGCCAGTCAACTATCTACAATACTTGACTTGATCCTTGTTGTCAGTCAACTATCTACAATACTTGACTTGATCCTGGTTGCCAGTCAACTATCTACAAAACTTGACTTGATCCTTGTTGTCAGTCAACTATCTACAATAATTGACTTGATCCTTGTTGTCAGTCAACTATCTACAATACATAACTTTATCCTTGTTGTCAGTCAACTATCTACAATACTTGACTTGATCCTTGTTGCCAGTCAACTATCTACAATAATTGACTTGATCCTTGTTGTCAGTCAACTATCTACAATACTTAACTTTATCCTTGTTGTCAGTCAACTATCTACAACACTTGACTTGATCCTTGTTGTCAGTCAACTATCTACAATACTTGACTTGATCCTTGTTGTCAGTCAACTATCTAAAATAATTGACTTGATCCTTGTTGTCAGTCAACTATCTACAATACTTGATTGATCCTTGTTCCCAGTCAACTATCAACAATACTTGACTTGATCCTTGTTTTCAGTCAACTATCTACAATAATTGACTTGATCCTTGTTGTCAGTCAACTATCTACAATACTTAACTTTATTCTTGTTGCCAGTCAACTATCTGCAATACTTGACTTGATCCTTGTTTTCAGTCAACTATCTACAATACTTGACTTTATCCTTGTTGTCAGTCAACTATCTACAATACTTGACTTGATCCTTGTTGCCAGTCAACTATCTAAAATACTTGACTTGATCCTTGTTTTCAGTCAACTATCTACAATAGGTAACTTTATCCTTGTTGTCAGTCAACTATCTACAATACTTGACTTGATCCTTGTTGCCAGTCAACTATCTACAATACTTGACTTGATCCTTGTTTTCAGTCAACTATCTACAATACTTAACTTTATCCTTGTTGTCAGTCAACTATCTACAATACTTGACTTGATCCTTGTTGTCAGTCAACTATCTACAATACTTGACTTTATCCTTGTTGCCAGTCAACTATCTACAATACTTGACTTGATCCTTGTTGTCAGTCAACTATCTACAATACTTGACTTGATCCTGGTTGCCAGTCAACTATCTACAATACTTGACTTGATCCTTGTTGTCAGTCAACTATCTACAATACTTGACTTGATCCTGGTTGTCAGTCAACTATCTACAATACTTGACTTTATCCTTGTTTTCAGTCAACTATCTACAATAATTGACTTGATCCTTGTTGCCAGTCAACTATCTACAATACTTGACTTGATCCTTGTTGCCAGTCAACTATCTACAATACTTGACTTGATCCTTGTTTTCAGTCAACCATCTACAATAATTGACTTGATCCTTGTTGTTAGTCAACTATCTACAATACTTAACTTTATTCTTGTTGTCAGTCAACTATCTACAATACTTGACTTGATCCTTGTTGCCAGTCAACTATCTACAATAATTGACTTGATCCTTGTTGCCAGTCAACTATCTACAATACTTGACTTGATCCTTGTTGCCTGTCAACTATCAACAATACTTGACTTGATCCTTGCTTTCAGTCAACTATCTACAATAATTGACTTGATCCTTGTTGTCAGTCAACTATCTACAATACTTAACTTTATCCTTGTTGTCAGTCAACTATCTACAATACATGACTTGATCCTTGTTGTCAGTCAACTATCTACAATACTTGACTTGATCCTTGTTTTCAGTCAACCATCTACAATAATTGTCTTGATCCTTGTTGTCAGTCAACTATCTACAATACTTGACTTGATCCTTGTTGCCAGTCAACTATCTACAATACTTGACTTGATCCTTGTTTTCAGTCAACCATCTACAATAATTGACTTGATCCTTGTTGTTAGTCAACTATCTACAATACTTAACTTTATCCTTGTTGTCAGTCAACTATCTACAATACTTGACTTGATCCTTGTTGCCAGTCAACTATCTACAATAATTGACTTGATCCTTGTTGCCAGTCAACTATCTACAATACTTGACTTGATCCTTGTTGCCAGTCAACTATCAACAATACTTGACTTGATCCTTGTTTTCAGTCAACTATCTACAATAATTGACTTGATTCTTGTTGTCAGTCAACTATCTACAATACTTAACTTTATCCTTGTTGTCAGTCAACTATCTACAATACATGACTTGATCCTTGTCAGTCAACTATCTACAATACTTAACTTGATCATTGTTGTCAGTCAACTATCTACAATACTTGACTTGATCCTTGTTTTCAGTCAACCATCTACAATAATCGACTTGATCCTTGTTGTCAGTCAACTATCTACAATAATTGACTTGATCCTTGTTGTCAGTCGACTATCTACAATACTTAACTTTATCCTTGTTGTCAGTCAACTATCTACAATACTTGACTTGATCCTTGTTGCCAGTCAACTATCTACAATAATTGACTTGATCCTTGTTGCCAGTCAACTATCTACAATAGTTGACTTGATCCTTATTTTCAGTCAACTATCTACAATAATTGACTTGATCCTTGTTGTCAGTCAACTATCTACAATACTTAACTTTATCCTTGTTGTCAGTCAACTATCTACAAAACTTGACTTGATCCTTGTTGTCAGTCAACTATCTACAATACTTGACTTGATCCTTGTTGTCAGTCAACTATCTACAATAATTTACTTGATCCTTGTTGTCAGTCAACTATCTACAATACTTGACTTGATCCTTGTTGCCAGTCAACTATCAACAATACTTGACTTGATCCTTGTTTTCAGTCAACTATCTACAATAATTGACTTGATCCTTGTTGTCAGTCAACTATCTACAATACTTAACTTTATCCTTGTTGCCAGTCAACTATCTACAATACTTGACTTGATCCTTGTTTTCAGTCAACTATCTACAATAATTGACTTGATCCTTGTTGTCAGTCAACTATCTACAATACTTGACTTGATCCTTGTTGCCAGTCATCTATCTACAATACTTGACTTGATCCTTGTTGTCAGTCAACTATCTACAATACTTGACTTGATCCTTGTTGTCAGTCAACTATCTACAATACTTGACTTGATCCTTGTTGCCAGTCAACTATCTACAATACTTGACTTGATCCTTGTTGTCAGTCAACTATCTACAATACTTGACTTGATCCTTGTTGCCAGTCAACTATCTACAATACTTGACTTGATCCTTGTTTTCAGTCAACTATCTACAATACGTAACTTTATCCTTGTTGCCAGTCAACTATCTACAATACTTGACTTTATCCTTGTTGCCAGTCAACTATCTACAATACTTGACTTTTCCTTGTTGTCAGTCAACTATCTACAATACTTGACTTGATCCTTGTTTTCAGTCAACTATCTACAATAATTGACTTGATCCTTGTTGTCAGTCAACTATCTACAATACTTGACTTGATCCTTGTTGTCAGTCAACTATCTACAATACTTGACTTGATCCTGGTTGCCAGTCAACTATCTACAATACTTGACTTGATCCTTGTTGTCAGTCAACTATCTACAATACTTGACTTGATCCTGGTTGCCAGTCAACTATCTACAATATTTTACTTGATCCTTGTTGTCAGTCAACTATCTACATTACTTGACTTTATCCTTGTTGCCAGTCAACTATCTACAATACTTGACTTGATCCTTGTTGTCAGTCAACTATCTACAATACTTGACTTGATGCTGGTTGTCAGTCAACTATCTACAATACTTGACTTGATCCTTGTTGTCAGTCAACTATCTACAATACTTGACTTTATCCTTGTCGCCAGTCAACTATCTACAATACTTGACTTGATCCTTGTTGTCAGTCAACTATCTACAATACTTGACTTGATCCTGGTTGCCAGTCAACTATCTACAATACTTGACTTGATCCTTGTTGTCAGTCAACTATCTACAATATTTGACTTGATCCTGGTTGTCAGTCAACTATCTACAATACTTGACTTGATCCTTGTTTTCAGTCAACTATCTACAATAATTGACTTGATCCTTGTTGCCAGTCAACTATCTACAATACTTGACTTGATCCTTGTTGCCAGTCAACTATCAACAATACTTGACTTGATCCTTGTTTTCAGTCAACTATCTACAATAATTGACTTGATTCTTGTTGTCAGTCAACTATCTACAATACTTAACTTTATCCTTGTTGTCAGTCAACTATCTACAATACATGACTTGATCCTTGTCAGTCAACTATCTACAATACTTAACTTGATCATTGTTGTCAGTCAACTATCTACAATACTTGACTTGATCCTTGTTTTCAGTCAACCATCTACAATAATCGACTTGATCCTTGTTGTCAGTCAACTATCTACAATAATTGACTTGATCCTTGTTGTCAGTCGACTATCTACAATACTTAACTTTATCCTTGTTGTCAGTCAACTATCTACAATACTTGACTTGATCCTTGTTGCCAGTCAACTATCTACAATAATTGACTTGATCCTTGTTGCCAGTCAACTATCTACAATACTTGACTTGATCCTTGTTGCCTGTCAACTATCTACAATAGTTGACTTGATCCTTATTTTCAGTCAACTATCTACAATAATTGACTTGATCCTTGTTGTCAGTCAACTATCTACAATACTTAACTTTATCCTTGTTGTCAGTCAACTATCTACAACACTTGACTTGATCCTTGTTGTCAGTCAACTATCTACAATACTTGACTTGATCCTTGTTGTCAGTCAACTATCTACAATAATTTACTTGATCCTTGTTGTCAGTCAACTATCTACAATACTTGACTTGATCCTTGTTGCCAGTCAACTATCAACAATACTTGACTTGATCCTTGTTTTCAGTCAACTATCTACAATAATTGACTTGATCCTTGTTGTCAGTCAACTATCTACAATACTTAACTTTATCCTTGTTGCCAGTCAACTATCTACAATACTTGACTTGATCCTTGTTTTCAGTCAACTATCTACAATAATTGACTTGATCCTTGTTGTCAGTCAACTATCTACAATACTTGACTTGATCCTTGTTGCCAGTCAACTATCTACAATACTTGACTTGATCCTTGTTGTCAGTCAACTATCTACAATACTTGACTTGATCCTTGTTGTCAGTCAACTATCTACAATACTTGACTTGATCCTTGTTGCCAGTCAACTATCTACAATACTTGACTTGATCCTTGTTTTCAGTCAACTATCTACAATACGTAACTTTATCCTTGTTGTCAGTCAACTATCTACAATACTTGACTTGATCCTTGTTGCCAGTCAACTATCTACAATACTTGACTTTATCCTTGTTGCCAGTCAACTATCTACAATACTTGACTTTTCCTTGTTGTCAGTCAACTATCTACAATACTTGACTTGATCCTTGTTTTCAGTCAACTATCTACAATAATTGACTTGATCCTTGTTGTCAGTCAACTATCTACAATACTTGACTTGATCCTTGTTGTCAGTCAACTATCTACATTACTTGACTTTATCCTTGTTGCCAGTCAACTATCTACAATACTTGACTTGATCCTTGTTGTCAGTCAACTATCTACAATACTTGACTTGATGCTGGTTGTCAGTCAACTATCTACAATACTTGACTTGATCCTTGTTGTCAGTCAACTATCTACAATACTTGACTTTATCCTTGTCGCCAGTCAACTATCTACAATACTTGACTTGATCCTTGTTGTCAGTCAACTATCTACAATACTTGACTTGATCCTGGTTGCCAGTCAACTATCTACAATACTTGACTTGATCCTTGTTGTCAGTCAACTATCTACAATACTTGACTTGATCCTGGTTGTCAGTCAACTATCTACGATACTTGACTTGATCCTTGTTTTCAGTCAACTATCTACAATAATTGACTTGATCCTTGTTGCCAGTCAACTATCTACAATACTTGACTTGATCCTTGTTGCCAGTCAACTATCTACAATACTTGACTTGATCCTTGTTTTCAGTCAACCATCTACAATAATTGACTTGATCCTTGTTGTTAGTCAACTATCTATAATACTTAACTTTATCCTTGTTGTCAGTCAACTATCTACAATACTTGACTTGATCCTTGTTGCCAGTCAACTATCTACAATACTTGACTTGATCCTTGTTGCCAGTCAACTATCAACAATACTTGACTTGATCCTTGTTTTCAGTCAACTATCTACAATAATTGACTTGATCCTTGTTGTCCGTCAACTATCTACAATACTTAACTTTATCCTTGTTGTCAGTCAACTATCTACAATACATGACTTGATCCTTGTTGTCAGTCAACTATCTACAATACTTGACTTGATCCTTGATGTCAGTCAACTATCTACAATACTTGACTTGATCCTTGTTTTGAGTCAACCATCTACAATAATTGACTTGATCCTTGTTGTCAGTCAACTATCTACAATAATTGACTTGATCCTTGTTGTCAGTCAACTATCTACAATACTTAACTTTATCCTTGTTGTCAGTCAACTATCTACAATACTTGACTTGATCCTTGTTGCCAGTCAACTATCTACAATAATTGACTTGATCCTTGTTGCCAGTCAACTATCTACAATACTTGACTTGATCCTTGTTGCCTGTCAACTATCTACAATACTTGACTTGATCCTTGTTGTCAGTCAACTATCTACAATAATTTACTTGATCCTTGTTGTCAGTCAACTATCTACAATACTTAACTTTATCCTTGTTGCCAGTCAACTATCTACAATACTTGACTTGATCCTTGTTTTCAGTCAACTATCTACAATAATTGACTTGATCCTTGTTGTCAGTCAACTATCTACAATACTTGACTTGATCCTTGTTGCCAGTCAACTATCTACAATACTTGACTTGATCCTTGTTGTCAGTCAACTATCTACAATACTTGACTTGATCCTTGTAGTCAGTCAACTATCTACAAGACTTGACTTGATCCTTGTTGCCAGTCAACTATCTACAATACTTGATTTGATCCTTGTTTTCAGTCAACTATCTACAATACGTAACTTTATCCTTGTTGTCAGTCAACTATCTACAATACTTGACTTGATCCTTGTTGCCAGTCAACTATCTACAATACTTGACTTTATCCTTGTTGCCAGACAACTATCTACAATACTTGACTTTTCCTTGTTGTCAGTCAACTATCTACAATACTTGACTTGATCCTTGTTTTCAGTCAACTATCTACAATACTTGACTTGATCCTTGTTGTCAGTCAACTATCTACAATACTTGACTTGATCCTGGTTGCCAGTCAACTATCTACAATACTTGACTTGATCCTTGTTGTCAGTCAACTATCTACAATACTTGACTTGATCCTGGTTGCCAGTCAACTATCTACAATATTTTACTTGATCCTTGTTGTCAGTCAACTATCTACATTACTTGACTTTATCCTTGTTGCCAGTCAACTATCTACAATACTTGACTTGATCCTTGTTGTCAGTCAACTATCTACAATACTTGACTTGATCCTTGTTTTCAGTCAACCATCTACAATAATTGACTTGATCCTTGTTGTTAGTCAACTATCTATAATACTTAACTTTATCCTTGTTGTCAGTCAACTATCTACAATACTTGACTTGATCCTTGTTGCCAGTCAACTATCTACAATACTTGACTTGATCCTTGTTGCCAGTCAACTATCAACAATACTTGACTTGATCCTTGTTTTCAGTCAACTATCTACAATAATTGACTTGATTCTTGTTGTCAGTCAACTATCTACAATACTTAACTTTATCCTTGTTGTCAGTCAACTATCTACAATACTTGACTTGATCCTTGTTGCCAGTCAACTATCTACAATAATTGACTTGATCCTTGTTGCCAGTCAACTATCTACAATACTTGACTTGATCCTTGTTGCCAGTCAACTATCAACAATACTTGACTTGATCCTTGTTTTCAGTCAACTATCTACAATAATTGACTTGATCCTTGTTGTCCGTCAACTATCTACATTACTTAACTTTATCCTTGTTGTCAGTCAACTATCTACAATACATGACTTGATCCTTGTTGTCAGTCAACTATCTACAATACTTGACTTGATTCTTGTTGTCAGTCAACTATCTACAATACTTGACTTGATCCTTGTTTTGAGTCAACCATCTACAATAATTTACTTGATCCTTGTTGTCAGTCAACTATCTACAATAATTGACTTGATCCTTGTTGTCAGTCAACTATCTACAATACTTAACTTTATCCTTGTTGTCAGTCAACTATCTACAATACTTGACTTGATCCTTGTTGCCAGTCAACTATCTACAATAATTGACTTGATCATCCTTGTTGCCAGTCAACTATCTACAATACTTGACTTGATCCTTGTTGCCTGTCAACTATCTACAATACTTGACTTGATCCTTGTTGTCAGTCAACTATCTACAATAATTTACTTGATCCTTGTTGTCAGTCAACTATCTACAATACTTAACTTTATCCTTGTTGCCAGTCAACTATCTACAATACTTGACTTGATCCTTGTTTTCAGTCAACTATCTACAATAATTGACTTGATCCTTGTTGTCAGTCAACTATCTACAATACTTGACTTGATCCTTGTTGCCAGTCAACTATCTACAATACTTGACTTGATCCTTGTTGTCAGTCAACTATCTACAATACTTGACTTGATCCTTGTAGTCAGTCAACTATCTACAAGACTTGACTTGATCCTTGTTGCCAGTCAACTATCTACAATACTTGACTTGATCCTTGTTTTCAGTCAACTATCTACAATACGTAACTTTATCCTTGTTGTCAGTCAACTATCTACAATACTTGACTTGATCCTTGTTGCCAGTCAACTATCTACAATACTTGACTTTATCCTTGTTGCCAGACAACTATCTACAATACTTGACTTTTCCTTGTTGTCAGTCAACTATCTACAATACTTGACTTGATCCTTGTTTTCAGTCAACTATCTACAATAATTGACTTGATCCTTGTTGTCAGTCAACTATCTACAATACTTGACTTGATCCTTGTTGTCAGTCAACTATCTACAATACTTGACTTGATCCTGGTTGCCAGTCAACTATCTACAATACTTGACTTGATCCTTGTTGTCAGTCAACTATCTACAATACTTGACTTGATCCTGGTTGCCAGTCAACTATCTACAATATTTTACTTGATCCTTGTTGTCAGTCAACTATCTACATTACTTGACTTTATCCTTGTTGCCAGTCAACTATCTACAATACTTGACTTGATCCTTGTTGTCAGTCAACTATCTACAATACTTGACTTGATCCTTGTTTTCAGTCAACCATCTACAATAATTGACTTGATCCTTGTTGTTAGTCAACTATCTATAATACTTAACTTTATCCTTGTTGTCAGTCAACTATCTACAATACTTGACTTGATCCTTGTTGCCAGTCAACTATCTACAATACTTGACTTGATCCTTGTTGCCAGTCAACTATCAACAATACTTGACTTGATCCTTGTTTTCAGTCAACTATCTACAATAATTGACTTGATTCTTGTTGTCAGTCAACTATCTACAATACTTAACTTTATCCTTGTTGTCAGTCAACTATCTACAATACATGACTTGATCCTTGTCAGTCAACTATCTACAATACTTGACTTGATCCTTGTTGTCAGTCAACTATCTACAATACTTGACTTGATCCTTGTTCTCAGTCAACCATCTACAATAATTGACTTGATCGTTGTTGTCAGTCAACTATCTACAATAATTGACTTGATCCTTGTTGTCAGTCAACTATCTACAATACTTAACTTTATCCTTGTTGTCAGTCAACTATCTACAATACTTGACTTGATCCTTGTTGCCAGTCAACTATCTACAATAATTGACTTGATCCTTGTTGGCAGTCAACTATCTACAATACTTAACTTGATCCTTGTTGCCTGTCAACTATCTACAATACTTGACTTGATCCTTGTTTTCAGTCAACTATCTACAATAATTGACTTGATCCTTGTTGTCAGTCAACTATCTACAATACTTAACTTTATCCTTGTTGACAGTCAACTATCTACAACACTTGACTTGATCCTTGTTGTCAGTCAACTATCTACAATACTTGACTTGATCCTTGTTGTCAGTCAACTATCTACAATAATTTACTTGATCCTTGTTGTCAGTCAACTATCTACAATACTTGACTTGATCCTTGTTGCCAGTCAACTATCAACAATACTTGACTTGATCCTTGTTTTCAGTCAACTATCTACAATAATTGACTTGATCCTTGTTGTCAGTCAACTATCTACAATACTTAACTTTATCCTTGTTGCCAGTCAACTATCTACAATACTTGACTTGATCCTTGTTTTCAGTCAACTATCTACAATAATTGACTTGATCCTTGTTGTCAGTCAACTATCTACAATACTTGACTTGATCCTTGTTGCCAGTCAACTATCTACAATACTTGACTTGATCCTTGTTGTCAGTCAACTATCTACAATACTTGACTTGATCCTTGTTGTCAGTCAACTATCTACAATACTTGACTTGATCCTGGTTGCCAGTCAACTATCTACAATACTTGACTTGATCCTTGTTGTCAGTCAACTATCTACAATACTTGACTTTATCCTTGTTGCCAGTCAACTATCTACAATACTTGACTTGATCCTTGTTGTCAGTCAACTATCTACAATACTTGACTTGATCCTGGTTGCCAGTCAACTATCTACAATACTTGACTTGATCCTTGTTGTCAGTCAACTATCTACAATACTTGACTTGATCCTGGTTGTCAGTCAACTATCTACAATACTTGACTTGATCCTTGTTTTCAGTCAACTATCTACAACAATTGACTTGATCCTTGTTGCCAGTCAACTATCTACAATACTTGACTTGATCCTTGTTGCCAGTCAACTATCTACAATACTTGACTTGATCCTTGTTTTCAGTCAACCATCTACAATAATTGACTTGATCCTTGTTGTTAGTCAACTATCTATAATACTTAACTTTATCCTTGTTGTCAGTCAACTATCTACAATACTTGACTTGATCCTTGTTGCCAGTCAACTATCTACAATAATTGACTTGATCCTTGTTGCCAGTCAACTATCTACAATACTTGACTTGATCCTTGTTGCCAGTCAACAATCAACAATACTTGACTTGATCCTTGTTTTCAGTCAACTATCTACAATAATTGACTTGATCCTTGTTGTCCGTCAACTATCTACAATACTTAACTTTATCCTTGTTGTCAGTCAACTATCTACAATACATGACTTGATCCTTGTTGTCAGTCAACTATCTACAATACTTGACTTGATCCTTGTTGTCAGTCAACTATCTACAATACTTGACTTGATCGTTGTTTTCAGTCAACCATCTACAATAATTGACTTGATCCTTGTTGTCAGTCAACTATCTACAATAATTGACTTGATCCTTGTTGTCAGTCAACTATCTACAATACTTAACTTTATCCTTGTTGTCAGTCAACTATCTACAATACTTGACTTGATCCTTGTTGCCAGTCAACTATCTACAATAATTGACTTGATCCTTGTTGCCAGTCAACTATCTACAATACTTGACTTGATCCTTGTTGCCTGTCAACTATCTACAATACTTGACTTGATCCTGGTTGCCAGTCAACTATCTACAATATTTTACTTGATCCTTGTTGTCAGTCAACTATCTACATTACTTGACTTTATCCTTGTTGCCAGTCAACTATCTACAATACTTGACTTGATCCTTGTTGTCAGTCAACTATCTACAATACTTGACTTGATCCTTGTTTTCAGTCAACCATCTACAATAATTGACTTGATCCTTGTTGTTAGTCAACTATCTATAATACTTAACTTTATCCTTGTTGTCAGTCAACTATCTACAATACTTGACTTGATCCTTGTTGCCAGTCAACTATCTACAATACTTGACTTGATCCTTGTTGCCAGTCAACTATCAACAATACTTGACTTGATCCTTGTTTTCAGTCAACTATCTACAATAATTGACTTGATTCTTGTTGTCAGTCAACTATCTACAATACTTAACTTTATCCTTGTTGTCAGTCAACTATCTACAATACATGACTTGATCCTTGTCAGTCAACTATCTACAATACTTGACTTGATCCTTGTTGTCAGTCAACTATCTACAATACTTGACTTGATCCTTGTTCTCAGTCAACCATCTACAATAATTGACTTGATCGTTGTTGTCAGTCAACTATCTACAATAATTGACTTGATCCTTGTTGTCAGTCAACTATCTACAATACTTAACTTTATCCTTGTTGTCAGTCAACTATCTACAATACTTGACTTGATCCTTGTTGCCAGTCAACTATCTACAATAATTGACTTGATCCTTGTTGGCAGTCAACTATCTACAATACTTAACTTGATCCTTGTTGCCTGTCAACTATCTACAATACTTGACTTGATCCTTGTTTTCAGTCAACTATCTACAATAATTGACTTGATCCTTGTTGTCAGTCAACTATCTACAATACTTAACTTTATCCTTGTTGACAGTCAACTATCTACAACACTTGACTTGATCCTTGTTGTCAGTCAACTATCTACAATACTTGACTTGATCCTTGTTGTCAGTCAACTATCTACAATAATTTACTTGATCCTTGTTGTCAGTCAACTATCTACAATACTTGACTTGATCCTTGTTGCCAGTCAACTATCAACAATACTTGACTTGATCCTTGTTTTCAGTCAACTATCTACAATAATTGACTTGATCCTTGTTGTCAGTCAACTATCTACAATACTTAACTTTATCCTTGTTGCCAGTCAACTATCTACAATACTTGACTTGATCCTTGTTTTCAGTCAACTATCTACAATAATTGACTTGATCCTTGTTGTCAGTCAACTATCTACAATACTTGACTTGATCCTTGTTGCCAGTCAACTATCTACAATACTTGACTTGATCCTTGTTGTCAGTCAACTATCTACAATACTTGACTTGATCCTTGTTGTCAGTCAACTATCTACAATACTTGACTTGATCCTGGTTGCCAGTCAACTATCTACAATACTTGACTTGATCCTTGTTGTCAGTCAACTATCTACAATACTTGACTTTATCCTTGTTGCCAGTCAACTATCTACAATACTTGACTTGATCCTTGTTGTCAGTCAACTATCTACAATACTTGACTTGATCCTGGTTGCCAGTCAACTATCTACAATACTTGACTTGATCCTTGTTGTCAGTCAACTATCTACAATACTTGACTTGATCCTGGTTGTCAGTCAACTATCTACAATACTTGACTTGATCCTTGTTTTCAGTCAACTATCTACAACAATTGACTTGATCCTTGTTGCCAGTCAACTATCTACAATACTTGACTTGATCCTTGTTGCCAGTCAACTATCTACAATACTTGACTTGATCCTTGTTTTCAGTCAACCATCTACAATAATTGACTTGATCCTTGTTGTTAGTCAACTATCTATAATACTTAACTTTATCCTTGTTGTCAGTCAACTATCTATAATACTTGACTTGATCCTTGTTGCCAGTCAACTATCTACAATAATTGACTTGATCCTTGTTGCCAGTCAACTATCTACAATACTTGACTTGATCCTTGTTGCCAGTCAACAATCAACAATACTTGACTTGATCCTTGTTTTCAGTCAACTATCTACAATAATTGACTTGATCCTTGTTGTCCGTCAACTATCTACAATACTTAACTTTATCCTTGTTGTCAGTCAACTATCTACAATACATGACTTGATCCTTGTTGTCAGTCAACTATCTACAATACTTGACTTGATCCTTGTTGTCAGTCAACTATCTACAATACTTGACTTGATCGTTGTTTTCAGTCAACCATCTACAATAATTGACTTGATCCTTGTTGTCAGTCAACTATCTACAATAATTGACTTGATCCTTGTTGTCAGTCAACTATCTACAATACTTAACTTTATCCTTGTTGTCAGTCAACTATCTACAATACTTGACTTGATCCTTGTTGCCAGTCAACTATCTACAATAATTGACTTGATCCTTGTTGCCAGTCAACTATCTACAATACTTGACTTGATCCTTGTTGCCTGTCAACTATCTACAATACTTGACTTGATCCTTGTTGTCAGTCAACTATCTACAATAATTGACTTGATCCTTGTTGTCAGTCAACTATCTACAATACTTAACTTTATCCTTGTTCCCAGTCAACTATCTACAATACTTGACTTGATCCTTGTTTTCAGTCAACTATCTACAATAATTGACTTGATCCTTGTTGTCAGTCAACTATCTACAATACTTGACTTGATCCTTGTTGCCAGTCAACTATCTACAATACTTGACTTGATCCTTGTTTTCAGTCAACTATCTACAATAATTGACTTGATCCTTGTTGTCAGTCAACTATCTACAATACTTGACTTGATCCTTGTTGTCAGTCAACTATCTACAATACTTGACTTGATCCTGGTTGCCAGTCAACTATCTACAATACTTGACTTGATCCTTGTTGTCAGTCAACTATCTACAATACTTGACTTGATCCTGGTTGCCAGTCAACTATCTACAATATTTTACTTGATCCTTGTTGTCAGTCAACTATCTACATTACTTGACTTTATCCTTGTTGCCAGTCAACTATCTACAATACTTGACTTGATCCTTGTTGTCAGTCAACTATCTACAATACTTGACTTGATCCTTGTTTTCAGTCAACCATCTACAATAATTGACTTGATCCTTGTTGTTAGTCAACTATCTATAATACTTAACTTTATCCTTGTTGTCAGTCAACTATCTACAATACTTGACTTGATCCTTGTTGCCAGTCAACTATCTACAATACTTGACTTGATCCTTGTTGCCAGTCAACTATCAACAATACTTGACTTGATCCTTGTTTTCAGTCAACTATCTACAATAATTGACTTGATTCTTGTTGTCAGTCAACTATCTACAATACTTAACTTTATCCTTGTTGTCAGTCAACTATCTACAATACATGACTTGATCCTTGTCAGTCAACTATCTACAATACTTGACTTGATCCTTGTTGTCAGTCAACTATCTACAATACTTGACTTGATCCTTGTTCTCAGTCAACCATCTACAATAATTGACTTGATCGTTGTTGTCAGTCAACTATCTACAATAATTGACTTGATCCTTGTTGTCAGTCAACTATCTACAATACTTAACTTTATCCTTGTTGTCAGTCAACTATCTACAATACTTGACTTGATCCTTGTTGCCAGTCAACTATCTACAATAATTGACTTGATCCTTGTTGGCAGTCAACTATCTACAATACTTAACTTGATCCTTGTTGCCTGTCAACTATCTACAATACTTGACTTGATCCTTGTTTTCAGTCAACTATCTACAATAATTGACTTGATCCTTGTTGTCAGTCAACTATCTACAATACTTAACTTTATCCTTGTTGACAGTCAACTATCTACAACACTTGACTTGATCCTTGTTGTCAGTCAACTATCTACAATACTTGACTTGATCCTTGTTGTCAGTCAACTATCTACAATAATTTACTTGATCCTTGTTGTCAGTCAACTATCTACAATACTTGACTTGATCCTTGTTGCCAGTCAACTATCAACAATACTTGACTTGATCCTTGTTTTCAGTCAACTATCTACAATAATTGACTTGATCCTTGTTGTCAGTCAACTATCTACAATACTTAACTTTATCCTTGTTGCCAGTCAACTATCTACAATACTTGACTTGATCCTTGTTTTCAGTCAACTATCTACAATAATTGACTTGATCCTTGTTGTCAGTCAACTATCTACAATACTTGACTTGATCCTTGTTGCCAGTCAACTATCTACAATACTTGACTTGATCCTTGTTGTCAGTCAACTATCTACAATACTTGACTTGATCCTTGTTGTCAGTCAACTATCTACAATACTTGACTTGATCCTGGTTGCCAGTCAACTATCTACAATACTTGACTTGATCCTTGTTGTCAGTCAACTATCTACAATACTTGACTTTATCCTTGTTGCCAGTCAACTATCTACAATACTTGACTTGATCCTTGTTGTCAGTCAACTATCTACAATACTTGACTTGATCCTGGTTGCCAGTCAACTATCTACAATACTTGACTTGATCCTTGTTGTCAGTCAACTATCTACAATACTTGACTCGATCCTGGTTGTCAGTCAACTATCTACAATACTTGACTTGATCCTTGTTTTCAGTCAACTATCTACAACAATTGACTTGATCCTTGTTGCCAGTCAACTATCTACAATACTTGACTTGATCCTTGTTGCCAGTCAACTATCTACAATACTTGACTTGATCCTTGTTTTCAGTCAACCATCTACAATAATTGACTTGATCCTTGTTGTTAGTCAACTATCTATAATACTTAACTTTATCCTTGTTGTCAGTCAACTATCTACAATACTTGACTTGATCCTTGTTGCCAGTCAACTATCTACAATAATTGACTTGATCCTTGTTGCCAGTCAACTATCTACAATACTTGACTTGATCCTTGTTGCCAGTCAACAATCAACAATACTTGACTTGATCCTTGTTTTCAGTCAACTATCTACAATAATTGACTTGATCCTTGTTGTCCGTCAACTATCTACAATACTTAACTTTATCCTTGTTGTCAGTCAACTATCTACAATACATGACTTGATCCTTGTTGTCAGTCAACTATCTACAATACTTGACTTGATCCTTGTTGTCAGTCAACTATCTACAATACTTGACTTGATCGTTGTTTTCAGTCAACCATCTACAATAATTGACTTGATCCTTGTTGTCAGTCAACTATCTACAATAATTGACTTGATCCTTGTTGTCAGTCAACTATCTACAATACTTAACTTTATCCTTGTTGTCAGTCAACTATCTACAATACTTGACTTGATCCTTGTTGCCAGTCAACTATCTACAATAATTGACTTGATCCTTGTTGCCAGTCAACTATCTACAATACTTGACTTGATCCTTGTTGCCTGTCAACTATCTACAATACTTGACTTGATCCTTGTTGTCAGTCAACTATCTACAATAATTGACTTGATCCTTGTTGTCAGTCAACTATCTACAATACTTAACTTTATCCTTGTTGCCAGTCAACTATCTACAATACTTGACTTGATCCTTGTTTTCAGTCAACTATCTACAATAATTGACTTGATCCTTGTTGTCAGTCAACTATCTACAATACTTGACTTGATCCTTGTTGCCAGTCAACTATCTACAATACTTGACTTGATCCTTGTTGTCAGTCAACTATCTACAATACTTGACTTGATCCTTGTTGTCAGTCAACTATCTACAATACTTGACTTGATCCTTGTTGCCAGTCAACTATCTACAATACTTGACTTGATCCTTGTTTTCAGTCAACTATCTACAATACGTAACTTTATCCTTGTTGTCAGTCAACTATCTACAATACTTGACTTGATCCTTGTTGCCAGTCAACTATCTACAATACTTGACTTTATCCTTGTTGCCAGTCAACTATCTACAATACTTGACTTTTCCTTGTTGTCAGTCAACTATCTACAATACTTGACTTGATCCTTGTTTTCAGTCAACTATCTACAATAATTGACTTGATCCTTGTTTTCAGTGAACTATCTACAATACTTGACTTGATCCTTGTTGTCAGTCAACTATCTACAATACTTGACTTGATCCTGGTTGCCAGTCAACTATCTACAATACTTGACTTGATCCTTGTTGTCAGTCAACTATCTACAATACTTGACTTGATCCTGGTTGCCAGTCAACTATCTACAATATTTTACTTGATCCTTGTTGTCAGTCAACTATCTACATTACTTGACTTTCTCCTTGTTGCCAGTCAACTATCTACAATACTTGACTTGATCCTTGTTGTCAGTCAACTATCTACAATACTTGACTTGATGCTGGTTGTCAGTCAACTATCTACAATACTTGACTTGATCCTTGTTGTCAGTCAACTATCTACAATACTTGACTTTATCCTTGTTGCCAGTCAACTATCTACAATACTTGACTTGATCCTTGTTGTCAGTCAACTATCTACAATACTTGACTTGATCTTGGTTGCCAGTCAACTACCTACAATACTTGACTTGATCCTTGTTGTCAGTCAACTATCTACAATACTTGACTTGATCCTGGTTGTCAGTCAACTATCTACAATACTTGACTTGATCCTTGTTTTCAGTCAACTATCTACAATAATTGACTTGATCCTTGTTGCCAGTCAACTATCTACAATACTTGACTTGATCCTTGTTGCCAGTCAACTATTTACAATACTTGACTTGATCCTTGTTTTCAGTCAACCATCTACAATAATTGACTTGATCCTTGTTGTTAGTCAACTATCTATAATACTTAACTTTATCCTTGTTGTCAGTCAACTATCTACAATACTTAACTTTATCCTTGTTGTCAGTCAACTATCTACAATACTTAACTTTATCCTTGTTGTCAGTCAACTATCTACAATACTTGACTTGATCCTTGTTGTCAGTCAACTATCTACAATACTTGACTTGATCCTTGTTTTCAGTCAACTATCTACAATAATTGACTTAATCCTTGTTGCCAGTCAACTATCTCCAATACTTGACTTGATCCTTGTTGCCAGTCAACTATCTACAATACGTAACTTTATCCTTGTTGTCAGTCAACTATCTACAATACTTGACTTGATCCTTGTTGCCAGTCAACTATCTACAATACTTGACTTTATCCTTGTTGCCAGTCAACTATCTACAATACTTGACTTTTCCTTGTTGTCAGTCAACTATCTACAATACTTGACTTGATCCTTGTTTTCAGTCAACTATCTACAATAATTGACTTGATCCTTGTTGTCAGTCAACTATCTACAATACTTGACTTGATCCTTGTTGTCAGTCAACTATCTACAATACTTGACTTGATCCTTGTTTTCAGTCAACCATCTACAATAATTGACTTGATCCTTGTTGTCAGTCAACTATCTACAATAATTGACTTGATCCTTGTTGTCAGTCAATTATCTACAATACTTAACTTTATCCTTGTTGTCAGTCAACTATCTACAATACTTGACTTGATCCTTGTTGCCAGTCAACTATCTACAATAATTGACTTGATCCTTGTTGCCAGTCAACTATCTACAATACTTGACTTGATCCTTGTTGTCAGTCAACTATCTACAATACTTGACTTGATCCTGGTTGCCAGTCAACTATCTACAATACTTGACTTGATCCTTGTTTTCAGTCAACTATCTACAATAATTGACTTAATCCTTGTTGCCAGTCAACTATCTCCAATACTTGACTTGATCCTTGTTGCCAGTCAACTATCTACAATACGTAACTTTATCCTTGTTGTCAGTCAACTATCTACAATACTTGACTTGATCCTTGTTGCCAGTCAACTATCTACAATACTTGACTTTATCCTTGTTGCCAGTCAACTATCTACAATACTTGACTTTTCCTTGTTGTCAGTCAACTATCTACAATACTTGACTTGATCCTTGTTTTCAGTCAACTATCTACAATAATTGACTTGATCCTTGTTGTCAGTCAACTATCTACAATACTTGACTTGATCCTTGTTGTCAGTCAACTATCTACAATACTTGACTTGATCCTTGTTTTCAGTCAACCATCTACAATAATTGACTTGATCCTTGTTGTCAGTCAACTATCTACAATAATTGACTTGATCCTTGTTGTCAGTCAATTATCTACAATACTTAACTTTATCCTTGTTGTCAGTCAACTATCTACAATACTTGACTTGATCCTTGTTGCCAGTCAACTATCTACAATAATTGACTTGATCCTTGTTGCCAGTCAACTATCTACAATACTTGACTTGATCCTTGTTGTCAGTCAACTATCTACAATACTTGACTTGATCCTGGTTGCCAGTCAACTATCTACAATACTTGACTTGATCCTTGTTGTCAGTCAACTATCTACAATACTTGACTTGATGCTGGTTGTCAGTCAACTATCTACAATACTTGACTTGATCCTTGTTGTCAGTCAACTATCTACAATACTTGACTTGATCCTGGTTGCCAGTCAACTATCTACAATACTTGACTTGATCCTTGTTGTCAGTCAACTATCTACAATACTTGACTTGATCCTGGTCGTCAGTCAACTATCTACAATACTTGACTTGATCCTTGTTTTCAGTCAACTATCTACAATAATTGACTTAATCCTTGTTGCCAGTCAACTATCTCCAATACTTGACTTGATCCTTGTTGCCAGTCAACTATCTACAATACTTGACTTGATCCTTGTTTTCAGTCAACCATCTACAATAATTGACTTGATCCTTGTTGTTAGTCAACTATCTACAATACTTAACTTTATCCTTGTTGTCAGTCAACTATCTACAATACTTGACTTGATCCTTGTTGCCAGTCAACTATCTACAATAATTGACTTGATCGTTGTTGCCAGTCAACTATCTACAATACTTGACTTGATCCTTGTTGCCAGTCAACTATCAACAATACTTGACTTGATCCTTGTTTTCAGTCAACTATCTACAATAATTGACTTGATCCTTGTTGTCAGTCAACTATCTACAATACTTAACTTTATCCTTGTTGTCAGTCAACTATCTACAATACATGACTTGATCCTTGTTGTCAGTCAACTATCTACAATACTTGACTTGATCCTTGTTGTCAGTCAACTATCTACAATACTTGACTTGATCCTTGTTTTCAGTCAACCATCTACAATAATTGACTTGATCCTTGTTGTCAGTCAACTATCTACAAAAATTGACTTGATCCTTGTTGTCAGTCAACTATCTACAATACTTAACTTTATCCTTGTTGTCAGTCAACTATCTACAATACTTGCCTTGATCCTTGTTGCCAGTCAACTATCTACAATAATTGACTTGATCCTTGTTGCCAGTCAAATATCTACAATACTTGACTTGATCCTTGTTGCCTGTCAACTATCTTCAATACTTGACTTGATCCTTGTTTTCAGTCAACTATCTACAATAATTGACTTGATCCTTGTTGTCAGTCAACTATCTACAATACTTAACTTTATCCTTGTTGTCAGTCAACTATCTACAATACTTGACTTGATCCTTGTTGTCAGTCAACTATCTACAATACTTGACTTGATCCTTGTTTTCAGTCAACTATCTACAATAATTGACTTAATCCTTGTTGCCAGTCAACTATCTCCAATACTTGACTTGATCCTTGTTGCCAGTCAACTATCTACAATACGTAACTTTATCCTTGTTGTCAGTCAACTATCTACAATACTTGACTTTATCCTTGTTGCCAGTCAACTATCTACAATACTTGACTTTTCCTTGTTGTCAGTCAACTATCTACAATACTTGACTTGATCCTTGTTTTCAGTCAACTATCTACAATAATTGACTTGATCCTTGTTGTCAGTCAACTATCTACAATACTTGACTTGATCCTTGTTGTCAGTCAACTATCTACAATACTTGACTTGATCCTGGTTGCTAGTCAACTATCTACAATACTTGACTTGATCCTTGTTGTCAGTCAACTATCTACAATACTTGACTTGATCCTGGTTGCCAGTCAACTATCAACAATATTTTACTTGATCCTTGTTGTCAGTCAACTATCTACATTACTTGACTTTCTCCTTGTTGCCAGTCAACTATCTACAATACTTGACTTGATCCTTGTTGTCAGTCAACTATCTACAATACTTGACTTGATGCTGGTTGTCAGTCAACTATCTACAATACTTGACTTGATCCTTGTTGTCAGTCAACTATCTACAATACTTGACTTTATCCTTGTTGCCAGTCAACTATCTACAATACTTGACTTGATCCTTGTTGTCAGTCAACTATCTACAATACTTGACTTGATCCTGGTTGCCAGTCAACTATCTACAATACTTGACTTGATCCTTGTTGTCAGTCAACTATCTACAATACTTGACTTGATCCTGGTTGTCAGTCAACTATCTACAATACTTGACTTGATCCTTGTTTTCAGTCAACTATCTACAATAATTGACTTGATCCTTGTTGCCAGTCAACTATCTACAATACTTGACTTGATCCTTGTTGCCAGTCAACTATTTACAATACTTGACTTGATCCTTGTTTTCAGTCAACCATCTACAATAATTGACTTGATCCTTGTTGTTAGTCAACTATCTATAATACTTAACTTTATCCTTGTTGTCAGTCAACTATCTACAATACTTGCCTTGATCCTTGTTGCCAGTCAACTATCTACAATAATTGACTTGATCCTTGTTGCCAGTCAACTATCTACAATACTTGACTTGATCCTTGTTGCCAGTCAACTATCAACAATACTTGACTTGATCCTTGTTTTCAGTCAACTATCTACAATAATTGACTTGATCCTTGTTGTCCGTCAACTATCTACAATACTTAACTTTATCCTTGTTGTCAGTCAACTATCTACAATACATGACTTGATCCCTGTTGTCAGTCAACTATCTACAATACTTGACTTGATCCTTGTTGTCAGTCAACTATCTACAATACTTGACTTGATCCTTGTTTTCAGTCAACCATCTACAATATTTGACTTGATCCTTGTTGTCAGTCAAATATCTACAATAATTGACTTGATCCTTGTTGTCAGTCAATTATCTACAATACTTAACTTTATCCTTGTTGTCAGTCAACTATCTACAATACTTGACTTGATCCTTGTTGCCAGTCAACTATCTACAATAATTGACTTGATCCTTGTTGCCAGTCAACTATCTACAATACTTGACTTGATCCTTGTTGTCAGTCAACTATCTACAATACTTGACTTGATCCTGGTTGCCAGTCAACTATCTACAATACTTGACTTGATCCTTGTTGTCAGTCAACTATCTACAATACTTGACTTGATGCTGGTTGTCAGTCAACTATCTACAATACTTGACTTGATCCTTGTTGTCAGTCAACTATCTACAATACTTGACTTTATCCTTGTTGCCAGTCAACTATCTACAATACTTGACTTGATCCTTGTTGTCAGTCAACTATCTACAATACTTGACTTGATCCTGGTTGCCAGTCATCTATCTACAATACTTGACTTGATCCTTGTTGTCAGTCAACTATCTACAATACTTGACTTGATCCTGGTTGTCAGTCAACTATCTACAATACTTGACTTGATCCTTGTTTTCAGTCAACTATCTACAATAATTGACTTAATCCTTGTTGCCAGTCAACTATCTCCAATACTTGACTTGATCCTTGTTGCCAGTCAACTATCTACAATACTTGACTTGATCCTTGTTTTCAGTCAACCATCTACAATAATTGACTTGATCCTTGTTGTTAGTCAACTATCTACAATACTTAACTTTATCCTTGTTGTCAGTCAACTATCTACAATACTTGACTTGATCCTTGTTGCCAGTCAACTATCTACAATAATTGACTTGATCCTTGTTGCCAGTCAACTATCTACAATACTTGACTTGATCCTTGTTGCCAGTCAACTATCAACAATACTTGACTTGATCCTTGTTTTCAGTCAACTATCTACAATAATTGACTTGATCCTTGTTGTCAGTCAACTATCTACAATACTTAACTTTATCCTTGTTGTCAGTCAACTATCTACAATACATGACTTGATCCTTGTTGTCAGTCAACTATCTACAATACTTGACTTGATCCTTGTTGTCAGTCAACTATCTACAATACTTGACTTGATCCTTGTTTTCAGTCAACCATCTACAATAATTGACTTGATCCTTGTTGTCAGTCAACTATCTACAAAAATTGACTTGATCCTTGTTGTCAGTCAACTATCTACAATACTTAACTTTATCCTTGTTGTCAGTCAACTATCTACAATACTTGCCTTGATCCTTGTTGCCAGTCAACTATCTACAATAATTGACTTGATCGTTGTTGCCAGTCAAATATCTACAATACTTGACTTGATCCTTGTTGCCTGTCAACTATCTTCAATACTTGACTTGATCCTTGTTTTCAGTCAACTATCTACAATAATTGACTTGATCCTTGTTGTCAGTCAACTATCTACAATACTTAACTTTATCCTTGTTGTCAGTCAACTATCTACAATACTTGACTTGATCCTTGTTGTCAGTCAACTATCTACAATACTTGACTTGATCCTTGTTGCCAGTCAACTATCTACAATAATTGACTTGATCCTTGTTGTCAGTCAACTATCTACAATAATTGACTTGATCCTTGTTGTCAGTCAACTATCTACAATACTTAACTTTAACCTTGTTGTCAGTCAACTATCTACAATACTTGACTTGATCCTCGTTGCCAGTCAACTATCTACAATAATTGACTTGATCCTTGTTGCCAGTCAACTATCTACAATACTTGACTTGATCCTTGTTTTCAGTCAACTATCTACAATACTTGACTTGATCCTGGTTGCCAGTCAACTATCTACAATACTTGACTTGATCCTTGTTTTCAGTCAACTATCTACAATACTTGACTTGATCCTTGTTGCCAGTCAACTATCTACAATAATTGACTTGATCCTTGTTGCCAGTCAACTATCTACAATACATGACTTGATCCCTGTTGTCAGTCAACTATCTACAATACTTGACTTGATCCTTGTTGTCAGTCAACTATCTACAATACTTGACTTGATCCTTGTTTTCAGTCAACCATCTACAATATTTGACTTGATCCTTGTTGTCAGTCAACTATCTACAATAATTGACTTGATCCTTGTTGTCAGTCAATTATCTACAATACTTAACTTTATCCTTGTTGTCAGTCAACTATCTACAATACTTGACTTGATCCTTGTTGCCAGTCAACTATCTACAATAATTGACTTGATCCTTGTTGCCAGTCAACTATCTACAATACTTGACTTGATCCTTGTTGTCAGTCAACTATCTACAATACTTGACTTGATCCTGGTTGCCAGTCAACTATCTACAATACTTGACTTGATCCTTGTTGTCAGTCAACTATCTACAATACTTGACTTGATGCTGGTTGTCAGTCAACTATCTACAATACTTGACTTGATCCTTGTTGTCAGTCAACTATCTACAATACTTGACTTTATCCTTGTTGCCAGTCAACTATCTACAATACTTGACTTGATCCTTGTTGTCAGTCAACTATCTACAATACTTGACTTGATCCTGGTTGCCAGTCATCTATCTACAATACTTGACTTGATCCTTGTTGTCAGTCAACTATCTACAATACTTGACTTGATCCTGGTTGTCAGTCAACTATCTACAATACTTGACTTGATCCTTGTTTTCAGTCAACTATCTACAATAATTGACTTAATCCTTGTTGCCAGTCAACTATCTCCAATACTTGACTTGATCCTTGTTGCCAGTCAACTATCTACAATACTTGACTTGATCCTTGTTTTCAGTCAACCATCTACAATAATTGACTTGATCCTTGTTGTTAGTCAACTATCTACAATACTTAACTTTATCCTTGTTGTCAGTCAACTATCTACAATACTTCACTTGATCCTTGTTGCCAGTCAACTATCTACAATAATTGACTTGATCCTTGTTGCCAGTCAACTATCTACAATACTTGACTTGATCCTTGTTGCCAGTCAACTATCAACAATACTTGACTTGATCCTTGTTTTCAGTCAACTATCTACAATAATTGACTTGATCCTTGTTGTCAGTCAACTATCTACAATACTTAACTTTATCCTTGTTGTCAGTCAACTATCTACAATACATGACTTGATCCTTGTTGTCAGTCAACTATCTACAATACTTGACTTGATCCTTGTTGTCAGTCAACTATCTACAATACTTGACTTGATACTTGTTTTCAGTCAACCATCTACAATAATTGACTTGATCCTTGTTGTCAGTCAACTATCTACAAAAATTGACTTGATCCTTGTTGTCAGTCAACTATCTACAATACTTAACTTCATCCTTGTTGTCAGTCAACTATCTACAATACTTGCCTTGATCCTTGTTGCCAGTCAACTATCTACAATAATTGACTTGATCCTTGTTGCCAGTCAAATATCTACAATACTTGACTTGATCCTTGTTGCCTGTCAACTATCTTCAATACTTGACTTGATCCTTGTTTTCAGTCAACTATCTACAATAATTGACTTGATCCTTGTTGTCAGTCAACTATCTACAATACTTAACTTTAACCTTGTTGTCAGTCAACTATCTACAATACTTGACTTGATCCTTGTTGTCAGTCAACTATCTACAATACTTGACTTGATCCTTGTTGCCAGTCAACTATCTACAATAATTGACTTGATCCTTGTTGTCAGTCAACTATCTACAATAATTGACTTGATCCTTGTTGTCAGTCAACTATCTACAATACTTAACTTTAACCTTGTTGTCAGTCAACTATCTACAATACTTGACTTGATCCTTGTTGCCAGTCAACTATCTACAATAATTGACTTGATCCTTGTTGCCAGTCAACTATCTACAATACTTGACTTGATCCTTGTTTTCAGTCAACTATCTACAATACTTGACTTGATCCTGGTTGCCAGTCAACTATCTACAATACTTGACTTGATCCTTGTTGTCAGTCAACTATCTACATTACTTGACTTTATCCTTGTTGCCAGTCAACTATCTACAATACTTGACTTGATCCTTGTTGCCAGTCAACTATCTACAATAATTGACTTGATCCTTGTTGCCAGTCAACTATCTACAATACTTGACTTGATCCTTGTTGCCTGTTAACTATCTTCAATACTTGACTTGATCCTTGTTTTCAGTCAACTATCTACAATAATTGACTTGATCCTTGTTGTCAGTCAACTATCTACAATACTTAACTTTATCCTTGTTGTCAGTCAACTATCTACAATACTTGACTTGATCCTTGTTTTCAGTCAACTATCTACAATAATTGACTTGATCCTTGTTGTCAGTCAACTATCTACAATACTTGACTTGATCCTTGTTGTCAGTCAACTATCTACAATACTTGACTTGATCCTGGTTGCCAGTCAACTATCTACAATACTTGACTTGATCCTTGTTGTCAGTCAACTATCTACAATACTTGACTTGATCCTGGTTGCCAGTCAACAATCTACAATATTTTACTTGATCCTTGTTGTCAGTCAACTATCTACATTACTTGACTTTATCCTTGTTGCCAGTCAACTATCTACAATACTTGACTTGATCCTTGTTGTCAGTCAACTATCTACAATACTTGACTTGATCCTTGTTGCCAGTCAACTATCTACAATAATTGACTTGATCCTTGTTGCCAGTCAACTATCTACAATACTTGACTTGATCCTTGTTTTCAGTCAACTATCTACAATACTTGACTTGATCCTGGTTGCCAGTCAACTATCTACAATATTTTACTTGATCCTTGTTGTCAGTCAACTATCTACATTACTTGACTTTATCCTTGTTGCCAGTCAACTATCTACAATACTTGACTTGATCCTTGTTGTCAGTCAACTATCTACAATACTTGACTTGATCCTGGTTGCCAGTCAACTATCTACAATACTTGACTTGATCCTTGTTGTCAGTCACCTATCTACAATACTTGACTTGATGCTGGTTGTCAGTCAACTATCTACAATACTTGACTTGATCCTTGTTGTCAGTCAACCATCTACAATAATTGACTTGATCCTTGTTGTCAGTCAACTATCTACAAAAATTGACTTGATCCTTGTTGTCAGTCAACTATCTACAATACTTAACTTTATCCTTGTTGTCAGTCAACTATCTACAATACTTGACTTGATCCTTGTTGCCAGTCAACTATCTACAATAATTGACTTGATCCTTGTTGCCAGTCAACTATCTACAATACTTGACTTGATCCTTGTTGCCTGTCAACTATCTACAATACTTGACTTGATCCTTGTTGCCAGTCAACTATCTACAATAATTGACTTGATCCTTGTTGCCAGTCAACTATCTACATTACTTGACTTTATCCTTGTTGCCAGTCAACTATCTACAATACTTGACTTGATCCTTGTTGTCAGTCAACTATCTACAATACTTGACTTGATCCTGGTTGCCAGTCAACTATCTACAATACTTGACTTGATCCTTGTTGTCAGTCAACTATCTACAATACTTGACTTTATCCTTGTTGCCAGTCAACTATCTACAATACTTGACTTGATCCTTGTTGTCAGTCAACTATCTACAATACTTGTTCTTGATCCTGGTTGTCAGTCAACTATCTACAATACTTGACTTGATCCTTGTTGCCAGTCAACTATCTACAATAATTGACTTGATCCTTGTTGCCAGTCAACTATCTACAATACTTGACTTGATCCTTGTTGCCTGTCAACTATCTACAATACTTGACTTGATCCTTGTTTTCAGTCAACCATCTACAATAATTGACTTGATCCTTGTTGTCAGTCAACTATCTACAAAAATTGACTTGATCCTTGTTGTCAGTCAACTATCTACAATACTTAACTTTATCCTTGTTGTCAGTCAACTATCTACAATACTTGACTTGATCCTTGTTGTCAGTCAACTATCTACAATACTTAACTTTAACCTTGTTGTCAGTCAACTATCTACAATACTTGACTTGATCCTTGTTGCCAGTCAACTATCTACAATAATTGACTTGATCCTTGTTGCCAGTCAACTATCTACAATACTTGACTTGATCCTTGTTTTCAGTCAACTATCTACAATACTTGTCTTGATCCTGGTTGCCAGTCAACTATCTACAATATTTTACTTGATCCTTGTTGTCAGTCAATTATCTACATTACTTGACTTTATCCTTGTTGCCAGTCAACTATCTACAATACTTGACTTGATCCTTGTTGTCAGTCAACTATCTACAATACTTGACTTGATGCTGGTTGTCAGTCAACTATCTACAATACTTGACTTGATCCTTGTTGTCAGTCAACCATCTACAATAATTGACTTGATCCTTGTTGTCAGTCAACTATCTACAAAAATTGACTTGATCCTTGTTGTCAGTCAACTATCTACAATACTTAACTTTATCCTTGTTGTCAGTCAACTATCTACAATACTTGACTTGATCCTTGTTGCCAGTCAACTATCTACAATAATTGACTTGATCCTTGTTGCCAGTCAACTATCTACAATACTTGACTTGATCCTTGTTGCCTGTCAACTATCTACAATACTTGACTTGATCCTTGTTGCCAGTCAACTATCTACGATAATTGACTTGATCCTTGTTGCCAGTCAACTATCTACATTACTTGACTTTATCCTTGTTGCCAGTCAACTATCTACAATACTTGACTTGATCCTTGTTGTCAGTCAACTATCTACAATACTTGACTTGATCCTGGTTGCCAGTCAACTATCTACAATACTTGACTTGATCCTTGTTGTCAGTCAACTATCTACAATACTTGACTTTATCCTTGTTGCCAGTCAACTATCTACAATACTTGACTTGATCCTTGTTGTCAGTCAACTATCTACAATACTTGTTCTTGATCCTGGTTGTCAGTCAACTATCTACAATACTTGACTTGATCCTTGTTGCAAGTCAACTATCTACAATAATTGACTTGATCCTTGTTGCCAGTCAACTATCTACAATACTTGACTTGATCCTTGTTGCCTGTTAACTATCTTCAATACTTGACTTGATCCTTGTTTTCAGTCAACTATCTACAATAATTGACTTGATCCTTGTTGTCAGTCAACTATCTACAATACTTAACTTTATCCTTGTTGTCAGTCAACTATCTACAATACTTGACTTGATCCTTGTTTTCAGTCAACTATCTACAATAATTGACTTGATCCTTGTTGTCAGTCAACTATCTACAATACTTGACTTGATCCTTGTTGTCAGTCAACTATCTACAATACTTGACTTGATCCTGGTTGCCAGTCAACTATCTACAATACTTGACTTGATCCTTGTTGTCAGTCAACTATCTACAATACTTGACTTGATCCTGGTTGCCAGTCAACAATCTACAATATTTTACTTGATCCTTGTTGTCAGTCAACTATCTACATTACTTGACTTTATCCTTGTTGCCAGTCAACTATCTACAATACTTGACTTGAACCTTGTTGTCAGTCAACTATCTACAATACTTGACTTGATCCTGGTTGCCACTCAACTATCTACAATACTTGACTTGATCCTTGTTGTCAGTCAACTATCTACAATACTTGACTTGATGCTGGTTGTCAGTCAACTATCTACAATACTTGACTTGATCCTTGTTGTCAGTCAACTATCTACAATACTTGACTTTATCCTTGTTGCCAGTCAACTATCTACAATACTTGACTTGATCCTTGTTGTCAGTCAACTATCTACAATACTTGACTTGATCCTGGTTGCCAGTCAACTATCTACAATACTTGACTTGATCCTTGTTGTCAGTCAACTATCTACAATACTTGACTTGATCCTGGTTGTCAGTCAACTATCTACAATACTTGACTTGATCCTTGTTTTCAGTCAACTATCTACAATAATTGACTTAATCCTTGTTGCCAGTCAACTATCTCCAATACTTGACTTGATCCTTGTTGCCAGTCAACTATCTACAATACTTGACTTGATCTTTGTTTTCAGTCAACCATCTACAATAATTGACTTGATCCTTGTTGTTAGTCAACTATCTACAATACTTAACTTTATCCTTGTTGTCAGTCAACTATCTACAATACTTGACTTGATCCTTGTTGTCAGTCAACTATCTACAATACTTGACTTGATCCTTGTTGTCAGTCAACTATCTACAATACTTGACTTGATCCTTGTTGTCAGTCAACTATCTACAATACTTGACTTGATCCTTGTTGTCAGTCAACTATCTACAATAATTGTCTTGATCCTTGTTGTCAGTCAACTATCTACAATAATTGACTTGATCCTTGTTGCCAGTCAACTATCTACAATACTTGACTTGATCCTTGTTTTCAGTCAACTATCTACAATACTTGACTTGATCCTGGTTGCCAGTCAACTATCTACAATATTTTACTTGATCCTTGTTGTCAGTCAACTATCTACATTACTTGACTTTATCCTTGTTGCCAGTCAACTATCTACAATACTTGACTTGATCCTTGTTGTCAGTCAACTATCTACAATACTTGACTTGATGCTGGTTGTCAGTCAACTATCTACAATACTTGACTTGATCCTTGTTGTCAGTCAACCATCTACAATAATTGACTTGATCCTTGTTGTCAGTCAACTATCTACAAAAATTGACTTGATCCTTGTTGTCAGTCAACTATCTACAATACTTAACTTTATCCTTGTTGTCAGTCAACTATCTACAATACTTGACTTGATCCTTGTTGCCAGTCAACTATCTACAATAATTGACTTGATCCTTGTTGCCAGTCAACTATCTACAATACTTGACTTGATCCTTGTTGCCTGTCAACTATCTACAATACTTGACTTGATCCTTGTTGCCAGTCAACTATCTACGATAATTGACTTGATCCTTGTTGCCAGTCAACTATCTACATTACTTGACTTTATCCTTGTTGCCAGTCAACTATCTACAATACTTGACTTGATCCTGGTTGCCAGTCAACTATCTACAATACTTGACTTGATCCTTGTTGTCAGTCAACTATCTACAATACTTGACTTTATCCTTGTTGCCAGTCAACTATCTACAATACTTGACTTGATCCTTGTTGTCAGTCAACTATCTACAATACTTGTTCTTGATCCTTGTTGTCAGTCAACTATCTACAATACTTGACTTGATCCTTGTTGTCAGTCAACTATCTACAATACTTGACTTGATCCTGGTTGCCAGTCAACTATCTACAATACTTGACTTGATCCTTGTTGTCAGTCAACTATCTACAATACTTGACTTGATCCTGGTTGCCAGTCAACAATCTACAATATTTTACTTGATCCTTGTTGTCAGTCAACTATCTACATTACTTGACTTTATCCTTGTTGCCAGTCAACTATCTACAATACTTGACTTGAACCTTGTTGTCAGTCAACTATCTACAATACTTGACTTGATCCTGGTTGCCACTCAACTATCTACAATACTTGACTTGATCCTTGTTGTCAGTCAACTATCTACAATACTTGACTTGATGCTGGTTGTCAGTCAACTATCTACAATACTTGACTTGATCCTTGTTGTCAGTCAACTATCTACAATACTTGACTTTATCCTTGTTGCCAGTCAACTATCTACAATACTTGACTTGATCCTTGTTGTCAGTCAACTATCTACAATACTTGACTTGATCCTGGTTGCCAGTCAACTATCTACAATACTTGACTTGATCCTTGTTGTCAGTCAACTATCTACAATACTTGACTTGATCCTGGTTGTCAGTCAACTATCTACAATACTTGACTTGATCCTTGTTTTCAGTCAACTATCTACAATAATTGACTTAATCCTTGTTGCCAGTCAACTATCTCCAATACTTGACTTGATCCTTGTTGCCAGTCAACTATCTACAATACTTGACTTGATCTTTGTTTTCAGTCAACCATCTACAATAATTGACTTGATCCTTGTTGTTAGTCAACTATCTACAATACTTAACTTTATCCTTGTTGTCAGTCAACTATCTACAATACTTGACTTGATCCTTGTTGTCAGTCAACTATCTACAATACTTGACTTGATCCTTGTTGTCAGTCAACTATCTACAATACTTGACTTGATCCTTGTTGTCAGTCAACTATCTACAATACTTGACTTGATCCTTGTTGTCAGTCAACTATCTACAATAATTGTCTTGATCCTTGTTGTCAGTCAACTATCTACAATACTTGACTTGATCCTTGTTGTCAGTCAACTATCTACAATACATGACTTGATACTTGTTGTCAGTCAACTATCTACAACACTTGACTTGATCCTTTTTGTCAGTCAACTATCTACAATACTTGACTTGATCCTTGTTGTCAGTCAACTATCTACAATACTTGACTTGATCCTTGTTGTCAGTCAACTATCTACAATACTTGACTTGATCCTTGTTGCCATTCAACTATCTACAATACTTGACTTGATCCTTGTTGTCAGTCAACTATCTATAATACTTGACTTGATCCTTGTTATCAGTCAACTATCTACAATACTTGACTTGATCCTTGTTTTCAGTCAACTATCTATAATACTTGACTTAATCCTTGTTGTCAGTCAACTATCTAAATACTTGACTTGATCCTGGTTGCCAGTCAACTATCTACAATACTTGACCTGATCCTTGTTGCCAGTCAACTATCTACAATACTTGACTTGATCCTTGTTGTCAGTCAACTGTCTACAATAATTGACTTGATCCTTGTTGTCAGTCAACTATCTATAATACTTGACTTGATCCTTGTTGTCAGTCAACTATCTACAATAATTGACTTGATCCTTGTTGTCAGTCAACTATCTACAATACTTGACTTGATCCTTGTTGCCAGTCAACTATCTACAATACTTGACTTGATCCTTGTTGTCAGTCCACTATCTACAATACTTGACTTTATCCTTGTTGCCAGTCAACTATCTACAATACTTGACTTGATCCTTGTTGCCAGTCAACTATCTACAATACTTGACTTGATCCTTGTTGTCAGTCAACTATCTACAATAATTGACTTGATCCTTGTTGTCAGTCAACTATCTTTAATACTTGACTTGATCCTTGTTGTCAGTCAACTATCTACAATACTTAACTTTATCCTTGTTGTCAGTCAACTATCTACAATAATTGACTTGATCCTTGTTGCCAGTCAACTATCTACAATACTTGACTTGATCCTTGTTGCCAGTCAACTATCTACAATACTTGACTTGATCCTTGTTGTCAGTCAACTATCTACAATAATTGACTTGATCCTTGTTGTCAGTCAACTATCTACAATAATTGACTTGATCCTTGTTGCCAGTCAACTATCTACAATACTTGACTTGATCCTTGTTGTCAGTCAACTATCTACAATACTTGACTTGATCCTTGTTGTCAGTCAACTATCTACAATACTTGACTTGATCCTTGTTGTCAGTCAACTATCTACAATACTTGACTTTATCCTTGTTGTCAGTCAACTATCTACAATACTTGACTTGATCCTTGTTGTCAGTCAACTATCTACAATACTTAACTTGATCCTTGTTGCCAGTCAACTATCTACAATACTTGACTTGATCCTTGTTGTCAGTCAACTATCTACAATACTTGACTTGATCCTTGTTGTCAGTCAACTATCTACAATACTTGACTTGATCCTTAGTGGTCAGTCAACTATCTACAATAATTGTCTTGATCCTTGTGGTCAGTCAACTATCTACAATATTTGACTTTGTCCTTGTTGTCAGTCAACTATCTACAATACTTGACTTGAACCTTGTTGTCAGTCAACTATCTACAATACAAGACTTGATCCTTGTTGTCAGTTAACTATCTACAATACTTGACTTTATCCTTGTTGTCAGTCAACTATCTACAATACTTGACTTTATCCTTGTTGTCAGTCAACTATCTACAATATTTGACTTTATCCTTGTTGTCAGTCAACTATCTACAATAATTGACTTGATCCTTGTTGTCAGTCAACTATCTACAATACTTGACTTGATCCTTGTTGTCAGTCAACTATCTACAATAATTGACTTGATCCTTGTTGTCAGTCAACTATCTACAATACTTGACTTGATCCTTGTTGTCAGTCAACTATGTACAATAATTGACTTGATCCTTATTGTCAGTCAACTATCTTTAATACTTGACTTGATCCTTGTTGTCAGTCAACTATCTACAATACTTGACTTGATCCTTGTTGTCAGTCAACTATCTACAATAATTGTCTTGATCCTTGTTGTCAGTCAACTATCTACAATACTTGACTTGATCCTTGTTGCCAGTCAACTATCTACAATACTTGACTTGATCCTTGTTGTCAGTCAACTATCTACAATAATTGACTTGATCCTTGTTGTCAGTCAACTATCTACAATAATTGACTTGATCCTTGTTGCCAGTCAACTATCTACAATACTTGACTTGATCCTTGTTGTCAGTCAACTATCTACAATACTTGACTTGATCCTTGTTGTCAGTCAACTATCTACAATACTTGACTTGATCCTTGTTGTCAGTCAACTATCTACAATACTTGACTTTATCCTTGTTGTCAGTCAACTATCTACAATACTTGACTTGATCCTTGTTGTCAGTCAACTATCTACAATACTTGACTTGGTCCTTGTTGTCAGTCAACTATCTACAACACTTGACTTGATCCTTGTTGTCAGTCAACTATCTACAATACTTGACTTGATCCTTGTTGTCAGTCAACTATCTACAATACTTGACTTGATCCTTGTTGTCAGTCAACTATCTACAATACTTAACTTGAACCTTGTTGTCAGTCAACTATCTACAATAATTGACTTGATCCTTGTTGTCAGTCAACTATCTACAATAATTGACTTGATCCTTGTTGTCAGTCAACTATCTACAATACTTGACTTTATCCTTGTTGTCAGTCAACTATCTACAATACTTGACTTGATCCTTATTGTCAGTCAACTATCTACAATACTTGACTTGATCCTTGTTGTCAGTCAACTATCTACAATACTTGACTTGAACCTTGTTGTCAGTCAACTATCTACAATAATTGACTTGATCCTTGTTGTCAGTCAACTATCTACAATACTTGACTTTATCCTTGTTGTCAGTCAACTATCTACAATAATTGACTTGATCCTTGTTGTCAGTCAACTATCTACAATACTTGACTTGATCCTTGTTGTCAGTCAACTATCTACAATACTAGACTTGATCCTTGTTGTCAGTCAACTATCTACAATACTTGACTTGATCCTTGTTGTCAGTCAACTATCTACAATACTTGACTTTATCCTTGTTGTCAGTCAACTATCTACAATACTTGACTTTATCCTTGTTGTCAGTCAACTATCTACAATAATTGACTTGATCCTTGTTGTCTGTCAACTATCTACAATACTTGACTTGATCCTTGTTGTCAGTCAACTATCTACAATAATTGACTTGATCCTTGTTGTCAGTCAACTATCTACAATACTTGACTTGATCCTTGTTGTCAGTCAACTATGTACAATAATTGACTTGATCCTTGTTGTCAGTCAACTATCTTTAATACTTGACTTGATCCTTGTTGTCAGTCAACTATCTACAATACTTAACTTTATCCTTGTTGTCAGTCAACTATCTACAATAATTGACTTGATCCTTGTTGCCAGTCAACTATCTATAATACTTAACTTTATCCTTGTTGTCAGTCAACTATCTACAATACTTAACTTTATCCTTGTTGTCAGTCAACTATCTACAATACTTAACTTTATCCTTGTTGTCAGTCAACTATCTACAATACTTGACTTGATCCTTGTTGTCAGTCAACTATCTACAATACTTGACTTGATCCTTGTTTTCAGTCAACTATCTACAATAATTGACTTAATCCTTGTTGCCAGTCAACTATCTCCAATACTTGACTTGATCCTTGTTGCCAGTCAACTATCTACAATACGTAACTTTATCCTTGTTGTCAGTCAACTATCTACAATACTTGACTTGATCCTTGTTGCCAGTCAACTATCTACAATACTTGACTTTATCCTTGTTGCCAGTCAACTATCTACAATACTTGACTTTTCCTTGTTGTCAGTCAACTATCTACAATACTTGACTTGATCCTTGTTTTCAGTCAACTATCTACAATAATTGACTTGATCCTTGTTGTCAGTCAACTATCTACAATACTTGACTTGATCCTTGTTGTCAGTCAACTATCTACAATACTTGACTTGATCCTTGTTTTCAGTCAACCATCTACAATAATTGACTTGATCCTTGTTGTCAGGCAACTATCTACAATAATTGACTTGATCCTTGTTGTCAGTCAATTATCTACAATACTTAACTTTATCCTTGTTGTCAGTCAACTATCTACAATACTTGACTTGATCCTTGTTGCCAGTCAACTATCTACAATAATTGACTTGATCCTTGTTGCCAGTCAACTATCTACAATACTTGACTTGATCCTTGTTGTCAGTCAACTATCTACAATACTTGACTTGATCCTGGTTGCCAGTCAACTATCTACAATACTTGACTTGATCCTTGTTTTCAGTCAACTATCTACAATAATTGACTTAATCCTTGTTGCCAGTCAACTATCTCCAATACTTGACTTGATCCTTGTTGCCAGTCAACTATCTACAATACGTAACTTTATCCTTGTTGTCAGTCAACTATCTACAATACTTGACTTGATCCTTGTTGCCAGTCAACTATCTACAATACTTGACTTTATCCTTGTTGCCAGTCAACTATCTACAATACTTGACTTTTCCTTGTTGTCAGTCAACTATCTACAATACTTGACTTGATCCTTGTTTTCAGTCAACTATCTACAATAATTGACTTGATCCTTGTTGTCAGTCAACTATCTACAATACTTGACTTGATCCTTGTTGTCAGTCAACTATCTACAATACTTGACTTGATCCTTGTTTTCAGTCAACCATCTACAATAATTGACTTGATCCTTGTTGTCAGTCAACTATCTACAATAATTGACTTGATCCTTGTTGTCAGTCAATTATCTACAATACTTAACTTTATCCTTGTTGTCAGTCAACTATCTACAATACTTGACTTGATCCTTGTTGCCAGTCAACTATCTACAATAATTGACTTGATCCTTGTTGCCAGTCAACTATCTACAATACTTGACTTGATCCTTGTTGTCAGTCAACTATCTACAATACTTGACTTGATCCTG
Source organism: Eledone cirrhosa (assembly GCA_964016885.1). Taxonomy (NCBI): domain Eukaryota; kingdom Metazoa; phylum Mollusca; class Cephalopoda; order Octopoda; family Eledonidae; genus Eledone; species Eledone cirrhosa. Next base: position 24,518,722 of record OZ024748.1, read on the forward strand.
GTTGCCAGTCAACTATCTACAATACTTGACTTGATCCTTGTTGTCAGTCAACTATCTACAATACTTGACTTGATGCTGGTTGTCAGTCAACTATCTACAATACTTGACTTGATCCTTGTTGTCAGTCAACTATCTACAATACTTGACTTGATCCTGGTTGCCAGTCAACTATCTACAATACTTGACTTGATCCTTGTTGTCAGTCAACTATCTACAATACTTGACTTGATCCTGGTCGTCAGTCAACTATCTACAATACTTGACTTGATCCTTGTTTTCAGTCAACTATCTACAATAATTGACTTAATCCTTGTTGCCAGTCAACTATCTCCAATACTTGACTTGATCCTTGTTGCCAGTCAACTATCTACAATACTTGACTTGATCCTTGTTTTCAGTCAACCATCTACAATAATTGACTTGATCCTTGTTGTTAGTCAACTATCTACAATACTTAACTTTATCCTTGTTGTCAGTCAACTATCTACAATACTTGACTTGATCCTTGTTGCCAGTCAACTATCTACAATAATTGACTTGATCGTTGTTGCCAGTCAACTATCTACAATACTTGACTTGATCCTTGTTGCCAGTCAACTATCAACAATACTTGACTTGATCCTTGTTTTCAGTCAACTATCTACAATAATTGACTTGATCCTTGTTGTCAGTCAACTATCTACAATACTTAACTTTATCCTTGTTGTCAGTCAACTATCTACAATTCATGACTTGATCCTTGTTGTCAGTCAACTATCTACAATACTTGACTTGATCCTTGTTTTCAGTCAACCATCTACAATAATTGACTTGATCCTTGTTGTCAGTCAACTATCTACAAAAATTGACTTGATCCTTGTTGTCAGTCAACTATCTACAATACTTAACTTTATCCTTGTTGTCAGTCAACTATCTACAATACTTGCCTTGATCCTTGTTGCCAGTCAACTATCTACAATAATTGACTTGATCCTTGTTGCCAGTCAAATATCTACAATACTTGACTTGATCCTTGTTGCCTGTCAACTATCTTCAATACTTGACTTGATCCTTGTTTTCAGTCAACTATCTACAATAATTGACTTGATCCTTGTTGTCAGTCAACTATCTACAATACTTAACTTTATCCTTGTTGTCAGTCAACTATCTACAATACTTGACTTGATCCTTGTTGTCAGTCAACTATCTACAATACTTGACTTGATCCTTGTTTTCAGTCAACTATCTACAATAATTGACTTAATCCTTGTTGCCAGTCAACTATCTCCAATACTTGACTTGATCCTTGTTGCCAGTCAACTATCTACAATACGTAACTTTATCCTTTTTTTCAGTCAACTATCTACAATAATTGACTTGATCCTTGTTGTCAGTCAACTATCTACAATACTTGACTTGATCCTTGTTGTCAGTCAACTATCTACAATACTTGACTTGATCCTGGTTGCTAGTCAACTATCTACAATACTTGACTTGATCCTTGTTGTCAGTCAACTATCTACAATACTTGACTTGATCCTGGTTGCCAGTCAACTATCTACAATATTTTACTTGATCCTTGTTGTCAGTCAACTATCTACATTACTTGACTTTCTCCTTGTTGCCAGTCAACTATCTACAATACTTGACTTGATCCTATTGTCAGTCAACTATCTACAATACTTGACTTGATGCTTGTTGTCAGTCAACTATCTACAATACTTGACTTGATCCTTGTTGTCAGTCAACTATCTACAATACTTGACTTTATCCTTGTTGCCAGTCAACTATCTACAATACTTGACTTGATCCTTGTTGTCAGTCAACTATCTACAATACTTGACTTGATCCTGGTTGCCAGTCAACTATCTACAATACTTGACTTGATCCTTGTTGTCAGTCAACTATCTACAATACTTGACTTGATCCTGGTTGTCAGTCAACTATCTACAATACTTGACTTTATCCTTGTTTTCAGTCAACTATCTACAATAATTGACTTGATCCTTGTTGCCAGTCAACTATCTACAATACTTGACTTGATCCTTGTTGCCAGTCAACTATTTACAATACTTGACTTGATCCTTGTTTTCAGTCAACCATCTACAATAATTGACTTGATCCTTGTTGTTAGTCAACTATCTATAATACTTAACTTTATCCTTGTTGTCAGTCAACTATCTACAATACTTGCCTTGATCCTTGTTGCCAGTCAACTATCTACAATAATTGACTTGATCCTTGTTGCCAGTCAACTATCTACAATACTTGACTTGATCCTTGTTGCCAGTCAACTATCAACAATACTTGACTTGATCCTTGTTTTCAGTCAACTATCTACAATAATTGACTTGATCCTTGTTGTCCGTCAACTATCTACAATACTTAACTTTATCCTTGTTGTCAGTCAACTATCTACAATACATGACTTGATCCCTGTTGTCAGTCAACTATCTACAATACTTGACTTGATCCTTGTTGTCAGTCAACTATCTACAATACTTGACTTGATCCTTGTTTTCAGTCAACCATCTACAATATTTGACTTGATCCTTGTTGTCAGTCAACTATCTACAATAATTGACTTGATCCTTGTTGTCAGTCAATTATCTACAATACTTGACTTTATCCTTGTTGCCAGTCAACTATCTACAATACTTGACTTGATCCTTGTTGTCAGTCAACTATCTACAATACTTGACTTGATCCTGGTTGCCAGTCAACTATCTACAATACTTGACTTGATCCTTGTTGTCAGTCAACTATCTACAATACTTGACTTGATCCTGGTTGTCAGTCAACTATCTACAATACTTGACTTTATCCTTGTTTTCAGTCAACTATCTACAATAATTGACTTGATCCTTGTTGCCAGTCAACTATCTACAATACTTGACTTGATCCTTGTTGCCAGTCAACTATTTACAATACTTGACTTGATCCTTGTTTTCAGTCAACCATCTACAATAATTGACTTGATCCTTGTTGTTAGTCAACTATCTATAATACTTAACTTTATCCTTGTTGTCAGTCAACTATCTACAATACTTGCCTTGATCCTTGTTGCCAGTCAACTATCTACAATAATTGACTTGATCCTTGTTGCCAGTCAACTATCTACAATACTTGACTTGATCCTTGTTGCCAGTCAACTATCAACAATACTTGACTTGATCCTTGTTTTCAGTCAACTATCTACAATAATTGACTTGATCCTTGTTGTCCGTCAACTATCTACAATACTTAACTTTATCCTTGTTGTCAGTCAACTATCTACAATACATGACTTGATCCCTGTTGTCAGTCAACTATCTACAATACTTGACTTGATCCTTGTTGTCAGTCAACTATCTACAATACTTGACTTGATCCTTGTTTTCAGTCAACCATCTACAATATTTGACTTGATCCTTGTTGTCAGTCAACTATCTACAATAATTGACTTGATCCTTGTTGTCAGTCAATTATCTACAATACTTAACTTTATCCTTGTTGTCAGTCAACTATCTACAATACTTGACTTGATCCTTGTTGCCAGTCAACTATCTACAATAATTGACTTGATCCTTGTTGCCAGTCAACTATCTACAATACTTGACTTGATCCTTGTTGTCAGTCAACTATCTACAATACTTGACTTGATCCTGGTTGCCAGTCAACTATCTACAATACTTGACTTGATCCTTGTTGTCAGTCAACTATCTACAATACTTGACTTGATGCTGGTTGTCAGTCAACTATCTACAATACTTGACTTGATCCTTGTTGTCAGTCAACTATCTACAATACTTGACTTTATCCTTGTTGCCAGTCAACTATCTACAATACTTGACTTGATCCTTGTTGTCAGTCAACTATCTACAATACTTGACTTGATCCTGGTTGCCAGTCATCTATCTACAATACTTGACTTGATCCTTGTTGTCAGTCAACTATTTACAATACTTGACTTGATCCTGGTTGTCAGTCAACTATCTACAATACTTGACTTGATCCTTGTTTTCAGTCAACTATCTACAATAATTGACTTAATCCTTGTTGCCAGTCAACTATCTCCAATACTTGACTTGATCCTTGTTGCCAGTCAACTATCTACAATACTTGACTTGATCCTTGTTTTCAGTCAACCATCTACAATAATTGACTTGATCCTTGTTGTTAGTCAACTATCTACAATACTTAACTTTATCCTTGTTGTCAGTCAACTATCTACAATACTTGACTTGATCCTTGTTGCCAGTCAACTATCAACAATACTTGACTTGATCCTTGTTTTCAGTCAACTATCTACAATAATTGACTTGATCCTTGTTGTCAGTCAACTATCTACAATACTTAACTTTATCCTTGTTGTCAGTCAACTATCTACAATACATGACTTGATCCTTGTTGTCAGTCAACTATCTACAATACTTGACTTGATCCTTGTTGTCAGTCAACTATCTACAATACTTGACTTGATCCTTGTTTTCAGTCAACCATCTACAATAATTGACTTGATCCTTGTTGTCAGTCAACTATCTACAAAAATTGACTTGATCCTTGTTGTCAGTCAACTATCTACAATACTTAACTTTATCCTTGTTGTCAGTCAACTATCTACAATACTTGCCTTGATCCTTGTTGCCAGTCAACTATCTACAATAATTGACTTGATCCTTGTTGCCAGTCAAATATCTACAATACTTGACTTGATCCTTGTTGCCTGTCAACTATCTTCAATACTTGACTTGATCCTTGTTTTCAGTCAACTATCTACAATAATTGACTTGATCCTTGGTGTCAGTCAACTATCTACAATACTTAACTTTATCCTTGTTGTCAGTCAACTATCTACAATACTTGACTTGATCCTTGTTGTCAGTCAACTATCTACAATACTTGACTTGATCCTTGTTGCCAGTCAACTATCTACAATAATTGACTTGATCCTTGTTGTCAGTCAACTATCTACAATAATTGACTTGATCCTTGTTGTCAGTCAACTATCTACAATACTTAACTTTAACCTTGTTGTCAGTCAACTATCTACAATACTTGACTTGATCCTTGTTGCCAGTCAACTATCTACAATAATTGACTTGATCCTTGTTGCCAGTCAACTATCTACAATACTTGACTTGATCCTTGTTTTCAGTCAACTATCTACAATACTTGACTTGATCCTGGTTGCCAGTCAACTATCTACAATACTTGACTTGATCCTTGTTGTCAGTCAACTATCTACATTACTTGACTTTATCCTTGTTGCCAGTCAACTATCTACAATACTTGACTTGATCCTTGTTGCCAGTCAACTATCTACAATAATTGACTTGATCCTTGTTGCCAGTCAACTATCTACAATACTTGACTTGATCCTTGTTGCCTGTTAACTATCTTCAATACTTGACTTGATCCTTGTTTTCAGTCAACTATCTACAATAATTGACTTGATCCTTGTTGTCAGTCAACTATCTACAATACTTAACTTTATCCTTGTTGTCAGTCAACTATCTACAATACTTGACTTGATCCTTGTTTTCAGTCAACTATCTACAATAATTGACTTGATCCTTGTTGTCAGTCAACTATCTACAATACTTGACTTGATCCTTGTTGTCAGTCAACTATCTACAATACTTGACTTGATCCTGGTTGCCAGTCAACTATCTACAATACTTGACTTGATCCTTGTTGTCAGTCAACTATCTACAATACTTGACTTGATCCTGGTTGCCAGTCAACAATCTACAATATTTTACTTGATCCTTGTTGTCAGTCAACTATCTACATTACTTGACTTTATCCTTGTTGCCAGTCAACTATCTACAATACTTGACTTGATCCTTGTTGTCAGTCAACTATCTACAATACTTGACTTGATCCTTGTTGCCAGTCAACTATCTACAATAATTGACTTGATCCTTGTTGCCAGTCAACTATCTACAATACTTGACTTGATCCTTGTTTTCAGTCAACTATCTACAATACTTGACTTGATCCTGGTTGCCAGTCAACTATCTACAATATTTTACTTGATCCTTGTTGTCAGTCAACTATCTACATTACTTGACTTTATCCTTGTTGCCAGTCAACTATCTACAATACTTGACTTGATCCTTGTTGTCAGTCAACTATCTACAATACTTGACTTGATCCTGGTTGCCAGTCAACTATCTACAATACTTGACTTGATCCTTGTTGTCAGTCAACTATCTACAATACTTGACTTGATGCTGGTTGTCAGTCAACTATCTACAATACTTGACTTGATCCTTGTTGTCAGTCAACCATCTACAATAATTGACTTGATCCTTGTTGTCAGTCAACTATCTACAAAAATTGACTTGATCCTTGTTGTCAGTCAACTATCTACAATACTTAACTTTATCCTTGTTGTCAGTCAACTATCTACAATACTTGACTTGATCCTTGTTGCCAGTCAACTATCTACAATAATTGACTTGATCCTTGTTGCCAGTCAACTATCTACAATACTTGACTTGATCCTTGTTGCCTGTCAACTATCTACAATACTTGACTTGATCCTTGTTGCCAGTCAACTATCTACAATAATTGACTTGATCCTTGTTGCCAGTCAACTATCTACATTACTTGACTTTATCCTTGTTGCCAGTCAACTATCTACAATACTTGACTTGATCCTTGTTGTCAGTCAACTATCTACAATACTTGACTTGATCCTGGTTGCCAGTCAACTATCTACAATACTTGACTTGATCCTTGTTGTCAGTCAACTATCTACAATACTTGACTTTATCCTTGTTGCCAGTCAACTATCTACAATACTTGACTTGATCCTTGTTGTCAGTCAACTATCTACAATACTTGTTCTTGATCCTGGTTGTCAGTCAACTATCTACAATACTTGACTTGATCCTTGTTGCCAGTCAACTATCTACAATAATTGACTTGATCCTTGTTGCCCGTCAACTATCTACAATACTTGACTTGATCCTTGTTGCCTGTCAACTATCTACAATACTTGACTTGATCCTTGTTTTCAGTCAACCATCTACAATAATTGACTTGATCCTTGTTGTCAGTCAACTATCTACAAAAATTGACTTGATCCTTGTTGTCAGTCAACTATCTACAATACTTAACTTTATCCTTGTTGTCAGTCAACTATCTACAATACTTGACTTGATCCTTGTTGTCAGTCAACTATCTACAATAATTGACTTGATCCTTGTTGTCAGTCAACTATCTACAATACTTAACTTTAACCTTGTTGTCAGTCAACTATCTACAATACTTGACTTGATCCTTGTTGCCAGTCAACTATCTACAATAATTGACTTGATCCTTGTTGCCAGTCAACTATCTACAATACTTGACTTGATCCTTGTTTTCAGTCAACTATCTACAATACTTGACTTGATCCTGGTTGCCAGTCAACTATCTACAATATTTTACTTGATCCTTGTTGTCAGTCAACTATCTACATTACTTGACTTTATCCTTGTTGCCAGTCAACTATCTACAATACTTGACTTGATCCTTGTTGTCAGTCAACTATCTACAATACTTGACTTGATGCTGGTTGTCAGTCAACTATCTACAATACTTGACTTGATCCTTGTTGTCAGTCAACCATCTACAATAATTGACTTGATCCTTGTTGTCAGTCAACTATCTACAAAAATTGACTTGATCCTTGTTGTCAGTCAACTATCTACAATACTTAACTTTATCCTTGTTGTCAGTCAACTATCTACAATAATTGAGTTGATCCTTGTTGCCAGTCAACTATCTACATTACTTGACTTTATCCTTGTTGCCAGTCAACTATCTACAATACTTGACTTGATCCTTGTTGTCAGTCAACTATCTACAATACTTGACTTGATCCTGGTTGCCAGTCAACTATCTACAATACTTGACTTGATCCTTGTTGTCAGTCAACTATCTACAATACTTGACTTTATCCTTGTTGCCAGTCAACTATCTACAATACTTGACTTGATCCTTGTTGTCAGTCAACTATCTACAATACTTGTTCTTGATCCTGGTTGTCAGTCAACTATCTACAATACTTGACTTGATCCTTGTTGCCAGTCAACTATCTACAATAATTGACTTGATCCTTGTTGCCAGCCAACTATCTACAATACTTGACTTGATCCTTGTTGCCTGTTAACTATCTTCAATACTTGACTTGATCCTTGTTTTCAGTCAACTATCTACAATAATTGACTTGATCCTTGTTGTCAGTCAACTATCTACAATACTTAACTTTATCCTTGTTGTCAGTCAACTATCTACAATACTTGACTTGATCCTTGTTTTCAGTCAACTATCTACAATAATTGACTTGATCCTTGTTGTCAGTCAACTATCTACAATACTTGACTTGATCCTTGTTGTCAGTCAACTATCTACAATACTTGACTTGATCCTGGTTGCCAGTCAGCTATCTACAATACTTGACTTGATCCTTGTTGTCAGTCAACTATCTACAATACTTGACTTGATCCTGGTTGCCAGTCAACAATCTACAATATTTTACTTGATCCTTGTTGTCAGTCAACTATCTACATTACTTGACTTTATCCTTGTTGCCAGTCAACTATCTACAATACTTGACTTGAACCTTGTTGTCAGTCAACTATCTACAATACTTGACTTGATCCTGGTTGCCACTCAACTATCTACAATACTTGACTTGATCCTTGTTGTCAGTCAACTATCTACAATACTTGACTTGATGCTGGTTGTCAGTCAACTATCTACAATACTTGACTTGATCCTTGTTGTCAGTCAACTATCTACAATACTTGACTTTATCCTTGTTGCCAGTCAACTATCTACAATACTTGACTTGATCCTTGTTGTCAGTCAACTATCTACAATACTTGACTTGATCCTGGTTGCCAGTCAACTATCTACAATACTTGACTTGATCCTTGTTGTCAGTCAACTATCTACAATACTTGACTTGATCCTGGTTGTCAGTCAACTATCTACAATACTTGACTTGATCCTTGTTTTCAGTCAACTATCTACAATAATTGACTTAATCCTTGTTGCCAGTCAACTATCTCCAATACTTGACTTGATCCTTGTTGCCAGTCAACTATCTACAATACTTGACTTGATCTTTGTTTTCAGTCAACCATCTACAATAATTGACTTGATCCTTGTTGTTAGTCAACTATCTACAATACTTAACTTTATCCTTGTTGTCAGTCAACTATCTACAATACTTGACTTGATCCTTGTTGTCAGTCAACTATCTACAATACTTGACTTGATCCTTGTTGTCAGTCAACTATCTACAATACTTGACTTGATCCTTGTTGTCAGTCAACTATCTACAATACTTGACTTGATCCTTGTTGTCAGTCAACTATCTACAATAATTGTCTTGATCCTTGTTGTCAGTCAACTATCTACAATACTTGACTTGATCCTTGTTGTCAGTCAACTATCTACAATACATGACTTGATACTTGTTGTCAGTCAACTATCTACAACACTTGACTTGATCCTTTTTGTCAGTCAACTATCTACAATACTTGACTTGATCCTTGTTGTCAGTCAACTATCTACAATACTTGACTTGATCCTTGTTGTCAGTCAACTATCTACAATACTTGACTTGATCCTTGTTGTCAGTCAACTATCTACAATACTTGACTTGATCCTTGTTGTCAGTCAACTATCTACAATACTTGACTTGATCCTTGTTGTCAGTCAACTATCTACAATACTTAACTTTATCCTTGTTGTCAGTCAACTATCTACAATAATTGACTTGATCCTTGTTGCCATTCAACTATCTACAATACTTGACTTGATCCTTGTTGTCAGTCAACTATCTATAATACTTGACTTGATCCTTGTTATCAGTCAACTATCTACAATACTTGACTTGATCCTTGTTTTCAGTCAACTATCTATAATACTTGACTTAATCCTTGTTGTCAGTCAACTATCTAAATACTTGACTTTATCCTTGTTGCCAGTCAACTATCTACAATACTTGACCTGATCCTTGTTGCCAGTCAACTATCTACAATACTTGACTTGATCCTTGTTGTCAGTCAACTGTCTACAATAATTGACTTGATCCTTGTTGTCAGTCAACTATCTATAATACTTGACTTGATCCTTGTTGTCAGTCAACTATCTACAATAATTGACTTGATCCTTGTTGTCAGTCAACTATCTACAATACTTGACTTGATCCTTGTTGCCAGTCAACTATCTACAATACTTGACTTGATCCTTGTTGTCAGTCAACTATCTATAATACTTGACTTGATCCTTGTTGTCAGTCCACTATCTACAATACTTGACTTTATCCTTGTTGCCAGTCAACTATCTACAATACTTGACTTGATCCTTGTTGCCAGTCAACTATCTACAATACTTGACTTGATCCTTGTTGTCAGTCAACTATCTACAATAATTGACTTGATCCTTGTTGTCAGTCAACTATCTTTAATACTTGACTTGATCCTTGTTGTCAGTCAACTATCTACAATACTTAACTTTATCCTTGTTGTCAGTCAACTATCTACAATAATTGACTTGATCCTTGTTGCCAGTCAACTATCTACAATACTTGACTTGATCCTTGTTGCCAGTCAACTATCTACAATACTTGACTTGATCCTTGTTGTCAGTCAACTATCTACAATAATTGACTTGATCCTTGTTGTCAGTCAACTATCTACAATAATTGACTTGATCCTTGTTGCCAGTCAACTATCTACAATACTTGACTTGATCCTTGTTGTCAGTCAACTATCTACAATACTTGACTTGATCCTTGTTGTCAGTCAACTATCTACAATACTTGACTTGATCCTTGTTGTCAGTCAACTATCTACAATACTTGACTTTATCCTTGTTGTCAGTCAACTATCTACAATACTTGACTTGATCCTTGTTGTCAGTCAACTATCTACAATACTTAACTTGATCCTTGTTGCCAGTCAACTATCTACAATACTTGACTTGATCCTTGTTGTCAGTCAACTATCTACAATACTTGACTTGATCCTTGTTGTCAGTCAACTATCTACAATACTTGACTTGATCCTTAGTGGTCAGTCAACTATCTACAATAATTGTCTTGATCCTTGTGGTCAGTCAACTATCTACAATATTTGACTTGATCCTTGTTGTCAGTCAACTATCTACAATACTTGACTTGGTCCTTGTTGTCAGTCAACTATCTACAACACTTGACTTGATCCTTGTTGTCAGTCAACTATCTACAATACTTGACTTGATCCTTGTTGTCAGTCAACTGTCTACAATACTTGACTTGATCCTTGTTGTCAGTCAACTATCTACAATACTTAACTTGAACCTTGTTGTCAGTCAACTATCTACAATAATTGACTTGATCCTTGTTGTCAGTCAACTATCTACAATAATTGACTTGATCCTTGTTGTCAGTCAACTATCTACAATACTTGACTTTATCCTTGTTGTCAGTCAACTATCTACAATACTTGACTTGATCCTTATTGTCAGTCAACTATCTACAATACTTGACTTTGTCCTTGTTGTCAGTCAACTATCTACAATACTTGACTTGAACCTTGTTGTCAGTCAACTATCTACAATAATTGACTTGATCCTTGTTGTCAGTCAACTATCTACAATACTTGACTTTATCCTTGTTGTCAGTCAACTATCTACAATACAAGACTTGATCCTTGTTGTCAGTTAACTATCTACAATACTTGACTTGATCCTTGTTGTCAGTCAACTATCTACAATACTTGACTTTATCCTTGTTGTCAGTCAACTATCTACAATATTTGACTTTATCCTTGTTGTCAGTCAACTATCTACAATAATTGACTTGATCCTTGTTGTCAGTCAACTATCTACAATACTTGACTTGATCCTTGTTGTCAGTCAACTATCTACAATAATTGACTTGATCCTTGTTGTCAGTCAACTATCTACAATACTTGACTTGATCCTTGTTGTCAGTCAACTATGTACAATAATTGACTTGATCCTTGTTGTCAGTCAACTATCTTTAATACTTGACTTGATCCTTGTTGTCAGTCAACTATCTACAATACTTGACTTGATCCTTGTTGTCAGTCAACTATCTACAATAATTGTATTGATCCTTGTTGTCAGTCAACTATCTACAATACTTGACTTGATCCTTGTTGCCAGTCAACTATCTACAATACTTGACTTGATCCTTGTTGTCAGTCAACTATCTACAATAATTGACTTGATCCTTGTTGTCAGTCAACTATCTACAATAATTGACTTGATCCTTGTTGCCAGTCAACTATCTACAATACTTGACTTGATCCTTGTTGTCAGTCAACTATCTACAATACTTGACTTGATCCTTGTTGTCAGTCAACTATCTACAATACTTGACTTGATCCTTGTTGTCAGTCAACTGTCTACAATACTTGACTTTATCCTTGTTGTCAGTCAACTATCTACAATACTTGACTTGATCCTTGTTGTCAGTCAACTATCTACAATACTTAACTTGATCCTTGTTGCCAGTCAACTATCTACAATACTTGACTTGATCCTTGTTGTCAGTCAACTATCTACAATACTTGACTTGATCCTTGTTGTCAGTCAACTATCTACAATACTTGACTTGATCCTTGTGGTCAGTCAACTATCTACAATAATTGTCTTGATCCTTGTGGTCAGTCAACTATCTACAATACTTGACTTGATCCTTGTTGTCAGTCAACTATCTACAATACTTGACTTGGTCCTTGTTGTCAGTCAACTATCTACAACACTTGACTTGATCCTTGTTGTCAGTCAACTATCTACAATACTTGACTTGATCCTTGTTGTCAGTCAACTATCTACAATACTTGACTTGATCCTTGTTGTCAGTCAACTATCTACAATACTTAACTTGAACCTTGTTGTCAGTCAACTATCTACAATAATTGACTTGATCCTTGTTGTCAGTCAACTATCTACAATAATTGACTTGATCCTTGTTGTCAGTCAACTATCTACAATACTTGACTTTATCCTTGTTGTCAGTCAACTATCTACAATACTTGAGTTGATCCTTATTGTCAGTCAACTATCTACAATACTTGACTTGATCCTTGTTGTCAGTCAACTATCTACAATACTTGACTTGAACCTTGTTGTCAGTCAACTATCTACAATAATTGACTTGATCCTTGTTGTCAGTCAACTATCTACAATACTTGACTTTATCCTTGTTGTCAGTCAACTATCTACAATAATTGACTTGATCCTTGTTGTCAGTCAACTATCTACAATACTTGACTTGATCCTTGTTGTCAGTCAACTATCTACAATACTAGACTTGATCCTTGTTGTCAGTCAACTATCTACAATACTTGACTTGATCCTTGTTGTCAGTCAACTATCTACAATACTTGACTTTATCCTTGTTGTCAGTCAACTATCTACAATACTTGACTTTATCCTTGTTGTCAGTCAACTATCTACAATAATTGACTTGATCCTTGTTGTCTGTCAACTATCTACAATACTTGACTTGATCCTTGTTGTCAGTCAACTATCTACAATAATTGACTTGATCCTTGTTGTCAGTCAACTATCTACAATACTTGACTTGATCCTTGTTGTCAGTCAACTATGTACAATAATTGACTTGATCCTTGTTGTCAGTCAACTATCTTTAATACTTGACTTGATCCTTGTTGTCAGTCAACTATCTACAATACTTAACTTTATCCTTGTTGTCAGTCAACTATCTACAATAATTGACTTGATCCTTGTTGCCAGTCAACTATCTACAATACTTGACTTGATCCTTGTTGCCAGTCAACTATCTACAATACTTGACTTGATCCTTGTTGTCAGTCAACTATCTACAATAATTGACTTGATCCTTGTTGTCAGTCAACTATCTACAATACTTGACTTGATCCTTGTTGTCAGTCAACTATCTACAATACTTGACTTTATCCTTGTTGTCAGTCAACTATCTACAATACTTGACTTGATCCTTGTTGTCAGTCAACTATCTACAATACTTGACTTGATCCTTGTTGCCAGTCAACTATCTACAATACTTGACTTGATCCTTGTGGTCAGTCAACTATCTAAAATACTTGACTTGATCCTTGTTGTCAGTCAACTATCTACAATACTTGACTTGGTCCTTGTTGTCAGTCAACTATCTACAACACTTGACTTGATCCTTGTTGTCAGTCAACTATCTACAATACTTGACTTGATCCTTGTTGTCAGTCAACTATCTACAATACTTGACTTGATCCTTGTCAGTCAACTATCTACAATAATTGACTTGATCCTTGTTGTCAGTCAACTATCTACAATACTTGACTTTATCCTTGTTGTCAGTCAACTATCTACAATACTTGACTTGATCCTTGTAGTCAGTCAACTATCTACAATACTTGACTTTATCCTTGTTGTCAGTCAACTATCTACAATACTTGACTTGAACCTTGTTGTCAGTCAACTATCTACAATAATTGACTTGATCCTTGTTGTCAGTCAACTATCTACAATACTTGACTTTATCCTTGTTGTCAGTCAACTATCTACAATAATTGACTTGATCCTTGTTGTCAGTCAACTATCTACAATACTTGACTTGATTCTTGTTGTCAGTCAACTATCTACAATACTTGACTTGATCCTTGTTGTCAGTCAACTATCTACAATACTTGACTTGATCCTTGTTGTCAGTCAACTATCTACAATACTTGACTTTATCCTTGTTGTCAGTCAACTATCTACAATACTTGACTTTATCCTTGTTGTCAGTCAACTATCTACAATAATTGATTTGATCCTTGTTGTCAGTCAACTATCTACAATACTTGACTTGATCCTTGTTGTCAGTCAACTATCTACAATACTTAACTTGAACCTTGTTGTCAGTCAACTATCTACAATAATTGACTTGATCCTTGTTGTCAGTCAACTATCTACAATAATTGACTTGATCCTTGTTGTCAGTCAACTATCTACAATACTTGACTTTATCCTTGTTGTCAGTCAACTATCTACAATACTTGACTTGATCCTTATTGTCAGTCAACTATCTACAATACTTGACTTTATCCTTGTTGTCAGTCAACTATCTACAATACTTGACTTGAACCTTGTTGTCAGTCAACTATCTACAATAATTGACTTGATCCTTGTTGTCAGTCAACTATCTACAATACTTGACTTTATCCTTGTTGTCAGTCAACTATCTACAATAATTGACTTGATCCTTGTTGTCAGTCAACTATCTACAATACTTGACTTGATCCTTGTTGTCAGTCAACTATCTACAATACTAGACTTGATCCTTGTTGTCAGTCAACTATCTACAATACTTGACTTGATCCTTGTTGTCAGTCAACTATCTACAATACTTGACTTTATCCTTCTTGTCAGTCAACTATCTACAATACTTGACTTTATCCTTGTTGTCAGTCAACTATCTACAATAATTGACTTGATCCTTGTTGTCAGTCAACTATCTACAATACTTGACTTGATCCTTGTTGTCAGTCAACTATCTACAATAATTGACTTGATCCTTGTTGTCAGTCAACTATCTACAATACTTGACTTGATCCTTGTTGTCAGTCAACTATGTACAATAATTGACTTGATTCTTGTTGTCAGTCAACTATCTTTAATACTTGACTTGATCCTTGTTGTCAGTCAACTATCTACAATACTTAACTTTATCCTTGTTGTCAGTCAACTATCTACAATAATTGACTTGATCCTTGTTGTCAGTCAACTATCTACAATACTTGACTTGATCCTTGTTGTCAGTCAACTATCTACAATACTTGACTTTATCCTTGTTGTCAGTCAACTATCTACAATACTTGACTTGATCCTTGTTGTCAGTCAACTATCTACAATACTTGACTTGATCCTTGTTGTCAGTCAACTATCTACAATACTTGACTTTATCCTTGTTGTCAGTCAACTATCTACAATAATTGACTTGATCCTTGTTGTCAGTCAACTATCTACAATAATTGACTTGATCCTTGTTGCCAGTCAACTATCTACAATACTTGACTTGATCCTTGTTGTCAGTCAACTATCTACAATACTTGACTTGATCCTTGTTGTCAGTCAACTATCTACAATACTTGACTTGATCCTTGTTGTCAGTCAACTATCTACAATACTTGACTTTATCCTTGTTGTCAGTCAACTATCTACAATACTTGACTTGATCCTTGTTGTCAGTCAACTATCTACAATACTTAACTTGATCCTTGTTGCCAGTCAACTATCTACAATACTTGACTTGATCCTTGTTGTCAGTCAACTATCTACAATACTTGACTTGATCCTTGTTGTCAGTCAACTATCTACAATACTTGACTTGATCCTTAGTGGTCAGTCAACTATCTACAATAATTGTCTTGATCCTTGTGGTCAGTCAACTATCTACAATATTTGACTTGATCCTTGTTGTCAGTCAACTATCTACAATACTTGACTTGGTCCTTGTTGTCAGTCAACTATCTACAACACTTGACTTGATCCTTGTTGTCAGTCAACTATCTACAATACTTGACTTGATCCTTGTTGTCAGTCAACTGTCTACAATACTTGACTTGATCCTTGTTGTCAGTCAACTATCTACAATACTTAACTTGAACCTTGTTGTCAGTCAACTATCTACAATAATTGACTTGATCCTTGTTGTCAGTCAACTATCTACAATAATTGACTTGATCCTTGTTGTCAGTCAACTATCTACAATACTTGACTTTATCCTTGTTGTCAGTCAACTATCTACAATACTTGACTTGATCCTTATTGTCAGTCAACTATCTACAATACTTGACTTTGTCCTTGTTGTCAGTCAACTATCTACAATACTTGACTTGAACCTTGTTGTCAGTCAACTATCTACAATAATTGACTTGATCCTTGTTGTCAGTCAACTATCTACAATACTTGACTTTATCCTTGTTGTCAGTCAACTATCTACAATACAAGACTTGATCCTTGTTGTCAGTTAACTATCTACAATACTTGACTTGATCCTTGTTGTCAGTCAACTATCTACAATACTTGACTTTATCCTTGTTGTCAGTCAACTATCTACAATATTTGACTTTATCCTTGTTGTCAGTCAACTATCTACAATAATTGACTTGATCCTTGTTGTCAGTCAACTATCTACAATACTTGACTTGATCCTTGTTGTCAGTCAACTATCTACAATAATTGACTTGATCCTTGTTGTCAGTCAACTATCTACAATACTTGACTTGATCCTTGTTGTCAGTCAACTATGTACAATAATTGACTTGATCCTTGTTGTCAGTCAACTATCTTTAATACTTGACTTGATCCTTGTTGTCAGTCAACTATCTACAATACTTGACTTGATCCTTGTTGTCAGTCAACTATCTACAATAATTGTATTGATCCTTGTTGTCAGTCAACTATCTACAATACTTGACTTGATCCTTGTTGCCAGTCAACTATCTACAATACTTGACTTGATCCTTGTTGTCAGTCAACTATCTACAATAATTGACTTGATCCTTGTTGTCAGTCAACTATCTACAATAATTGACTTGATCCTTGTTGCCAGTCAACTATCTACAATACTTGACTTGATCCTTGTTGTCAGTCAACTATCTACAATACTTGACTTGATCCTTGTTGTCAGTCAACTATCTACAATACTTGACTTGATCCTTGTTGTCAGTCAACTGTCTACAATACTTGACTTTATCCTTGTTGTCAGTCAACTATCTACAATACTTGACTTGATCCTTGTTGTCAGTCAACTATCTACAATACTTAACTTGATCCTTGTTGCCAGTCAACTATCTACAATACTTGACTTGATCCTTGTTGTCAGTCAACTATCTACAATACTTGACTTGATCCTTGTTGTCAGTCAACTATCTACAATACTTGACTTGATCCTTGTGGTCAGTCAACTATCTACAATAATTGTCTTGATCCTTGTGGTCAGTCAACTATCTACAATACTTGACTTGATCCTTGTTGTCAGTCAACTATCTACAATACTTGACTTGGTCCTTGTTGTCAGTCAACTATCTACAACACTTGACTTGATCCTTGTTGTCAGTCAACTATCTACAATACTTGACTTGATCCTTGTTGTCAGTCAACTATCTACAATACTTGACTTGATCCTTGTTGTCAGTCAACTATCTACAATACTTAACTTGAACCTTGTTGTCAGTCAACTATCTACAATAATTGACTTGATCCTTGTTGTCAGTCAACTATCTACAATAATTGACTTGATCCTTGTTGTCAGTCAACTATCTACAATACTTGACTTTATCCTTGTTGTCAGTCAACTATCTACAATACTTGAGTTGATCCTTATTGTCAGTCAACTATCTACAATACTTGACTTGATCCTTGTTGTCAGTCAACTATCTACAATACTTGACTTGAACCTTGTTGTCAGTCAACTATCTACAATAATTGACTTGATCCTTGTTGTCAGTCAACTATCTACAATACTTGACTTTATCCTTGTTGTCAGTCAACTATCTACAATAATTGACTTGATCCTTGTTGTCAGTCAACTATCTACAATACTTGACTTGATCCTTGTTGTCAGTCAACTATCTACAATACTAGACTTGATCCTTGTTGTCAGTCAACTATCTACAATACTTGACTTGATCCTTGTTGTCAGTCAACTATCTACAATACTTGACTTTATCCTTGTTGTCAGTCAACTATCTACAATACTTGACTTTATCCTTGTTGTCAGTCAACTATCTACAATAATTGACTTGATCCTTGTTGTCTGTCAACTATCTACAATACTTGACTTGATCCTTGTTGTCAGTCAACTATCTACAATAATTGACTTGATCCTTGTTGTCAGTCAACTATCTACAATACTTGACTTGATCCTTGTTGTCAGTCAACTATGTACAATAATTGACTTGATCCTTGTTGTCAGTCAACTATCTTTAATACTTGACTTGATCCTTGTTGTCAGTCAACTATCTACAATACTTAACTTTATCCTTGTTGTCAGTCAACTATCTACAATAATTGACTTGATCCTTGTTGCCAGTCAACTATCTACAATACTTGACTTGATCCTTGTTGCCAGTCAACTATCTACAATACTTGACTTGATCCTTGTTGTCAGTCAACTATCTACAATAATTGACTTGATCCTTGTTGTCAGTCAACTATCTACAATACTTGACTTGATCCTTGTTGTCAGTCAACTATCTACAATACTTGACTTTATCCTTGTTGTCAGTCAACTATCTACAATACTTGACTTGATCCTTGTTGTCAGTCAACTATCTACAATACTTGACTTGATCCTTGTTGCCAGTCAACTATCTACAATACTTGACTTGATCCTTGTGGTCAGTCAACTATCTAAAATACTTGACTTGATCCTTGTTGTCAGTCAACTATCTACAATACTTGACTTGGTCCTTGTTGTCAGTCAACTATCTACAACACTTGACTTGATCCTTGTTGTCAGTCAACTATCTACAATACTTGACTTGATCCTTGTTGTCAGTCAACTATCTACAATACTTGACTTGATCCTTGTCAGTCAACTATCTACAATAATTGACTTGATCCTTGTTGTCAGTCAACTATCTACAATACTTGACTTTATCCTTGTTGTCAGTCAACTATCTACAATACTTGACTTGATCCTTGTAGTCAGTCAACTATCTACAATACTTGACTTTATCCTTGTTGTCAGTCAACTATCTACAATACTTGACTTGAACCTTGTTGTCAGTCAACTATCTACAATAATTGACTTGATCCTTGTTGTCAGTCAACTATCTACAATACTTGACTTTATCCTTGTTGTCAGTCAACTATCTACAATAATTGACTTGATCCTTGTTGTCAGTCAACTATCTACAATACTTGACTTGATTCTTGTTGTCAGTCAACTATCTACAATACTTGACTTGATCCTTGTTGTCAGTCAACTATCTACAATACTTGACTTGATCCTTGTTGTCAGTCAACTATCTACAATACTTGACTTTATCCTTGTTGTCAGTCAACTATCTACAATACTTGACTTTATCCTTGTTGTCAGTCAACTATCTACAATAATTGATTTGATCCTTGTTGTCAGTCAACTATCTACAATACTTGACTTGATCCTTGTTGTCAGTCAACTATCTACAATACTTAACTTGAACCTTGTTGTCAGTCAACTATCTACAATAATTGACTTGATCCTTGTTGTCAGTCAACTATCTACAATAATTGACTTGATCCTTGTTGTCAGTCAACTATCTACAATACTTGACTTTATCCTTGTTGTCAGTCAACTATCTACAATACTTGACTTGATCCTTATTGTCAGTCAACTATCTACAATACTTGACTTTATCCTTGTTGTCAGTCAACTATCTACAATACTTGACTTGAACCTTGTTGTCAGTCAACTATCTACAATAATTGACTTGATCCTTGTTGTCAGTCAACTATCTACAATACTTGACTTTATCCTTGTTGTCAGTCAACTATCTACAATAATTGACTTGATCCTTGTTGTCAGTCAACTATCTACAATACTTGACTTGATCCTTGTTGTCAGTCAACTATCTACAATACTAGACTTGATCCTTGTTGTCAGTCAACTATCTACAATACTTGACTTGATCCTTGTTGTCAGTCAACTATCTACAATACTTGACTTTATCCTTCTTGTCAGTCAACTATCTACAATACTTGACTTTATCCTTGTTGTCAGTCAACTATCTACAATAATTGACTTGATCCTTGTTGTCAGTCAACTATCTACAATACTTGACTTGATCCTTGTTGTCAGTCAACTATCTACAATAATTGACTTGATCCTTGTTGTCAGTCAACTATCTACAATACTTGACTTGATCCTTGTTGTCAGTCAACTATGTACAATAATTGACTTGATTCTTGTTGTCAGTCAACTATCTTTAATACTTGACTTGATCCTTGTTGTCAGTCAACTATCTACAATACTTAACTTTATCCTTGTTGTCAGTCAACTATCTACAATAATTGACTTGATCCTTGTTGTCAGTCAACTATCTACAATACTTGACTTGATCCTTGTTGTCAGTCAACTATCTACAATACTTGACTTTATCCTTGTTGTCAGTCAACTATCTACAATACTTGACTTGATCCTTGTTGTCAGTCAACTATCTACAATACTTGACTTGATCCTTGTTGTCAGTCAACTATCTACAATACTTGACTTTATCCTTGTTGTCAGTCAACTATCTACAATAATTGACTTGATCCTTGTTGTCAGTCAACTATCTACAATACTTGACTTGATCCTTGTTGTCAGTCAACTATCTACAATACTTGACTTGATCCTTGTTGTCAGTCAACTATCTACAATACTTGACTTTATCCTTGTTGTCAGTCAACTATCTACAATATTTGACTTTATCCTTGTTGTCAGTCAACTATCTACAATAATTGACTTGATCCTTGTTGTCAGTCAACTATCTACAATACTTGACTTGATCCTTGTTGTCAGTCAACTATCTACAATAATTGACTTGATCCTTGTTGTCAGTCAACTATCTACAATACTTGACTTGATCCTTGTTGTCAGTCAACTATCTACAATACTTGACTTTATCCTTGTTGTCAGTCAACTATCTACAATACTTGACTTGATCCTTGTTGTCAGTCAACTATCTACAATACTTGACTTGATCCTTGTTGCAAGTCAACTATCTACAATACTTGACTTTATCCTTGTTGTCAGTCAATTATCTACAATAATTGACTTAATCCTTGTTGTCAGTCAACTATCTACAATACTTGACTTGATCCTTGTTGTCAGTCAACTATCTACAATACTTGACTTGATCCTTGTTGCCAGTCAACTATCTACAATACTTGACTTGATCCTTGTTGTCAGTCAACTATCTACAATACTTGACTTGATCCTTGTTGTCAGTCAACTATCTACAATACTTGACTTGATCCTTGTTGTCAGTCAACTATCTACAATACTTGACTTGATCCTTGTTGTCAGTCAACTATCTACAATACTTGAGTTGATCCTTGTTGCCAGTCAACTATCTACAATACTTGACTTGATCCTTGTTGTCAGTCAACTATCTACAATTCTTGACTTGATCCTTGTTGTCAGTCAACTATCTACAATACTTGACTTCATCCTTGTTGTCAGTCAACTATCTACAATACTTGACTTGATCCTTGTTGTCAGTCAACTATCTACAATACTTGACTTGATCCTTGTTGTCAGTCAACTATCTACAATACTTGACTTGATCCTTGTTGTCAGTCAACTATCTACAATACTTGAGTTGATCCTTGTTGCCAGTCAACTATCTACAATACTTGACTTGATCCTTGTTGTCAGTCAACTATCTACAATACTTGACTTGATCCTTGTTGTCAGTCAACTATGTACAATAATTGACTTGATCCTTGTTGTCAGTCAACTATCTTTAATACTTGACTTGATCCTTGTTGTCAGTCAACTATCTACAATACTTGACTTGATCCTTGTTGTCAGTCAACTATCTACAATAATTGTATTGATCCTTGTTGTCAGTCAACTATCTACAATACTTGACTTGATCCTTGTTGCCAGTCAACTATCTACAATACTTGACTTGATCCTTGTTGTCAGTCAACTATCTACAATAATTGACTTGATCCTTGTTGTCAGTCAACTATCTACAATAATTGACTTGATCCTTGTTGCCAGTCAACTATCTACAATACTTGACTTGATCCTTGTTGTCAGTCAACTATCTACAATACTTGACTTGATCCTTGTTGTCAGTCAACTATCTACAATACTTGACTTGATCCTTGTTGTCAGTCAACTATCTACAATACTTGACTTTATCCTTGTTGTCAGTCAACTATCTACAATACTTGACTTGATCCTTGTTGTCAGTCAACTATCTACAATACTTAACTTGATCCTTGTTGCCAGTCAACTATCTACAATACTTGACTTGATCCTTGTTGTCAGTCAACTATCTACAATACTTGACTTGATCCTTGTTGTCAGTCAACTATCTACAATACTTGACTTGATCCTTGTGGTCAGTCAACTATCTACAATAATTGTCTTGATCCTTGTGGTCAGTCAACTATCTACAATACTTGACTTGATCCTTGTTGTCAGTCAACTATCTACAATACTTGACTTGGTCCTTGTTGTCAGTCAACTATCTACAACACTTGACTTGATCCTTGTTGTCAGTCAACTATCTACAATACTTGACTTGATCCTTGTTGTCAGTCAACTATCTACAATACTTGACTTGATCCTTGTTGTCAGTCAACTATCTACAATACTTAACTTGAACCTTGTTGTCAGTCAACTATCTACAATAATTGACTTGATCCTTGTTGTCAGTCAACTATCTACAATAATTGACTTGATCCTTGTTGTCAGTCAACTATCTACAATACTTGACTTTATCCTTGTTGTCAGTCAACTATCTACAATACTTGACTTGATCCTTATTGTCAGTCAACTATCTACAATACTTGACTTGATCCTTGTTGTCAGTCAACTATCTACAATACTTGACTTGAACCTTGTTGTCAGTCAACTATCTACAATAATTGACTTGATCCTTGTTGTCAGTCAACTATCTACAATACTTGACTTTATCCTTGTTGTCAGTCAACTATCTACAATAATTGACTTGATCCTTGTTGTCAGTCAACTATCTACAATAATTGACTTGATCCTTGTTGTCTGTCAACTATCTACAATACTTGACTTGATCCTTGTTGTCAGTCAACTATCTACAATAATTGACTTGATCCTTGTTGTCTGTCAACTATCTACAATACTTGACTTGATCCTTGTTGTCAGTCAACTATCTACAATAATTGACTTGATCCTTGTTGTCAGTCAACTATCTACAATACTTGACTTGATCCTTGTTGTCAGTCAACTATGTACAATAATTGACTTGATCCTTGTTGTCAGTCAACTATCTTTAATACTTGACTTGATCCTTGTTGTCAGTCAACTATCTACAATACTTAACTTTATCCTTGTTGTCAGTCAACTATCTACAATAATTGACTTGATCCTTGTTGCCAGTCAACTATCTACAATACTTGACTTGATCCTTGTTGTCAGTCAACTATCTACAATAATTGACTTGATCCTTGTTGTCAGTCAACTATCTACAATACTTGACTTGATCCTTGTTGTCAGTCAACTATCTACAATACTTGACTTTATCCTTGTTGTCAGTCAACTATCTACAATACTTGACTTGATCCTTGTTGTCAGTCAACTATCTACAATACTTGACTTGATCCTTGTTGCCAGTCAACTATCTACAATACTTGACTTGATCCTTGTGGTCAGTCAACTATCTACAATACTTGACTTGATCCTTGTTGTCAGTCAACTATCTACAATACTTGACTTGGTCCTTGTTGTCAGTCAACTATCTACAACACTTGACTTGATCCTTGTTGTCAGTCAACTATCTACAATACTTGACTTGATCCTTGTTGTCAGTCAACTATCTACAATACTTGACTTGATCCTTGTCAGTCAACTATCTACAATAATTGACTTGATCCTTGTTGTCAGTCAACTATCTACAATACTTGACTTTATCCTTGTTGTCAGTCAACTATCTACAATACTTGACTTGATCCTTGTAGTCAGTCAACTATCTACAATACTTGACTTTATCCTTGTTGTCAGTCAACTATCTACAATACTTGACTTGAACCTTGTTGTCAGTCAACTATCTACAATAATTGACTTGATCCTTGTTGTCAGTCAACTATCTACAATACTTGACTTTATCCTTGTTGTCAGTCAACTATCTACAATAATTGACTTGATCCTTGTTGTCAGTCAACTATCTACAATACTTGACTTGATTCTTGTTGTCAGTCAACTATCTACAATACTTGACTTGATCCTTGTTGTCAGTCAACTATCTACAATACTTGACTTGATCCTTGTTGTCAGTCAACTATCTACAATACTTGACTTTATCCTTGTTGTCAGTCAACTATCTACAATACTTGACTTTATCCTTGTTGTCAGTCAACTATCTACAATAATTGATTTGATCCTTGTTGTCAGTCAACTATCTACAATACTTGACTTGATCCTTGTTGTCAGTCAACTATCTACAATACTTAACTTGAACCTTGTTGTCAGTCAACTATCTACAATAATTGACTTGATCCTTGTTGTCAGTCAACTATCTACAATAATTGACTTGATCCTTGTTGTCAGTCAACTATCTACAATACTTGACTTTATCCTTGTTGTCAGTCAACTATCTACAATACTTGACTTGATCCTTATTGTCAGTCAACTATCTACAATACTTGACTTTATCCTTGTTGTCAGTCAACTATCTACAATACTTGACTTGAACCTTGTTGTCAGTCAACTATCTACAATAATTGACTTGATCCTTGTTGTCAGTCAACTATCTACAATACTTGACTTTATCCTTGTTGTCAGTCAACTATCTACAATAATTGACTTGATCCTTGTTGTCAGTCAACTATCTACAATACTTGACTTGATCCTTGTTGTCAGTCAACTATCTACAATACTAGACTTGATCCTTGTTGTCAGTCAACTATCTACAATACTTGACTTGATCCTTGTTGTCAGTCAACTATCTACAATACTTGACTTTATCCTTCTTGTCAGTCAACTATCTACAATACTTGACTTTATCCTTGTTGTCAGTCAACTATCTACAATAATTGACTTGATCCTTGTTGTCAGTCAACTATCTACAATACTTGACTTGATCCTTGTTGTCAGTCAACTATCTACAATAATTGACTTGATCCTTGTTGTCAGTCAACTATCTACAATACTTGACTTGATCCTTGTTGTCAGTCAACTATGTACAATAATTGACTTGATTCTTGTTGTCAGTCAACTATCTTTAATACTTGACTTGATCCTTGTTGTCAGTCAACTATCTACAATACTTAACTTTATCCTTGTTGTCAGTCAACTATCTACAATAATTGACTTGATCCTTGTTGTCAGTCAACTATCTACAATACTTGACTTGATCCTTGTTGTCAGTCAACTATCTACAATACTTGACTTTATCCTTGTTGTCAGTCAACTATCTACAATACTTGACTTGATCCTTGTTGTCAGTCAACTATCTACAATACTTGACTTGATCCTTGTTGTCAGTCAACTATCTACAATACTTGACTTTATCCTTGTTGTCAGTCAACTATCTACAATAATTGACTTGATCCTTGTTGTCAGTCAACTATCTACAATACTTGACTTGATCCTTGTTGTCAGTCAACTATCTACAATACTTGACTTGATCCTTGTTGTCAGTCAACTATCTACAATACTTGACTTTATCCTTGTTGTCAGTCAACTATCTACAATACTTGACTTTATCCTTGTTGTCAGTCAACTATCTACAATAATTGACTTGATCCTTGTTGTCAGTCAACTATCTACAATACTTGACTTGATCCTTGTTGTCAGTCAACTATCTACAATAATTGACTTGATCCTTGTTGTCAGTCAACTATCTACAATACTTGACTTGATCCTTGTTGTCAGTCAACTATCTACAATACTTGACTTTATCCTTGTTGTCAGTCAACTATCTACAATACTTGACTTGATCCTTGTTGTCAGTCAACTATCTACAATACTTGACTTGATCCTTGTTGCAAGTCAACTATCTACAATACTTGACTTTATCCTTGTTGTCAGTCAATTATCTACAATAATTGACTTAATCCTTGTTGTCAGTCAACTATCTACAATACTTGACTTGATCCTTGTTGTCAGTCAACTATCTACAATACTTGACTTGATCCTTGTTGCCAGTCAACTATCTACAATACTTGACTTGATCCTTGTTGTCAGTCAACTATCTACAATACTTGACTTGATCCTTGTTGTCAGTCAACTATCTACAATACTTGACTTGATCCTTGTTGTCAGTCAACTATCTACAATACTTGACTTGATCCTTGTTGTCAGTCAACTATCTACAATACTTGAGTTGATCCTTGTTGCCAGTCAACTATCTACAATACTTGACTTGATCCTTGTTGTCAGTCAACTATCTACAATACTTGACTTGATCCTTGTTGTCAGTCAACTATCTACAATACTTGACTTCATCCTTGTTGTCAGTCAACTATCTACAATACTTGACTTGATCCTTGTTGTCAGTCAACTATCTACAATACTTGACTTGATCCTTGTTGTCAGTCAACTATCTACAATACTTGACTTGATCCTTGTTGTCAGTCAACTATCTACAATACTTGAGTTGATCCTTGTTGCCAGTCAACTATCTACAATACTTGACTTGATCCTTGTTGTCAGTCAACTATCTACAATACTTGACTTGATCCTTGTCAAATGTGTTTAAAACTTACCCTTGATTGATATAGTTAATCAAGTCAATCAACTGAACTTAGAACTCAGTTTTGATTCTGACGGTTGACTGAACCTAACTCTTTATCCTGTCAAACCACTACATTTAAAACCCAGTCTTCATAGAATATACGAATCATTCTATCTGCAAGTAATATCAGCCAAATTCGCTTCAAATCATACTGTACCATATTGAAAAAGGAAGAACACGTTTTATAATGTGGTTTTCAACGATCACCACTGGTCTACTTATTCAGAATTCGTATGAAGATCGACAAGAGTAATATATAATTATGTAATAAATGACTGATAAGTATTTCAGAATGCCGGGGCTGCAATGGACTCAACATATTTAGTCAAAAGCTATAATCTGATACTGTAATCCAAACAAAAAAAAGTATTATTCCCGTATGATCAAACGATCCCCAAAGGAAGACAAATAAAACAAAACAAAGTAATGTTTTTCTTACCCAGTATATTTCAACATAATATTTCAGGGATGTAACCTTTTTGTCAAATGCAAAAACACAAAATGGTGCAAAACAAAACAAACGCTCGCTGTGTTCTTCCCTGTGTATGAATGTGTTTGTATATATCTTTGTGGCTGTATAACACATAAATGTGGCAGTGGATCATCTTTTGGACGATCAGCTCAAGTTAAGGAATATTTTGTTCGTGGTGTAAAGCAATGCAGACTTGTCATCTCTTCCCCGTCCGACGGGAAGCTCTCCCAACTCACTTTGGGGTGGGTGAGAGATGTCTTCTCTTGTGAAAATGGGTATATCTTTCATTTGCAGCACAGTTACGTCCCTTTACGAACTGAGTTCAAATCCGCCGAGGTTAACTTTGCCTTTCATCCTTACGGGGTCGATCAAATAAAGTACCAGTTATACACTGATTATTTGCTGGCCTTGTGCCAAAAGTAGAAACAGTTATGTAAAATCTCCCCACTTTGCCTTATTTCTCCCCGTTTTGGGGCATTTTTATTTCATGGTACTCCCCGTTTGGGATTTTAAAAGTTGATTGGTCAAGCAATGATGTGTGTTTGCTACAACGCCGTTTCTTAACTATGTTAACTACAATACTGTAATGTACATTCTGATAACTTGTTTCACAGAAAGATATTTTAAAATACGTACAAACATTTTTAAAAAATGCACGTAAATGATGTTTTCTCTTGTTATCGCGCCGTTTTCATGTTACATATAGCAAGTAATCTTTAGACGCTCTTTGATAATTGTTTCAAAGTTATCTTAGATAAGATTTTGGTCTTTCCACTAAAATACTAACAATTTTATCATGACTGGCCGCAATAGAATCAACATATTTAGCCAAAAACTACAACCTAATACTGTAATCCAAACAAAGAAAAGTATTATTTCCGCATGATCAAACGATCCCCTTATCATGGCTTAAACATTTCAAACAATCTCTCTCTCTCTCTGTCTCTCTATCTCTCTCTCTCTCTCTCTCCCTCTCTCTCTCTCTCTCTCTCTCTTTCTTTCTCTCTCTCTCTCCCTCTCTCTCTCTCTCTCTCTCTCTCTCTTCACGTTGTAGAGCTAGATCTGATGATTAGCCAAGAATGAGTTAACCTTTCTTACACTGTTTAATATATATATATATGCATGTATGTATATATATATACAGTATATATATATATGTATATATATATATATATATATATATATATATATGGTGGCTGCCAACTCGTTTTCGAGTACGGCCACTACTTTATATCCATCTAGGAGAACCCCTACCGATGCGCTGAACGAATATGACTTTTTAGTCCAGCCAGCGACTTGAAAACTCTGGTACAAACACTACACTTGTGACAATTATTGACACAGTGCTGGGCCCATGGCACCACGTGACGACAAGTGCAGAGAGATCTCCAGATATAAAGCAATGCCTCTGCCGTGAAGCTTTTATAGTGAGCAAAGGCACTGCACAAAGACAGTCCCACTCTCTTAACCAAGATGATATTTACCAAAAAGAAGAACAAGTTAACATCATATATGTATGTATATATATATATTTATATACATACATACATCCACACACATATATATATGTGTGTGTGTGTGTATATATGTATGTATGAATAGATATATATGTATAAATATGTGTGTGTGTGTATATATATATATATATATATATATATATATATATACATACATACATATATATATATATATATATATATATATATGTATGTATGTATATATATATATATATATATATATATATATATATATATATATATATATATATATATATTTCGTTTCTGAATTTGTTTAGCAAGATTCTTTATCTGAAAACGTGTGTTGAAACCGATATTGTTATGCTTTGGGAGGGTCATGTTGCCAATAAGAAACATACGCACCAGTTGCTTTCACTCCAATTTATTATAAGTTAAATTTATAAATTTAAGAATTTATAAATTTATCAATTTCCGGTTGGTTGGTTGGTTCCACAACCGGACGGTTGTACATATATTGTCAAAGTTCTTTCGTCACACATTCTGTGACCTCTTCAGTGACTGGGGATTCTTTTCTTTGTTTTTGTGCCTCTCCTTTGTTCTGTCCTACGCCATCTTGTTTTTTTGTGTATTGTGTGCTTAGTTTGCGCATGTGTTACATCCGGGTGTCTGTGTGTGTTTATATTTGTTTATTTATTTGTTTATTTACATGTTACTGGTTGGTTGTTTGTTCTATGTGTGTGTGTGTTTTCATTTTGTCCTTAATTGTAAGTTGTGATGTTGCTATTCCATTTATGTTTTCTATTTAATTTTGGTTGGTGTTCATTTATGTTTATTGCCTCTGTGATTTGTCTAAACATTGCGTCTTTTCTGTGTGTAGATTCTATTTTTATTTCTATGTTCTCTAATTTACCCTTATGTTCTATTTTAGCATGTTGGTGGAGTACAGATGATTCTTTTCTATCTTGAAGCTCTCGCCAGTGTTCATTTATCCGTTCTCCTATACTACGAGCTGTCTCACCTATGTACATTATATTCTTATCTCTACATTGTCCTTCAGTAAATCTTATGCTATATACTACATTTCTAGTTTTACAGTTAACATGGTGGCTTAGTTTACAGATTATACATTTCTTATCTATACAGGGAGGTCTTTGAAAAGGGTATGTATTGCTAATAAGTGTTTTTATGAAGGTATATCTTAATATTGAGTTTATGTTTATCTACGGCCCTTCTAAATGTGTAAGCTAATTCACCTCTAGGGGTTGTATTGATGAACATTACACTCTGGTATTTATTGCTATCATACCATGAGTTTATTCTATTAAACTTATTCCTAGTTTTTTCTATTCTATTCCAACATTTGCTCCTATACAAGGGG
>OZ024748.1:24554471-24559471 GCA_964016885.1 Eledone cirrhosa
CCAGTAATTCCAAGTCGGGTCGTAGAAGCACCGTAGTGACATACGTCGTTTCTTGGGAGTTTAAAACCTAGTAGAAGTCACCCTTTTCCATGAAATACTATTAGGAAATTTAAATACAGCCAATGAGCTTTGCAGTGGAACGAGAATTCCGACGAATACAAGAATACGAACGTTGAAATGAACGCACGATTGAGCGGGTCATTGTTACAGAAGGTGAACATTATGAAGAACATGTCATTGTTGTCGAGAATTAATCTTACAGCGTCTCACACTACACCACCCACACCATTGCAGCGTCTCACACTACCTCAATCACCCATCCCACACCATTGGAAGTGCTTCTGTAGTTCCCAGTTGGGAGTAACTGTCACAATGACAGTCAATAAATCAGAATGTTAACTCTAACAACAACAGTTTAAGCAGAACATCAACGGTATCAATCTTAACGTTCCCGGGGGGGGGGGGGGGAGTGAAGGCCATGAACCCTCCTCCTCCTCGACACATACGTTTTTTTTTTAAATAAAATAAAATAATTAAATAAATTACATATGTTTTTCTCAAACGGATCTATTTGTGCGTGGACAGGTATATGTAAGGACAACACAGGGCGGCGTGTAGGCGCGTAGTTCAGTGGTTAGGGTATTCGGCTCACGATTGTAAGATCGCGTGAGTTCGATTCCTGGACCAATCGGAGTGTTGTGTCTTTGAGCAAGACACTTTATTTCACGTTGCTCCAGTCCACTCAGATGGCAAAAGTGAGTTGTATCTATAATTCGAAGAGTTAGCCTCGTCATATTCTGTGTCATACTGAATCTTCCTGAGAACTACAGTAAGGGTACGTGTGTCTGTGAAACGCTCAACGACTTGCATGACAATTTCATGAGCAGGCTGTTCCATTTATCGTATCAACTGGAGCACTCGTCGTCGTAACTGACGGAGTGCCATTTTTTTTTTTACAAACGGTGACGCCACTAAAGAGAAAATTCACTAATTATACAAAAATTCTGTTGAATATTTTAAAAGTTTCATGACTGATCGATCAAAGAACACAGCAAATTAAGCAATTCAAGGCCATAACTATTTTAGACAAAGCTTAAAAAATAAACTATACTGACTGGTGTAGAAATCATAGAAAAAAAAAGTTAAAATCACACACTGTTGCCAAGTCAGTAATTTTAGCAGCATGTTGAAAAGTTGTAAATATTCTGTGTCGTGGGAAAATATGAGAAAAAACGTTTTCTTGTTTTGTTTTTGTTTTTATCCGTTCCTGTGTCAACTACCAACTGTTTGTAGATGTCACAAAACATTGAGTTACAGTTGAGTTACAGCAGTTGAGTTACAGTTGAGTTACAATTGAGTTACAGTTGAGTTACAATTGAGTTACAATTGAGTTACAGTTGAGTTACAGTTGAGTTACAGTTGAGTTATAGTTGAGTTACAGTTGAGTTACAGTTGAGTTACAGTTGAGTTACAATTGAGTTACAGTTGAGTTACAGTTGAGTTACAGTTGAGTTATAATTGAGTTACAACTGAGTTACAATTAAGTTACAGTTGAGTTACAGTTGAGTTACAGTTGAGTTATAATTGAGTTACAACTGAGTTACAATTGAGTTACAGTTGAGTTACAATTGAATTAGAGTTGAGTTACAATTGAATTACAACTGAGTTACAATTGAGTTACAGTTGAGTTTCAATTGAGTTACAGTTGAGTTACAATTGAGTTACAGTTGAGTTACAATTGAAACAAGCATTAGGGAAGCACATTTATTATTATTATTAAACATTAGTTAAAATCTCACCGAGATTAGTTTCGCCTTTCATAATTACGGGGTCGATGAAATAGGGCACCAATAATGCACTGGCGTCGATTTAGACGACTTTCCCCACCCCAAAATTGTTGGCTTTGTGCCTATAGTAGAAATCATTATTATGAATTTGATATCTCAGTCATTGATGTTATTTAATTGGAAAATTCGCCCAAATGAACACCAAGCCTCTATCTGCAGCTTCAGATATTCGGGACGTATCGGAGGGTCCTTGCTGTTCTCAGTAGGCATGCATGTTGAAGTGTTCCAAAAAAAGAGGTGGGACTAATATTCTTTAACCAGCCTTGGAAACTCTTTGAGATATTACCTAGTGCTCCTTTGACAATGGGGACTACCTTGATCTCATAATAGTCCCAAATCCATTTGAGTTCCCACTTTAAATCCTTGTACCGGTTAATTTTCTCCTCCTTTTCTTGCAATCTTGTGTCAAAGGGGAAGTTACATCTATAATCAAACAAGATCTTTTTTCCTTGTCAAAAGCCACCAGGTCAGGCCTATTGTGTTCTAATTCTTTATCTGTTTGTATCTTAAAATCACACGATACCTTCACCCGATCATTTTCTTATTAGCTGCAGCGTCGAGGACTGGGTATGCTGTGACTGATGATGTGAAAACATGCCCTGAGGCTACGACCCCTCCAGCGTTTCCTTGACAGTGAACAGGTGTAGTCGACTTTCGCCACCAGACTCGTGTTTTCCCAACTCGTCTCCACGATGGAGCTGCAGTCCTGGGTCAAACGAAAACCGAGTGGGAGCTCTTGGAAACTAAAAGGTTTTCAAGCACTCACAACCCTCAACCAGTCGAGCACTGTGATCGGTGGAAACTCCACCGTGGCGTTCTAAAGAGAATGACGAGTAAAACCGACCACGTTTTTGGAAAGACTGTGAGTGTCGAAGACGAGCAACTAGCCGCTGTCTTCCAGAGAATTTTCAGTCCAGGGCCGATGGATAACTTCCAGAAATCTGGGGAGTTTTGCCAGTTCGTGATCAACTCTACCGGCATGGAAGTGCCGTCAGCCGAGCATGTTCAAGACACGCAGAGGGTGATGAAACTGTCCTGCACGCACTTGTTCTGTACTCGAGCAATGCTGTCCTGAGGTTTATGTTGAACTTCTGCTGTCACGTGTAGGACGGATCCGGCTATCAACTGAATTCGTTGTATGGTTGACGCGATTGAAGGGGCTGAAGACAAACACTTTCCTCTTTGGGGAATCCCTCATCAACTTCTTCAAATTTCACTTACAGAGGAATATCAGTGTGGAGAAAGAAGTGTTGCCTTCCAACCTTTTTGTTGAAAGGTGGACGAGAGGCAAACATGGTTCGAGTAAACGGACCTGCCCTTAGTATATGCCTGCAAATCGGTACAGAAGACTTGAGAAAAGGCACTTTCCCTAGCGATCAGAGAAAATGTGGTTTTATGGGGTTTTATCACAAGTAGTCCTCGGACTTCTCCTCCCTATTAAGGAATACCATTCTTGATGAGGAGTGCACCCTATTAGAGTAGTACAGCATTTTGTAATCCGCGTGTGTGAGCCACACAGATGCCCTTGCGTGATGCAGTGGTTGAAAAGTTCGATCTGCACTCGTTATTTTGCCGCCTTAGTGAAAGCCGGCATCCCCGTCACCGCTGCTATGAATGACATCAGAAGGAGCCACAACGCAGCTAGTTTCCTTTCAAAATTGGAGCCGGCTAGCCTCGACCGTGGCGGTGGTAAGCGCCCCGACGGATTAACCCTCTTCCCTTTCGAGGGAGGCAAATCCTTAATTTGGAATGCACGTCCAGCGTCTCATTCTCCGCCACCAGCCTTGTTGCTTCGGCCACACATCCAGGCTCCGCTGCCTGCAATACAGAGGTGAAGGAGATAGTCAAATACCGGTGACTGACCGACCACTACCTCTTTGCACCGCTCTCTGCTGTACTTGGACCCCACACTGCTGATTTCCTCCGAAAAGTCGGAAAGACGGAGCCCCGTGGGCTGGAGTGGCTGTGCTCCGGGTGTCTCTGACCATGTTCCACGGTAATGCTTTTGTCGTTTTGATGCTGTTTGCAGTTGTTTCCCTTCCTAGGATTTGTTGTGGAAAGAAGCACACATCAGTATTTTCTGACTGTCCCCTCTCTACGACAGTCCCCACTCTATGACAGTCCTTCCTCTACGACAGTCCTCCCTCTACGACAGTCCTCTCTCTATGACAGTCCTCCCTCTACAACAGTCCTCCCTCCACGACAGTCCTCCCTCTACGACAGTCCTCCCTCTACGACAGTCCTGCCTCTACGACAGTCCTCCCTCTACGACAGTCCTCCCTCTACAACAGTCCTCCCTCCACGACAGTCCTCCCTCTACGACAGTCCTCCCTCTACGACAGTCCTCTCTCTATGACAGTCCTTCCTCTACGACAGTCCTCCCTCTACAACAGTCCTCCCTCTACGACAGTCCTCCCTCTACGACAGTCCTCCCTCTACAACATCCCCTCTATGACAGTCACAACTCCCTCTACAACTCTCCTCTTTCTATAATGGTCCTTTAGAGCCCCCCCCCCCCTCCCCATCAACTCGCTGGTCTTGTATCAAATGTAGAAATAGTTATTAATTTATTTTATCGACCCCGTTTACCTTTCATCCTTATGGGTTCGATAAAATAAAGTAGCAGTAATGCACTGGGGGCGATTTAATCGACTTTCCCCTCTCCCAAAACTGTTGGCCTTGTGTCTAAAATCAGAAATCATGGATTGGCAGTATCGGTAGAGGGTCGGACGCCATGCTTTGACGCATAGAGTTACGGTCCTTGCCATTCTGAGTTCAAATCCCGCCGAGGTTAACTTTGCCTTTCATCCTTACGGGGTCGATAAAATAAAGTACCAGTAATGTACTGGGTAATTGCTGTCCTTGTGCCAAAAGTAGAAACAATTATTAATAGTAGTAAATTTGCGGCATTCAGCTGAGCTCGAATCCCACTGAGATTAACTTTGCCTTCCATCCTTCTGGGGGTCGATAAAATAAAGTAGCAGTTGAGCAATTGAGGCTCGATATAATCAACTTTCTACCCACCTCCACCCCACTCCCAAATTGCTGACCTTGTATCTATGTTATGAAGAATTGTTATTAATAATAACCGTTGTAGCTATAGTTAATATCAGACCAATTAGTTTTATATATACAGTACAATCGGTTATTGGA
>OZ024748.1:24564471-24570128 GCA_964016885.1 Eledone cirrhosa
ACGAAGCCTTAGTTTGCGGCCAAGCTAACGAATGCAAATTCGGTATGTAGCTTTAGCACTCGGATGGGAATAGTACCCCATATATATATATATATTAGTTTTTACTGTATCATATATAGATTTGAATATATATGTATATACATATTTATATACATACATTAAAAGTTAATATAAACACATGTAATACGA
Organism: Eledone cirrhosa; assembly: GCA_964016885.1. Lineage (NCBI taxonomy): Eukaryota > Metazoa > Mollusca > Cephalopoda > Octopoda > Eledonidae > Eledone > Eledone cirrhosa. The sequence continues at coordinate 24,564,661 of OZ024748.1, forward strand.
GACATGTGCACACGAATAAAGTCCTTACATATACATGCGAACACATTGGAAATCACCGTGCATGTGTATGATTATCTAAACATATACTATCTCTGTATATTTACACACACACACTTATATGTGTGTGTGAATGAATGCCTAGGGTACATGTTCCCATACGAATATGTGTGTGCGTGTGTTTGACTGAGGGTATATTTACTGACAAACATATCTGTGTGTGTGCTGATATGAATGCGAATTAGGTTGGAATTTTGCCAAAGAAATAAAGGAACCGGCGGCGAAACCAGCACCGTCTTTAACAATAGAAAACAACCACAACAGCGCCAATCCCTATAAGTCCACACAGCACTCCATCGAGAACCTGACTCCCTTAAATTATCCAACCATCCCGTTATCAAATATATTGCGTGAGCTCACCATGACGTCCACCTGTTTTAAGTAAAAATAAGGGAATTCTTAATGATTTCTTGTATTAGCCTCAAGAATCCAACACTGTGTGTGTGTGTGTGGGGGGGGGGGGTTACATAGAGTAAAAAAGGAATGGGCCTAAGTCGGTTTCGACGATGAATGTTCCAGTTGTTTGATCTACAGATCAACATGTTCGTAAATCTAACGTGTAAGTGTGGTTGAGCAATCCACAGACACGCGCACCCTTAACATAATGCCCAAAGATTCAGCGTGCCAGTGTGTGCGACAAGGGTAGTCATTCGAATTATAGATACGGTGCATCTGATTGGACTTCCAAACAGTTTCAATCTACCCAATTTCATTCACAAGTCATGTGTCGACGGATTCTATGGCCAAGATGTTACGAATGATTGCGAAACGAACTTAACTATGGGCCATGCTGTGTCCACTACCAAGTTAAAAGAAGCCAGCAGCAACTAGGAAAGCTTGTTCGTTATATAACTCCCTTCACAACAACCGTCAGGTAAAGAAATACCACTAGTCGACCTGACCTGCCAATGCAGGCATTCCATTCTTTTAAAGTTTATCTCGAACTAAAAACTTTTGAAAGTTATCTCTAAGTTACCGAGCTGAAAGTCTCTTCCTGATCAAACCAGACTTGAAAATCGTTGACACTCTTCATTACTAAGTTCTCCATAGAAATCTAACGTGGAATTTCCATCGTTTGCGTTGCTTGACTAGTGGATGTATGCACCCGAGTACTCGACAACATTCCAGATACCTGGACGCTGAAGGTCAGCTCTGATCAAACAAATCTGTGATCAAAGGCGTTCCAGCTGTGACTTTTTTGTATATATATGACTATATTAGTTAATGTGTCTTTCTTTTTTTTTTGTTATCTGTGGTTTAATGAAATTTTGCTGTTATTTCTAGCAGGTCAAATTACCTTGTAGAGGGTCCCTCGTTCGGAATACTAGTTACTATTGTAGTGTTTGTTGATTGCAGCTCCGTTTAATTTAACGAACTTTGGAAAGAAGAAATATGGTTGTTAAACAGCGACCACACCTGTTCACCGCCCAGAATTCTCTGTAAATGTCGTAACCTCAGCGCATTCCTACGTATCTTAGCCACACCTTAACAATCCCCTCTGTACTACAAATGGAAGGCACGTCTTTCATAAGAAATGAAAGAGCACGTGTGACAAGGGCGGCTCTTTCAATTACAACTCATTGTTTTTTTTTTTTTTGCTAACTGAATTGACTGGAACAACGTGAAATAGAGTATCTTGCTCAAGGATACAACGGGTAGCAGGGAATCGATCTCACCACATCACATATGTAAGCCAAACACCCCAAACCACTAAGCCACGCTTTTACCAAGTCACCTAGATAGACACGTACATAAAATAATTTATAAAAACGAAGGACCTACTAGAAATAACAAAATCACATCAAATCACAAACCCATTGTCTTAAAATAGTTCTAATATACAAAAAAGAGGGGATGGTCACAGCTGGAACGCCTTTGTTTACAAGTCTGGCCTTGGGCTAAATAATAACAACAATAGTAACCAACACAATTACTATGACAGCAACAACTAAAATAATTAAAATGAAAACGATAAATTTATTTTCCATTTTCCACATTTTGCAAGCCAGACAGTGCGTGAGTGTGTCTAGTATATATGAGTATGAGTGAGAGTGTGGCTAAACTGCTGTGGAAAAAGGAAGAGTAGAAAGTGAGTGAGAGAAGTTGTACACGACTTCTAAAAAAAAAACTACTTCTCTTTCTCTTTCTGTCTATCTCACATATTTTTCGACTTCTCTCTGTCTACCCAATCTCTCTCTCTGTCTGTTTACCACTCTATCTTTCCCCCTCTCTATCAGTCAATATAGTAAGCTGTTATCTTTCTTCATCAATCTTGTCCTCCCTTTACTCTTTCTTTATGTCTAACATAATACTCCCCTCTCTCTCTCTCTGTCTGTCTGCACACTACCTCTTTCAGTCTATTTACTTCCTTTCTTTCTCCCTCTGACTAAACCTCCACTCTTTCTCTTTCACTACCCCTCCATCCGTCAGTCTACTCCCGCTCTCTTTGTTGATTCTACCCCCCATTTTGTCTACCATCTATTTGTGTCTTAAATCTCTCTTCCCCCCCTGTCTCTCTCTGTTTATTCAAGCCTGTCTTCTCTTTCTGTGTCTCGACTATCTCCGTCTGTCCCTCCACTCCCTCTTGTTTCTCTATCTATCTCTCTCTCACTCTGGCTGACTATCCCTTCTGTCTGGCTGGCTATCCCACCCTTCCTCTCTGTCTATCTCCCTCTATTTATTTCACTATCTGTCTATATCCTCTTTCCTCTCTATCTCAACACACACACATATACAGCTAAACCAGCACACACACATATAAGTGTGTATATATATATTTATATGTCTGTATGTCCCTCTCCTTTTCTGTCTGCCTCACAGTTCTGCCACCCCTTCTCTCTCTGTCTGCGTGTCTCCCTTCCCGTCTCTGTCTACCTCTCTTTCTGTCTTTCTCCCCCTCTCTCTCGTTTGTCGTCTACGATCTTCAGTCAGGCCGACAGACAAGCAGCAACTGCAACAAAAACAACAGTAGTCATTATAGAAATAAGAAAGACAGACACACACACGCATAAAACCGATCGTCTGAATAACAACATTAATACTAAACTACTATTACAAGTAGCAGCACCAATTGTAAAACAACTACTAACACACATCAAAACTAACAACATCGGAAATAACAAAAAGCAAAAAGACTACTTGGTCGAGACGAAACAGGAGTATAAAGCAAGAACACTAAAATCAACAGTAATACAGTTAGTAAATAAATACTACTAACTTCTACCCGAAAACCGAACCCCGGTACTCTTTGATCGAAGCTGTGTAATATCGGGTAGACTGGATTTGTATTAAATTTGAAACTCTAGCTGGTGGATGGCCTTGTGTCCATCTCACCGTGTCAGCCCACACATCCAAAGGGTACTGAAACACTACCAGAACAGTGCAATTAGAAGTCTGTGCGGTCCAGATGCTATTGTAGGGTCATCTGACCCCTACCAGACCAGCCTGGCTGCAGGCGACGACGGTGGAGGGCAGCTAGCTTCTATATCACCCACCTTGGACGATCTGTATACGGCGGCGGGACAACATCAACAACAACAGCAACACAACCTCCACCACCAGGGCGAGTTTTTTCCTCCTTCGGCGACTATTACTACTAATAATAGTAGTAGTAGTGGTGGTAGTTGTATTGCTGTTATTTCTAGTAATTCGTCTAATACTACTACTACCAACAACAGCAACCACTACCACCACAACGAGAAAGACAGAAACAGTAGTAGTAGTAGTATTAGTAGTAGTAACAGCAGCAAAATCTACAACAGCAACAAGAAGAACAACAGCAGCAGTAGCGGTGGCGGCGTCGTCGGCGGCGATAGAGGAGCTGGAAGTACCAGTGGGAGTAATAGAAGCAGCCGTGCTAGTTCTCCTCTCTCCCCACCACAAGCCACCGCCGGTGAGGCTGGTGTTGTACCCGCGGCCACGTCGTCGTCTACCCCGACTGTGGTTGTGTCTGGAATCAGACCTCCGTCCAGGCCTTCTGGCTTTGACGACGAAGAGGTCTTCATATATCGAACCCATCGGAATAAGGCCATGAGTGGTGTTGTCGCTACTGCTTCGTCGGCAAACGTCGTCAACCCCACAAGTAGTAGTAGCAGTGCTAGTGGTAGTAGTAGTAGTAGTAACAGCACCAAGCTACCTTCAGAAAAAGGTTTGGAATTTGATCCATTCACATCTCCACCTCCTTATCCCATCCAACAGATGCCTGTCTTTACACCTTACGATTCGTATGCGGAACGTTCGGAAACTATATTAGAAAATGAAAGGATTGCTTGTTTCATTATCGGTGGCGAAAAACGCTTATGTTTACCCCAAATCCTCAATTCAGTCCTCAGACATTTCAACCTGACTCAAATCAACTCCGTCTGTGACGAACTTCATATCTTCTGTGCCCGATGTAGCCCTGAACAACTGGAAACATTCGTTGCAGCTGGGATTTTACCATGCAGGACGGCCAGTTGTGGACTCATCACCAAAACAGATGCCGAAAGACTCTGCCATGCGCTTCTTTACAAACGTACGGCCGCCAAACCAGTTGACCCACCATCACCCAGCAGCTTCAAGGTAAAGTAGATCTACCTAACTCATTATAAATATATATATACAGTATACAATATATATATATGTATATATGTACAATATATATATGTATACACACACATGTATATATACACATGTGTCTATATTGTCCTACAACCACCTGTCCATAACTATATGTAATAGCTTTCTTGTAATTTGTCCCACTTGTATGTTTCATGTATATTTTCTTTTATATATATATATATATATATATATATATATATATATATATATTTATATATATATATATATATATATATAATTGGAAATTATATATATATATATATATATATACCCATGTATGTATGCGTACACACATATGTTTATATGTATGTATATGTAATGTATGTATATAGATGAAAACATACCCGCATGTAGTTTTGTGTATATATACACACACAGGCGTATATATATGTACACCAGCGGAGGTCAAGTGAATAAGAATGTATATAGGAGCGATTTTCTTCTGTACACCCACCCACACACACACATATATATATATACACCATATATACATACATATGTGTGAAAGGTCAGTTTGGTCAGTGGATAGTTCTGACCAGAAAATTATTCAATGTTAGTTAATACGAACACGTGTTTTTCTTGATGATATAACTTGTAATATAACTCGTAATGTTGTTGTTTTTCAAAAATTTCACAACTCATTCTTTGCAAACCCTTCTTAAACTTGCTTCTTTTCATTTTCAAACCATTTTCCCCTTTGATTTTTTAAAACAAGTAATATTCCTCATGTTTTTACCATTTCTCCTGTTGAGTTTTATCATTCTTCTCATATTTTATTTTTGTTTTCCTGGTGATTTTAGTCCCTATTTATT
>OZ024748.1:24575328-24580328 GCA_964016885.1 Eledone cirrhosa
TTTTCTCTTTCACTAAATTACTGGCCTTGTGCCAACGTTGGAAAGAATTATACTTGGTAAACAAACAAGTGTGGTGAGGGTGTCTTCGGATGCACGAGTCGATGTCTCGTCAGGCAATGGAGTAATATAGGTATTTCAGCCCAACATCATCAAATCTAACTACTTGCTCCCGATTAGGTATGCACGAGGGTAATTCCAAAAGTAAGGTCCCCAAAGCGATGGGGACGCGGAGAAACTGTTCGTACGGCTGTTGGCAACACTGTTGTGATTGGTGCTTCCTTCACTCCCAAACAAGCATGCTCGCGCTTCGCTGGGATGCTCAATCTTTGCTTGGCAGCCGTTGAGAATGGAGCTCCCGTTGAACGCTACCGCCAAGTGCGAATTTCGCAATATATACGAGGGCAATCCCAAAATAAAGTCTCCTTCCTAGGAAAACATGCTTAAAGATCGGCGGATCACTCTGGATGCTCTCTGCATTTTGGTTCCTGAGGTTTCCCGAAACACCATCCACAGGATTTTAACGGAAAAGTTGTAATATCGGAAGGAGACCTTACTTTTGGGATTGCCCTCGTTTCTATATTTATAGCAGCCGAGGGCAACTTCTTTTACCGTCTTTAAGGGGGTTTCACCCTATTTCATAAACTATTTTATAGCATCTCCGCACACCTCTCTCATTATATATATATATATATATATATATATATATATATATATATATATATATAATGAAGTCATTTCTGGTGCCATACCTACCTGAATAGTGGAGTTTCCATCCTCCATCTATATCTACAAAACCCCGTAGCATCTGATTTTCACCATTAGTTCCTGCTCCTTATAGCTTTACCTGTAAGAGTTGCCAATTGTTAAGATTTGCTCCCCATCTGGATTAGTACTTTAGACAAAATAACTGTTGCATGGTTTGGTGAGATGAGAGCATGGATAATGGAGGAGAAAAAATACGTGTGGCCCAAGAATTTGGACATTCTTTAGTAGCGCCAATAACACACACACACGCACACATACACACAGTGCAACACTAAAAGTAAGTAAATGTGGTGAGAGAGACTGGAGGTTACAGTATTTGGTAATGGAACAGACAATATAGTGTTTGAGAGGATTCTTTAGTCTGGCTTAAGATACATCATCTCTGCCACGATAAAATACACCCAGTACACTCTGTAAAGTGTTAGTGCTAATAACACGATTACATACACCCAATACACCCTGTAAAGTAATGCTGGCGCTACGATAAAAGGCACCCAGTCCACACTGGAAAGTGGTAGCGCTTGTGTCACGAAAACGTAAGGTGGTTGGCATTATGAAGGGCATTTGGCATCGTACCAAATATAGACGGTAACGAGGAAGGTTTCAGACCGTGCTATCCCGTCCAACCCATACCAACTTGGAAAGAAGACGTAAAATGAAGATGATACACACACACAGACACGCGCATCCGTCTATAAACACACACACGTACACAGAATTATGTATGTGTCCAACACATTAATTTTATAACTTCAGTCAAATATTTTATTCCAATACTTGTGTGTATTGGAATAAAACACAAGCACACTCAGTGGAATTCTGTTATAACGAAATTCATGGTGTATAAAAAAATTCGTTGTAACGAAAAATTCTTTATAACGAGAACGACCGAAACAAATTCGTTATAACGCAGTGTATATATATATAGCATGTTTCCGTATATGTGTGTGTATCCAATCACTAGCATTTTTCCATGTTTTCTTAAAGCTAGCGACATTCTGTTACATCAGTCGGCCAGTTCACGTAAGTTGGCACACCACATACACACACACACGTGTGTGTGTGTATTTGATTCATTTCATACATAAGTTAAACACGCGTGTTCGTGTATCTGTATATATATATGTGTGTGTGTGTGTATATATATATATATATATATATATATATATATATATATGTGTGTGTAAAATTCCGTTATAACGAATACCATTATAACGAATTTTTCAGTATAACGAAATTTTTTTTCAATCCCCGGCCACACGCTCAATGTTAGGTCGATCTCGTTATAAAGAATGTTCTTATACCCCGTGAATTTCGTTATAACGGAATTTTACAGTATATATATATATATATATATACTGTAAAATTCCGTATATATATATATATATATATAATGGAAAAATTTGAACAAGGACAAAACAGAGAGGCAGTAGAGAGAGAGAGAGAGAATTACTACTACTACTACTACTACTACTACTACTACCACCATTATTACAACTATCACCAGCACCATTATCACCAGCACCACCATCACCACTACCACCACCACCACCACTATTAGAACTACCACTACCTCTACTACTACAAGTGGAGGTAGAGTCAATACTGATTTGATAATCGAATGTTGGCGATTTCGACTCCAGTTCGCTATTTTCCAACATAAAACAGTTCAATCCATAAATTATGTAATCAGTGATGTATATGTGAGGGACAGGAAAATATATGGACGGGGAGGGGCTTGTTACATATTCTCCATCTACGGGACAATCCATTTCCACATGTATGTATATATATGTATATATATATACACACGTTTGTGTATATATACATATGTATACCTGATGATTTCATACGAATGAAATAGTTCTAGTCCTGTAGAAGTCATTTCTATATAAAATAAAAAAATGTCTATACTATACCAATATATTGAGTACCTTTTTAAATTGTGCTTACAGCTCGACATATCTCGGGAATCAATCTATCTAAGAAACATATCTATCTATCTATATGAAGCGACAGATCTGAAACTTCGAAGTCACTGCCACCTTTTTACAATTTTACACTCACCCACCAGTATTGAGTACTCATTCAATTAATGTTTGAATGTTTTAAATACTACGGTATATTAAACACACACACACATGTATATATATATTCCACACACATACACATATATATTCTGTAATTAGCTCCGAAAATTTTCCTTTTCTTTTTTCTTCGAGCACTTTGTTAGTAGACCCCTCCACAAGAAATATATTCCTTACATTTGTAAAACATTCTATGTAGCTGTTAATCTCTCTCTCTCTCTCTCTCTCTCTCTCTCTCTATATATATATATATATATATATATATATGTGTATGCGTGTGTGTACATATATACACACATACACACATACACACACACACAGACAGACATTTTCTGTTTGCAATGTGCGTTAGTATGTGTGTCAACATATAGCTAAGTATGTGTAAGATTGAGAGTCTGGCTGTCTACATATCTTTGCATATCTGATATACCAGCCACTTCTCTCTCTCTCATATATATATATATAATGCTAACACACACGATACACAAAGATAGTTATACTTATATGTATGTATGTGTGTGTATGTATGTATGTATGTATGTATGTATATATATATATATATATATATATATATATATATATATATATATATATATACACACACATATATATATATATATGTGTGTGTGTGTGTGTGTGTGTGTGTATATATATATATACGCATATATATATACATACACACACATACATGTGTATCGTGTGTGTTAGCATTCTCCTCTTGTAGCCATGTGTCTGTGTGTGTGTGTTTGCTATGATATAACATCTACTAAGCAAACCAACACTGACCTTAATTACCCCCTCCCACCACCACACCACCTCTTCATCTTTACCAGGCCGCCACTTCCTCTCTGACTCTCCTCCTCCCCTTCACCACTCTATACCCTAATACATTAGTTATTTATATACAGTTACGAGTCTCGCTCATACTTTCTCCCTCCCCCTCATCCCTCTCTCTCTTTTTCCCTGCCAACACACACACACACACACTCTCTTTTTCCCTGCCTACACACACATACTCTCTCTCTTTCCCTGTCTACACACATTTACACTCTCATCCACTCTCTCCTCCCTCTCTCATAACTTTTATATATCTTTATTCTATTCTTATCTTTAGTTTTTATACTCACATCAATTCTATTTCACCCTCTGTCTCTGAGATAATTTCATAATATATCTATTTTACTCTCTTTCTCTCGTATATTTTATCTTTTATTTTTCCTCCTATATTTTATACTATATCTATTCACTCTCTTTCTCTCCTATTATATTTTTTACTATATCTATTCACTATCTTTCTCTCCTACTATATTTTATACTAGAGCTATTTTACTCTCATTCCCTCCTACTATATTTGCTACTATATCTATTTACTCTCATTCTCTCCTACTATATTTTCTACTATATTTATTCACTCTCTTTCTCTCCTACCATATTTTATACTATATCTATTCACTCTTTATTTCCTACTACATTTTATACTATATCTATTCACTCTTTCTTTCCTCCTATATTTTATACTATATCTATTCACTCTCTTTCTCTCCTACCATATTTTATACTATATCTATTCACTCTCTTTTCCCTCTCTTCTCACCTACTATATTTTATACTATATCTATTCACTCTCTTTTCCCTCTCTTCTCTCCTATATTTTATATTATATCTATTCACTCTCTTTTCCCTCTCTTCTCTGCTATATTTTATACTATATCTTTTCCCTCTCTTCTCTCCTATATTTTATACTATATCTATTTACTCTCTTTCTCTGCTATATCTTATACTATATCTATTTACTCTCATTCTCCTATTATATTTTCTATACTTTACTAATATACATATTCCTATACATCTTTTTTCACTCTTTCTGATTTAAAAAAAGATATTCCTCTCCTTATTATTACCCTCGCCATACTCTCTACTATCTTTTAATTTATTACTTTTATTTTTGCTATTCCTATCCAACTTTTCACAATAGCTTTCTTCATTTCTCTTTTTCTTAGTCTAGTATTAACACCTTTTTCTTCTTCATATCTTACTACTTCTCATATATATATATATATATATGTATGTGTGTGCGCAGCCCTGCATTATACACTCCCCCCTCTTTTACTAGTCCCTTCTGTCATATTTTCTGTTATAAGCTATTTG
>OZ024748.1:24590328-24610328 GCA_964016885.1 Eledone cirrhosa
AAAACAGCTTAGACAACACAGTGTGTAATGGCTTGTGGCTAGTTTCAGTCTCGCCATCCGCTCATTTTGAGTGGCAGCAATACCACACCACATCACTTCACAACACAGCAGGCGAGCCGACGAGTGAACGAACCGATGCAGGCGCAGTAGACTTACTAGAAATAACAACTAGGTTTCCTCAAATTATACACTACCCCCATTAAAAAAAAGCGAGGAGTACTAGGCTGATGTAGTCCTAGGTAGTTTGGTAGACTGAAATGCCTTTGATCATATATATAGGTCTGTACTGACCTAGGGCTAAACAGTAAGAACAACACAGCGGGCAAATAATAATTGTTTCTACTTTTGGCACAAGGCCAGCATTACTGGTACTTTATTTTATCTACCCCGTAAGGATGAAAGGCAAAGTTGACCTCGGCGGGATTTGAACTCAGATTGGAAAGGGCCGTAACTATATGCATCAAATCATGGCGTCCGACTCTTTACCGATACTGCCAATCCACAGCGGGCAAATAATAATGAAGAGGATGAGGTAGATATATAGAGGGATGTACTGAGAGAGAGAGTAGATATATAGAGAGACGTACTGAGAGCGAGAGAGAGAGAGAGATGTAGATATATAATGAGATAAGTACTAAGATAGAGATGTACTGACAAAGAAAGAGGTAGATATATAGAGACAGAAGGTATTGGCAGAGATAGAAAAGTCAAAAGTTAAAGATCTAAATAAGATTTCAAATGAAGAAGTGGATAGAGAGAGATTAAAGCAAGAGTGAAATGGTGTATGCAATATCATACACAGAAAAACAACAGCAGATAGATGAGAATGGGATAGAGGGAAAATAAAGAGAGTGAAACAATACGTTAAGTGGAAGGAATAAATAGATAAATAAGGAGATTATTCTTTCACGAATTAAACCTCCATTCACGATAAGATTGTAGTAGTAATAGTAGAGGCAGTAATAATAATAATAATAATAGCAGCAGTAGTTGTAGTTATTGTTGCTGTATAGGTCAACTATGATCGAATTTTAGTCGTGACCTTCCCAATTATTTTTCTGTCCAGTGTGTATCCAGGACTACACTATCTACTGTGACTTTTCTGATTCTTTTATAAAAGAAACTTGTGTTATTATGAGGGAGATTTGGCTACTATTTCTAGCAAAATTGAATCACCAACCAACTGTCTGGCTTGTAAATTCTGGTGTTATGAGTGCAGTCTGTCAGATATTTCACTCAGTCTTTTACAGATTCCAGTAATTCTGACGATAATTATCAACACCTAGCATTTCTCATGTAACAATATATTATATATTGACTTTGCCTTTCATCCTTACGGGGTCGATAAAATAAAGTACCAGTAATGAACTGAGTATTTGCTGGCCTTGTGCCTAAAGTAGAAACAAATATATTATGATGTAATATGATTTACTGTTGTATGTTGTAATATCAATGTATTTTATATATGTATTATTTACTATGAAGATGTAGCAATAATATGTCATATATGCTGATGTAATAATTGTTTCTACATTTGGCACAAGACCAGGAATTTGAAGGGCAAGGAGTGAGTCGATTAAATCGACTCCAGTGCGGCGTTACTTGTACTTTATTTTTTTTTTTGGCCTCGTAAGTCACAAAGACAAAGCTAAGCTCGGCAGGATTTGAATTCAGAACGTAAAGGACCGTAACTCTATGCTGCAAAGCATGTTGTCCGAGATTCTACCGATTCTGCTAATCCACCGCCCCGATATGATGTAATAATGAATGATATGGACTTGCATGCTACAATGCTGTAATGTCCTTTTACAATCATCACACACGTAACTACCACCACCACCACCACCACCACCACCACCACCACCACTACCACTACTACTACTACCACCACTACTACTACTACTACTACTACTACTACACACGTATATGCACATTTTTAGTGCAATGAAATTATATACACACACACACACACCACACCACACACACTTCCTATGACACGCTTAAAGAACAACTTTCTGTTTTAGGGACAGGGCCAGTAATTTGAAGGGGAGAGGAAAGTCGATTAAATCGACCCCAGTAAATTAATAATGCTTTAATTATTCTTTGATCATGCTGAAACGCTATGCTTGTGCCGATATGGTGACGCAGCTACTGAAATAAATACACACAATCTATTGAAAAGTGACTCTTACAGGACTAGTTCTGTTTCTTTCGGTTAAGGAATCATTTGTGGTTTTAACCGTGCCAAATTCTTACATGTACAAATACATGGTCCTGTTAGGTTAAATGGGTGGTAGAGTTGTTGAGTGCTCTAATGTCATGGGTATTTTATACCAAGTCTTTACTACAATGTTTTTATATGTATATATGATGTGGTGGTGGTGAATGATATGACTCGTTCTCCGCCCTTAACCTTGTTGCTTCGGCTATAAACCCGGGCTCCGCTTCCCGCAATGAAGAGAAGATAGTCAAATAACGGGGCTTGACTGACCGTCTCCACTTTGCACCGGTCTCAGGCGAGACCTTTGGTGCCCTTGGACCCCGCCCTGCGGATTTCCTCCGTTAAGTCGGAAAGACGGAGCCCATTGGGTTTTGGGTTCGTTGTTGGTGTCTCAGGCCATTCTCCGTTTTCTCCGCGTGGTGCGGCTGGAGTGCAGTGACTGTCCCTCCCCCTCTTCATTTCTTTCCCTTTTTTCTCATTTTTTACATAACTTTTCTGTTCCCTTATATTTTTCGTAGATACTGCTCAATATGCATTTATTAAGCATATATCTGGATAGATGTACGTTTTCGATACTATTAACACAATATGTCAACAGAGTTTATCTATTTCATTTTTCAACGGAAAGTTTGCATTTTCTAAATCCCTCACTCTCCGAATCTGCTATTTAAATCTGTCTATCTTTCTCAGTTTCTATCAATGAATTTGTGTCCTAAACTCCTTTAACGCACTATTATCTCCTAGTATCTTTCTCTCTCTTTTTCACTGATATACTATACCCCCTCATCTCTACTTAATACTTCTATTTTAGCTCACATCTGCCTCTTTCTATTACATTCACATTCTCTCTAGTATATCACAACCCCTTTTTCCTTCATTTTTCCGCTTTTATTCTTTCTACCATTAATCAACTAACTCCTTTCCTCTTCGCTGCTGACTCCCAGTTTCTCCTCTTCCCTTCTTACTTTCCCTTCTCTCTTCCATTTCAACAGTTGCTATCGTTTAACCAATGCTTCCCTTTTCCTCTTTCTCTCTCTCACCTACCGCGCTCTCTCTTTCCACTTGCTCCCTTTCCCTCATCAACCTCAGCCTGTCTGTTCCACCATGCTTTCACTTCTCCCTCAACCCTCTCCTCGGCCCTGTCACCAGTTTATTTCACTATTTCTACCCCTCCCCCCTCTCATCCCATATCTCTGATCACCCCACCCCCTCCCACTAGTTCTTGCTATGTCGCAATGAAGTTCACACCAAGTATCGATAGCTAAGTCCTCGATGAGTCTTATAACAACTGATAATAGTTGACAGATTATCTTAGAATTTATTTGGCCATTTTCTAATTATATAACTGCGCCAAGACATAACACAAAACTACTTTTATATGTGTATGCAAAAACAAAACCGCTTTTAAATATGTATGCATACACACATAAATACACAAAACCACCTTATATATATATGCATAAATACGCAAAATCATCTTACACATATACATTGATATCATAATGTGTATATACACAGGCTAAATATTAATCCCTAATATGTCAATAAATATAATCTTTACATATTAAGCCTACACACACGTATATATATAGCCGCGATGAGGCCGGGGAGACCACAAATCAGGGTAATCAGTACGCTATGCACAAAAGTTTAATATATTTTAATACTTCTAAGTGGTTAATTAATTTATTAATATATCTTGTCCTTTCATTGAGATGCCTTTGTATTAGAGACAGTTAACTTTATAGTTATAAATTAAGATATATATATATATATATATTCATCTATCAACTATACGCACACAAGGTGTTCCAACCAAATGTATATACATTTCAACAACATTCTAATAAATATGTGCATACATTTTTGGGGACACCCTGTATATAATATTTATATACTCATTTATCAACTATATATATATATATATATATATATATATATATATATATATGTGTGTGGTGTGTATGTATATATATTATATTATATTATATATATATATATATATATATATATATATATGTGTGTGTGGTGTGTATGTATATATATTATATTATATTATATATATATATATATATATGTGTGTGGTGTGTATGTATATATATTATATTATATTATATTATATTATATATATATATATATATATATATATATATATATATATGATATGGTATGGTATGGTAGGTATATATGTATGTATGTATGTATAATATATATACACACACACTGATCAATACAATCCATTTTTCACTATATATATATATATATATATATATATATATATATATATATATATATATATATATATATATATATATATATACTGATAAATACAATCTTACAAGTAAGGCGACGCCGGCAACCTTGATAAGAAAGAGAGAAATGGCGGCCATGGCGATTGCAGCCATGCTGGCTATGGCGGCTGTAACGGACGACCTTGATAACTAATAAGGCGGCACTGTGTCTTCCTTCTTTCTCTCTCTTCTCCCTCTCTCCTGTATGAATAGCTCTCTATCTCTTCGCCGGCATAGTGAATGTATTAGACTGGTCGAGTTTAGCAGACCAGACAGCAGTTACATCAAATGGAAACGTCAATAAAACCCAAGTATACTCACTACAGCTATTTCAAATTATTTTATTTCTTTTATTTATTCCTTTTCTCTATCTATTTCTCACAATGTTTTTCTTCTTTACTTGATTAGCTTTCTCTGTCCCCCTCTCACTCCTTTATATATATATATATATATATATATATATATATATATATATATATATATATATATATATATATATATAGATGTGTGTACACACACACACATACACCATTTGTCTTTATTATATTTCTTTTTCTTTTCTGAATCTTTTCCCCCCTTTCCTCTTTTATCTATTCTCTGATTCTCCTTTTTATCTCATTCGTTCTTTCGTTATATCTATCCATCGTTCTTTCCTTTCTTTTTCTCTTCATTTTTGTTTTATTCGATAAAAATGGGGAATGTTTTGTTCTTGTTTGTCTTTATTCTTTTCTATTATCTTGTCTCACAATGGGGGAAGCTGGTTGAATCAATAGAGCATCGGGGAAAATGCTTTTTATGGGCTCAGCTTTGGCTTTTTACTTCTCTTTGCCCTTTTTTTCTTTTTTTTTTAAATATAAGATGTTAAGTTTTGTGCTGAGCCATTAAAACCTAGCTATCACACTCTCTATTCCATTTTCCCCTACCGTCATACCCCCCCCCCCTGCTATATACTCATATTAATACTTCACCTTTCTCTACTGGCTATCACTTCCTTTCTGTTCACACAGTCATGTTTGCCTTGAAAGAACACAGCTTACGTGGAGTAGAAAATATTCTAGCTTTACCGAGGACAAGACAGCCACTTTAGTGTCGGTGCCATGATGAAATACTCACTACACCCTGTAAAGTGATTCGTGCTAGAACAGTAACAGTGTAAGATAGAGAGGGTTCTTCAGTTATGTCAATGACATGGTAAGCTCTCGTGTTGTCACAATAAAAGGTACCCAGTTCTCTGTAAAAATGGTTGGTGTTAGGAAGGGCATCCCGCAATAAAAAAAAAAAACCCAATGTCAGATGTTTCTTGATCATTATTCAGTATCGGTAGAGGGTCGGACGCCAAGCATAGAGTTACGGCCCTTGCCATTCTGAGTTCAAATCCCGCCGAGGTTAACTTCGCCTTTCATCCTTACGGGGTCGATTAAATAAAGTACCAATAATACACTGGAATAATTGCTGGCCTTGTGCCAAAAGTAGAAACAATTATTAACAACTCAACATAGACATAAAAAAATCATGTTGATTGTATTGGCTTTTACTTTTAATTCATCTAAGGACTGGGTTTTATTCATCTAAGGATGATAAACTAAATACCAGCCATTGTCAAATCAAACCGTCATTCTCCCTCCCTACTCTTATAAATTTGTGGCATTTTTCTAATGTGGGATATTTTTTCAGTTACCTTATAAAACATGGGGGTAGGGGGTAGGGGGTAGCACATCTTTGACTTAAACTGGGGGTCGTCAACCAAACCATGGTTGGGATTCCTATGTGAGGGTATGATGTTGTGATATTCGAAGTAGCCAATGGCTCCATAGTATTGGTATTAGAGAGGGCAGAACATACAGCCTTTGTTTAATGGTTGGGTAAAGGTATCAGCTATAGTCTAGGAGCCATATCCTGCGCGTGCGCGCGCACACACACACACGAGCATGAGGAAAAAAGGCCATGTGTGTGAGTATGTATAAATGGGTATGCGAGTGTATATATATTACGCGCGCGCACAAACACATTGTGCGCGCGCTCGTGCGATGATTATGAAGACAGTAACGGAGGAGGGGGGGAGAATGAAGAAATCGATAATACATCAGTATTAAATATCAATTTATATTTTAAAAAAAACAACAAAAAAAAAACCAGTTTTCTGAAAAGCAAAATGGGGTGGGGTGAAGGCAGCAAAAAAAAACAAAAAAACAAAACAAAAACAACAACAAAAAACAAAAAATAAAACACCCAACAAAATCTAGGAATTTATTTTCGGCAAAGTTACCTGCCCTTGGGTAAACTAGAACACAAGGATAAGGTAGATTGACTGACAGAATATATGTAATATCATGTTTCACTATTCCACATCCTAAAGGTACATAGCAAGTTGCTGGAACACATCGAGGAAGATTACACTACGACTGCTACTACTACTTCTATTACTATTACTATTAATACCACTATGCATAGTATATAGATATAGATTTATGTATATGTATGTGTTGTGTGTGCAAGATATATCTGGTATATGTGTATTACATACACTCACACGCACATATAATAAATGCAGAATACGCACACACACACACACACACACACACACACACACACACACACACACACACACACACACACACACACACACACACACACACACACACACACACACACACACTGTGTGTGTGTACTTTGCTATGCCCTTCTTAATGAATTTATTTTATTAAATCCTTCGAAATTGTTGATTATTTTAAAAATATTCATCCTTACTGCCCACTCTGACTTTATTCAATAATTTACAACCCCTTCTGTATTGTAAGGGCTTCATAAACACACACACACACACACACACACACACACACACACACACACACACACACACACACACACACACACACACACACATGCTGTGGTGCTGAGACCGGGGAGACCACAGAAGAAGCAGTACATGAAATCCCAAACTTACAAGTCACTGTATTTCAGACAAACCGTATAATATATATATTTCAATGTATATATGAAAGTTGTAAACTTCACCACTCACACTGTTTCATTGGCCACACATCTACAACACTTTCTCATCAGTTAACCATACATTTAAAACTAGGAATCATAACACCAACTTATAATACCGAAAACTAGAAAGGAAAACACGCACACACAAGCAAAACAAATGCATCTCTCCCTTTCTCCAGTTTTTTTAACTTAATTTTCTTAACTGTTAGTTATAGCGATCATCTGTTATCGTGGTCATTTGTTCAGTTATGTTTCAAACACCAGATTGATAATATTATATTACGTGGATTGGCAGTATCGGTAGAGGGTCGGACGCCATGCTTTCCAGCATAGTTACGTCCCTTTACGATCTGAGTTCAAATCCCTCCGAGGTTGACTTTGCCTTTCATCCATACGGAGTCGATAAAATAAAGTACCAGTAATACACTGGGAAATTGCTGGCCTTGTGCCAAAAGTAGAAACAATTATTGTACAATAAAAATGTGTGTGTTTATGTTTATACATTATATTTATATTAAATATTCCAAACATTATTTATGCATTATACATTGGAAGAAAAGCAACTCTAAATATGAAAATGAAATATTTGCATTCTTCATTGGAAGGAAGTAAAAAATGGTAACTAAAGATCTGATTGCTCAGCGAGAAATTGAACGGGATTAAATTTATTAGAAAGTATTTAGAGGCTTTTCTGTAAGAACGTAATAATTGTTTCATTTAAGGAAAAGCTCGCTTAAAAAAAAAAAAGTTATAATACAAGTTTGAACGGAACAAGAGTGTAACCAACTTGGTCTAGAATATTCATTTTATTTGCAGCTGAATTCCATTCTTTCAAAAACCAGATGTTCGTGGAAAACCTGTTGAAAATAGTTTATCTAAATATACTACTTGAAAGAATGGTTAGTCTAATAAAAGTACAACTTTTATTTTTAGTCAGTGCTGCTGTCTAGCTGTACCTTAGCATAATAAACACAATTTCAGACAATAATCATTGAGAGGACAGTTGCTTGGAGCAATGTTATTACAGGTTGGGGAGAGGGCAATATCATTGATCTTGAAGAGTATTTTTGGATTGATATGGTGGAGTGAACATAAATGCGAGTTATAATGAAGAGATGGCTATTGGAATATTTTTTTTTTTTTTCGTTAACGATATTTCATATTTCATTATTAGTCTATTGTAGGTGTGTGTGTGTATGGGGGGGGGGTGGTTTCAAAATCTGAGTTCAAATCCCGCCGAGGTTAACTTTGCCTTTCATCCTTACGGGGTCGATAAAATAAAGTACCGGTAATACACTGGGATAATTACTGGCCTTGTGCCAAAAGTAGAAACAATTATTAGTCTATTGCAGGTGTGTGTGTATGGGGGGTTCAAAATCTGAGTTCAAATCCCGCCGAGGTTAATTTTGCTTTTCATCCTTACGGGGTCGATAAAATAAAGTACCAGTAATGCACTGTGATAATTGCTGGCCTTGTGCCAAAGGTAGAAACAATTATTACTGTAAGTTTACTTTATGTATGCTGTGTGGTAATTTGTGTATGTATTTAGCTATTAAAAGACCCTCTTTAGTTAGTTTCAACATTTTTTTCATAAGAATTCTATATTCTTTATATTGTAACCTTTTAACATATTTCTAATGAAAAACACTGCCTATCATTTTCAAAGCATTTTGAAAATAATCAAGAATTTGGAGGGAATTAGTAATATAATTAACTTTCTTATTATTAAACTTATGTTTGGAACATAACCTGACAAAGATTTTTACATAAAATTATGACTATTAGAAAAATGTAAATACGAGTGGTTTCAGGTGGGTTACCGAAGACATCAATCTGTTGTCTGATAACACACATACGTGTAACAATTTACGGAGTATATATAAACATTTACAAAATGTTTATTTAAAACATCACATTCGGGAAGAGTGGGATTAACATTTATTGCATAACACTAGGATCGTTAATATTTGACTATTTCAATCAAATTAAATCGTATCCGACTATTTGAAAAATCATATGTAGACAAGAAATTTTCAAAGGCTGTGTTATGCAATACATATTATTCTCACTCTTCTGGAATGTGATGTTTTAAATAATAATTGTGTGTGTATGTGGAGAGAGAGGGAGAGAGAGAGAGAGAGAGAGAGAGAGAGAGAGAGAGAGAGAGAGAGAGAGAGAGACTGAGAGACTGCGGTGCTGAGACCGGGAGACCACTAATCAAGGGAGTACGCAATGCATGGGGAGATGCAGAGTGGGTATAGAGTTAGGTAAATTCCCGACCGCAGGGCCACACGGTCAGGATCACACACACACACACACACACACACACACACACACACACACACACACACACACACACACACACACACACACACACACACACACACACACACACACACACACACACACACACACACACACACACACACACACGAGAGAGAGATGTGTGTGTATATATAGTAGTTTCAATGTTGTATGTCTATGTTGCGAGTTCCACTGCAGTGTGGTAGCCACCTGCTGCCAAAAGAGCAGCTGCTGATGCATTATTGATTGCACTTGCTGCACATTCCTTAGAGACGGATGCATGACAACTTGAAGATTGTGTCTTCAGCTGAAATTAAATTTAAAAAAAAAAGGGGAGATATTGGATTTTTCTAAAAAAAATTGTCCCTTTAGAGAGAGAGAGAGAGAGAGAGAGCGAGCGAACGAGCGCTCATATCGGCTTTCTTGTTTGTGTGCCTTCATGCATGCAATCTATGTGTTCATGCATGATGTGTGTGTGCGTGCGTGTATATGTGTGTACGAGCATGGTGTGTATTCATACATGCATATGGGTGTGCGTGTGTATATCCATGTGTGAGTATGTGCATGTATGTATGAGTACGCGCGTGTGTGTGTGTGTGTGTGTGCATATACTTGCATATAGTTGTGCGTGTATATGTGCATGTGTGAATGTATGAATGTGTGTGCATGAATGCGTGCATGTGCATATGAGTGTGTTTGTTCATACATGCATGTGTATGTGTGCGCGTATTCTTTCGGGCTCTCTGCATGTGAATAGGAATTAGTAGGTTCTATGTGTGTGTGTGTCGGTACCTATGTGTAAGGTGTGCGCGCGCGTTTCTATATATGATACTGGTGTATCTGTATGTATGTAAATGTGTGCGTATGTGTTTGTATGTAGATACATTGTGTGTGTGTTTGGTATAAGTATATGTGTATGTATTCCTATGTAGGTAAATGTATATGCATGTGTTGCACGTAGAGATATATGTGGGCATTTCTATGTGTGTTAGTAGATAAGAGCATGCGTGTGTGTGTGTAAGAACATTGTGTGAGGGTGTTCGTCTACTTATATTTTATGCCTGAATATGTATGTATGCGCGCGCGCGCACACGCACGCACGCACGCACGCACGCACGCACACACACACACACACACACACACACACACACACACACACACACACACACACACACACACACACACACACACACACATATTCACAAACACAAACGTGAGTGTGTGTGTGTCTATGTACGTATATATGCCTGTATGTTATGCCTGTATGTATGAAAATGTATCAGTACAAGGGAACAGACACAAGACTGCCTATGTTTTTAGAAGTATCTGTACATCTTTGAGTCCATATATGTGCATGGTTGTTTCCGTCAGATAGTATTGTATGGAATGTAAATATGTGTGTATGTGTGTTTGAGTGTGTGTATGGGTGCATATATACATACGCATCTCTCTCTCTATATATAAATACATATGCACACACACACACACACACACACACACACACACACACACACACACACACACACACACACACACACACACACACACACACACACACACACACACAAAAAAAAAAAAAAACAACATATACGAACACAAACGCGCGCGCATATGAGAGAGGGGATAGGAAGTAGTTTATTGCGTAGACGAAGCCTTTTAGATAACATTAACAGGCTGATAACATTACCCCCCCCCCTCCCCCTGCCCATTGGAATTTAGACTTCATTAACTGTATAGAATTACGCATTATTAGACTTTAGGAAAGTGTTAAATATTTTCACTGTGCTGCTTACTTCTGGATCGAACTTACAGAATGCTGCTTGAAATGTAAAAAATTCGATCTCTCTCTATCTCTCTCCGTAGAAATTTCCACCGAAAACAAATGTGGTGCACACACACACACACACACACACACACACACACACACACACACACACACACACACACACACGGTGATGATGATCCTGGTGAAACTCCAGTGTAAAAAGTCACATTACTAAACCATAAAAATCTACTTCGGTATTGAGTACTCATTCTCACATGTCAAAATCAGATAGCTCGTCTCTCTCTCTCTCTCTCTCTCTCTCTCTCTCTCTCTCTCTCTCTCTCTCTCTCTCTCTCTCTCTCTCTCTCTCTGTGTGTGTTAAAACAAAATTTAATAGAGAAATGGCCCTTTTATGATGATCTCCTTCGAATGAAACAGTTCTAGTCCCGCAGAAGCCATTTCTATATTAAATTTTCTTGTGTATACTCTATTAATGTATTGAGTACCTTACCTGCTGTGGTTACCCCCGTTTGAACCCGGGGTTTGTGTGTGCGTGTGCGTGTGCGTGCGCGTGCATATATTCAGATTAATTTTAGTTAATATATATTGAGTACTCATTTAAACCCAGTAATTTTTTATTTTAATTAACATCTGACATATATATCCCCCTTTCTTCATATCGCCATTGCCCCCCCCCCCCCATCGCCATTACCACCACTACTACCCCTTCATATCGCCATTGCCACCACTACCACCCCTCATATCGTCATTACCCCCCCCCCCCTCTCCTACATATCGCCATTACCCCCCCCCCCCACATATCGCCATTACCACCACTGTACCAAGTTATTCATGTGTCTATATAAGTAGTACGGCGCAGTCTAAGTCTAGACAGTTTGCAGGAAGTTATGGTAAGAATCTATCTCACCCCACACCTCTGACGCCATTAACTGCTGCTGATGGATGATCATTACTCCTACTACCACCACTACTGCTGCTGTGAGGCCACTACGGTTGCTGCTAATCTTATCATTACTACTACTACTACTACTACTACTACTACTACACTACTACTACTACCACCACCACCACTACTATTGATGTTCACTTCTATTGCTGCTGTTGCCCTTTCTTTCGCTTTCATCCCCACCTTCTCCAAACTCCATCCCTCTTTCCCCTCTGCTTTCTCCCCTCCCCCACACACACTCTCTCTCATTGACGTTAGCTTCTCTTAGTACATACTCTTAACACACACACAAACACAATCAAATCACCACATCATACATACAAACTACTACAATCACAATACATACACACACAAAGACAATGCATACAAACATTACAGAGAACAGTTATATAAATACAAAAGTTTACACAATACATGCGCATAAAACACACACACACACACACACACACACACACACACACACACACACACACACACACACACACACACACAATTCATTTCCAGTTGCAGCCAGGTGTGTAGAAACACACAGGGTCGGAAAGGCTCATTAGTTATGACAGAGACAAACAACTTAAGGTAGTGTTGGCCCCCGCCTCCCCGTGATATAATGTACTCACTAGAGGGCAGGGTCGTATGTCCTCCACAGCCCACCTGGTTGACAGGCTCTGCTTACTAACAGGGAGAAACGGACGTTAAACGATGATGATGATATATAATCCCTGTATTCCCTATAACCTGATGCTCCTTCTAAACCCTAAGTAATATTTCTATGGCCCTATAAAGCTGATGCTGTCTGAAAGACTATGGACACTCTCCCTTCTCTTACACATGATATGGTATGGCCCCGTAACTCGTGATAGAGTCGTAGGGGCGCCGTATTGACATACAGCGTTTCTTGGACATTTTAAACTTGGCGGAGACCATCCCTCCCCAGGCCTGAGTACAGCAGGTTTCTTCCAGTGAAAGATAGCAAGTAAGAGAGAGGAAAAAAGGTTATAGAGGAAGAATCAACCTCAGTACTAGACTGGTATTTTTTTTTATCGACTTCGAAAGGATGAAAGGGAAAGTTGACTTCGGCGGGATTTGAACTCAAAGAGCTGGAAACGAATACCATAAAGCATTCTATCCGTGCCAATTCACCGCCTATCTCTTACACACACAAGTGATTAAATAAATAATTCTTACTATCTATACCTGGGAAGTATTATAGTGTATATACCACTGCCAATAACAGGGTCTCACTCACTCCCTAGCTATATACTGTGCAGCATGGTTGAAAGTTAAGGAGTTTGTTTCACAATCATTAGATAATAGGTTCAATCCCACTACGTGACATCTTATACAGGTGTAATTTACATAGTCACGGGTCACCAAGTAAACTGCTCAGTTGACTAAACAACAAAAAAGGTCCATTGTTAAAACTGACAGAAGAATCAATTATCCTGATACTATAGAATGGTTTGAAAATAATAGTTGAACAAAATGGTGGTTGACATCACTGTTGGATTTATTGATGTGTGTTTCTGTTAACGCACAGTCTTACCATGAATATAACTTGTAGATCAGTGTTTCTCTAAAGTGGATTCTGTAAAGGATTTGGGAGTTTTGTGAGACAAGGTGTTTTATTCTTCTCTCCCCAAGCGAGACCAACCAAGCTTATGGATGTTATCAAACCATCTTGCTTGGGGTTTACTTGTGTCTCTTGCCGGTTCCTGCCACAAAATTTTCTGAATTAACCATTTAACATTTACATTACTCTATATATGTATTTTCGCAGTAAAGGCTTTATGAGATTTTGATATTATTTATTTTGAGAACAATACCTTAACATCAGTATGAGTAGCCAGTTACAGCCTGTTTGAACAGAAAGAGGTGAGAGAATTCTGGTCGGTTGGTGTTTACAATATGATTTAATAAAGTTTTTAGATAAAATTATGATGGAAGCTTTTAATTAAAATATGATTCTTGCCATCCCAGGCTTGGTATAGAAATTGTCAAATCATCTCAAATATTTCGTTTGTCTATTGAAATACAGAACAACTTGGAATGGTTTCGTTTTGCTTTTTCACAGTAATATAGAATTGCTGTCTAGTTCCTACCATGAAGAGCCTTCAAGGCAATCTGGCTGAATACTGGATGTTGATGGCAGTATAGTAGAGAAAGTAGAAAATACTGTAAATGACAGAGAATCAGTAGTTTCTTCCGTTGGTTGGGCACGTTGTCAGAGGAAGATCTCTAAATGTGACATGTGAGATGTCAATCAGGTTTTACTAGTAAGATACTCTGATGCAGTGTTGCTTAGAGGGTTGACGGCTGATAAGTTGCATCGGCAAGTCAGAATTCACTCTACACTCATTCCCCCCCCCCCCCCCACACACACACACACAGATGCAGACACTGATTATATCACATAGTATCAGGCCTGCTGCCAACCATTGTCATTGTACATTAAGATGAAGGTGAAATATTGAGAAAGAGAAAGAGAGAGAGACTATTAGTTCTGGTCATTTGGTGCAGAATTGTATGAGTGAGTGACCTCTAGGCTGTGCTGTGTTGTGTTATAAATGTTGGTTGATAAGGATGATGAAAAGAAAATTAATGGTTGATAGGGGGTGGTGTGGGGAATAGTTGTGTGCCCATAGGCCCATTTTCAGACCCTGTGGGACGTAGTTAATATTCATTCCTCATGAACAATGAGAATGGTGTAAAGATGGCATAATTACCTTAAACTTGGCATGGCTTCTTCCAGTGCTAAATAATGGTGACCCTCTTTAACTACACCAGCAGATGATGACGGATGATCCAGTTGGTATTACAGAGAGAGGGAGAGAATCTGGATTGCCTTCTCTCCACTATATATATATATATTGTTATACTTTGGGAGGGTCATGTTGCCAATAAGAAACACACGCACTGGTGCGTGTGTTTCTTATTGGCAACATGACCCTCCCAAAGTATAACAATATCGGTTTCAACACACATTTTCAGATAAAGAATCTTGCTAAACAAATTCAGAAACGATATATAAAGGTCTCGGTCCAGTGACATTGTCTTGGAGAGGTGTAAGTGTGTGAGGTCGGAATTTATCAGCTCGTCCCAGGTTTTCCTGGGTCTGCCTAGTCCGTGGCTACCATCTATCTTTATTGCCCTGCACTTTGTTATACAGCTGTCGTCTTTCATGCGCATCACGTGACCATACCAACGTAGCCTTCTCTCGAGTAAACAACATCTGATCCCTCTTATTTCTAATTTTTTCCTTAGTTCGTTTATGCTTTGCCGTTCACGTATATTACTAATATATATATATATAAATCAAGGTTTAGCAAATAGAGAAAAAGTTTTAAAATAAATTTTAAAAAGTCCGCTGTACTTACTATATGTACCCTTACCGTGCGGTTTCAAATCCCGAAATAAATAGATAATCCAGGCGGACTACCATTGAGAAGGGGATTCTCGTCGGAGGATTCTTCTCGCTCGGAGAATATAACATTCCCGAATTTAAATCACAAACTGGTGCCATACAAAACTGTTCCCAGATGAGAGTGAATGAGGAAGGGACCAATTCTGTCTAGTGCCGTGTGTAAAGACAGAAGGCAAGGGAGGACAGGTCAATGTCCTGCCACTAGAAATAGCAGCAGTTCAAACGACCAAAATGTTATCTCTACCAGAAATGTTTTTACCCAGTATATTTCAATGCCCAAACCCTCTTTTCAAATGTAAAAATGTACAATGTGTTCTTTCCTAACTATATATTCCTACTGCATTGTACCGGTTTGCTGAAACTTATCAATTCCCCTTATTAACTATATTACTTTATCATATACACCAAGTCTGTCATTAGATCAAAGTTTTACATTTAAATCTAGTGTGTGTGTGTGCACATACATACGTACATATAAATACACGTGCAAGTATTGCACCAAGAAAAATATAAACAGTGGCGAGAAAGATGAGAAATTTATTTGTTTTAACATATGTTTCCATGTCTATTATAATTGTCTACATATGTTGACTACAATATATATTGTTCAATCGTATGCAACACTTAATTATCTATCACACTTCATCAGAAAGCCTATAATTGTAGAAATGACTATTCACTACATGGTAGTATATTTAGTCTGACCCAGTAGCATATTTGTTACTCTGGACTTTCTCCGACATGTGGTCAGTTCCCCCAAAAACATTAAATAAACTACTACATTCAGCTATGGCTTTTTCCTCTTTAACTAATAGATGTCTGTATATATATTTGTGTGTGTATATTTATATATAGCCAGTTGGTGAGTAATGCTAATTACTACAGGTGGTTGTGTATATATTGTGATTCTAATTTCCATTTTGTCTGATGAGCAAATTGATCCTTGAGTTAATTTGGTTATAACATATTAAAACTCAGGGCTTTATCATTTGTGAAATGTGTTATGTATGATTACAAATAGACATTAAACTGACACTTTTATTTCTCTTTTTTTAATACTTGTATTTATTTATTTATTTATTTATGTGTGTGTGTGTGTGTGTGTGTGTGTGTGTGTGTGTGTGTGTGTGTGTGTGTGTGTGTGTGTTTCACTTTGTTTTCACATGTTTGTGTTTATTTCAGCTGAGTTCTAGTTACAGCTAGAAACTGTTTTGTGTTCAGATGTTCATTTATGTATTTAATGTGTTTAATTATATAGTTTCACTGGCATCTCTCTATTTCTTTCTATCTTCTTTATTTCTCTTTCTCTTTTGAGCTTTGCTCTTCAACTTCTTTCTCTTTTTCATTCCCCACTTAACCTTCCAATTGAAACCACAACCACCAACACTATCACCACCACCACCATCCTTTCACTCTATCATATAACATTCTAAATGTTTTCTTTTTCTTTTTCTTTTTCATCACTATGTCACGTTATCCCCTATTAAAACTGGATTCTTTATACCATTTGGACATCTGCTGAACCAAATAACCAACTACTGGATTGACTAAACACCAAAACTATTGGATCAACTAATTGATTGATCAACTAAACACCAACTATTGGATCAACTAAACATCAAAACTACTGGATCAACTAATTGATTGATCGATCAACTAAACACCAAATCTACTGGATCAACTAAACATCAAAACTACTGGATCAATCAATTAATTGATTGATCAACTAAACACCAACTATTGGATCAACTAAACACCAACTACTGGAACAACTAATTGGCTGATCAACTAAACATCAACTATTGAATTGGATCAATATAATCACTGCTCAACTTTCTACTGAATGAACCACCTATGGCTTAATTAATTGATTCACTGGTTAACCAATCAATCTTACAATCTTGCATTCCATCTTGTCCACACGCACACGCACGCACACACACACACACACACACACACACACACACACACACACACAAATAATAATAATAATAATAATAATAATAATAGGTCTATCACGAGTGTTTTGGCAAATGCAAAGGAATTATCCAGCCAGATCGCTATCATACACCGGACGCAGAGTGCATCTACTGCACTGAATGCCACGCACTTTTTAACCCACAACAGTTTGTTTGTCACTCACACACTCGAATGGAGAACCGTATATGCCACTGGGGCTTTGATTCAGCTCATTGGCGGAACTATTTGATGCTTGCCAAAGATCAAGAAAACCTAGAAAAATGCCAAGACATCATTGATCAGATAAAGAACAAGTTTGATGGATGTAAGACTAAACGAAAACAGGTAAGTGTTGGTTTATTCCATTGATTCTTCTTTAATCTAGTGATGTTGTTTTTTTGTTGTCATATATATATATATATATATTTTAATACCATTCTTCATGTGTCAGCAGCAGTAGCATCATCATCATCATCATTGTTTAGCTCTTGTTTTCCGTTAGCAAGAGTTGGACTGGACATGTCATCACAGACCGGACGGTACTCAAGATGCTGTAAATTTCCCATATTTACATATTGGTTAAGCACCACCACCACCACCACCACCACCATTTTACATCTGCTTTCCACATTGGAATGGGTTGGATGGATTGTCATTACGAGACCACAGAGGTTGAAGCAGCCTCATCTTCCTCATATGTTCCATATTTGGCATGGTCTTTCTATGACCTGATGTCTAACCTAACACCAGCCATCTTATATATATAAAGTTAATTTGGGTTCAATCTGGGGTAACCACAGTAAGTAAGGTACTCAATACATAGCAGAGTATAAATATTTAATATAGAAATGGTTTCTACAGGACTAGAACTGTTTCATTCGGCTTCCTGATGATTTCTCCCGAATGAAACAGTTCTAGTCCTGTAGAAGCCATTTCTATATTAAATGTCTATATATATATATGAGGTTGATGTTAGGAAGGGCATCCAGGTGTAGAAATCAAGCCAGAATCAGTTCCTGTCCCACCCTTGCAAGCAGGGAAAAGCGGACGTAAAATGAAATGAAAATGAATGAATGATGATATATAAGCATTAAGAAGGGCATCCAGCCATAGAAACCATGCTGAAAACGTGACCATCTGTCTCAGAACGACACAACCTGTCTAATTTGTGCGGGCATCTCTAAAACACTTCTGGACACTGCATGATTGAATAGTAAAGAAGTTTGATTCACAATCATTAGGCTCCAGGTTCAATCCCACTGTATGGTTTCTTGGGAAAATATCATAACTATAGCCACAGATTAACTCATGCTCTCTCAGTGAAACTGGTAGAAGGAAACTGCTTGGAAGCCTGCCTGCCTGTAATTTGGAAGGCCTCTGAAGGTCATGGGTATCTCTACCTATTCCTTCCTCATGTCTATACCACATATACCTATAGATACATACATATACATGTCGAGACTTCCTGAGAGTTAAGGATAGACGTATCTGGAATGCTCAGCCACTTACACGTTAATTCCGCGAGCAGGCTGCTCTGTTGATTGAACAGCTGAGACAGTCATCGTCGAAACCGAGGGAACTCCATTCAATAATAGTAATAATAGTTTCTGATTTTAGGCACATGGCCAACAATTTTGATGGAGGTGGGGGTGGGGTGGAAAGGTCAATTAAATCGACCCAGTGCATTACTGATACCTTATTTTTATCGACCCCGTAAGTCAGAAAGGCAAAGTTCACCTCGGCGTGATTTAAACTCAGAACGTAAAGAGGCGTAACTATATACCACAAATAATTGTTTCTACTTTAGGCACAAGGCCAGCAAATACCAAGTGCATTACTGGTACTTTATTTTATCGACCCCGTAAGGATGAAAGGCAAAGTCAACCTCGGCGGGATTTGAACTCAGATCGTAAAGGGACGTAACTGTGCTGCAAAGCATGGCGTCCGACTCTCTACCGATACTGCCACAAATAATGGTGTCTGACGCTCTGCCGATACTTGTCAAATCCACCACTCTCACTAATAGTACTAATAACAACAACAACAACACCAACACCCCTTCTCTTCCGCCTCCCCAC
>OZ024748.1:24617828-24630328 GCA_964016885.1 Eledone cirrhosa
AATTCTGCCTTGACAAAGGCTAAGGGGTCATCTCTCATACATACATACATACATACATATAGACATACTTGTTTATTCCTATATATAAAGCATATATAGTTGTATATGTTCTTGAGTTGTACATGTGTGTATATATATATAAGTAAATATGTATCTATACATACACATATGTACTTGCACATGTATATGTGTGTATATATATATATATATATATATATATATATATATATAATTGTTTCTACCTTTGGCACAAGGCCAGTAATTACCTCAGTGCATTACTGGTACTTTATTTTATCGACCCCGTAAGGATGAAAGGCAGTTAACCTCGGCGGGATTTGAACTCAGAATGGCAAGGGCCGTAACTCTATACGTCAAAGCATGGCGTCCGACCCTCTACCGATACTGCCAATTATATACACATATGCATAAACAATATATACACATGCACACACACAATATATATATATATGTATATTATATATTTTATATATGTATATGTGTTATATATATATAACGAAGGAGGTGTGGTAAGGAACCAGATGTACTCAATACTTAGGGTAGTAGTGTGGGTAATAGGAAAATGTTTGACCCAGACGGCAGAGCTCAAGCCGTTTCGACGGCTATTTCTGGACCTGAAATAGCTGTCGAAACGGCTTGAGCTCTGCCGTCTGGGTGAAACATTTTTCTATATATATATATATATATATATATATATATATATATATATATATATAGTTATGTAATAAACAGCATGTTTATTACATAACTATTAAGCTCTGTTACCTACATAGAGCACTCTTTTTCCTGGACTTTTCCGACGGAATTACTTCACACACACACACACACACACACACACACACACACACACACACACACACACACACACACACACACACACATATATAAGCTGTTTAGAAAGCAGCATGTCTGTGCATGATCCCTCCATGTGTGGCAATATTACCAATATATACTTTCTCTGGCAACTCTAATACCACTGGCTTTACTGTACTCATCTACATATGATCTCTCTGATCCCCTCTTCCTTGTTGATCCTACCACAGCTCACCCCTACCTCCCCCTTCTTTGTTCATCCTACAACACCCCACTCCTACCTCTCTCTTCCTTGTTGATCCAACCACACCTCACTCCTACCCCCTCTCCCTCTGATCCCACCACACCACACACTTACCCCTCCAATAACACCCCCCCCCCCCCCACTTCCCCCACCCCCTCTGATCCCACCACACCCCACTTCTTCCCCCTCATTTCTCTCTAATTCTTTCATTCTTCTCACCCCCTTTCACCCCCCCCATCTCTGATCCCATAACACATTTTCTCTGTGCCCCCTTTTCTATTTCTCTGTTTGTCTCACTTTTCACCCCCCCCTCTTTCAGATACCATCACACCTCTTTCTCTCTTTCTCCCTCCTTTCTCCCCATCTATCCTCCCCTTTTCTGATCCTTTCACACTTCACACTTCTCACTTCTACCCCTTCCTTTCTCTCACTTTTCCACTCTCCCTCCCTCTATATACATCTGTCTATCTTTTTCACCCCCCTTTCTGTCTTTCTGTTTGTCTCTTTTCCACCCTCCCTCTATATATATCTGTCTACCTCTCTTTCACCCCCCTCTCAATCTTTTTACCCTGTCATCTTATATTATTGTTACATGTCAGTTATGAAATCCATTCCAATTAGATTTCTATAGCAACACACACAAAGTTGCACATACACATACATACAGTTGCACACACACACACATACACACACACAGTTGCACATGTACATCACAGAGTTGCACAATTACACACACCACCACCACTACCTCTACTACTACTATTACTACTACTATTATCCCTACCAACCACCATCTTAACACATCTACATGGCTGCTCCTTACAAGAATAGCTGTGAAATCACCCTCAAATAAGCCAACCTAACATCTTGACAAGAGGAGAGATGGTCATGGTAGGAACAGCATTGATCAGGGGTCATTTACTCATTGTTTTGTCCTAGGGTTATACAACAATAACAACAACAACCAACACTACCTTCACTCAGTACTGCATTACTTCTGTCTCGGTACTGACCTAGGATTAAACAACAACAACAACCACCACCAACACTACTACAACTACTAACACTATTACAACAATAAACACTGTTATCACGTCTGTCTCAGTACAGGCCTAGGGTTAAACAACAACAACAACCAACATTACTATTACAACAATAAACACTACTATCACTTCTATCTCAGTACAGGTCTAGGGTTAAACAACAACAAGCAACATTACTATTACAACAATAAACACTGCTATCACGTCTGTCTCAGTACAGGCCTAGGGTTAAACAACAACAACAACCAACATTACTATTACAACAATAAACACTACTATCACTTCTATCTCAGTACAGGCCTAGGGTTAAACAACAACAACCAACATTACTATTACAACAATAAACACTGTTATCACGTCTGTCTCAGTACAGGCCTAGGGTTAAACAACAACAAGCAACATTACTATTACAACAATAAACACTGCTATCACTTCTATCTCAGTACAGGCCTAGGGTTAAACAACAACAACAACCAACATTACTATTACAACAATAAACACTACTATCACTTCTATCTCAGTACAGGCCTAGGGTTAAACAACAACAACCAACATTACTATTACAACAATAAACACTGCTATCACGTCTGTCTCAGTACAGGCCTAGGGTTAAACAACAACAACCAACATTACTATTACAACAATAAACACTATCACTTCTATCTCAGTACAGGCCTAGGGTTAAACAACAACAACCAACATTACTATTACAACAATAAACACTGCTATCACGTCTGTCTCAGTACAGGCCTAGGGTTAAACAACAACAACCAACATTACTATTACAACAATAAACACTGCTATCACTTCTATCTCAGTACAGGCCTAGGGTTAAACAACAACAACAACCAACATTACTATTACAACAATAAACACTACTATCACGTCTGTCTCAGTACAGGCCTAGGGTTAAACAACAACAACCAACATTACTATTACAACAATAAACACTGCTATCACTTCTATCTCAGTACAGGCCTAGGGTTAAACAACAACAACAACCAACATTACTATTACAACAATAAACACTGCTATCACTTCCATCTCAGTACAGGCCTAGGGTTAAACAACAACAACCAACATTACTATTACAACAATAAACACTGCTATCACTTCTATCTCAGTACAGGCCTAGGGTTAAACAACAACAACCAACATTACTATTACAACAATAAACACTATCACGTCTGTCTCAGTACAGGCCTAGGGTTAAACAACAACAACAACCAACATTACTATTACAACAATAAACACTGCTATCACGTCTGTCTCAGTACAGGCCTAGGGTTAAACAACAACAACAACCAACATTACTATTACAACAATAAACACTACTATCACTTCTATCTCAGTACAGGCCTAGGGTGAAACAACAACAACCAACATTACTATTACAACAATAAACACTGCTATCACTTCTATCTCAGTACAGGCCTAGGGTTAAACAACAACAACCAACATTACTATTACAACAATAAACACTATCACGTCTGTCTCAGTACAGGCCTAGGGTTAAACAACAACAACAACCAACATTACTATTACAACAATAAACACTGCTATCACGTCTGTCTCAGTACAGGCCTAGGGTTAAACAACAACAACAACCAACATTACTATTACAACAATAAACACTACTATCACTTCTATCTCAGTACAGGCCTAGGGTGAAACAACAACAACCAACATTACTATTACAACAATAAACACTGCTATCACGTCTGTCTCAGTACAGGCCTAGGGTTAAACAACAACAACCAACATTACTATTACAACAATAAACACTGCTATCACTTCTATCTCAGTACAGGCCTAGGGTTAAACAACAACAACCAACATTACTATTACAACAATAAACACTACTATCACTTCTATCTCAGTACAGGCCTAGGGTTAAACAACAACAACCAACATTACTATTACAACAATAAACACTGCTATCACGTCTGTCTCAGTACAGGCCTAGGGTTAAACAACAACAACCAACATTACTATTACAACAATAAACACTATCACTTCTATCTCAGTACAGGCCTAGGGTTAAACAACAACAACCAACATTACTATTACAACAATAAACACTGCTATCACGTCTGTCTCAGTACAGGCCTAGGGTTAAACAACAACAACCAACATTACTATTACAACAATAAACACTGCTATCACTTCTATCTCAGTACAGGCCTAGGGTTAAACAACAACAACAACCAACATTACTATTACAACAATAAACACTACTATCACGTCTGTCTCAGTACAGACCTAGGGTTAAACAACAACAACAACCAACATTACTATTACAACAATAAACACTGCTATCACTTCCATCTCAGTACAGGCCTAGGGTTAAACAACAACAACCAACATTACTATTACAACAATAAACACTGCTATCACTTCTATCTCAGTACAGGCCTAGGGTTAAACAACAACAACCAACATTACTATTACAACAATAAACACTATCACGTCTGTCTCAGTACAGGCCTAGGGTTAAACAACAACAACAACCAACATTACTATTACAACAATAAACACTGCTATCACGTCTGTCTCAGTACAGGCCTAGGGTTAAACAACAACAACAACCAACATTACTATTACAACAATAAACACTACTATCACTTCTATCTCAGTACAGGCCTAGGGTGAAACAACAACAACCAACATTACTATTACAACAATAAACACTGCTATCACTTCTATCTCAGTACAGGCCTAGGGTTAAACAACAACAACCAACATTACTATTACAACAATAAACACTATCACGTCTGTCTCAGTACAGGCCTAGGGTTAAACAACAACAACAACCAACATTACTATTACAACAATAAACACTGCTATCACGTCTGTCTCAGTACAGGCCTAGGGTTAAACAACAACAACAACCAACATTACTATTACAACAATAAACACTACTATCACTTCTATCTCAGTACAGGCCTAGGGTGAAACAACAACAACCAACATTACTATTACAACAATAAACACTGCTATCACGTCTGTCTCAGTACAGGCCTAGGGTTAAACAACAACAACCAACATTACTATTACAACAATAAACACTGCTATCACTTCTATCTCAGTACAGGCCTAGGGTTAAACAACAACAACCAACATTACTATTACAACAATAAACACTGCTATCACGTCTGTCTCAGTACAGGCCTAGGGTTAAACAACAACAACAACCAACATTACTATTACAACAATAAACACTGCTATCACTTCTATCTCAGTACAGGCCTAGGGTTAAACAACAACAACCAACATTACTATTACAACAATAAACACTAGTATCACGTCTGTCTCAGTACAGACCTAGGGTTAAACAACAACAACAACCAACATTACTATTACAACAATAAACACTGCTATCACTTCCATCTCAGTACAGGCCTAGGGTTAAACAACAACAACCAACATTACTATTACAACAATAAACACTGCTATCACTTCTATCTCAGTACAGGCCTAGGGTTAAACAACAACAACCAACATTACTATTACAACAATAAACACTGCTATCACGTCTGTCTCAGTACAGGCCTAGGGTTAAACAACAACAACAACCAACATTACTATTACAACAATAAACACTGCTATCACGTCTGTCTCAGTACAGACCTAGGGTTAAACAACAACAACAACCAACATTACTATTACAACAATAAACACTGCTATCACTTCTATCTCAGTACAGACCTAGGGTTAAACAACAACAACAACCAACATTACTATTACAACAATAAACACTGCTATCACTTCTATCTCAGTACAGGCCTAGGGTTAAACAACAACAACAACCAACATTACTATTACAACAATAAACACTGCTATCACGTCTGTCTCAGTACAGACCTAGGGTTAAACAACAACAACAACCAACATTACTATTACAACAATAAACACTGCTATCACTTCCATCTCAGTACAGGCCTAGGGTTAAACAACAACAACCAACATTACTATTACAACAATAAACACTACTATCACTTCCATCTCAGTACAGGCCTAGGGTTAAACAACAACAACCAACATTACTATTACAACAATAAACACTACTATCACTTCTATCTCAGTACAGGCCTAGGGTTAAACAACAACAACCAACATTACTATTACAACAATAAACACTGCTATCACTTCTATCTCAGTACAGGCCTAGGGTTAAACAACAACAACCAACGTTACTATTACAACAATAAACACTGCTATCACGTCTGTCTCAGTACAGGCCTAGGGTTAAACAACAACAACAACCAACATTACTATTACAACAACAAACACTGCTATCACTTCTATCTCAGTACAGACCTAGGGTTAAACAACAACAACAACCAACATTACTATTACAACAATAAACACTGCTATCACGTCTGTCTCAGTACAGGCCTAGGGTTAAACAACAACAACAACCACCATTACTATTGCAACAATAAACACTGCTATCACTTCTATCTCAGTACAGACCTAGGGTTAACCAACATTATTACAACAATAAACACTACTATCACTTCTATCTCAGTACAGACCTAGGGTTAAACAACAACAACAACCAACATTACTATTACAACAATAAACACTGCTATCACTTCTACTCCAGTACAGGCCTAGGGTTAAACAACAACAACCAACATTACTATTACAACAATAAACACTGCTATCACTTCTATCTCAGTACAGGCCTAGGGTTAAACAACAACAACCAACATTACTATTACAACAATAAACACTACTATCACTTCCATCTCAGTACAGGCCTAGGGTTAAACAACAACAACCAACATTACTATTACAACAATAAACACTACTATCACTTCTATCTCAGTACAGGCCTAGGGTTAAACAACAACAACCAACATTACTATTACAACAATAAACACTGCTATCACGCCTGTCTCAGTACAGGCCTAGGGTTAAACAACAACAACCAACATTACTATTACAACAATAAACACTACTATCACTTCTATCTCAGTACAGGCCTAGGGTTAAACAACAACAACAACAACCAACATTACAACAACTATCACTTCTGTTTCAGTACATCTAAGCCTCCCCCCTCTCCTTTCTCGTATTTCATTTTAATTAATCCTCAGTTCTTGGTTGTTAATTAGTACGTAGGTGGCACCACCAGCTCTTAATTTGCACATAGGTGGAGCTACTGTCAACATTTGATTCACCTTCATGATCACACCTGCAGCTTCCAGCATCAAAACTTCCCCACACACATATATATATATGCACACACAAACACACATATATACTCCACAAACATACATCTACATCTACACATATACACACCCAACACACATACATCTACATCTACACATATACACACCCAACACACATACATCTACCACACACACACACACACACACACACACACACACACACACACACACACATACATCTACTACAGACACACACACACACATCTACACACATATCACTCTTGGCATACAGACAGACTCCACAACCCACACACATTCATCTATATATATATATACAACACACAGACTCACATAAGCATCTACCCTCCCCTCCCCTCTCAACATACATGTACAACATACATACACCTACTTAACATCAATACACATGTGCACATATATTTGAAACAGACACATTTGCTGATACACATGTTGGATATGTATGGACCACACACACACACACACACACACGCACGCACGCACGCACGCACGCACGCACGCGCGCGTGTGTGTGTCTTTGTGATAATTTTATAGCTGCTTTCCATGTTGGCAGGGGTTGGAATATATATATATATATATGTATGTATGTGTGTGTGTATATATGTGTGTATATATATGTGTGTATATATATATATGTATATATATATATATATATATATATATATATATGAGAGATGACCCCTTAGCCTTTGTCAAGGCAGAATTCTAGAAGGAAAACTCTGATATAACACCTGCAACCCTAATGGTATCCAATGATGTTGACTTGCTCTTCTTTTTGGTAAATATCACCTTGGTTAAGAGAGTGGGACTGGCTTTGTGCAGTGCATTTGCTCACTATAAAAGCTTCACGGCACAGGCATTGCTTTATATCTGGAGATCTCTCTGCACTTGTCATCACATGGTACCATGGGCCCAGCACTATGTGTCAATTGTTGTCACACGTGTAGTGTTTGTACCAGAGTTTTCAAGTCGCTGGCTGGACTAAAAGGTCACACTCGTTCAGCGCTTCGGTAGGGGTTCTCCTACATGGATATAAAGTAGTGGCCGTACTCGAAAGCGAGTTGGCAGCCACCATATATATATATATATATACACACACACACGCACACACATATATATATATATATACATACACACACACATATATATGCATATATATGGAGGCACATGGCTTAGTGGTTAGAGCATTGGCCTTGCAATCGAAAGGTTGTGAGTTCAATTCTCAGACCGGGTGATGTGTTGTTTCCTTGAGCAAGACACTTTATTTCACATTGCTCCAGTTTACTCAGCTGTAGAAATGAGATGATAGGACTGGGATCCCTATCATTCCACTGCAAAGTGGTCGTGGAGGTGCCACGGCAAAAAAGCAGTGTAGGCGTCATGGAAAAAAAGCACCCAGCACTCACTGTAAACGAGGTTGGTGTTAGGAAGGGCATCCAGCTGTAGAAATCAAGCCAGAATCAGTTCCCATCCCACCCTTGCAAGCAGGGAAAAGCGGACGTAAGATGATGATGATGATGATGATGATATACATTGATGTGTGTGTGTATGTGTGCATACAACTATACAGAGAGGATAGATTGTGTGTGTGTGTGTGTGTGTGTGTGTGTGTGTGTGTGTGTGTGTGTGTGTCCATATATATCATGTGTGCAGTGTATACACAGCATTGGATGACACTCAGTGTAAGGTTGACATTATCATCAGGTAAACATCCTCTTAGTATGACATGACTCTTAGAAAGGTCACTGGGTCAAAGGTTAGACAGTGACAGAGGTGAACACTGGCAAGAGCAACTGGGAGAAACGTGTGTGTGTGTGTGTGTGTGTGTGTGTGTGTGTGTGTGTGTGTGTGTGTGTGTGTGTGTGTGTGTGTGTGTGTGTGTGTGTGTGTGTGTGTGTGTTGGGCATATATAATTGTGTATGTGGCAAGAATTATCAACTGTGTGTGTTTTATTTTTGTACATGTATGTGTGTATATGTATATATATAATCATGTATATGTCAAGTAATATCAACTTAGAGAAACATCTATGTGTGTAAGCGTAAGTTTACATGCATGGTTATGTAAGCGATATGTGTGATGTGTTTGTGTGTGTTTGTGTGTCTGAATAGTACTGTTTAGGAGTTGAAAATGATGACATTGGTGATGATGATTGTTTCTTACACTGGCACATGGCCACATATTTGTAGTGGAGGCGTCTATGTAATCAATAAAAATAGTCCTCAGTATATATCTGGTACACTATGGAATGAGAAAGCTTATACAATCTAAATGATGTTTACATTAACTGGTTGTTGTTTCTGCTATTCTAAACAAAGACTAAATGTATGTATTAACAGTTTAACTTCTCCGTGCTTTACGAATGGTTTCAGTAGATATAATCATATCTAACTCTTCAGATGTGATAGGATGTGGCTTATTTATGTTGCTTCTTAAGAGTTTGATGTTTGTTTATGTCTACTGAAACCACTGGCAATGCATGGAGAAGTCACACTCATATTTAACTTCCTCATTATGTGTTCATTGCTACTTTTGGCCTGCTGAGAAATCACCATCATTACCATTTTACATTTATTTATTTTCCATGCTTGCATGGGTTAGACAGGTTGTCATATTCTGAGGCTAGACAGATTAGCTCCAATTAAGTATTGACTTAGCTCCAATTAAGTATTGATTCGTCTAACTCTTGGTAGTAGATGCACACACACACACACACACACACACACACACACACACACACACACACACTCTCATTCTCATTCAGATAGATAGACAAGAAAAATAGCCTCTGATGAACTGTGATTAGATCCCTCCTTGGGCATAGAAGAAGAGAGAACTAGCTTGAAGTGTAGAGGAGAGAGCTAGCTAGAAGTGTAGCGGGGAGAGCTAGCTAGAAGTGTAGCGGAGAGAGCTAGCTTGAAGAAGTGTAGCGGAGAGAGCTAGCTTTAAGAAGTGTAGAGGAGAGAGCTAGCTAGAAGTGTAGCAGAGAGAGCTAGCTTGAAGAAGTGTAGCGGAGAGAGCTAGCTTGAAGAAGTGTAGAGGAGAGAGCTAGCTTGAAGAAGTGTAGAGGAGAGAGCTAGCTTGAAGAAGTGTAGAGGAGAGAGCTAGCTTGAAGAAGTGTAGAGGAGAGAGCTAGCTAGAAGTGTAGAGGAGAGAGCTAGCTTGAAGAAGTGTAGAGGAGAGAGCTAGCTTGAAGAAGTGTAGAGGAGAGAGCTAGCTAGAAGTGGAGGAGAGTTGGCTTGAAGAAGTGTAGAGGAGAGCTAGTAAGAAGAAGTGGAGAGAGCTAGCTAGATGGTGATAGCTACTAAATAGTTGATATATAGAAATGTTAAGAATGCTTGCAAGCCACTACAGTGTGAGATGTGAGATAAGACAATTCTGATGTACCATATCACTCTGGATATTTTCAGCAGCTGTTCATCATCTTCTTGAAGCTATATAATAACCATTTTATCAAGCTCAAGCTATGACATACAGCAATATGATATACAATGCCTGTAGCTACAACAATATTATATATGATGATAGCTATACCAACAACACACACACAATGCCAGTAGCTTCAACATTATTATATATTAAGCTAGCTATACCAACACACACACATACACAATGGTATTTGGTCTGATAAACATGCCATAGATATTGTTATGTTTTTAGATAGCATTTTATGATGTGATGAATAAACATTCTAAGCTAGCCTCATAAAAAGTTGGTAATAAACCCACTCTAAATGTGAAATGTAAGCTTCATTTGAGACACTGTTGGCTCAACAGTTAGCCCCATGAATAGTTGGTAATAAACTCAGTCCA
This sequence comes from Eledone cirrhosa, assembly GCA_964016885.1. Taxonomy (NCBI): domain Eukaryota; kingdom Metazoa; phylum Mollusca; class Cephalopoda; order Octopoda; family Eledonidae; genus Eledone; species Eledone cirrhosa. Next base: position 24,628,975 of record OZ024748.1, read on the forward strand.
AATGTGAAATGTAAGCTCTAGGTTTCGTTTCAGACACTGTTGGCTCAACAGTTAACCCCATGAACAGTTGGTAATAAACTCAGTCCAAATGTGAAATGTAAGCTCTAGGTTTCGTTTCAGACACTGTTGGCTCAACAGTTAACCCCATGAACAGTTGGTAATAAACTCAGTCCAAATATGAACTGTAAGCTCTATTTCAAACTATTTGTTAATCGTTTCATTAACATATTTCTAATGAAAGATGTTGCTTAGGTTTTTCAATTCATTTTGAAAATACGACTTTCTCATTTTTAATCTAGGTATGGTAGAGGGGTCCTTAACTCTAGATGATGTCATATGGGTACATTTCTGATATATAGTGTTTCATTGACATTTTAAACCTGGTGATACCCATCCCTGTCCAAGTCAGTGTAACTGATTTATTTCAGAGAAAGTTATATATAGAAAGAATTGACCGTAGTAGGGCCCTTTAGTCTTGATGGGCACCTTTGACACATAATGTGTCTTTGACAAAGAAATATAAAAAGAATCGACCTCAGTACATAACTGGTACTTTATTTATCGCCAATGAAAGTTAACTTGGACAGGATTTGAACTAAGAGTGTAGGAAGCTAGGTTGGTTCCTCTGTTAAATAATTGTTACTTTGTTATAAAATTAATATAGATTCTTTGTTCATATTTCAATATAAGAGAATGGGATTGTCTGACATTAGTGCGTACTTCCTTCGAGAGAATTAATGGAGTTTCATTTAAAATAAATTAAGCTTTATTGCATTAAATAGAAACTGAATCTTGTCAGGGTTCATCATCATCATAAACAACACAGACACACACTCAATATTATGATCACACATACATACACACACAGGCTTGATGTTATGATCTCACAAACATATATACACACCCAATATGATATGTATTTTAAAAAACCTGACCTGTTTCTAAAGAAACATTAAATGAAACAAATATTGAGTACACAGAGCTGAAACTAATACCAAAGCCCAAAGCCTTTAATTTAAGACCCTATTCCATTTTTAATGTAATCATAGTGTTGCTTTGTAATTTCCAAGAATGTTTTGCTAATGTGGTTTGATGTGGTTCGGGTTGTTAAAAGTTAAAATAAGTGAAAAACTGACTGAATACAATGCACACACACATTCGCATAGACACACAGGCCAACAGGAACACATATATGCCAATAGGGGCATGTACACACAGACAGACCTATGATGTATGAAGTAGATGTTGGTGTTACAGTGTCATTGACTAAAGTATTGGAAGATGGGATTACTGTACAAGAACAAGAACAACAACAATTGCAACTACAACCACAATAACAGCAATAACAGTAACC
>OZ024748.1:24640328-24642828 GCA_964016885.1 Eledone cirrhosa
AGCTTATGTAGTATGGTTGTTGTTTAGTCCTGATCAGACAGATATATGATCAAAGGTAGTCCATTCATGACCATTCCATCTAAACTGTCATTGTTAACAAAGATTGTATATGCCAGTACAGAACACACACACACGCACACACACGTGCCCTTCTATTGTTTTTTAAAGACAACAGTGAAGTGTGACTCAAATGGAATCTGGCTACCATTTCTAGCATACTGAGTGACCACACACAGGCTCTCTCATTGGCTCTTGTAGAAGTGGTTACTGTTGTTGTTTAAGTAGTAGTAGGAATGGGGGTCAATAGAACTCACAAAAGGGGGGGGGGTGTATATTTGTGTGTTGTGAAGAAACATTGTTAATGTTTCAATGTATGGAGGAGTGGGTCTGTTGGGGGTAGGGTGGGGGGTGAACCGTGGGTGGGTTTAGGAATGGGCCTTTTGTGTGGGTGTGGGGGAATGGGCCTTTTGTGTGTGGGGACTTGAGTGAGGTGGGTGGGGGAATGGGCCTTTTGTATGTGGGGCTTGAGTGTGTGTGTGTGTGTGTGTGTGTGGAAGGAATGGACCTTTGTGTATGTGGGTAGTGGGTCTTGAGTGTGTGAGAGGGTGGTGGTTATGAGGAATGGTTGATGGGAGGTATGGGGAGTAGTTGGAGATAGTGTGTATTTACATATAAACACACATACATACCATATTAAAGCATGTGTACACACACACACACACCATATTAAAGCATGTGTACACACACACACACACATACCATATTAAAGCATGTGTACACACACACATAAACACATACATACCATATTAAAGCATGTGTACACACACACACACACACACACATACATACCATATTAAAGCATGTGTACACACACACACACAAACACATACATAACATATTAAAGCATGTACACACACACATACCACACTAAAGTATGTGTACACACACAAACACATACATACCGCACTAAAGCATGTGTACACACACACATACATCAGGCCCGTCTTAACAGCATTATAGCCCCCCCGCAAAGCAGAGCACTGGGGCCCCTACCTACACAACCACTCACAGGAATAAAAATACAAATGGGCCCCCTATCCTCGTGGGGCCCCCGTGCAACTGCCCAGCATGCCCATGCGTTAAGACGGCCCTGACTAAAGCATGTTTGTACATACACTTAAACACACACATCACACACTAAACATGTGCAAATACATGAAGTCACACACACACACACACACACACACACACACACACACACACACACACACACACACACAGTAAGTACACAAACACATCAACTCTTTCGTAGACACAGCCACCTGCCATACTGATAGCATGCCGTGTGAGTGTGTGTGTGCCTATATATGCCTGTGTGTCACTATGTTACTAGTGTGTAGAAGCTCTGGTTCCCAAGTCAGTATTTTTTTGTTTGTTTTTTTCCTGTTTAAGGGCTTAACATCCACATGGGAATGGTGTGTGTGGTAACAAGGGGAGTGGGGGTAATTCTGTAGATGTTGGTTAGGTAGGAGTAAAGTTTTGGGGGGGGCGTGATAGGGAAGGGTTATAGGGAGTAAGAAAAGGGAGATTGTTAACAGCAAATATAGTACAAGGTCATTTCATGATGCATATGTATGTGCACAACATGTATGTGTGTCACTTCTGTGTGGACACAGGCATACACCTACTTACAAACAGATACACACATGCATACATACATACATACATACATATATATATATATATATATATATATATATATATATATATATATATATATATATATATATATATATATATATATGGAGGCACATGGCTTAGTGGTTAGAGCATTTGCCTTGCAATCGAACAATTCTCAAACCGGGTGATGTGTTGTTTCCTTGAGCAAGACACTTTATTTCACATTGCTCCGGTTTACTCAGCTGTAGTGAACGTGTAGGCGTCATGGAAAAAAAGCACCCTGCACTCACTGTAAATGAGGTTGGTGTTAGGAAGGGCGTCCAGCTGTAGAAATCAAGCCAGGATCAGTTCCCGTCCCACCCTTGCAAGCAGGGAAAAGCGGACATGAAATGAAATGATGATGATGATGATATATATATATATATACACACACATCTATATGTGTATGTGTGTATACCTTCTGTATGGACTCATACATGCATTTACACACACACACATATAGGGCTAAATATGTCTGTCTGTGTTTAAAATTAAACAATTTTAACCCTTTTGTGTCAGCGCCTCTAACAAAGCACACTTTATTTCAATTAGTGAAGCGGTTTGATGGATTTAGGAAAAATTTACAATTATATCATAACTAAGACATTAACTTGGCATATGGTGATTATATATATTTTCCGTATTTCCCAGCACCGAAGACGCTTTGTCTTCTGGGACACAACCTAATTTTGGCAACCAAAAATAAAAAAAAAAATAAATAAATAAAAATAAATAAAATACCTTTGGCCTCCAGGACACATGGTAGATTTTGGAGACTTAT
>OZ024748.1:24647828-24660328 GCA_964016885.1 Eledone cirrhosa
AGTATTGTTGAGTGTCCAGATGTCAGGATTGTTAGATAGGAACTGGGTGCCCGACAAACTGGAGTTAACTGAGGTACTCAATGGGGGCAGGCAGATAGGAACTGGTACCTGACAAACTGGAGTTATCTGAGGTACTCAATTGGGGGGGATAGGAACTGGGTGCCTGAAAAACTGGATTATTTCAGGTACTCAATACTTTCTGTTGGTTAGAAGGAGGTCAGTATTGGATTATATAGAGGGTTAATTGAAAGAATGAGGGATTTTCTGGTCATAAGGTATGGATGCAGTGTCTAAACTGTTGGAAGAGGACTTTCACATTTAGTTTTCTTTTTGTCTTTTACTTTTTAGTTTAGGGAGAAAAATGAATTAAAACTAACAATACCATAACACCGAACCACCACTACTGTCACTACTACCTCTACCATCACTTACATCACTACTACCTCGGTAGTCACGGAATAGGCAGACCTAGAAAAACCTGGGACGAGCTGATAAACTCCGACATCACACACTTACACCTCTCCAAGACAATGTCACTGGACCGAGACCTTTGGCGGTACTCAGTAACAGAGAAGACCCGCCTTACCTAAATATATAGTAAAACCTACTCCAGCCAGTAGGCATCCCTAACAAAATACACCCCGTCCCACCACCCCCACCCCCACCCCATCCACACCACCCCGTTCTATGTAAAGTTATGTTGGTGCCGCGCCATCGAGGCCGAAACAAATGAGATCGTGTAGGTGTCACGACAAAAAAACACACAGTCCACGCTGTAAATGTGGCCGTGTAGGCAACACGGTAAAAACCTCCCAGCCCCACACTGTAAATGTGGTTGGTGTTAGGAAGGGCATCCAACTGTAGAAAACCTGCCAGACAGTCCTATGCGAGCAAGACAATCACTCTTGCCTCAAGTGGGACTACCCCCGTCCAAACCCATGCAAGCGTGGAACACGGACGTTAAACGTTGATGATGATGATGATGATACCTCTACCACCACTTACATCACTACTACCTCTACCATCACTTACATCACTACTACCTCTACCATCACTTACATCACTACTACCTCTACCATCACTTACATCACTATTACCTCTACCATCACTTACATCACTACTACCTCTACCATCACTTACATCACTACTACCTCTACCATCACTTACATCACTACTACCTCTACCATCACTTACATCACTACTACCTCTATCTTCACTACTGTCACTACTACCTCTACCATCACTTACATCACTAACATCACCACCACTCTTTTAATCTTTACCAGCAGTATCATTACCAATATTGAATGTATCAATACTAACCACTTACATTTGTTTTCTATTATTCAGAGTTCCGATGACTGGTTACATACTAAACGTGTGAAGAGTGAAGAGAGCCCAACCAGCCAAGTTTCACCATGGTCACCCCACCATTCAACACAACCAACTATGGCTCCAGTCTCAGCGTACTCTGCCTGGCCCCAAAGTCTCATCAGTGCCCTCAAAGATAATAAATATTTACCCCAACCACCCAACATCATGCGTGATAGGTAAGTGCTTAAATTTGTTGTAAAACACCCCCTCTCACACAAACCACCATTGCTACCACTATTATCACACCTCGTGGATCTTTAGTTGTCAATATGTATGTGTCTGTGTGTCCATACATACACCTTTAGGCAATACAAAGCCTCTAGAGAAAAACATGTAAGTCTAACAAAAGAAAAGCCTGAATTTCAACAGTTATAAGGTCTCATTAAATGTGAACCATGGTGGATTGGCAGCATTGCTACAGTATCAGACACCATGCTTTGCAGCACAGAGTTATGGCCCTTTACGTTCTGTGTTCAAATCCAGCCAACGTTAGCTTTGACTTTCATCCTTACAGGGTCGATAAAATAAAGCACCAGTAATGCACTGGGGGGTAATTTGCTGGCCTTTTGCCTAAAGTAGAAACAAGTAAATGTGAACCATGCCCCTTCTCAACCTCCATGATATTTAATTCTTAATGACCTGGAATATTTTAGCAGAAAATATCTGAAAACAGGTTTTTTAATTCAAATGTGTGGACAGATCATTGTAAACATTTTTAGTATCAATGTGAAGATGTTACTTTTTAGTGTGATGCCATCATTGTGCTGTTTTGTACTTTTCCACAATGTCTTGATAATGTGGCTCCATGTGGTACAGGACTTTAAGGGTTAAGCACCAATCAATATCCCAAATAAATCTTCTGCTAGTCTAGATTTGGGTAATTACTCATAATACTCAAATGTGTACACAGACATACCTGATAGCTACCCGTCTTCCTTAATCTATTCCTGCTGCAGCTGTGTCTTCATCATCTCCATCCTTCATACATACCCAGCAAATCTGGACATCCTTTATTACAGCTCCTTCAACTATCATATCCATCCACATACACCTCACACATGAATGAATGAATGAATGAATGAGTGTGTGTGTGTGAGTGTGTGTGTGTGTGTGTGTGTGTGTGTGTGTGTGTGTATACACACACATATAATTATCATCATCATCGCCAAACAACAGTTTTCCCTGGCAGTAATGGTTGGACTATGTATATTTGTGTTTTTGGTAACTAGACAAACACAACAAATGCACAAGGTACAGTACACACACACACACACACACACACACACACACACACACACACACACACACACACACACACACACACACACACACACATATATATAAGAATGTTTTAAAGGCTACAACAACATTGTAGCAGCTGGTCAGTGTTAGGTCAACCAAAGGTTGGTGCATGTCAGTTTAGTATAAACCAGAAAATAGTGATGACTGACTACTTAGATAATTTAGGATTGGTGTTGACCTATTGGCTTTTGGCCATGTACACACACCCAATATTCAGAGGTAGAAATAACACTGCACCTAGAGTTGCTTCACTTATAATAGTTGCTAGCAATGAAGAACAATTGTTGGTGTAGAGTCAGAACTGTTTTCTAAAGAAAATATGTATTCAAAAATTGCTTTTTGTACCCAACATGGCTTTATAATAATAATAGTAGATACATCATTGTGTTAGCTGTTGATTTGTTAACTTTGCTCATGTGTAACACACACATAGCATAGATCAAAGGATAGGCATGAATGACACTATATCATACTGGCTAGCAGTCAGAATGTTACACAGGCTTCTTTATATGTTGAAAGGAACTCAACTGATTTGTATGTAAACCCAAAAGTGTGTTGTAACTTTGTTGGTTCTAATGATGACTGTTCCAGTTGATTTGCTGCAATCTAACAGCCTGCTCATGAAATTAATAGGTGGCTGAACACTCCAGTAACATGTGTACCCTTAATATTGTTTTAGCATTTAAGCCGGCCATATCCGGCCAGAATTCTCTTACCTCTTTTTGTTCAAACTGGTCATAACTGGCTGCTCATACTGGTGTTAAGGTATTGTTCTCAAAATAAATAATATCAAAGTCTCATAGTCGATATTATGTGAGATAATTAATTATGTGAGGTAAAACATTTACCATGAAAATATAATAGTAAATATAGAGTAATGTAAATGCTAAAGGGTTAAACAAGACTCAGCATAACACAGTGTGTGACAGAGTTGGTCCTTTAAATTACAGATACAGCTCAATTTTTACCAGCTGAGTGAGCTGGAGCAACATGAAATAAAGTGTCTTGCTCAAGAACACAACCCATGACCCTATGGTCATGAACTTAACACCTTAACTACTAAGACACCATCACTAAACTCAAACATAAACACACACACATACACATACATATTATTCACTCACATATACATATCGTCATACGTTGTGTAATCACAAAACAACCATCCTGTTCACCTTTCCCTCTCTCCCTCCTCCTTCTCTCTAACTCCAGATAGAGCCAATGTTGTGACAATACATTTCAAGTATATGTAATTCCACTGATTCAAGTTCTCATCCACTGAATATGTCATGAGAAACTCTAGGTATGTGTGAGTGTGAGTGGGAGTGGGAGTGGGAGTGTTATGTTATTACTGTATTACTACTGTTTCTGATTCTACATTTACCAAAGTGTTTGTGTAGCTAGGTAGGTACATAGACCTTCATACCTAACACCTGTACACACACATGCATAGATGTATGTACACACACACACGCGTATATAATATATATATAGAGAGAGAGAGAGAGAGAATCTTAAACAAAATCACAGAGGGGTAGATTAGTGTAGAAGCATCTCTCCCTGGGGGCAAAAGATTTTACCCTGACTGCAGTTTTAAAGACCTAACGAATAACGCATAGCCCTTCAATAGATTGATGTGTATATGATATATATATATAAATGTTTGTGTGTGTTTATATATATATATATATATATATATATATGTGTGTGTGTGTGTATATATATATATATATATATATGGTATGTGTAGATGCATTTTTTCTTCTAACATATATTTAATCGATTTCCACGTGCTATTGAAATGGTGGGTAAATATTCTATAGCTGTTGATCGCGAATAGATGGCTGTCATTTATTTATCTATTATTTCTTCATAGGTGACTTTTAATCTTATAGCCTATGTTTAATTGTTTTTTTGTGTGGTTGATTATGCTAATTGGGAGAGGAAATCGTGTATATATCTTATCTAATGATTCTATGGACATAATTTATAGTATATATATATATATATATATATATATATAAATATAAATAAGTGTGTTTGTGTGTGTTTGTGCAGATGTATAAACTAGCTACATTTACATGTCCTTGTTATGTATATACAGAAGCTAGCTTGCATTTTCATATCTGTTGACATGAGCCAGATTTCCACGTTTTAGCCTAGTTCACAAGAACAACAGCTTAGTTGAACTGCTGTTGGCAGCCTTACAAGTTGGTCACATTTGTTGTGATGGTAATCTTGCTAATGATTGTTTCTACTTTTGGGACAAGGACAGCAATTATCCCAGTGTATTACTGGTACTTTATTTTATCGACCCCGTAAGGATGAAAGGCAAAGTTAACCTCGGCAGGATTTGAACTCAGAATGGCAAGGGCTGTAACTCTATGCGTCAAAGCATGGCGTCTGACCCTCTACCGATAATGCCAATCCACACTTCCCTGGGTGTCGGGGGAAACAGCAAGAAAAGGAAGAAAAATTAAAAATACAAACAACATTGATATTTGTTTCTACTTTTATAATAATAATAATAATTGTTTCTACTTTTGACACAAGGGCGGCAATTACCCAAGTACATTACTGCTACTTTATTTTATCGACCCCCCATAAGGGATGAAAGGCAAAGTTAACCCCGGCAGGATTTGAACTCAGGCCGTAAAGGGACGTAACTCTATGCTGTAAAGCACGGCATCCAATCCTCTACTGATCCACTGCCTTTAATAATGATGATTTGTGATGTCTGATTGATGAATATGAAAGAATTTAAACTTTGATTATTATTGATTGGTAGATCAGTAGATGCTAATGTTTTAGATTGGTTTCCATTAGCTATTGTATAACACATATCCTCTATATCTTACAGTGATATGTACCCCTTCCATTAGCTATTGTATAACACATATCCTCTATATCTTACAGTGATATGTACCCCTTCCATTAGCTATTGTATAACACATATCCTCTATATCTGACAGTGATATGTACCCCTTCCATTAGCTATTGTATAACACATATCCTCTATATCTGACAGTGATATGTACCCCTTCCATTAGCTATTGTATAACACATATCCTCTATATCTGACAGTGATATGTACCCCTTCCATTAGCTATTGTATAACACATATCCTCTATATCTGACAGTGATATGTACCCCTTCCATTAGCTATTGTATAACACATATCCTCTATATCTTACAGTGATATGTACCCCCTCTCTCTCTCCAGCAATCCCACAACTACCCAAACATTGCCTCCAGCCACCCTTATTTCTTGTGTTATATATAGCTTGTTACTCCTTGTCTTTTACGTGTGTCATACACACATACACACACATGACACATACCACTCACATGCACGACTCACACACGACACTCACACTTACATGTCACTTGCACATACACACACATACTCACATTTACATGACACATACACTCATGACACTCACACACACACACACACACACACACACACACACACAACACACACAAATATATGTACACAGACCATACATAGATGAAAATTTTACGACCCTGATTTTAGAATAGGTACACCGTATCCTAGGTGACAAAAAGGGCATCTGGCTGTAAAACATTGCCTCAACATGTTTGGTCCAGCCCATGCCAGCATAGAAAAGTGGACATAAACATGATTATAGTGATGATGATGATGATGATAATAGTGAGGACAATAGTAATGATGATGATGATAGTGATGAGAATGATAACATTCATTACACATTTTCATTATTCCTTAATCAATCTAACCCTCAGCAAGTTTGCCTTCACCCCTCATATCCACCCCTTACACACCCAAGCAGTCTGCCCCACTCCCTTGTGCTGCATTACACCCTAACCCAACCACTATGTTTTACCCTACCCACCCCATATATACCCTGTAGCCACCCATGTCGTCAATAGATCACCCAGTAAATACACCCACCCACCCCTCACTGCAAGTTCTCCTATCTATCATTGATGTTTAGTTTGTTGTATTACAGTTTGCCTCGGTCCTTGCCCTCCTATCTACAGACTGGGCCACCCGTATTACTGCACCCGGAACGCGTGATACCCCATTCGGAATCTGGAAGGTAAGTAAGATAAACAACAACTATTTTCCTTCATACTCCTACTTTTACACACACACATGCGTGCGTCTGTTGGATATGGATCTGAACAGGTCGTCTGACCGCCTGCATATCAAATGTTTTCTGCATCTCCAGTAGATTTTGTCTGATGGGAACATGATTTTGGCTTATGTTATACATTATTGCATCTTTGAAATACGTATAATAAAATAAATTGGAATGGTCTAAAGTAACTAACTGTCTTTCGTTTGTAGATTGGCAGTATCGGTAGAGAGTCGGACACCATGCTTTGCAGCATAGAGTTACGCCCCTTTATGATCTGAGTTCAAATCGCACCGAGGTTAACTTTGCCTTTCATCCTTACGGGGTCGATAAAATAAAGTACCAATAATGTACTGGGTAAATTGCTGTCCTTGTGCCTAAAATAGAAACAATTATTATTATTATTATTATTATTATTATAATATATAAGTATGTATGTATATATATATATATGTATGTGTATATATATATATATATATAATTAAAATTAAAAATCTGAGTTAAAAACTCACGTTAATCCCCTGTAATTTAATGAGCTCAAGGAATAGGTACTGGGCTCTTTATAATACAGTATATAGAGAAGAATCACAAAAGGGTGTTTTCAATCACAGAACCACTAGAGTGAAAAACAGAAAGTCTATGAAAGGAATGGCAAATACATATTAATTAAAAGAATAAATCAAAATGCACACACCAACCTTTATAACTATAAAACACCTGGACAGATTCTAAGAAGAGAATGTTTTGCCATAAAAAGTGTTGATTCCATACTGCTTAGGGCTTCTCAACAGGTGTAAAGACAGTATGGTCCAAATTTTTCAAATACAACTAAAATATTGCACATGGTGAAAAGAGACCAAAACATGCGTGCTACACAGTTCATAGTGGCTTGAATGGATCAAAAGCCTGCTAGAAATAGCCTTCCAGAACCATTCAACTTAAGAAGCTCAACTTACATAAAGAAATGAATTAGGAGCCAAAATATCAAATTAAAAAACGGAGTTAAAAACTCACGTTAATCCCCTGTAATTTAATGAGCTCAAGGAGTAGATACCAGGGTCTTTATAATACAGTATATAGAGAAGAAAACACAAAGAGGCATGTTTTCAATTATAGGGGACAGGGAACCAGTAGAGTGAAAAACATATCTGTCCCCTATAATTGAAAACATGCCTCTTTGTGTTTTCTTCTCTATATACTGTATTATATATCTATAGTGTGTGTATTTTTGTATATAAATATGAAAAAAAATGTATACATTTATATATATTGTATGTACACACAAACACTGCTCTTATATTTATAAAAACAGACAAAAACGATCCTCTGATATATATGTATGTGTATATGTGAATTTGTGTGTATGTGTAAATGTATGTATGTATGTGAGTGTATGTGTGAATGTATGTATGTATATATGACTGTATGTGTGAATTTATGTGTGTATGTATGTATATATGACTGTATGTGTGAATTTATGTGTGAGTGTGTACATGTGTGTGTATACAAGAAATAAATGGCTGCAGTGTGAGGACTTGACAGTGATTGATTAGTGTTTAATCAAAGGTAACATCCACCTGCCCAATGAACCAGTTATTCATTGAATGATATTGTTAAGTGGTTCAATATGTTGTAATCAACAGCTGGATTCAGTGTGACAATGCTTGACCTTTGAATCACACATTCAATCTATGTGTATGTACATACATATACACACACATACATTTGAATATATATATATATATATATACATATACATACATATATATATATATATATAAATATAGTAGATATATATCTTATATATATGTATATTATAAAGAATAGAGATGATTTTAAGTTTATTATATAATGCTGTTATACGTATTTCAAAGACATCAAAGTGATTGGATAATAACCCTTTGACATGTTTTCATCAGACAGGTGTTAAGTTGTAATGTTGGGAACACAGTGGTAGCAGTCCCATTACCAGTAAGCATATATATATATAACACACATATATATATATATATATATATATATATATATATATATATATATATATATATATATATATATATATATATATATATATTATACATATATATGTATTTGTGTGTGTGTGTGAAAAGTAAACAGTAAAAACACAACAAACGATGAAGATATATATTAGTTTTGTATTTCATATAGTAGGAAAGGTCTTAATGTTTCAGATACTAGTCCTTCATTAAAAAATAGGTTGAGAAATTAAAGAAGAAAGAGAAAGGTAGAGGAGAGTGAGTAGGGAGAGAAACAAGAACCATATATCATTAGTATAAATATGTTGATGATTATTATATATGATTGTGTCTATGAATGAAGTGATTATGACCAGAGACTAGGAAGTATTCCAGACCCGAGAAGTACTTGATGCATGTATAAGGTACAGAGTTGCTTTAGTAATTAGCTTGTAGGTCAGCCAGAATGGAGTGGGCCATCCTACACACACACACACACACACACACACACACACATACACACACATATATATATATGGAGGCACATGGCTTAGTGGCTAGAGCATTGGCCTTGCAATCGAAAGGTTGTGAGTTCAATTCTCGGACCGGGTGATGTGTTGTTTCCTTGAGCAAGACACTTTATTTCACATTGCTCCAGTTTACTCAGCTGTAGAAATGAGATGATAGGGACTGGTGTCCCTATCATTCCACCGCAAAGTGGTCGTGGAGGTGCCACGGCAAAAAAGCACCCAGCACTCACTGTAAATGAGGTTGGTGTTAGGAAGGGCACCCAGCTGTAGAAATCAAGCCAGAATCAGTTCCCGTCCCACCCTTGCAAGCAGCGAAAAAGTGGACGTAAAATGATGATGATGATGACACACATTCTCTATAGAGGTGTTCCTGCAGCTGTGATGATCGCATAGTTTTTCACATGAGTGAATTTAATGTCTAATACAATACCTAACATCTCTAGCTACATAACCACACAACAATACATTCTCCACAACCACCTCAATCATCCAACCACACACAATTATCACAACCACCACAATCACCATAACCACATTTACTGTTATGTTATCAGCACTAAACTTCCTGCATGTATTACAGGTATGAACGCCACTTCACACCGAATGTGTCTCTGGCTCCGTTACCACAACAACGATTACCTGATAGCAAAATCAAAAGTGAACTAAAGGAGTCGGAAATAGAGAGGAATGGTTTACATCAGTTGGCAGATGCTGCAGTCTCTAAGATCTCAAAGGAACCGGTTGCATTGACCAAAGAGACGAAAATATATCAGGAGACATCAACGAATTTGAGCAAAAGTAAAGAGAAGGCTTATGATTTCTCCTCCGATTCTGAGGAGTCGATTACTGAATTTGAGGAAACGGGTGAGTTGTTCATTTCTTCCACCACTACCATCACCACAATCATCAGTACCAACACCACCACCTCTACGATTATACATCATCATCATCACTGTCACCCACCACTACACATCATCCACCACAAGCAAACATTAGTTACTCCTACCCCATCTAAATATATTTGTTACACTCTTGCAATCCATTCTCACATCTATTTTATCCTGCCTTTTTTTTTTCCTCCTTTTTTTTCCAGGTGATGAACCATTGTCACCGAAACTAGAAGATACATTTGAAATAGAGCTGGACATGGTGAAGCAAGCCCTTGAGGGCAAAGTTGGTGACTGTACAGAGTCGAAACGGAAGTTCCTACACGATTTTACAAGCTTGCGATCTTTGCATCAGCAGCGGCTGCACCTAATGGACCGATCACGACAGCAGTTGCGAGATGTAAGTGCAGTCTTGCGGAGTTCCTTCTCTCCTGTAATGTTACAATCCACACATGTAGCAGTAACATGACATAAAATAGATCAGTGCATTGTATCATTATATGGGGACAGTTTTACAACTTTTTGACATTGCATAGTCAGATAATTTGTACCAGTATATGGAGGTGAAGGCGTGTGGCTTTGGGGTTAGAGTGTTGGATTCACAATCATGAGGCTGCGAGTTCAATTCTTGAACTGGGTGATGTGTTGTGTCCTTGAGCATGATACCAGGAGTTGCGACCAGTAGATAGTATCAGCAATGGTGAGATTAATGGAAACATCATTTCCTTGGTCCGATTTGACGTGGTCCACCCCACTCGGCAAACGAATGAGGTCTGGGATCTTGTTAATCAATCAGAGTGATATGGAAGAAGCGTGACCTAGTAGTTAGGGTGTTAGACTTACAATCATAATGTTGTGGGTTTGATTTTTGAACCAGGTGGTGCATTGTTCTTGAATAAAACATTTTATTTCATGTTTCTCCTGTTCACTGAGCTAAAAATAAGTACCAGCAGTTGCTAGGGATTAACCCAGTGATGGACTGGTGTCCTATCCAGTAGTGAGTATTGTACTTTCAGTCACTTAACACCAATGAAACCAGATCAGCCTCTGAGCTTGGGCCAGACTTTAACAACCTTCTGGCACAGCAGAGAAATAGACATGGAATAGATCTCTGTCAGTTTCAGTGATGAGTATTCCAGTGGAACAACCTACTCATGATATTAATGTGTAAGTGGCTGAGTATTTCACAGATATGTGTACTCTTAACATCAGTCTCAGGGAGATTCAGCATGACAGTATACAATCCATCTGAAGTGCTTCCCAACAGTTTCTGTCTACCCTGTTTCACTCAGGTTGACCTGAGTCTATGGTAAATAACACAAGCCCAAGATGCCATCTAGTGGGGTTGAACCTGGGACCTAATGATTACAAAGCGAATGTCTTAACCATGTGACCATGCTGCATTAAGAAGGGTTGGTGCATATGTTTATTATGTCCGATGTCCTTATCATTTCTAACCGACAGTCTTTTATCCTCCTTCTAATTCTTCCTTCTTCTCCTCCACAGTTACTGACGAAGGTTCGAGCAACAGCCAAAACTAAAATCCTCCGCTGTATGGAGAGGAAGAAGAAACTGCAGAAACGATTGGAAAATATGCGGATTGAAACAGAATGTCGTCTGCACGATGCTGAGGAAGGCAAAGAACGGCTCTTGAAGGAGATTGACAGTCTCAGTAAACGAGTCGAACCAAAAGAAGTAAGTTGGCAGCTACATTCTATATGTCTATATTTTGTCTCTTTATGATGATGATGATGATGATGATGATGACAATAATAGTAATAATGTTCAGCCTCTCTGCTGCACATTTTGAAGTAAATTTTAAAATTGTATAAATTAGCAATCTAATTTGGACAGGGATTGTTGTCAGAGATCGTTTAGCTCAGTGGTTAGAGCAGTCAGATATGGAAGTTGATTCTTTGTAGTGGCTACTACCCACTTTTTTCCATCCATAGGGGTATTTTACCCAGTTTTCTATTTATAACAATTAACTGTATTTACAATTATTTCTGGATTTGAGTTTATTACATTTTCTATGAAAAAATACCGACATATTGTTCAAAATACTGTGGCTAATTCCTTTTCTCTATCAATTTTCATCTTTATTTTCAGTTGCAGCAAAAGTATATCCAAGCTAACAAGGAACTGCAGTTACAGGTGCAACACTATCAAACTATATTTGAGACGATGTCGCGAGATAATGCCATATTGCAAGACGAACTTCGGAAACGAGGCATCAGTTTCCCTCTGGTCAGCCACCCATCCCCATTGCATCACTCCCCTCTACCCTTAATTCTGTCCAGCCCATCA
>OZ024748.1:24662828-24672828 GCA_964016885.1 Eledone cirrhosa
ACAAAGCACCATTGTTTTCAAGCATACTCTACATGTTAGACACGATAGATAAAAAGTATCTGGTTAAAGGAACTTGCCATGACTAGATTGCCTTCTTTGGTCATAGATATAATTATCCTTGGGTTAAACCACAACTGTGGACTGTTTTCAGTGGTAATTTCAAACTGCTAAAAAGGAATTTTTTAAAAACATTTCCCAGTAGGAGTTTGATGTGACATTTCTGTCAAAGAAATCAACAGTAGTGACAGATTTTTTGGTATTGTGTACCAAATGTTTACTGTAGGTGAAGTAACTTGAATGGTGTGTACTGTTCAAAGATTTTGGCATTTATTGCAATGAAAACACAAACATAAATGAAATGTATTCTCATTCAAATGAATAGCAAATGTTGTGTAAATTATCAACTTCCTTTAACCCTTTCCTCTCCATATTTCTAATGAAAGAATTGCCCAAGATTTTCACATCAAGAATTTGGAGGGATTTAGTAACATAACTAACATAACTAACATAATTAAGTTAGTGTTTAGAATATAACACAATATTCTTAGATAAATGTAAACACTTTAAAATAAACAGTTTTATATCAATAGAACCAGGGTCAGTTTTAGGCAGTTTGGTATAAAAAAAAGTTATGAGTAAACTAGTTCTGTTTCATAGAACCAGGTCTGATTTCTGGGGGTTTAGAAACAAATGTAGCATGGTGAACTTACAATGAACAAAATATCTTGTCTACTGGTTGATGATATCACAGTGTACAGACAGACAGATATACTGACAGACAGGTAGTTATATGGCCAACATCTCTATCAACTAGTACACTTCTTTCTCAGTAATGATGATGATGATGGTGGTGGTTGCTTTGATTGAAACATTCTCACAATGTTGCTTTTTTTCTATTGTTGGTCTTTTTAAATCAACTGGGTTAATGCTTCTGGGGGTAAAACATTTCCAACATAATCTGTACAGACTTCATTTACTAATGAAATCTTATCATCCTCATTCACATAGCAATGGAATCAGTAATTGCAGGCAAACCAACCTCAAGGATGATAAATATCCTTTCTTCAATAGATAAGAGTAAGCAATTTTAAAACATACATGTTTTAACATTAATATTCAGTGAATCAGGCAAAATTTACTTCAAGAATACCCAGATGAGGACACATTTAATGTTTTTAGATTAACCTACACATGGTGTGTGTGTGTACGTATGTATGTACACATATACTTGTGTGTACACAGTGCTTATGTATGTATGCATGTATACATATACTTGCAACATATGAATACACTTACTATTATGATTACAATAGATGTATAAAATACCATAGTACTTAAAACATTCAAGCATTAACTGAGTGAGCACTCAATACATATAGGTAGAGTATAAAAAATATCTTCTGAGAAGAAAAGGGGCAGTTACATATATATATATATATATATATATATATATACATAGACATAGTTTATTATAAACACTGTAAAATGTGTGCAGCATGTTTGTATACATACCTGACTAATCTATACTTATGTATCTACCCATATATATATACCCCTCCCCCTCCCTCCCTTCTTGCTGACATATTTGAGTGCTTTGTTTAAAAAGCTTAGCTTCTGGTTGTTAAAACTGGCAACTCCCTCATATTGAAAACTCCCAATTCTAATAGACTTTCTTTTTATTATTTCGAGTTTTGTTGGGATGTTTTTCAACTCTTCTTCTTCTTCTTCCACCACAACCACCACCATAATGTGGCCTTAAGGCTATACACCAGTAGAGTAGTAGAAATATTGTGTAACTGGACTAAGTACCTCTCTATTTTGATTTGTTCTGAGTTCAAATCCTCCTGAAGTCACTTCTGTCCCTTTCATCGCCCCTGATCATCTATAATATACCAGCCCCATACTTGGGTTGATGTAATCAACTTTCTCTTCCTACAAAATTTGTTGGCTTTTTGCCTAAATTAGAAATTATTGTTATAATTTTTTAGTAGTAGTGAGAGTGGTAGAGAGTCAAACACTATGTTTAGCAGCAACAGTAATACACTGGTGTTGATTTAATCGACTTTCCCCTTCCTTTCAAATTGCTGGCCTTGTGTCTAAAGTAGAAGCAATTATTATTAATAGTAGTAACTACTACTATTAGTAACTGACAGAATTATTAGACGCCATCAATTATGTTGTATTTAGTTACTATAAGTAAAATAAGGATTTTTTAAGGGCGAGAATTCTGAATATTATAGTTTCTCCTTATTTATTACTTATATAGTATTTATACTAGTTCATGTTAAACATTCTATTTAAAAAAAACAACAAATAAATAAAAAGAAACTTTGCTATAAAAAAAATATTGCCAGATTTATCTCCCCTGCAACACTCTTTGTAATGTAGTCATGCATATACTATATACTGTGATCGGGTAGAATTAATGTTGGAAGATGATACACATGGATGGACATTTCCACTGACAAACATTGATAAATTGTTGAAGCAGTAGCTTATTAAAATACCCTTTAATTAATTCAGTAATTAAATTTTTAATTAATGATTTGAGTAATTACAAAATTTCTATGGAAAAAAAAAATCAATATATATATATAACTGATAAATTTTATAGTTAATATATGCATTGTGGCAGCTTTAAGAAAGGCAAATATATTATATATATATATATATATATATATATATCGTGTGTATGTGTCCATAAAATATATATATGTGCATGTGTGTCTATAAAATATGTGTGTATATCAAGTGTATATATATTCATTTACAAGAATTAATTTATTTATATAATGGATTAATTTATTTATATATTTATATATTTAGAACAACCATGTATTTACATACATGGTTTAGAATAAAGTGTGTTTGCCAAGTCAATATGTTCATTATGATACAGGTAATAAATTACCTTTCAAGTAAAGAGGAATATGTTGGTGGTGGTGGGATTTTACATTCTTCATAGCTTACTTAAGATCTGGTCAGGAGTGGTCTTTTAAAAACTAAAGGTGCTAAACAAGTTTTAGGACATAAAAATAAAAAATAAGTTATAGGGGATAAAAGAGAAAATAATAGGTTTTAGGACATAAAACAGAAAACAATAAGTTTTAGGACATAAACCAGAAAACAATAGGTTTTAGGACATAAAACAGAAAACAATAAGTTATAGGGAGGGCATAACACAGAAAATAATAAGTTATAGGACATAAAACAAAAAACTAAGTTATAGGGCATAACACAGAAAATAAGTTTTAGGACATAAAACAAAACTAAGTTTTAGGGCATAAAACAGAAAATTAAAGGAAACAAAAAAGATTTACTATTTCATATAGATAAAAGGTCAAACTTTATTGACTGTCCCCTAGAATACTTTTGGTACTCAGTTCATTGAACCCAGTGAAATGAAAGTTAAAGCTTGAATGTTGAGGGAGGAAGTTGGCTATATTAAGATTTGTGATAAACCAGTAATAGACAATGTGGTTGAGGTTGATGACCAGTGGTCAAGGACAAATATTTCAGTGGTCTACAGGGAGTTTTATGTCATACTGTGTCGTATAATTTAATTAAATGTAGATTAATATTTAGTGATTCACGAAGTTGTCCTCATGGTGTTTGTGGACCATTTTCTGAAAAAGGTGCATCATCGTGAGAGATAACTTACTGTTGTTTTGTATTGACAAACTAAAATACTCACATGTATGTCTTTCAACAATATTATGACACTCACACACACACATATCTATTTATCTATATATAGAAAGATATTTATCAAATTAATTTGTGTCATTCAGGTACAATTGTTTCACTAGCCATCTGTCGCATCTTTCACTAAGGCCAGATTCTAGTTATTCAGCCTGTATTGAACGCCATTTTGTAATGGTTGTATTATTTTCCTATATATATATATATTATGTATGTGTGAGTTTTGTACCAGTGATATAAGGTTCAATTGATAGGCTATATTATAAGGTAGTGAAGTGTCACAGTCGTTAGCGTGTCGTAAAAAATACTTTATGGTATTCATTCTTGCATCTCTGGTCAGAGATCAAATCTTGCTGAGGCCATCTTTGCTTTTCATCCTTATAGGACTGATAAATATAGTGGCAGACCAGTACTGGGTTTGATTCTTCTACACTCTTTCACTTTCTTCTTCTCTTTCTGGAAGAAACTCCTACAACTCCATTAGGGGTTAAGGGATAAAAAAAATCAGCAATGAAATCATTAACCCTTTCCCTACCATATTTTTAATGAAAGACATTGCTTATGATTTTCAAATGATTTTGGGGTGATTTATAACTAACTTACTGATTACTAAGCTGGTGTTTGGAATGAGTTAACAGTGTCTCATATAAAATTGTGATGGAAGGTTTTTAGATAAATATAAACACTTTAAAATAAGCAGCTTTGTATCATCACAGAAACAAGAGCAGTTTCAGCTGGTTTGGTATCAAAAATATTACAAGTGGTTTGGTATCACTTAATATTATAAAAGAAACAATTGTTTGATTTTGCTAATATCATTTTTATCAACATCATCATCATCATCATCGTCTTCATCATCATCATCATCATCATCATCATCATCATCATCATCGTCTTCATCGTCTTCATCGTCTTCATCGTCTTCATCATCATCATCATCATCATCTTTATCATCATCATTATTGTTACGCTCTGATTGCTATTGTCATCATCACAAATAATACTGTAGATATCATGGGTGGTAAAACCTTTAACAAAGCCCATGGTTTCCAGTTGATATTTACAACCAAACTACTTATATTGATAAAAAATACAGAAACTGGGAAATAGAAAAGTAAAAACAAAACAAAACAAAACAAAACAAAACATGAACATTCTAAAATCTTGATTTTCCCCCCCTTTTTTTTATTACAAAAGATAAGTTGTATGTAGAGATCATTCATACATACATGTATGTGTGTCTATGTATATATATGTGTATATATATATATATACATACATTCTCACAGAGAAAACATGCATTCACACAAACACAAATTGACGCACACATGCATATATATATATATATATATATATATATATATAAGATGTGCTTATGTGTTATACATATATAGCTACCCATAATTTATTTTTGTCTCTCTATATATATATTATATATATATATATTTAAATATTTGGAAAAATCTAACACTATCACTACTAATGTATGTTTATTTTATTATACACCCATGATGTACCCTTCTGTACTGTTACGTAACCTGAAGTACGTGCCACCCACCCTTCATTCTATTACCCCCTGGTATACTGTTATGAACCCTTGTAATATACATATCCTACTCAGAGTACACTGCTTGCTTGCTCTCCCTATTAGTTCAACTGAAGAGAGTAAGAGCTTGATGCAAGAGAGAGGTTGTTTGTATTGTTGCTGTTGTTGTTGTTCCTCCTCTTCCCTGTTGAGTTTTCATGTTTATTTTTTATTTATCTTTTAGTTATTGTAAATAAATCCTTTCTAATCTCTTTACTGTTTGTCTGAAAATCAATATTATACATTCATTTATTCATAGATACATACATACATACATACATACATACACATTCTCTCTCTCTCTCTCTCTCTCTCTCTCTCTCTCTCTCTTATATATATATACACATATATATAATTGTTTCTACATTTTGGCACAAGGCCAGCAATTACCCCAGTGCATTTACTGGTACTTTATTTTATCGACCCCGTAAGGATGAAAGGCAAAGTCAACCTCAGCGGGATTTGAACTCAGATCGTTAAGGGACGTAACTATGCTGGAAAGCATGGCGTCCGACCCGCTACCGATACTGCCAATCCCAATATAATGTAATGTAATGTAATGATCCGTACATATGAAAAATGGATTGGCCAACCAAAAGTTTCATGGTCTGACAATCTTGCTTAAGTGCAAGCAATGTTTACCAGCCATTTCATCAGGCAAACTGTATTTAAAATGGCCGAACAAGATACACACATATATGAGTGTATCTATGTATGTGTGTCTGTGTAGTTTTGAGTTTACAAACACAAAGAGTTTACATTTCAACTGAGTATTTTCTAAGTATTTACTCTTTTGCTGAGATTATTCTCTGTTGCTACTATGAGTTTTAGCAAATGTTGGTTGTGTAACTGAATTGTGAAATATACAAGGCATCATATTTATTAGAACAATATGTGTAGGCAATCTTTGAAATGGAAATCAGTAAAAAAATATTTATCTATCTATGAAAATGATTTACATATCATTAAATACAAGTGTGTATATATATATAGGGTGGGTAAAATTCCCGAGATCCATGGATGAGTTCTCTCCAGCGGTCTCTGTCCCTCATTATCGCTGCCATGTCCTGCATCTCCAACAGACAAGTGTCTGTCCTTAGGGCATCAACATACGTTAACCTTGGTCTTCCTCTTCCAGTGTGTCCATGTAGGGGCTCCCACAGGAGCACTGAATGCAATGTCAACTCTGGATGTCGGTGAGCATGTCCAGCTAACCTCAGTCTCCTCTGTGTCACTTTTGAGCTGACTTTTGGGAGGCTCCCATACAGCTCTGAGATTTTCATCCTCAGTGTATACTGATTAATGTTCAGAGCCATCATATATATATATATATATATATATATATATATATATGTAAATACATCTATATTATATACAGATATATTTTCTGCATGGTTACTCCCACATATATTCGAGCACCTGCCTACTCACAATCTATACACACTTACACATATATATGAGTAAACATTATTCATATGTAGAAACAATTATTCAAATATATATATGCATAGAGAGAAACATACATACACACATGTACATAGGTATTTAAAGGTGAAACAGCTGTGTTGACAATTTATAAATATTAATGTGGTTGAGAATGTGTAGTTGGATGTGATATTAATGGCCTAACTGACAGGAATAAACATCAGATATTCCTGGATGATTCACTTAAAGTAGTTTGGCAGACTATCCAGGGGAATATTTTTCAGTCAAATGCCTAAAACTGGATTTAAACATCAGCTTTCTTGATAATATGTATCACAAGCACATATATACATCCATACACAAATGCATATCACAAGCACACTTACACATACATACACAAATGCAGACACACTCACCACCAATTATATATATATATATATATATATATATATACATACACATACATAAAATATATGCTCGGATTTATTCCTTGGAATCTTTGAGCTTCTACAGGTGGTATGGCGCATTTGTCTGATCTTCTTAGTCATGACATCCATAATTTTGTCAGTTCTGTATATCTCTCTCTCTCTCTCTGTATGTATATATATATATATATATATATATATATAAATACACACATACCAGCTGAACTAAGAAGTAGAAGATGATATCTTTGGACATGAAAGATTTTTACCATTTGTCACTGAAATGATAGCCTGCTGACCTAAACGATACTAAATACTTAACACTGGTGTTGCTCTGCTATGTCTAGGGCCATGTTAAGTTTTACCAATGTAGTGTTGATAGCTACCAATAATACACATATATTCATCACATAACTCTCAAACACATTAAAAAACCGCTACACAAGTGTCATTTGTCATGGTTACAACTTAACCTGCCATTTAAATGAGTTACCTCCCTCTCAATCGATCTTTTTTACCTTTGCTTGTAAACCTTTGTTTTTTGTATGATGTTATCCCTCTCTCTCTCTCTTAATATATATATATATATGTGTGTATATGTATATATATATATATATATATATATATATATATATATATATATATATATAGTGTGTGTGTATATATATATAGATATGATTTTATGGATCAATACGATATTATAATGTATAAAAGGCATTACACATCATCTTGAACTGGTCACTCACTAATTTGCTCGTTAATAACAAGGGTAATTACTGAATTAGAATCTACTCAATTTCAGTAATAAAGCAACAATGTGACAATACCCAAAGAAAGTATACCAGGTCGATCAATAAAATTAAGATTGAGACATTAAGAGTATTGATTATATATATAATATATATAATTGTATTGGTTATTTTCATAGAGAATTTGTGGTTTGATGTTATTCACTTGAGCTCCCACCACTCTACTTCAGCCCATACAACAAACTGAGATTACCATTCTACAACAACTGACAGCTCTACACCACCACTATATATATATATATATATATATATATATATATATTCACACACAGACATGCCAAACCAAATATAATGTGGCTAATACTTTTGGTAAAGGCATGGATATCTGGCATCATCTCCACCTTCAGTTACGGAACTGTATTTCCCTGGCTAAACATCACCATCAACATTATCATCATCATGATTATATAATTCCAGCACCAACCTATAGTCTCCACCACCACTCATAACAGATTCTTGCAAAAATTCTGGATACTTTCCGGCTTCTATATTTGTTATACTTGACATCTTTGAATCAATTTACATGAAAATGTCTGTGTGTGTGTGTGTGTGTAACAATATATATGCTTATATGTATTATATGTTTATATATATAAAAAAAACAAACAAACAAAAAAAGAAATACAAATTGAAGGCCAGTAATTTTAGAAATATATTCTTTTATGAGTTGACAAATATTTATTGTATACACACACTGACACACACATACACACACACGTGTACTCAGATATACTCTGACCTACACACCATAACAAATCCAGTTATAATTCAGTTGTTATGAACCTTTGAAGATGCAGTATATACTCTTGTATAAATCACACAAGTAGATACACCCAACCCCCCCACTCATTTCATGCTTTATCTCTGTGAAGGTAAAGTAGAAATATTTTAGGGACAGCCATCATTGACAATGACAAACAACAGCAGTTAACATACCCTCATCATCATCACTACCAACAACAACACTATGGACCACCACCACCAACCACCACGATAACATTTAAAATACCCTCATCACCAACAACAACAACAACAACAGCAACTATTGGAGAGGAGAAAGAAAACATTTTAAAGTGAAATTAAAATATATGAAAAATGTGATAAACATGCATCTCAGATTGCAGTTGCACCACATATTGCAGCTGTACCACATATTAGAGTTGACAGCATACTTAAACAGGTCGTATGATGATGGTTGCAGGAACATTCAATGGATGTTTTATTGAGATGTTGCTGTTGATAGGTGGGTGACATGATGCAATGCATTGGTGCAGTAAGTGACAGTCTGATGCACTGGATGGGTGGCTTGATGCAGCTAATGCAGGCCTAATGCACTGGATGGGGGATTTGATGCAGATTTGAGTCAGTTGAATGCACTGGATGTGTGTCCTGATGCATTGGTGCAGTAAGTGTCAGTTTGATGTAGTGAGAGTCAGTTTAATGCACTGGATGGGTGACTTGATACAGTGGGGCAATCCATGATAGCCTGATGCACGCTAATGCTGTGTATATATAACAGATGTGCTGTTGTCAGCAATCTTACCTCACAATAAACCCTTTTTATTAGTCCCTCTGACCTTTGAGGAAAAGGCATGAATGTCAGTAATTCTCACTTCCTGATCTTATAACTTTAAACTTTTCTTGTGTATCTAATAAAAACAAAGAAGTCCCAGTCTATAAAATAAGTTAATATATACTGGGTGTGTTGATATATAATCAACTATATATTAGGAGGACTGTGCTCCAGCATGGCCACAGTCCAAAGAACTAAAAATGAAGGAGAAAAGAAGAGCAAGTGATGAGAGTGTTAGGATGAAGTGTATGTGGTGTAGGGCAGTAGCAAGCTTCCGGTGAGCTAGGTTTGTAGTTCTTTGGCTTTACCTCTTGCTTTGGAGCCATTTCATGTCATTTCATGTACGCTGCTATTGCCCCTTCCCCTTCAAAAACACATCAATATCACAATTAAACATTTACAACCCCTCATCATTGTCATATTTCAGATTTCTTTTTCTCTATTTATCTCTCTGTTTCTGCTTATAAACCCCGAGGCTTTG
>OZ024748.1:24680328-24787828 GCA_964016885.1 Eledone cirrhosa
TTAAACTCCGAATATGTTTCTTCTTCTTTTTCGTCTTCTTCCAAACCTTCACTGTCTCGTTGCAACAACAGCTGCATGCTGGTGCTTTATTGCATAAGCATATCAGCATTGCCAGTGCTATAGTGGGTTGTTGTTTTTTTCATCAGAACATTCTAACTTAAAATTCTTTGAATATTTGGAGTAGTAAGATTTCAGATAATACGGAAATTCCTCATGAAAATGTCGAGGGGCACATGGAGAAAGAAAGGCAAAGCAAAAAAAAAAATCTAAAAAAAAACCCTAAAAACATATATATACAAGAAAAAAGTAAAAAAAAATAAACAATACAAAGTAAAAAAAAACTGCTGGGGGTAGGTGATATATATATATATATATATATAAAAAGTAAAGAAAAGCCCTTACATAAAATGAACATTTTAAAATATCCCCCCCTAAAAAAAACAACAAAAATCAAAAACACATTTGTACCAAAATTTGCTGCTAACCCACTCAGTTTCTTGAAAACCGTTTCTGTTTATTTTTTTTCTCTTTGTTGTGAGAATTACCAAAATTTGGTTCTCCTGCTTCAAAAACATTCACAAGTTGAGAATGTCAATGATTTTATTCCTGTGACATACAACTTTTAACGAATTAACGAACAAATGCTGGTAATATCGAAATTATATTCAAACTAAGATCTGTAAGCATTTTCATTCTTTTTGGTCCCCCTCCCCCTTCCCTCACTTTTTTTTTTTTTATTTATGCAGGGTAGGGGGTTGGTCAGTTGGGATAAATTGGAGGACACAATCGTTCTAGTAAACAGCTTTCACTGTGTCGGAATTTTAAAGTTTATTTTTGGGAGGTGGTGGGTGTGGGTGGGGTGAGGCGGAGAGAGCAAGGGTTGGGTGTATTTTGAGTGGCGATAATTTTAACTGTGCCAACATGAGGCACATTTAAAAAAAAAAAAATTTTTTTTTTGCTCTGTACAGCTATGTATGTCTTTTATTATTTATAAACACATATGTATATATATATATATATGTGCACATATATATATATGTCTGTGTATGTACAAGTGTATATATATATATATATTTATATATATATATATATAAACATATATGTATATCACTATATATATATAAACATATTTATATATCATTATATATATATATATATATATATAAAAACATATTTGTATATATATATATATATAAACTATGTGTGTGTATATATATATAAACATATATATGTATATCACTATATATATATAAACATATATATGTATATCACTATATATATATAAACATATTTGTATATCACTATATATATATCAACATATTTGTATATCACTATATGTATGTATATATATAAACATATATATATATATATATATCACTATATATGAACAAAAGGAAAAAGTACAAAATGATGCCAGGAGCTGCAACTGTAGGTTGCAATGAGAGACTCAGAGTAACAACAGCCTGAAATGTCAGTTTTAACTTCTGTTATTATTATCATGTGTGTGTGTGTATATATATATATATATATATATATATATATATATATATATATATATATATATATATATATATATGTATGTGCATATTTATATCTATATTTACATACGTATGTATATTTATGTATGTGCATATATATATATTTCTCTTTGCCTTTTGCATATATACATATATATATATATATACGTAATTACTTATATATGTATGGTGCATTTACATATGTATATTTTCATTTAAATAATTATATATATGAACGTATACACACACATCTATATATATGTGTGTACGTACTTATATATATATATATACATACACACACACATCTATATATATGTATATATATATATATATATATATATTTATTATACGTATTGGTTCAAAATTTTATCAATGTGGTGCTAAAAGTCATGAAAAAAATCCCCCCAAAAAACCACAAGAAAAATGAGGGCAAAATAGTTCAGTTTATAACAAAACAAAACATTAAAAATCATTAACAAAAGACAAAAAATACAGAAAAAAATACTAAGCATTTGTTTTGATGACTTTAAAAGTATGTTTATTTTCTTGTTATTATTATTACTATTATTATTATTATTATTATTATTTCTTATTTTGCCAATTGGTGTATTTTACAGCAACATAAAATGAAAAATGTTAGAAAATAAAGGTTTCTTTGTTTTGTTTTATATATATGTATATATATATGTATGTGTTTATGTATATATGTATATGTGTATACATATATATATATATATATATATATATATATATATATATATATATATATGTATACATATATATGTGTATGTATATATATGTGTGTGTGTATATATATATATAAAATATATATAATATATACGTATATATATATACATATATATATATACATATATGTATATATATATATGTGTGTGTGTGTATATATATAATATATATAATATATACATATGTATATATATATATATATATATATATATATATATATATATATATATACACATACATGTACATGTACATGTATATCAATCTATCTATAGCTATACACATATATATAAACAGACATATGTGTATATATATACATATATACACATGCACACGCATGTACACACACACATATATGTAGACATACATACACATATTTCGACTATAGTATAAAACTTACATGCACTCATGCATTCACACACGCACAAAATCAGCAATACAGACACACAGACATAGTTGTTAATCTAAATTACTTCAACAATACTTAATTCTGAAAGAAATGATTCTACTTCGACATTTGCATTCCATTCACACCTGTAGCTTTACAATTCTAGTTGATGTGAAACTATCAACCAAAATTTGCATTAGTCAAATTGATATGAAATGTTTTCATGAGAGAAACTTTGCTTATTCTAGTCAATAACTGTGTTTAAAAAACAAAACAAAAGAAAAAAAAGAAAAAAAAACCCATAAAACAAATTTCTGATGCTAGTCAATTCCATCACCATTATCTCCATCTTGTTTTATCAAACATTTTCAACTATTTTAATCAATATCTTCATCAAAATTACCAATTCTAGTCAATTATAATATACAATGTTGTGTATATTAGTTGATATCCTGATAATTTATCACACAGACAATTTTATCTTCATTGTTACAGTGATATCAGGATGGAATATTAAATCTTAAATATTGTATTCAATATCATACATATTCTAGTCAAATCTCCATCAAATTCTTATATTCTCTTCCATAATGCCATAACCTACCATCAAACAATTTTAAACCTATTCTAGTCAACATCACCATCAAACAACAAACTCTATTCTAGTCAAATTTACCATCAAACAAACTTTATTCTAAATGAATTTGTCATCATGTACCATGAAAAAACTCCACAAAAACGAAAAAAAACCTCTTGTATTCTA
Organism: Eledone cirrhosa; assembly: GCA_964016885.1. Taxonomy (NCBI): domain Eukaryota; kingdom Metazoa; phylum Mollusca; class Cephalopoda; order Octopoda; family Eledonidae; genus Eledone; species Eledone cirrhosa. The sequence continues at coordinate 24,683,741 of OZ024748.1, forward strand.
GTCAATATCATACATGATCAATATAGTTCTGTCAAAAATTGTCAAACATTGTCAAACAAACTTCACACTGTATTCTAGTCAATATCATACAACATGATCAATATAGCCCTATCAAACAATATCACAATACAACATGAGTAATATAGTTCTGTCAAACATTGTCAAACACTATTCTAGTCATATCACATGATCAGTATAGTCCTATGAAACATTGTCAAACTTCACACTGTATTCTAGTCAATATCACTTTGTTTAGTTGCAGTCAAAATAAAACCCCAATGTAATTGTACTCAATATTAAATCACCACCATCAAACAAACACAGTCTAAACTACTACCATCAAACAAACACAACAATACCTAGTCTAAACTACTACCATCAAACAAGCATACTAATACCTAGTCTAAACTACTAGCATCCAACAAGCATACTAATACCTACTCTAAACTACTACCATCAAACAAGCATACTAATACCTAATCTAAACTACCACAATCAAACAAACATACCAATACTTAGTCTAAACTACTACCATCAAACAAACATACCAATACCTAATTTAAACTACCACCATCAAACAAACATACCAATACCTAGTCTAAACTACCACCATCAAACAAACATACCAATACCTAGTCTAAACTACTACCATCAAACAAACATACCAATACCTAATTTAAACTACCACCATCAAACAAACATACCAATACCTAATCTAAACTACCACAATCAAACAAACATACCAATACTTAGTCTAAACTACTACCATCAAACAAACATACCAATACCTAGTCTAAACTACCACCATCAAACAAACATACCAATACCTAGTCTAACCTACTACCATCAAACAAACATACCAATACCTACTCTAAACTACCACCATCAAACAAACATACCAATACCTAGTCTAAACTACCACCATCAAACAAACATACCAATACCTAGTCTAACCTACTACCATCAAACAAACATACCAATACCTACTCTAAACTACCACCATCAAACAAACATACCAATACCTAGTCTAAACTACCACCATCAAACAAACATACCAATACCTAGTCTAACCTACTACCATCAAACAAACATACCAATACCTACTCTAAACTACCACCATCAAACAAACATACTAATACCTACTCTAAACTACCACCATCAAACAAACATACCAATACCTAGTCTAAACTACCACCATCAAACAAACATACCAATACCTAGTCTAAACTACCACCATCAAACAAACATACCAATACCTAGTCTAACCTACTACCATCAAACAAACATACCAATACCTACTCTAAACTACCACCATCAAACAAACATACCAATACCTAGTCTAAACTACCACCATCAAACAAACATACTAATACCTACTCTAAACTACTACCATCAAACAAACATACCAATACCTAGTCAAAACTACTACCATCAAACAAACATACCAATACCTAGTCTAACCTACTACCATGAAACAAACATACCAATACCTAGTCTAAACTACTACCATCAAACAAACATACCAATACCTAGTCTAAACTACTACCATGAAACAAACATACCAATACCTACTCTAAACTACCACCATCAAACAAACATACCAATACCTAGTCTAAACTACCACCATCAAACAAACATACTAATACCTACTCTAAACTACTACCATCAAACAAACATACCAATACCTAGTCTAAACTACTACCATCAAACAAACATACCAATACCTAGTCTAACCTACTACCATGAAACAAACATACCAATACCTAGTCTAAACTACTACCATCAAACAAACATACCAATACCTAGTCTAAACTACTACCATGAAACAAACATACCAATACCTACTCTAAACTACCACCATCAAACAAACATACCAATACCTAGTCTAAACTACCACCATCAAACAAACATACTAATACCTACTCTAAACTACTACCATCAAACAAACATACCAATACCTAGTCTAAACTACCACCATCAAACAAACATACCAATACCTAATCTAAACTACCACCATCAAACAAACATACCAATACCTAGTCTAAACTACTACCATCAAACAAACATACTAATACCTACTCTAAACTACCACCATCAAACAAACATACCAATACCTACTCTAAACTACTACCATCAAACAAACACCAATACCTAATCTAAACTACCACCATCAAACAAACATACCAATACCTAGTCTAAACTACTACCATCAAACAAACATACTAATACCTACTCTAAACTACCACCATCAAACAAACATACCAATACCTAGTCTAAACTACTACCATCAAACAAACACCAATACCTAATCTAAACTACCACCATCAAACAAACATACCAATACCTAGTCTAAACTACTACCATCAAACAAACATACTAATACCTACTCTAAACTACTACCATCAAACAAACATACCAATACCTAGTCTAAACTACTACCATCAAACAAACATACCAATACTTAGTCTAAACTACTACCATCAAACAAACACCAATACCTAATCTAAACTACTACCATCAAACAAACATACCAATACCTAGTCTAAACTACCACCATCAAACAAACATACCAATACCTAGTCTAAACTACCACCATCAAACAAACACCAATACCTAATCTAAACTACCACCATCAAACAAACATACCAATACCTAGTCTAAACTACTACCATCAAACAAACATACTAATACCTACTCTAAACTACTACCATCAAACAAACATACCAATACCTAGTCTAAACTACTACCATCAAACAAACACCAATACCTAATCTAAACTACTACCATCAAACAAACACAACAATACCTAGTCTAAACTACTAGCATCAAACAAGCATACTAATACCTAGTCTAAACTACCACCATCAAACAAACATACCAATACCTAGTCTAAACTACCACCATCAAACAAACATACCAATACCTAGTCTAAACTACCACCATCAAACAAACATACCAATACCTAGTCTAAACTACCACCATCAAACAAACATACCAATACCTAGTCTAAACTACTACCATCAAACAAACATACCAATACCTAGTCTAAACTACCACCATCAAACAAACACCAATACCTAATCTAAACTACTACCATCAAACAAACATACCAATACCTAATCTAAACTACTACCATCAAACAAACATACCAATACCTAGTCTAAACTACCACCATCAAACAAACATACCAATACCTAGTCTAAACTACCACCATCAAACAAACACCAATACCTAATCTAAACTACTACCATCAAACAAACATACCAATACCTAGTCTAAACTACTACCATCAAACAAACATACCAATACTTAGTCTAAACTACCACCATCAAACAAACACCAATACCTAATCTAAACTACTACCATCAAACAAACATACCAATACCTAGTCTAAACTACCACCATCAAACAAACACCAATACCTAATCTAAACTACTACCATCAAACAAACATACCAATACCTAATCTAAACTACTACCATCAAACAAACATACCAATACCTAGTCTAAACTACCACCATCAAACAAACATACCAATACCTAGTCTAAACTACCACCATCAAACAAACACCAATACCTAATCTAAACTACTACCATCAAACAAACATACCAATACCTAGTCTAAACTACTACCATCAAACAAACATACCAATACTATCTAAACTACTACCATCAAACAAACATACCAATACCTAGTCTAAACTACTACCATCAAACAAACATACCAATACCTAGTCTAAACTACCACCATCAAACAAACATACCAATACCTAATCTAAACTACTACCATCAAACAAACACCAATACCTAATCTAAACTACTAGCATCAAGCAAGCATACTAATACCTAGTCTAAACTACTACCATGAAACAAACATACCAATACCTAGTCTAAACTATCACCATCAAACAAACATACCAATACCTAATCTAAACTACTAGCATCAAACAAGCATACTAATACCTAGTCTAAACTACCACCATCAAACAAACATACCAATACCTAGTCTAAACTACTACCATCAAACAAACATACCAATACCTACTCTAAACTACTACCATCAAACAAACACCAATACCTAATCTAAACTACTACCATCAAACAAACACCAATACCTAATCTAAACTACTACCATCAAACAAACATACCAATACCTAATCTAAACTACTACCATCAAAGAAACATACCAATACCTAGTCTAAACTACCACCATCAAACAAACATACCAATACCTAGTCTAAACTACTACCATCAAACAAACATACCAATACCTAATCTAAACTACTACCATCAAACAAACATACCAATACCTAGTCTAAACTACCACCATCAAACAAACATACCAATACCTAGTCTAAACTACTACCATCAAACAAACATACCAATACCTAATCTAAACTACTACCATCAAACAAACATACCAATACCTAGTCTAAACTACTACCATCAAACAAACATACCAATACCTAATCTAAACTACCACCATCAAACAAACATACCAATACCTAGTCTAAACTACTACCATCAAACAAACATACCAATACCTAATCTAAACTACTACCATCAAACAAACATACCAATACCTAGTCTAAACTACTACCATCAAACAAACATACCAATACCTAATCTAAACTACCACCATCAAACAAACATACCAATACCTAGTCTAAACTACTACCATCAAACAAACATACCAATACTTAATCTAAACTACTACCATCAAACAAACATACCAATACCTAGTCTAAACTACTACCATCAAACAAACATACCAATACCTAGTCTAAACTACTACCATCAAACAAACATACCAATACCTAATCTAAACTACTACCATCAAACAAACATACTAATACCTAGTCTAAACTACTACCATCAAACAAACATACCAATACCTACTCTAAACTACTACCATCAAACAAACATACCAATACCTAATCTAAACTACTAGCATCCAACAAACATACCAATACCTACTCTAAACTACTACCATCAAACAAACATACCAATACCTACTCTAAACTACTACCATCAAACAAACTTACTAATACCTAGTCTAAACTACTACCATCAAACAAACATACCAATACCTACTCTAAACTACTACCATCAAACAAACATACCAATACCTACTCTAAACTACTACCATCAAACAAACTTACTAATACCTAGTCTAAACTACTACCATGAAACAAACATACCAATACCTACTCTAAACTACTACCATCAAACAAACTTACTAATACCTAGTCTAAACTACTACCATCAAACAAACATACCAATACCTACTCTAAACTACTACCATCAAACAAACTTACTAATACCTAGTCTAAACTATCACCATCAAACAAACATACCAATACCTAGTCTAAACTACTACCATCAAACAAACATACCAATACCTAGTCTAAACTACTACCATCAAACAAACATACCAATACTTAATCTAAACTACTACCATCAAACAAACATACCAATACCTACTCTAAACTACTACCATCAAACAAACATACCAATACTTAATCTAAACTACTACCATCAAACAAACATACCAATACCTAGTCTAAACTACCACCATCAAACAAACATACCAATACCTAGTCTAAACTACTACCATCAAACAAACATACCAATACCTAATCTAAACTACTACCATCAAACTAACATACCAATACCTAGTCTAAACTACTACCATCAAACAAACATACCAATACCTACTCTAAACTACCACCATCAAACAAACATACCAATACCTAATCTAAACTACTACCATCAATCAAACATACCAATACCTACTCTAAACTACTACCATCAAACAAACATACCAATACCTAATCTAAACTACTACCATCAATCAAACATACCAATACCTACTCTAAACTACTACCATCAAACAAACATACCAATACCTACTCTAAACTACCACCATCAAACAAACATACCAATACCTAGTCTAAACTACTACCATCAAACAAACATACCAATACCTACTCGAAACTACCACCATCAAACAAACATACCAATACCTAATCTAAACTACTACCATCAAACAAACATACCAATACCTAATCTAAACTACTACCATCAATCAAACATACCAATACCTACTCTAAACTACCACCATCAAACAAACATACCAATACCTAATCTAAACTACTACCATCAAACAAACATACCAATACCTAATCTAAACTACTACCATCAATCAAACATACCAATACCTACTCTAAACTACTACCATCAATCAAACATACCAATACCTAATCTAAACTACTACCATCAATCAAACATACCAATACCTACTCTAAACTACTACCATCAAACAAACATACCAATACCTACTCTAAACTACTACCATCAAACAAACATACCAATACCTAGTCTAAACTACCACCATCAAACAAACTTACTAATACCTAGTCTAAACTACCACCATCAAACAAACATACCAATACCTACTCTAAACTACTACCATCAAACAAACTTACTAATACCTAGTCTAAACTACCACCATCAAACAAACATACCAATACCTAGTCTAAACTACTACCATCAAACAAACATACTAATACCTAGTCTAAACTACTACCATCAAACAAACATACCAATACCTAATCTAAACTACTACCATCAAACAAACATACCAATACCTAATCTAAACTACTACCATCAAACAAACATACTAATACCTAGTCTAAACTACTACCATCAAACAAACATACCAATACCTACTCTAAACTACTACCATCAAACAAACTTACTAATACCTAGTCTAAACTATCACCATCAAACAAACATACCAATACCTACTCTAAACTACTACCATCAAACAAACTTACTAATACCTAGTCTAAACTACCACCATCAAACAAACATACCAATACCTACTCTAAACTACTACCATCAAACAAACTTACTAATACCTAGTCTAAACTACCACCATCAAACAAACATACCAATACCTACTCTAAACTACTACCATCAAACAAACTTACCAATACCTACTCTAAACTACCACCATCAAACAAACATACCAATACCTAATCTAAACTACTACCATCAAACAAACATACCAATACCTAGTCTAAACTATCACCATCAAACAAACATACCAATACCTAGTCTAAACTACTACCATCAAACAAACATACCAATACCTAGTCTAAACTACTACCATCAAACAAACATACCAATACCTAGTCTAAACTACTATCATCAAACAAACATACCAATACCTAGTCTAAACTACTACCATCAAACAAACATACCAATACCTAGTCTAAACTACTACCATCAAACAAACATACCAATACCTAGTCTAAACTACTACCATCAAACAAACATACCAATACTTAGTCTAAACTACTACCATCAATCAAACATACTAATACCTAGTCTAAACTACTACCATCAAACAAACATACCAATACTTAGTCTAAACTACTACCATCAATCAAACATACTAATACCTAGTCTAAACTACTACCATCAAACAAACATACCAATACCTAGTCTAAACTACTACCATCAAACAAACATACCAATACCTAATCTAAACTACTACCATCAAACAAACATACCAATACCTAGTCTAAACTACCACAATCAAACAAACATACCAATACTTAGTCTAAACTACTACCATCAAACAAACATACCAATACCTAGTCTAAACTACTAGCATCCAACAAACATACCAATACCTAGTCTAAACTACTAGCATCCAACAAACATACCAATACCTAGTCTAAACTACTACCATCAAACAAACATACCAATACCTAGTCTAAACTACTACCAACAAACAAACATACCAATACCTAGTCTAAACTACTACCAACAAACAAACATACTAATACCTAGTCTAAACTACCACCATCAAACAAACATACTAATACCTAATCTAAACTACCACCATCAAACAAACATACCAATACCTACTCTAAACTACTACCATCAAACAAACATACCAATACCTAGTCTAAACTACCACCATCAAACAAACATACCAATACCTACTCTAAACTACTACCATCAAACAAACATACCAATACCTAATCTAAACTACTACCATCAAACAAACATACCAATACCTAGTCTAAACTACCACCATCAAACAAACATACCAATACCTAGTCTAAACTACCACCATCAAACAAACATACCAATACCTAGTCTAAACTACCACCATCAAACAAACATACTAATACCTACTCTAAACTACCACAATCAAACAAACATACCAATACCTAGTCTAAACTACTACCATCAAACAAACATACCAATACCTAGTCTAAACTACTACCATCAAACAAACATACCAATACCTAATCTAAACTACTACCATCAAACAAACATACCAATACCTAGTCTAAACTACCACCATCAAACAAACATACCAATACCTAATCTAAACTACTACCATCAAACAAACATACCAATACCTAGTCTAAACTACTAGCATCCAACAAACATACCAATACCTAGTCTAAACTACCACCATCAAACAAACATACCAATACCTAGTCTAAACTACTAGCATCCAACAAACATACCAATACCTAGTCTAAACTACTAGCATCCAACAAACATACCAATACCTAGTCTAAACTACCACCATCAAACAAACATACCAATACCTAGTCTAAACTACTAGCATCCAACAAACATACCAATACCTAGTCTAAACTACTAGCATCCAACAAACATACCAATACCTACTCTAAACTACTACCATCAAACAAACATACCAATACCTAGTCTAAACTACTACCATCAAACAAACATACCAATACCTAGTCTAAACTACTACCAACAAACAAACATACCAATACCTAGTCTAAACTACTACCAACAAACAAACATACCAATACCTAATCTAAACTACTACCATCAAACAAACATACCAATACCTAGTCTAAACTACTACCATCAAACAAACATACCAATACCTACTCTAAACTACTACCATCAAACAAACATACCAATACCTAGTCTAAACTACTACCATCAAACAAACATACCAATACCTAGTCTAAACTACTACCATCAAACAAACATACCAATACCTAGTCTAAACTACTACCATCAAACAAACATACCAATACCTAGTCTAAACTACTACCAACAAACAAACATACCAATACCTAGTCTAAACTACTACCATCAAACAAACATACTAATACCTAATCTAAACTACCACCATCAAACAAACATACCAATACCTACTCTAAACTACTACCATCAAACAAACATACCAATACCTACTCTAAACTACTACCATCAAACAAACATACCAATACCTAGTCTAAACTACTACCAACAAACAAACATACCAATACCTAGTCTAAACTACTACCATCAAACAAACATACTAATACCTAATCTAAACTACCACCATCAAACAAACATACCAATACCTACTCTAAACTACTACCATCAAACAAACATACCAATACCTAATCTAAACTACCACCATCAAACAAACATACCAATACCTAGTCTAAACTACTACCATCAAACAAACATACCAATACCTAGTCTAAACTACTACCATCAAACAAACATACCAATACCTACTCTAAACTACTACCAACAAACAAACATACCAATACCTAGTCTAAACTACTACCATCAAACAAACATACCAATACCTAGTCTAAACTACTACCATCAAACAAACATACCAATACCTAGTCTAAACTATCACCAACAAACAAACATACCAATACCTACTCTAAACTACTACCATCAAACAAACATACCAATACCTAGTCTAAACTATCACCAACAAACAAACATACCAATACCTACTCTAAACTACTACCATCAAACAAACATACCAATACCTAGTCTAAACTACTACCATCAAACAAACATACCAATACCTACTCTAAACTACTACCATCAAACAAACTTACTAATACCTGGTCTAAACCCTCTATGAAACAACAAATTCTGCTATTTCTCCACACAATATTACTATCAAACAAAATAGCTACAACATCAACCATCATTCACCGTCAATCACCATCATCATTCAACAAAGTCACATATTATAGTCTGTCTATGTCACTACACCATCTAATGTAGTAGTCATTGCCACCAGGAACACACAAGGTTCACACAATTTTACTTTTCACTGGATGTCATCCCCCAAGAATTTCATGAAACACACCTGTTGTATATTGCCCCTCCCCTCACTGCTGTTCAATATGACCCCTCCCTCCCTTCCCCCACTCAACAAATGTAAAGCCACAATAAATCTAATATTCCGCCTTTATAACACTCTTACATGTCTTTACACCATTGTCATCTTGCATGTGCCATAGTCTAGTGTGCCACGGGTTTGTAGTCTCACTTCAGACATTGCCAGGTATGTTGGGAGTGGTGGACAGGGAATAATCAGTGCTGTGCTCAGGACCAACATACCACCTGAGCTGGGATATCATCAACAAATTAACCATTCACCTGGTAGAACGAGCCATCTTAAACTACTTGAAAAGTGTCAGTATATATATATATATATATATGGTGGTGGTGGTGGTGGGGGGGTCTGTGTGTGTGCCTATCAATCTATACACATGCGTATATATATATATATTAAGGCGTTGACGGACCCTGCATATTTATCAATGCCAGTATATATATATATTATGGGTTCATTATGGTGTATGAATTGCAAAACTGAAAAACTACACAATAACTTTAACATTTATTTAAAACTGAGTCTGAGTGAGTCAATACTCGGAGTTTCTTATTAGTGATCCTCAGCCAATTAAGGAGTCTCAGGCTACCGATCTTCATGCGATTTGTGAGTCATGGGGATCTATAACGAGAAACTTGCTGCTCACTCAAACACAGCTTTAAACACACACACACACATATATCTATACTGACAAGGATATGTCGTCAATATAAACAAGAGCAGCAGCTAATTTTCACTTCTTGTAACCGTATGGTTATTTAATTGTCATATCTTTCGTCACACATTACTGTCCAACCGATAAACGGATTAGTTACCGGGTTAATTATGAAACCGAAGTGACACGTAAATGATGCGCATGTTTTTATTGGCAATATGACCCTCACAAAGTAAAACAATATTTGTTTCATATATATATATATATATATATTGTTATACTTTGGGAGGGTCATGTTGCCAATAAGAAACACACGCACCAGTTGCTTTCACTTCAATTTATTATAATAAATTTATAAATTTCTGGTTGGTTGGTTGGTTCCACAATATATAAACAACTATCTGGTTGTGGAACCAACCAACCAACCAGAAATTTATAAATTTATAAATTTATTATAAATTTATTATAATAAATTGAAGTGAAGGCAACTGGTGCGTGTGTTTCTTATTGGCAACATGACCCTCCCAAAGTATAACAATATCGGTTTCAACACACGATTTCAGATAAAGAATCTTGCTAAACAAATTCAGAAACGAAATATATATATATATATATATATGTATGTGTGTGTGTGTGTGTGTGTGTGCGTGCGTGTATATGCATACGTATGTATATATGTATGTATATATATATTATATATATATACACACATTAACGTATCCCTGTATATATATATATATATATATATATATATATATATATATATATATATATACACACATTAACGTATCCCTGTATATATATATATATATATATATACACACATTAACGTATCCCTGTATATATATATATATATATATATATATATATATATATATATATATATACAGGGATACGTTAATGCCTGTTCAGATACTGCACATATGAAGAAATCGTTTAATGTTTAATTTCGGTAAATGGTATATCTGCTTGGAAGAGCCTGAAGGAAAGGAAAGTAAAGTGGAAACTAACGAAACATAGTTCAGATGGTTGGATAGGTTTAGAAAAGCAAGTCGAATTCATAATGATAAGTTTGTAGGGATTACAGAAATGAATCAGTTATTTAAGAAGTTTATGGTTATGTTGACGGACAAGTTATAAATGCTGATAAGTGAATGTTGAATAAAACTTACTTGGATCAGAAATAAACATTGCAGAAGCCGTAGAATTAATATAGATCGCTGATGTATGTTTATACCATGGGAAATACCTAGAATAGACGATGGGAATGGCAAAGAATTGTTTCCCTCACATGATATGGTCCTCAATGAAGACATTATAAATTATAGAGCAGTAACGAATATATATATATATATATATATATATATATATATATATATATATATATATATAATTATATACATATGATCATGATGATGAGGATGATCGCCAGCAGAGAACAGATTCTACTGAGACTCTAACAAAAGGATTGTTGAAAAGCACATGACAATAGTTGCAGAGAAGGATCTGTGTATACATGTCAAGAGACATGCTATTCGGCTGCTATAGGGCGATGTAGAAATAAGAAGAAAGAAAAACTGTGCCATATTAAAAGAAAGAAATGAAGAAAACAACTTTTATATATATGCTGATCCAAGTAAACATAAAACTGCATCGAAACCATTCCTTTATTTATCGATATCGATTTTTCTTTCGTATGGTATATTTCGTTAGGGATTTCGGAATATTAAAAACCGGCAATTTTACACTTAACATACATACATACATATATATATATATATATATATATATATATATAGTAGAATAATCGAGTATCGAAAAATCGGCGCACGAGTTCACGATAAACAAAATTCGAGATGAGCGGCAGAGGGCTCTATAATTATATATATATATATATATATATATATATATATATATATATATATATATATATATATATATAATGTGTGTGTGTGTGTGTGTGTATTTATCGGTCTTTAATTTTTAGAAATCCCTAACGTAATATTATAGCATACGAAAGGAAAATGTTTGTATGTCGTGCGCGTGTGTGTGTGTGTGTACCACCATATTGGGAATATGTACATCCAGATGCACGTCCACATATACAAACAGACACATACACACTATATATGCACATCAAATATATTTATAGTGTTAATATGTACATATTATCACAGATATACAGCTATAGTAGTAATGTAACCGGTGGTAGATAGACCGTCATTGATTCAGCCAGTAAAAAAGGAAACTATTTATTCTTTTGATCTGCGAACGTAAAAATAATTTATTAATCAATCGAAATTTGGAAGTCAATCCATCTATTATGACAAATTTATAATTTATATACATGAATGTGATCTACCATTATGTTGCGTTGCACATTATAATGAAACAACACTTCCTTCAACCAAACCAAATCTCGAGAGGCTGGACTTAGCAAAATATTAAGACAGATACGCTAACTACAGCTTCAATTATATAGTTTAGTTGGAATGATAAATGAAATATATATATTGTTGCGTAGTGGTTAGAGAATTGGTTTCTTAATTGTGAAGTTACGAGTTCGGTTTCCGGATAGTGAGATTCGTTATGTCCTTGAGCAAGCAACTTTATTTCACGTTGCTCTTTTTTGTCAGGATTTGAGACCAGTAGCTAGTATCAGCAAGTGAAAGACCAATGGTACAATTTAACGAGTTCCATCCCCCTCAGTAAGCGAATAAGATTTGGGATCTTGTCGATTGTTCAAAAAGAAAGTTTAACATTGAAAGGAACAAGTAACGAACACGAAGACGATACAGTAGAAACAAGAAGGAGATTTGGAGAAGTTTACTTAATACGGATCATGAATTAAAGAATTCGGAAAAATGAAAAGTAAGGGAAGCAATTGCGCTACAATAATTATCTCCCTTGGATCTATACATCTTCAAATTCCAGTTAAAGGCTATAGAATTTATTGTAGGACAGATAGATGTATACGCTGGCGAAAGTATATATTTTAATGATTTAAATAATGAACGGGAAAAGAGAAAAAAGGGTGGGGTGGGAGTTAAATAATGAAGAAATGGAAAGGAGGAGGTAGGGGTAAACTCTACATCTTTGTCTGTGCCCCGTGAACAAGATGGCGAAAGCATTGCTGTAAAGAACAGTTAGCGACACCTACTGCATCAGTCATTCCACTTCACGTAGCTCCTTCCATGGACAGGATGTACTGCTTCCAATTTCACGGAGACGACTGCGACATCCAGAAAAAGTAAATTGACTTCGGCGGGATTTGAACAAAGAATGTAAAGGGCTGTAACTAAATGTTACAAAACATTTTGCCAGACGCTCTAACGATTCCACCAATCCTCCGCCCTATACTTTGTAAACAATAAAAGAACAACTAAAAAATTATTGTAACATCAAACTTGTAGCTTGAGAGAAATCTAGAGTAGTCTCCCTTAGTTTCAAATTACCGGTTATAAATTTACGTATCTAACTCTTTCCTCTAATGGAAGACACTGTCTGTGATTTTCAAATGTTTTGAAAATAATCAAGAATTTGGAGGGATTTACTAATATAACTAACTTATTCATTATTAAACTGGTGTTTTGTAACATAATAAAGATTCTTACATAAAATTATGGAAGGATTTAAAATAAATATATACCCTTTAGAATATTTTCTTGCTGTTTTAAATTTTTATTTACATATAACAAATATATAAGATTAAATAGAAATACATAGATATTTTCAATTAATTATTGCTAGAAACCTTATAAATATAATACACAGATACATACAATCAAAGTAACAAAACAACCCCACCCCCCATTAATTCAACAGTAAGTGCGTCAATTGGATATTTTTTAGGCAAATCAATACGCTCGCGGCGTTACCGCGGGTGATGGCAAGGCTAAGGCGCTGAAACAACCAGCACCCTCACGGGCATCACCTAACACCTCGGTAAGGCGAGCCGCTAATGATGACAAGAACTTCTCAGTGAACCGCCCAGCTCCCCAAAATATCTCAAACGTTACAGGCTGGAAGAAATGGTTTACCGATAAGTCCCGGTAATTTAGAATTTTATTCCGTTCGGCTACGGAAGCAGTGACCGCCACATTTATCGCAGTATCCAGGATGTGGGAGGGAGCAAAAGAGTCATTAACTGTGGCGTCCCAGATGAGACATCTACCTCTTTCCCAGGGACAAAGGTCTATTCTCATCAATTCTGGATAATCCAGCCAGAACTGAGGGAATATTTATCCGAGCTAGAGCCCGCTTAATGATCAGGTTTAGCTGACCAGCATTCTAGTTTTGTATTGTAGAACCAAGGGCAGTTCCAGACGGTTTGGCAAAAGGTTAAGCGACAGAATTTAGAAAGTGCATTCCATGAAAAACACTCCAGAAAACTATTTTCACATACCATTTCTACTATCGGGTCAATTTATATTTCGAAGTATTCAGATAATTATATAATCTCCCTATTTCTCGATAAACAAACTTTAAACCCTTCGTTACTAATTCTGACACCTGCTAGTAACCGAAACCCCGACCTTGTGTCTTATAAGACGCATTATTTTCTGACAAAAAACAAAACAAAAAAAAACAAACTTACGTATATGTCTAATAAATAAATAAATAAAATGATCTTGAAGATTCACATTTTGACAGTTAAAAGCACTAAAAGAAATCTCGCGAGTTTCTAGAACAGGCAGGAGTAACTTTTTTTTAGCAGTGGGCCGCATAGGATGTGGCTCATCATAAGGCGGGACGCACTATTAAAGAATTTAAAGCAATTTTGAAATTAGGCGTGCCATTCATAGATCCAAACGGGTTGGAGTTTGCCCGTGACTGTTCTAGACGATTCCGCGAGTTCAAAGCAAATACTGACTTTCATTTTATCTTTTGTGTCTCAATGAGTGCTTGTGCCTTGTACAATTGCTGGTTAATCTAAATAATTTTGCATTGTCATTAGCCATAAATTGGAATTCTCTGTCACTGTGAATTTCGCTCGGTGTTCCAAACTAAAAAGAATATTTATTGTATCGAACAACGATATCAGCACAAAGATAACGTGAGTATTCATTAACTGCCACTGAAAAAAAACATTAAACATAATTTATATATGAGCGAGAGAGAGAGAGGAGGGTGGAAGACCTGCACACTCTATCAGACTCTTCAACAAGGGGTGCTAGAATTTTCCCCTAATAATTTTTGGGGCAAGACAACTTGCAGCTTTTTCGCGAGTGATGGTGAGGCTAAGGCACTGGAATAACCAAACACTCTCGCTAAAGGAATCACCTGATACGTTGGTAAGTGAAGCTATCAACAATAACAAGTACCTCGTTGTCAGTAGTCTGCCATGTAAAATATTTCCTTGTGATATAATGTCATCAACTTATTTCTCAATAGAAGAATACTACTCACCTTTAGAGATCATACGAGAGAGAGAGAGAGAGAGAGAGAGAGAGATCCTTGTGATTATGTTGCAGCTAAAGAGTATCTAATACGTTCAATTTCATTGTAAATGGAATGGAGTTGTTAATAACACAGAGGCAAGCATTTTCAATATTTATTTAAATTGACTGCATTAAATTAACAGTCCAAAGTTCCAGAGAAATACGCTAACAGGAAAAGGTGTTCTTTTGGAGTTTTAAATAACCTAAGAAATTGACGCTTGTCTTACCGAAAATTTTATTTTGGTAAATTTTTACTATTATACCCGTCTGTCTTTGAATGTAAAATTTATGATTTTCCTATGATGTTTTGAACTAATTTGCCTTCACAAACAACCGGGAATAATTAATCCGCCCTCCAGCTATCAATGTATGGGCACCCTCGAGAGAACCATGAGTTCTTGAGTGGAGGAACCACAGAAAGTGACTTATATCCGACGGTTTTGAAGGCTTTTGTGGAAGTCCAGCAGTTACTCGTACATGTACGTTTCTTCTAGCTTCAACATCCATATTCTTCAAGGGAAATCAAGAACCGATACAGTTCAGCACCAACGTCATCACTGGCATTGTTGTCAGAATATATTAAAAAAAGACCGTCTTTCATGCACTCTTCCCATTACTCAATAAACCCAGCGTTCACTATAAGCTGAACAATAAATAATATGGTAGTTTTTTTCTGATATTTGTGAAAAAAAAAAAAAACCTTGAAAAGATGAAGCGTAAAACTAAATTTGTGCTGTCTCGCCAAACACTTGATTAATAACATGGTATTTTCTAAGCTTAAATAATACAAAAGAATCCTTGCACTGGACTCGCTGAAACATAGCTGGACTCCTTCAAGCTGGGAATCAAACTCTTGTCTTCCAGTGGTTGCGGGGGCCACGTTCCCAGAACACCCGTGAAAAGTCATATTCGTTCAAAACACATCAAAAGCCATAGGTAAATAAAAAAAATAAAAAAAGAGAAAGAGAGACGAATTTTACAGTAAAAATTTACTTGCATGTTTTGAACATTAGAAAGTGTTGTGTTCTACAAGATAGAAATATCTCTAAATTTCCCTCACGATCTTGAATAAGTGTACATAGAATGTTATTTAAATCAAGTAAGTACATTTAAGGTTATGCTGTGGTTCACTCGTTGAAAGCGGATTACCGCATTTAGACCAAATATTAGTCTTGCATACTGAAACAATTATCTGTCCTTAGACTTATAATGCATTGTAAGAACGAAATCTTTAATCACCAGTAATCGTTGATTGATATGTATTTAATATCTTTTTGGAGTTCATTTGTCAGGCAAGAAATTTGATCTGAGGCCGTGTGTGGACTGTAAAACAATTACTCTGTGGAAGACTCATTTTAGCCATTTAAAAATACACAAAAACTGGTGATAGCAAAGCTAAGATGTGGAATAACCAAGCACCCTCACCATAACTCCCCAATATCACACTGTATGAAATTGGCCCCTGGTTCTATGTTACAAAAATGTTTCTGTTAAAGTATTTATGCATGCATGATCTCGTAACTCCTGGGGGAGTCGTAGGGCGCCGTATTGACATACATTTTAGGGTATTCTAAATCAGGCGGAGCCCATCTCCTCTCCAGGCCTGAGTGTAGCAGATGTCTGCCAGAGAAAGCATAGAGACAGTTAGAGAATGGAAGTAAGAAAGAGACATAGAGGAAGAATCGACCGCAGTACTAGACTAGTATTTCATCGACCTTGAATGGATGAAAGGCAAAGTTGACCTCGGCAAGGTTTGTATTCAAAGAACAGGGAGCTGAAACAAATACTGCAAAGCTTTCTATCTGACGTTCTAATGACTCTGCCAATCCGCTGCCCAAAAGTGTTTATATATATCTCTCCATCATAATTTTATGTGAGAGCCTATGATCCAAACACTAGCTTGATAATGAGATAATGAGAAATTTAGTCATATCACTAAATCCTTCCAAATTCTTGATTATTTTCAAAATGATTTGAAAATAATAGGTAGTGTCTTTCATTAGAAATATGGAACGAGAGGGTTAAATTGTTACATGACAAATTTTTCAGTGAAATAGTTGACATAACACGAGAGTAGCAATAAAGAGGAGTAAAGAAAACCTGCCCACACAAAGACAAGTGTTGAAAAGAAACTTTACTGTGGCAAATATAGTCAGTAAGAAATCAACCATATCTAACGTCTAGTAGAGATGAAACTCTCAACCACACAGTCTAAATGTTACAAGATAGCACAAAAAGAATATAAAAAAAGTGTACTGGGTTTTAGAGGAAAAGATACATTAGGAGCCTCATTCTTACTGGCTGATTTATTTAATATTTACACAGTTTGTTTCAGTCTTGTTGTGCTTCATCAGTTTGAACTAAGTGGGGTTAATTAAATTCACATTAGAGTTATTAAATTCATATTAGAAATTTATATTAGGTTTATAGAAGAGGCAAGCAAGCACCATAAGAGACAGATAAAAAATTGATATACATATTGATAATGAATTGATATTGACCATGAGGAAGTAGTAAGAAAGAAAGAAATGTAATTTCAAACGAACATATCGATTTTTATTTATTTTTTGAAGAACACGGAGGTTAGTAGGAAATATGAATTCAAAGGAAATTTTTAAAATGTTACCAACAATCAGACAGAAACTTTTATTGGAAATGATTTTTTTCTAAGATCTTGTGAGATTTCGGTGCTTCTTGCTTATGGTCATTATCTGTCTTTCATCTCTCAGAACAGAAGTCTGCTCTGTCAGAACATTTCAAAATAAAAACTTAACACACGCACATGTATGAACACATCAATACTATAGAAAACAGCTAAACAATTTCCTGATTTCTGGAAGGAAATAATGGTGATAATGAAATAAAACCAGACACAACAATACTCCAATAATTCTTGTCTACAACAACAATAAAAAAAAAAACAATAAAAAACAAACAACACCAACAATAATGGTTTCTGATTTTGGCACAAGGCCAACAATTTGAGGATAGGGGAAAGTAGATTACATTGACCCCAGTGCATTACTGGTACTTTATTTTATCAACCCCATAAGGATGAAAGGCAAAGTTAACCTCAGCAGGATTTGAACTCAGGACATAAAGGGCTACTGAATGCCTCAAAGCATGATGTCCAACGCTCTGCCGATACTATCAATCCACCACCCACAACAACAACAACAACAATAATAATAGTATCATAGGAAAAGTGATTCACTAGCATTTAGGCAAACTGAACAAATGACCTCATTCTGAGAAATGGTATGAGCATAAGCCAGAGTCGGTGATAGAAAATGAGCAGGTGAAGGTGCTGTAGGGTTTCAAGATACAAACGGACAAAGAATTAGAACACAATAGGCCTGACCTGGTAGTTTTTGACAAGGAAAAAAGATCTTGCTTGATTACAGATGTAGCTTGCCCCTTTGAGACAAGAGTATGAGAAAAGGAGAGGGAGAAAATTAACCAGTACCAGGATCTAAAGTGGGAACTGAAAGGATTTGGAACTGTCATGAGATTGAGGTCGTCCCCATTGTCAAAGGAACACTAGGTACTATCTCGAAGAGTTTTCAAGGCTGGTTAAAGAACATTAGCCCAGACCCCTTTTTTTGGAACACTTCAAAATGCATGCTTGCTGGGAACAGCAAGAACCTTCCGATACGTCCCGAATATCTGAAGGTACAGATAGTGGCTTGGTGTTCATTTGGGCAAATTTTCCAATTAAATAACATCAATGACTGAGATATCAAAGTAATAATAATAATGTCGAGGAGAAGTGTGTCCATATGATGAAGGTGTACTTGCCCTCAGTGATACTGATAAGAAGGTAGCTTGGAAGTGTCACTACGAGAGACTACTAAATGAGGTGAATGAATGGGATAAAGATAGTTTGCTCTCAGTTGATCCAACAGAGGGACCAGCTGTGCAAGTTACTGGTAATATAGTAAGTAAGGCAATCAAAGATATGAAGACAGGCAAGGCAGCTGGGCCTTCAGAGATAGTTGTTGAGATGTTGAATGCATCTGGAATGGTGGGACATACTATGGTCACCCGGATAGTAAACCAAGTAATACAGAATGGGGTCATACCAAATGACTGGCATAACAGCAGCATCGTTAACTGCAACAAGGGCAAAGGAGACATTAGTTGACCAGGTCATGAAGGTCACAGCATGAAGTTATCGCACAACTGATTAGGAACTGAATTGATCTAGATGAAATGCAGTTTGGGTTTGTGCCAGATAAAAGTACCATGGATGCTCTCTTCCTTGTACGGCAACTACAGGAGAAATACCTAGCTAAATGTAAACCCCTCATGGCTGCCCATGGTAACTTCTATATGCAGCTGATCTAACTTTCATAGCTGAATCTATGGCAGAACTAGAGAAGAAATTCCAAACCTGGAAGCATGGCCTAAAATCAAAAGGCCTTAAAGTTAACTTGTCTAAGACTAAAGTTCTAGTATGTAGAAAGAAAAATAGGGCACAGGTGCCCTCTGGGAAATGGCCTTTCTCAGTGTGTAGGAAAGTAGTGGGTAGAAATTCCATTCTGTGTCTCAAATGGAAACTATGGATACATAAATGATGTAGTGGGATCACAGGCAAGCCATCAAAGAATGATAAGGTGCAGTAAGTAGTAAGTGCCCACTGGATACTAGCTCCGTCAACTGTCCAGATGGTATAGAAATAGTAGACACTTTCTATTCCCTGGTTGACAAAATCAGCAGTGGTGGAGGATGTCTGAAAGTACAGTAGCCAGAGTTTGAGCAGGATGGAAAAAGTTCAGAGAGCTAATACCGCTGTTGGCCACAAAAGGTTTCTCTCTAGAAATGAAAAGCAGATTGTATGATGCTTGTATATGAACAGCAATGTTACATGGTAGTGAGACCTGAGCATTGTGTGCAGAGGACCTGATTGGAAAGGAATGAAGCATGCATGCTCCAATGGATGTGTAATAGTAATATACACAAATGGCAAAGCGTAAACAAACTGAGAAATTAGGAATAAGAGGAATCAGATGCAGTTTACTAGAAAGGAGATTGTGTTGGTATAGTCATGTGATGTGTATGAAGTATGACAGCTATATAAAAAAGTGCAGGGCAATCAAAATTGATGGAAGCTACAGAGTAGGTAGACCCTGAAAGACCTGGGATGAGGTGATAAAAGTTGACCTTGCACAATTGAACCTCCCTAAAACAATCTCACAGGATCAAGATCTTTGGCATAATGCAGTAATACAGAAGACTCGCCTTCCCTTGTACATGGACTTAAACCTACATTCAGTAGGCACCTCTTAATCCAATATGCCCCCCCCCACCCCCCCTTTAGTCTGTAAAGTTAAGTTGGTAGCACAAAACATGCAGCCCACACTATAAAGTGGTCATGTAGGTGTCATGACAAAAGCACCCAGTCCACACTGTAAATGTGTTTGGCGTTAGGAAGGGCATCAAGTCATAGAAAACCAGCCAGAAACAGTCCTATATGAGCAAGACATGGTCACCTTCCCCACCTACCCCAAATGGGACAAACCCGTCTAACCCATGCTAGCGTGAAAAATAGATGTTAAACGATGATGATGATGATGGTATATATATATATATATATATATATATATATATATATATATAAATAATGCTCTAGTGACTTTTTGGACACCCTTTCTAAAGGTTTTTAGATAAACAGAATATAGGAATAAGGGAATAAGGTTGACAATCATATAACAGCAACGTATACAAAAACATGTATTTACATGTGGCTGTCTACCTCTACATATCTATGGTAAACACACTCATACACTCACACACATACACATATATATTTACATGTGGTTGTCTACCTCTCTACATATCTATGGTAAACGAACTCATACACTCACACACATACACATACGCACATTTACATTCACTTACACACACACATACACATACACACTTTTACATTCACTTACACACACACATACACACTCACACACACACACACATGTATATTTATATGTGCCTGTCTACCTGTGTTTCATATTTAATAGTACACACACATATATATGTATGTATGTTAGGTATTTTGGTAGGGTGGTGTTTCCCCTGACAACAGAAAGACATACTAAATCAGTGTGGACTATACTACAGTAGGCCGTATGTATAAACTTCTGAAACAACAACAGGTATGTAAAAGTTAATAAACTTTGACAGGTATATAACACTTGTGTGTATATATATATATATATATATATATATATATATAATTGTTTCTACTTTTGGCACAAGGCCACAATTACCCAGTGCATTACTGGTACTTTATTTTATCGACCCCGTAAGGATGAAAGGCAAAGTTAACCTCGGATATATATAATATATATATATTTTTATTTTATTTTATAGAAGGAGCTTCTACAGGACTAGTACTGTTTCATTCAGATGAAATCTTCAGGAAGCTCCTGAAGATTTCATCTGAATGAAACAGTACTAGTCCTGTAGAAGCTCCTTCTATAAAATAAAAAAATTTTACTCTGCCATGTATTGAGTACCTTACTTACTGTGGTTATCCCCGACTCAACCCGGGACCTACGTATATATATATATATATATATATATAATATATAGATAATATATATATAATATATATATATATATAATTGTTTCTTTGTTTCTACTTTTGGCACAAGGCCAGCAATTATCCCAGTGAATTACTGGTATTTTATTTTATCGACCCCGTAAGGATGAAAGGCAAAGTTAACCTCGGCGGGATTTGAATTCAGACCATAAAGGGACATAACTATGCTGGAAAGCATATATATATAAATATATATATATATATATATATATATATATATATATATGAAGGAACGATCGACTTTCGTCAAATCGGACCGAGGAAACAATGTTTCCGTTGGTCTTTCCAATTGCTAATACTATCTATCGTTCGCAACTCCAGGTAGAAGGAACAACGTGAAATAAAGTGTTTTGCTCAAGGACATAACGCATCACCTGGTCCAGGAATCGAACTCACGATTGCGAATCCAATTCTCTAACCACTCAGCCACACATATATATATGTATATATATATATATATATATATATATATATTTATTAAAATAACAGATTTTAGTCTTCAAATTTATTATTATTACTATATATATATATATATATATGTATATATATATATATATATATATATATATATATGTATATATATATATATATATATATATATATATATATATATATATATATATTATATATATATGTAATTATTTCAGATATGTTGTATGAAACTTGGGAAATGTTCATATTTTTGTGTAGTTAACTTCCTGTACCACATGAAACCACATTAGCAAGACATTATCAAAAGTACAAATCACCATGATGACAACATCACATTAAATATCAAAGTACACACCATTATATTTTCACAATAATCTGTCCATTAGTAAAGATACTATAAACATTTGAATTATCAAACCACATGAAACCACAATAGAAAGACATTCTTGAAATTATAAAATAGTTCTATGACAGCATCACATTAAGTCTTTACTTTGTTTTACTGCAAGTTTTCACAGTGATCTGTCCACTTGTAAAGATACTATAAACATTTGAAGAAACAAATCTGCTTTTAAATATTTTCTACTAAATCATTACTAGATGTTGAGAATTAATCACATTAAGAAACATCATTTTAGCTCCGTTTTTCCATGCTAGCATGGGTTGTCCCCTTTGAGGCAAGTTGGGTCAAGTGACTGTATATATATATATAATCGCTAAAGTAAAATGTATTTAACTGATACTCTGATACTGTTACTAATCTGAGGGGGAAAAAACTAAACACTGAAGAAAGATTAGGGGTAAAGTGAGGTGGGAGGGTGGACTTGTTCACTAAAAAGATAGACAGGCATTGTTGTCATGGTAACTTAATGACATAATAAATAAAGAGGAGTATAGTTGAGTAGAGCCAAAAGCAGAATATGTAGACTGAGGGTAAGAGTCCAGAGATCTTGTCTAGTCTATAACTGGGAACACACACACTTTTCTCTTCATAATCTTTTGTTTGTTTGTTTCACTTAATCATGCATTCAAATAAAGAAATCTTAAATATATATATATTTAATATATACATCATCATTTTACATCTGCTTTTCCTTGCTTGCAAGGGTGGGACAGGTCATATTAAGCACGGCATCTCTCCATTCACATCGACCCCTTGTCATCTCCTCCATGAGCTTTAGCGAGCTGAGGTCTGCTCTCACCACCTCCGCCCATGTTTTTTGTGGTCCTCCTTGACTGCGTCTTCCTTCTATTAGGATTTCTCAACACTTCTTCACTCAGCGGTCATCCTCCATGCACATCACATGTCCATACCAACGCAGTCTTCTCTCTCGCACACTACAGCCTATCCCTCCTATACACAGTTTCTCTCTCAACTCGTCAATGCTTGGTCATTCACTCACATTGACATTGTACATCCAATGGAGCATACTTGCTTCATTTCTCTCCAGCTGTCGCATATCTTCCACAGTTGCTGCCCATGTCTCACTACCATACATCATAATAAATGACTGATAAGTTTCTGGAGTCGGAACAATACAGTAGAAATACATAAAGGGCAAAGGATGACAAATAAAGCAAAGTAATGTTTTTAACCAGTATTTTTCAGAGTTATTATTGTGGTGCTGTACACATTTTTTCTGTTTATATATATACATATTGTTATACTTTGGGAGGGTTAAGCTGCCAATAAAAACACATGCACCTGTTGGTTTTCACTTCAATTTATTGTAAGCTTCCAGTTGGTTAGTTTAATAGCTGGCTGGTTGTTTATTTGTATATTGTCAAAGCTCCTTTGTCAGACATCCTGTGACCTCCCCAGTGACTAATTTGTTTTTCTGTGTCTCTCCTTTGTCCTCTGCTACACCATCTTGTTTTTGTGAGCTGTGAGCTCATAAAAATAGATGCATGTGTTTTTATTGGTAGCATGACCCTCCCAAAGTATAACAACATGTTTCAACACATGTTTTCAGATAAGAAATTTTGCAAAACAAATACAAAAACAAAATGTGTATACACACACACACACACACACACACATACATACACACACACACACACACACACACACACACACACACACACACACACACACACACATATATGTATATATGTATATATGTACATGTATATATATATATAAGTATATATATACATATATATATACACATATATATATATAATATATGTATATATATGTGTATACATATATATGTATATATATATATATATATATATATGTATAGATATATATATGTATATATATATATATATGTATGTAAAAGGTAAACAGAAATAACAACACAATCGGTACAGTATATGGAAGGAATATATTAGGTTAATGCTTGATATAGCAGGAAGAGGGTCTTAACATTTCGGACGCTAGTCCTTCATCAGAAGAAAGAATGAGAAATAAGATAGATTGAGGGGACGGGCGGGTTGGAATTGGAAAAAATGTCTTTAGATAAAAATAACAGGTCCATTCATGTTGACATCTCTTGCAAAACTGTTGGTGTTGGCGTTTTGTGTATGATTTTATGTATATATATATGTACATATATATATATATATACATATATATATAAAATTCAAAGGATATATACCTATAAACTAGACAAGGCCATAGAAATATATATATATGTTTTTGGCAACCATTCACAGTGTGGCTCAATGACGAATTAATTAAATAATTAATAATCAGAGCAATATATAAAAAGTAAGTCCATAGAAATAGAATCATTAGATAAAATATATACAGTATTTCTTCTGCCAATCAGCATAAATTAACCCCACAAAAAATCATTTAAACGAGGCTATAGGTTTAAAATATACCTATGAAGAAATAGTAGATAAATGATATAGCTCTTTATCCGCAATTCGCAGCTATAGAACATTTACCCATTATGATAGCCTGTAGAAATTGACTAGACATATAGTTAACCATACATAATTAGTTGCAAAATCAAAGTTAGAAGAAAAAATGCACATAAACATACCAAACTCATCAATACATCTCTACTACCGGCAATTTCATTCAGTTTTTGGATATATCCGATCTTGGATAAATCAACGAGGTTGGAAATCATCAGGAGATAAACTCAATTGGACAAAGATTTTTCTTAAATGATCCCCACCAGAAAGGAATTCAAAATGACTAAGAATCGTCACATGGCTAGTGGTCAAGGCAGAAAGTTTACTTTTATATATATATATATATATATATATATATATATATATATATATATATATATATATATTGGTAAACGGAATAGAAAATGCTGACAAATTGTTCACAGTTGAAAAATGGTTTAATTAGGAATAAAAGAGTATTAGTGATTGTATGGGTTAGTATTCAGTTGTGGTTTTAAGTTTATAAGTTTTTACCGGTTGCGCATTTCTAAATGCTTTTCAAAAATAATTTTGAGATAGAGTGTCCGTACTGTTTGCTCTGATCTGATTAGTTTTGGGAATTCTACCTGTTTTTATGTTAAAAAAGTGGCTCCAGCGTTATTTTTGTGTTGCAAAAATGCTTGTGGTCAAAACAATTTTGATTGGTCGGTAGAGGTCATGTGAATGTAAAAAGTTGATTTTGCGCCAAGACTGTTTTTATGTTAAAATGTTAAAAAAGTGGCTCCAGCAAAAATTATTGGTCAAAACAATTTTGATTGGTCGGTAGAGGTCATGTGGATAAAAAATTGGTTTTGCGCCAAGATTGAGAAATGACTCTTTCACAACAAATATGTGTGTGTGTGTGTGTGTGTGTGTGTGTGTGTGTATATATGTGTGTGTGTGTGTGTGTGTAGTAGTAGTAGTAAGGTGTTCGATGCTGCGACAATGGCCAGCAGCGATGTGTGTCAAATGGCTATTAAGATAAGTGTGTGTGTGTGTGTGTGTGTATATATATATAGCAGAGTCATTCGAAGGTCAAAAGATATTTTTCAGCTTTTGTCTTATACGGAGAAGTGCGTGTGTGTGTGTGTATAAGTCTCTTTGTATGTTGATGTACGCGTGTGTATGTGTTTGTGTATATGTGTGTGTGTGTGTGTGTGTGTGTGGGTGGACCAGTATTTTTTTCCCCCTGGTAAAATGGTGTACATTATTCGATTTTTTCAGTAAAATCGGTTCTCTTAATAGAACATCAAAAATCTTAACAATAAAAGGTGTGAAATGATATTCACTATATATATACACACACACACATACATTCACTACATATATATATATACATATATACATACATATATATGCACATATATTTTTTTGTATTGCACCATAGAGCATGTGTGTTTACGTGTGTCATTGTGTTTATATGTGGGTAGAGATGTGTGCTGATGTAGGTATGTATGTTGACGTGTGTATGTTGTGGGTTCGTCTTAGGGAGAAGTGTTTAGACGGGGTCCGTATTTGTTAATGAAGTAAGATTCCTTGCTGATGCGCTGGGTGTGGGTGGCATTATCTTTAAATTTGTAGAGGGGAAAGATTCTGAAGTTGGGATGATTTTGGGCGGCACAGGTATCAATGTGTTCACTCAGTGGTATTTTCCTGTATTCCCGTATTTTAATTTGGGATCTATGGACAGTCATGCGTTGGCGGAGGCTGTTTTTGGTCTGGCCTATGTATTGTTCTCGACAACCTGAACAAGTTAATACATATATTAGATTTTCCGATGCACATGTGAAATTGTGTTTTACTATAAAACGTTGTCCATCTTTGAAATAGAATTCCGAACCCTCTATTAGGTTGATGCAAATGCCACAGTTGGGTCTATCGCATTTTTTTACTGTGGGTTTCGTTGTTGTGGTTGGCAGTACTTTGGCATGTGTTAAGATGTTTTTCATTGACTTGGATTGTCTTTTGCTCTTTATGATATCGTGTGTTCGTAGAATTTGGTTCATTCTATGGTCCTTTTTCAATACAGGGATGTTCTGGAGGATGGTGTCAAAGGCCTCATTGTTGAGGGGGTTGTGTGTGGAGATGTATGGAAGAGCTTTTAGTTTTGGTTGATTTACTTTAGGGTGTCTAAGGTCCTGGGTACTGAGTTTTAGGGCACGTTGGATTCCATTGTCAATTAGTGATGCAGGGTAGTCCCTGCCTATGAGTGTGTCCTTTAGTTCTTGTAGCCGTAAGTAGCAGATGTTTTTATTGGAGACTATAGTACAGATTCTCTTGGCTAAGTTGTAGGGAATATTAATTTTAACGTGTCTAGGGTGGCAAGAGTTGAAGGGGAGGTATTGCTTGGAGTCTGTGGGCTTGTAGTATATGTCTATTTCTATTTTTTTTGTTATGGATCTTAATGAGGATGTCGAGGAAGGGGAGTTGTTGATGGCTGTATTCCATCGTGAAATTAATATTTGTGTTGAGCCCATTTATAAGGGTGTGAAATTTTTTAAGTTTTTCGATGTTTTCGTGCCAAAGAATGAAGCAGTCATCTAGATATCGCTTCCAGTTCCTTTCAATGTGTAAGTGGAGGGTGTTTCCAAATTTGTTTAGGACTTTAGTGTAGAGGGTGATTTCCAGGTATCCCATGACTAGGTTGGCATAAGTAGGGGCTGTTTTCGTTCCCATAGCGGTCCCAGATTTCTGCCTGTAGGGTTTGTTATTGAAAACGAAGTAATTGTTCTCCAAGATAAATTTGAGTCCCTCTATCACGAATTCTTTTTTGATGCGTTGTGGGAGTTCATTGTGGAAATTATCCAGCCAGAATTGGATAGCTTCTATTCCTAGGTTGTGGGGGATGTTGGAGTATAGGTTGACTACATCGAACGTCACTAGTAGGGTTTGTTCAGAAAGTGGCATATTAGGGAGGTGATTGAGCATATCTAGGTCGTCCCTTATATAGCTTTTGATGTGCTTGAGGAAGGGTTTGAGAAGGGTATCAATGAAGTTGCTAAGACGGTGCGTTTCGCAAGCGGGGCCTGCTATTATAGGTCTTAATTTGAGATCATTGGGTGAGGGGACATTGATGACTATGTCTGTGGCTTCCTTGCATGCCTTACTGATTGATTCGCTTTTATGTACTTTAGGGATACCGTAGAAAAGGCTGGATTTACTTGTGAAGTCTGTGATGAAGCTGAATTCCTTGTTAGTGAGTCCTTCTTTGTATTGGTTGATTAGAGTTTTTAGGTTTCTCATAATTTTCTGTTGATTGTAGTGTTCAGCCTTTTCGTAGTATGTTTCGTTTTCCAAAGTGGAGAGCGCTAAGTTGATATAGAATTCTGTCTCCATTAGGACTACTGTACTCCCTTTATCAGCCTCTTTAATTGTAATGGTTCTATCGGTTTTTAATCTATTTAATTCTTCCCATTCTTTCTTGTTGAGGTTTGGCTTGTGTTTTTGTCTGTGCAAGTGTTGGTAAGGGAAGTTTGTGATGTGTTCACAGAATTCGTCCAGGATTTTATTTCTACCTTTTGAAGGGGTGTAATTGCTTCTATTTCTGGCTAATGATTCATCCTCATTGTACTGGTCGAATAGTTGTTCACTAAGTCGTAACTTTCTACAGAAGTCTGTGATGTCTTCCTTCATTTCATAGTAGTTAGGACGTAGTGGGGTCGGTGTGAATTTAAGACCTTTGGAGAGTAAGTTGATAAGGTTGGGTGTTGGTTCTGCACTAGTAAGATTGATAATTTTTATTACTATCGGTTTCTCCTCCCTGTCTTGTGTTATTTTGTTTGCCTGTATCTGTGTGCTGTGTCTAAAAAATGGTTGGGGTAGAGGGGTTGTCTGCTGATGTTAAGTGGTCTCCTGTGTTTGTTATATTTCTTGTTGTTGTAAAATGTGGTTCGGGTTGGTGGTTGTAGATTGAATGGGGTGTTCCTGTACTGCGAGTATGGGTGTGTGTTTCTATGTGCCATGTTGTATTGTGGTGTTATAAGTGGCCTACGTTGTTGGTTGTATCGTGTGGTGTGGGTTTGTTGTGTATTGTGGAAGTGAGAGTTGAGAAAATGGTAATTACCTTGCTGTCCCCTTGAAGCGGGGAAGTTGTTGCATCTATCATAGCGGTGGTATCTTTTCCCTATGTTTGACGATGAGGAATCCGCGTAGTAGTTGAGTGATTTGGTATGGTGTCTCCTTGAAGGGGGAAAGTTGTAAATGTCATTCTGGGGGAGATGATTTCTTGGGTTTTTGTTCCTTCTTATGGTAGCGAGGTTGGGAAGTTCATCTTCGGTGTGGTGCTTCCTTCTTCGTTTGTTTGAGGCTTGGGGGTTTGAGAAGTTGTTGTGCGGTTCAGTTATGGGTTTTCCTATTTTTATGAACGGGTTATTGGAGGTGTATTCCGTTTGAAAAATCGATTCATAGTGTAGGAACCAAGTGGCACTTTTTTCCCAGCGTTGAAGGGATTTCAGTTCTTCTCTGTTGCAGTCCCCTTTCCATAATTGGGAGATCTTCTCTACCTTGGGGCCTTCAGTTTTGTTGTTGATTTCCAGGAGGATCTCTTCATCGATGGTTTTGATTTTTTCCTCATTTGTCTGGGCCCTCAGTTTAAGAAGTTCAATTTCTGTCTTCATTTTTTCCAATGCCATTCTTTCCCTAAGGTGTCTTTGAGGTTCGGGTTCATTTGGAATGAACTTTATTTGTAGTTTACGGGGGAGAGTTAGAGGGGTTGAGTTAAGCCATTTTTCATATATCTCTGCTTTGTTGTGATTTTGTATCATCTTCCAGAATGAGAACTTTCTGTCTCTGAGGGATTTGTTCCATTTTGGAATTGTTCGAATTTTCATTTTGTGTGAATCAATCTATGTATATATATATATGTATATATATACAAATATATATATATATATATGGAGATTACAATAATCAAAGTTCAGTTTAAGTCATTTATTTGCTTACAATTGTTTCCTCCAAACCGAGGTTTGGATTCTTCGGAGCAACTATTTACTGATCTATAACATACTTGACCTCCTTTTCAACCCAAGAGACACATAAAACATATGCGCATATTGATCAACAGTGGGGTGACATTCATCAAATGATATAGCATGGCAATTTACATGTAAAGGTTACAGGATAAAAATAAAAATAAAAATAAAAGCAAGAATGAAAATAAAGATAAACATGAAGCGTTGGCAGTCTATGAAGATAAAGCAAGAGGAAAGCTTAGAGTAGTCAGTGTATGAAACAATCTCACGTGTAGCATGCACGCGTGTCTTATTTATACATGATTAGAGTGCGTCAGAATGATATTTGCAGGGTCAGGCAGTTGAAGCAGGCAATCGATCTTGTTATGTGGGCTGAATTATTAAGTCATTTATTCTCATACATCTGTATGATATACAGTCTCGGATGCAGGGAAACACCAAAATATCACAAACTTTCAACATACTATAAACCTTATTGTATCGTAGGCAAAGCCGTACCACTGTCTTTGCTCACACCACCACTCACATAATGGAGGAAACAATTGTAAGCAAATAAATGACTTAAACTGAACTTTGATTATTGTAATCTCTATATAACTGCTCTGTAAAACAACTGATGTTATTACATTGAGCTATTTATCTTACTGGTAATAGGATAGTAATTAATGACTATCTTTCACTATTTAGGGTTTGTATATATAATATATTACCATTAAAGGTTTTATTACATACATAACCATAAATAGTACCCTTAATACTATATATATATGTATGTTTATATATATATATATATGTATATATATATATATGTATGAATATATATATATATACATATATATATGTATGTTATATATATATATTTGTCTTAAGACAATGACACTGGATCGAGATCTTTGGCGCCATACAGTAGTACAGAAACCCACCTGCCCTTGCATACAAACCTACAGTCAGTAGGCCCTTCTTTACTCAATGTACACCCCAGCCCACACACCCTACCCCATCCTCCCTTTCCCCTTCTGTCCACTGTGTTGATGACACAGCAGTCCACACTGTAAGGTGGCCGTGTAGGAAACACAGTAAAAAGGCTCCCAGTCCACACTGTGAATGTCATTGGTGTTAGGAAGGGCTTCCAGCTGTAAAAAACCTGCCAAAGACACTTTCATATAAGCGAGACACGGTCTCCTGATGGAACAAAACCGTCTAACCCATGCTAGCGTGGAAGATGGACATTAAATGATGATGATGATGATGATAGATAATTATGTGAAACAAGCAAAGGTGATTTCAAAGCTGTGACGTTGGAACAATGAGACAACCTTACAGGTATCACCTTACAGGTATCCCCTTACAGGTATCCCCTTACAGGTATCAGCTTACAGGTATCCCCTTACAGGTATCAGCTTACAGGTATCACCTTACAGGTATCACCTTACAGGTATCCCCTTACAGGTATCACCTTACAGGTATCCCCTTACAGGTATCCCCTTACAGGTATCAGCTTACAGGTATCACCTCGTACTTTTGAAATTATTTTATTTCTAATGTTCACTAATTTACTTTCTTTGTAGGTTGAGTATTCCTCAGCCCAGTCTGAGGTTACCTCCATCGAACTACTCTCCTGGCTAGAACAACACATTCAAACAGCTTTACAACCAAAACTTGAACAGTTGAAATCTTTTATGTCAAACATTAAACACAGGTGAACCTCTTTTGACATTTTAACTGCTACTCCCCACCAAAAAAAGAACAAAAAGAAAAAATAAATTGTGGAATACTCAGCCATCTACATGGTCTTTCATGAGTTAGATGTTCACTTGATTGCAAACTGAGTGCTCTTCATTGAAACTGAGTGATCAGAGTTTCTCAAACTGTTTGCCCCCCTCTCACGGGCCATATAAAACCTTCAGTGTCCACACCCCTATTTCCAGAGAGACCAGCCTACACGCACATTGTAAATAATATATAATAAATGCAATCTTTAATTTATATATAATAAATAATATAATATATATGATGTATGAATAAATATTATATATTTTTTATTTTATTATATTTATATATAATATGTATCATTTAATATTTAATATACTATATCTCCTCTACTGCCCCCTTAGGCCCCAGCGCTCCCTGGACCTTCTCAAAGCCCCCAGGGGGTGGTAGCGCCCATTTCAGAAACTCAGTGATAGCTGATCAATCATCTTGTATTACATTTTTTCAATACACCCTTGCTTTTTTTTAAAAAAAGGAAGTAGAATATGATTTGAGGGAGATTTTGGTTACTGTTTCTAGCAGGCTGAATGACTCCCTATAATACTAAATCGTAGAAACCAAACCATTCTGTTACTGGATGGAACTGTTAGGACAAACAGACACCATTCCTTTTTCCTCTTCTGATTTATATTAATTTGTGATAATTAATTCTGATTATATTAATTAAATTGTAATAATTAACTCATTTGTTACCATATTTCTAATGAATTTCATTATTTCAATTGATTAATGAAGAATTTGGAGTGACTCATTAAAATAATTAGTTATTTTGTGATTAAGATGGTACTTGTAACATAAGTTAACAAAAGGTTCTTATAGAAAATTATGGAAGATTTTAATTTACATAGAAATCTTTCAGATCATTAATGTTGTTTCATAGAACTAGAGACAGATTTGGGTGGGTTAGTATCAAAAGGGGGTATTTCTGATTTATATAAATTAGATTGTCATAATTAATTCTGATTTATATTAATTAGTGATAATTAAAGTATGTTTTATACATTTGTATAGAAAAATTCTGCTTGAGTTTCTGAGAAATGAACAAAACACTCAACTGTACATCTTCAACAAATCTTCTCATGACCTTCATGTTACTTTCCAGCCACTAACTTCATTGTATACAAAATCATTATTCTTCCTTAAAAGACAGCAACATTGGACAATTACACCTGATAATATTGGTAAGTAGATCATGTGATAGTCAACTTTACCTTTTATGCTTCCAGGGTTGATAAAATAAATTACCAGTGACATACTGGGGTTGATTTAATCAACTTTGCTCTTCTATCAAATTGTTGATCTTTCTAAGAGTTCTATTGTTTCTGATAATATTCTAACCTAAGTACAAACCAAATGTGTTTAACAGTATAATACACTATATAGTAATATATTACAACACTCCTATGAAATATTTGGAACATATGTTAACTTAAAGACAGCTGCTTCAATTCAAGGTTTTTTTTCCTGATTATGATAAATAATCAATCAAGTTGGATGTATAAGAAAAAGTGAACATTATTGCCTATATGACAGATAACTGTGTTACCATTACACCAGTGCAAGATAATATATATATATATATATATATATATATATATATATCATCATCGTTTAACGTCTATCTTCCATACTAGCATGAGTTAGACAGGAATAGTACCACTTGAGGCAAGATTCATCAGGTGACCATGTCTCGCTCATATAGAACTGTATCTGGCAGCTTTTCTACAGCTGGATGTCCTTCCTAACACCAACCACATTTCAGTGTGGACCAACCACATTTACAATATATTGTTATATGTATATATTAGACCCAGAAAAACCTGAGACGACCTGATAAAATCTGACCTTGCACACTAGCACCTCTCTAAGACAATGTCAATGGATCGAGAACTTTGGCGTTATGCAGTAATACAGAAGATCCGCCTTCCCTACGTACAAAGTTAAGCCTACAGTCAGTAGGCACCTCTTAACCAAATATATACCCCAACCCACTACTCCATCTTCCCACTTCCACCATCACCAGCCTTTCTCTGTAAAGTTATGTTGGTACCACAGAACATCCAGTCTACACTAAAGACACACAGTCCATGCTGTAAATGTCATGTAGGAGACACAGTAAAAAGGCTCCCAGTCCACACTGTAAATGTGGTTGGTGTTAGGAAGGGCATCCAGCCATAGAAAACCTGCCAGATAGTCCTATACGAGTGAGACACGGTCTCACGATCAATCTTGCCTCAAGTGGGACAATTCCTGTCTAACCCATGCTAGCATGGAAGATGGACATT
This sequence comes from Eledone cirrhosa, assembly GCA_964016885.1. NCBI lineage: Eukaryota > Metazoa > Mollusca > Cephalopoda > Octopoda > Eledonidae > Eledone > Eledone cirrhosa. Next base: position 24,718,990 of record OZ024748.1, read on the forward strand.
AAACGATGATGATGATGATGATGAATATGATATATAGATATTTATTTATTTATTACAGATGATGAAATCCTATATTTTGACTGTCTTCCTCTTCCAATCGAACAGTTATGTTTGGAAACCAAAGAAATATTTCTACCTTTCATCTACAGTAATATAATTCTCACAAAACCAACCAATCAAGAAAACAATAGAATATTTAATGTTTTATACAATTTCCTCTCTGCTGTTGAAGTTGCAAATCAAATGACTAAGGTAAATCTATATAGAAATTTGAGCAACTTCTGTCCATCATTTTGTCACACACTGAAGATGACCGAGTAGGAAGGGGTGATGACAAACTACAGAAAACAGTGTCTAACATTCACTACACTTGTGTGGTGAGTGTATGTGTATGTTTGTGTGAATGTATGAGTGTGTTTGTGTATTTTTGTAAGTGTGTCTGTGTTTACATGTTTATAATAATATACTCATAGATGCATCAGTGTGTTGAAAAAAATTCTAATATTTTAAAATTTCAGTTGCCATCGAATTCTTTATTTAAGCAGCACCAAAATAGGATATATAGTGTATCCCTGTTTTCAGAATAGGTACATCATATCCCTGCATAATGTCTAAGAGGTGACTGAAAGAGCAAGCATCAAGAAGGGAATCTGGCTATAAAACATTGTCTCAAACTATCCAATCATGTATCTCCTGAAGCTTAGAGGACAAACAGAGATCAATAAAATAAGTAGCAGACTGGAATAAGTACTGGGATTAATATGATCAACTAAATACTTGAAGGTGATGATTGAGCATGACCATAGTCCAGTGATTGAAACCAGTAAGTAAGAGAGAGAGAGAGAGAGAGAGAGAGAGAGAGAGAGAGAGAGAGAGAGAGAGAGAGAGAGAGAGAGAGAGTGTGTGTCTGTAAAATTATGGTGTGCAATGATTAGAAAAAAATCAATAAAAACAATAAATAAATGTGATTTTAACATTTAATTGATATGAATTATTTCAGGGAGAATTAGTTTTGGTTGAGCCACTGACAGAGTTGTTGGTTCCTGCTGGTGTAAACTCCCAAAGATATCCAGCAATCAAATACCTCTTGGAGTCAACAGTAATTGCTTGGATTTCTGAAAGTAAGGTAAGGAAAGATATTATATTTAGTCAGAAACTGTTGGAATAATGGAATGGGTTCAACCACTATCAGCAATATTAAAATGTCAAACTCTGACAGCTTTGAACATTTTGGCAGTGGAGTCACGACCTCCAGCAAGACACTTTATTTCACATTGTTTCAGTTCACACAGCTGGTAGAAATTAGTTGTACTTTTAATTAGCCTTGTCACACACTGTGTCATACTAAATAGTACACATGTCTGTGTAATGCTCAGCCACTTACATGTTAATCCCATAAGCAGACCATTCCATTACTCGAACAATTGTACCAGTCTTGGACAGTTGTTAGAGTATTGGATTAGATGCCTTGGGCTATTTCTTCCGGGTTCAAATCTTGCTGCCACCTAGCTGGACGGTAGATTTTATCTGTTCCCTGATTTAACATCATCACCACCACCACCACCATCACTGCCGCTGTCCCCCCCCCCCCCACCTGGTCTGTGGCTATCTTTAGCAAAATCCATTCAGTTGCAAGTATCTAAGTCTGGTCTCTGGTCAAAGGATACTGCACTCCCTTCCCAACCCTACCAGTCTTGGAGGCCTTGAAAAGTGTCATAAATAGTGCTCTTCCTCCTAACAAAGTAATAGAATGAAAAAAAAACGGACCACATAATACAATAGTTTATCCGAGGAAGGGCATCTACCCATAGAAACCAGTCTATACTTTTCTAGCAATGAAGCAAACATTAAATAATAATGGTTTTCCTTTGATTTTAAGACGGTTGAGTATGATTTAAAAGAGATTTAGCTGCTATTTCTTGCAGGTTAAATAAACCATATAGAGAGTCTTCTTCAGTACTTATTGGTGTTGACCTCTGTTCCTGTGTGGCTCACATCATTGTTTTTGCTACTCCCTGCTTCCCCAAACAAGACATAGTTCTATTTATATCTATTATATTCAGCTTACTAACATATATATTAGCTGTAAGATAACATACTTTCATTTTGATTCATCAATAAAACAATTCAATTTTGCTATTTTAATGTCATTTCAGCCAATATTTCACTCTAAGATTTTCAATGCTAGAAATTCAATCCAATATGTATGTTATGTGAATTTAATAAAACATATTCCACAGAGGTATGCATCAGGTTTCTCACCAAGTTGAATATCACAGAATTAATCTTTTAAAGCAGCAGTCTCTCAATCTCAGTTGTCTCTTGTCAATTTCTCTTCCTGAAATGTCAACTTGTAATATATCATATCTTTTTTAGTAGCTTTCTTGTGTTACCATATATGGAGTCTAATTTAATAGCTTCCTTGTGTTACTATATATGGTATTTTCTTTAATAGCTTTCTTTTGTTGCCATATATGGTATTTTCTTTAATATCTTCTTTGTATTGCCATATATGGTGTCTAGTTTATTATATTGCTGTCCAATTCTACAGAGCCATTGAATGGACCGATGTCAGTTTTGACGATGAGTGTTTCAGTTGTTTGATCAATGGAACAGACTGCTCATAAAATTAATATGTATATGGCTGAGTATTCCACAGACATGTGTACCTTTAATGTAATTCTCAAGGAAATTCAGCATGGGACAGTGTGTGATAAAGCTGGCCTTTTGAATTACAGGTTCAGTCCATTTGATGGGCGTCTAAACCATTTCCATGTACCCAAATTCATTCTAGGAACATTTTATCATGACACCAGCACTACCACCTTGCAAGGTGGACTGGGTACATTTTTGTCATGATATCAGCACTACCACCTTACAAAGTGGACTGGGTGCTTTTCGTCGTGACGCCAGCACTACCATCTTGCAGGGTGAACTGGGCACTTTTTGTCGTGGCGCTAGTATGACCACCTTGCAAGGTGGATTGGGAACTTTTTGTTGTAGCATCCGCACTATCACCTTACAGGATTGACTGGGAGCTTTTTGTCATAATACTAGCCCTACTACCTTACAGGATAGATTGGGAACATTTTATTGTGACTCCACATTATTCATACATATATCGATAACAAAAATGTTTATGTTAAACATCAATGAAGAATGCAAGGCTGTGTAGTTAAACTGTTCACTTCCCAGCCATGAGGTTGTGTGTTCTGTTCCACTGTACACCACATTAGACCACTGTCTTATTCTACCACAGTATCAGACTAACTAGTTATAGTTCCACTGTACATCACATTAGACCAGTGTCTTATTCTACCACAGTATCAGACTAACTAGTTATAGTTCCACTGTACATCACATTAGACCAGTGTCTTATTCTACCACAGTACCAGACTAACTAGTTATAGTTCCACTGTACATCACATTAGACCAGTGTCTTATTCCACCACAGTATCAGACTAACTAGTTATAGTTCCACTGTACACCACATTAGACCAGTGTCTTATTCCACCACAGTATCAACTAACTAGTTATAGTTCCACTGTACACCACATTAGACCAGTGTCTTATTCTACCACAGTACCAGACTAACTAGTTATAGTTCCACTGTACATCACATTAGACCAGTGTCTTATTCTACCACAGTATCAGACTAACTAGTTATAGTTCCACTGTACATCACATTAGACCAGTGTCTTATTCTACCACAGTATCAGACTAACTAGTTATAGTTCCACTGTACATCACATTAGACCAGTGTCTTATTCTACCACAGTATCAGACTAACTAGTTATAGTTCCACTGTACATCACATTAGACCAGTGTCTTATTCTACCACAGTACCAGACTAACTAGTTATAGTTCCACTGTACATCACATTAGACCAGTGTCTTATTCCACCACAGTATCAGACTAACTAGTTATAGTTCCACTGTACACCACATTAGACCAGTGTCTTATTCCACCACAGTATCAACTAACTAGTTATAGTTCCACTGTACACCACATTAGACCAGTGTCTTATTCTACCACAGTATCAACTAACTAGTTATAGTTCCACTGTACATCACATTAGACCAGTGTCTTATTCCACCACAGTATCAGACTAACTAGTTATAGTTCCACTGTACACCACATTAGACCAGTGTCTTATTCCACCACAGTATCAGACTAACTAGTTATAGTTCCACTGTACACCACATTAGACCAGTGTCTTATTCCACCACAGTATCAGACTAACTAGTTATAGTTCCACTGTACACCACATTAGACCAGTGTCTTATTCCACCACAGTATCAACTAACTAGTTATAGTTCCACTGTACACCACATTAGACCAGTGTCTTATTCTACCACAGTATCAGACTAACTAGTCATAGTTCCACTGTACACCACATTAGACCAGTGTCTTATTCCACCACAGTATCAGACTAACTAGTTATAGTTCCACTGTACACCACATTAGACCAGTGTCTTATTCTACCACAGTATCAGACTAACTAGTCATAGTTCCACTGTACACCACATTAGACCAGTGTCTTATTCCACCACAGTATCAGACTAACTAGTTATAGTTCCACTGTACACCACATTAGACCAGTGTCTTATTCTACTACAGTATCAGACTAACTAGTTATAGTTCCACTGTACACCACATTAGACCAGTGTCTTATTCCACCACAGTATCACACTAACTAGTTATAGTTCCACTGTACATCACATTAGACCAGTGTCTTATTCCACCACAGTATCAACTAACCAGTTATAGTTCCACTGTACATCACATTAGACCAGTATCTTATTCCACCACAGTATCAGACTAACTAGTTATAGTTCCACTGTACATCACATTAGACCAGTGTCTTATTCCACCACAGTATCAGACTAACTAGTTATAGTTCCACTGTACACCACATTAGACCTGTGTCTTATTCTACCACAGTATCAGACTAACTAGTTATAGTTCCACTGTACATCACATTAAACCAGTGTCTTATTCCACCACAGTATCAGACTAACTAGTTATAGTTCCACTGTACATCACATTAGACCAGTGTCTTATTCCACCACAGTATCAGACTAACTAGTTATAGTTCCACTGTACATCACATTAGACCAGTGTCTTATTCCACCACAGTATCAGACTAACTAGTTATAGTTCCACTGTACACCACATTAGACCAGTGTCTTATTCTACCACAGTATCAGACTAACTAGTTATAGTTCCACTGTACACCACATTAGACCAGTGTCTTATTCCACCACAGTATCAGACTAACTAGTTATAGTTCCACTGTACACCACATTAGACCAGTGTCTTATTCCACCACAGTATCAGACTAACTAGTTATAGTTCCACTGTACACCACATTAGACCAGTGTCTTATTCCACCACAGTATCACACTAACTAGTTATAGTTCCACTGTACACCACATTAGACCAGTGTCTTATTCTACCACAGTATCAGACTAACTAGTTATAGTTCCACTGTACAGCACATTAGACCAGTGTCTTATTCCACCACAGTATGAGACTAACTAGTTATAGTTCCACTGTACACCACATTAGACCAGTGTCTTATTCCACCTCAGTATCAGACTAACTAGTTATAGTTCCACTGTACACCACATTAGACCAGTGTCTTATTCCACCACAGTATCAGACTAACTAGTTATAGTTCCACTGTACACCACATTAGACCAGTGTCTTATTCCACCACAGTATCAGACTAACTAGTTATAGTTCCACAGTACACCACATTAGACCAGTGTCTTATTCCACCACAGTATCAACTAACTAGTTATAGTTCCACTGTATACCACATTAGACCAGTGTCTTATTCCACCACAGTATCAGACTAACTAGTTATAGTTCCACTGTACACCACATTAGACCAGTGTCTTATTCCACCACAGTATCAGACTAACTAGTTATAGTTCCACTGTACACCACATTAGACCAGTGTCTTATTCCACCACAGTATCAGACTAATAAGTTATAGTTCCACTGTACACCACATTAGACCAGTGTCTTATTCCACCACAGTATCAGACTAACTAGTTATAGTGCCACTGTACACCACATTAGACCAGTGTCTTATTCTACCACAGTATCAGACTAACTAGTTATAGTTCCACTGTACACCACATTAGACCAGTGTCTTATTCCACCACAGTATCAGACTAACTAGTTATAGTTCCACTGTACACCACATTAGACCAGTGTCTTATTCCACCACAGTATCAGACTAACTAGTTATAGTTCCACTGTACACCACATTAGACCAGTGTCTTATTCCACCACAGTATCAACTAACCAGTTATAGTTCCACTGTACATCACATTAGACCAGTATCTTATTCCACCACAGTATCAGACTAACTAGTTATAGTTCCACTGTACATCACATTAGACCAGTGTCTTATTCCACCACAGTATCAGACTAACTAGTTATAGTTCCACTGTACACCACATTAGACCTGTGTCTTATTCTACCACAGTATCAGACTAACTAGTTATAGTTCCACTGTACATCACATTAGACCAGTGTCTTATTCCACCACAGTATCAGACTAACTAGTTATAGTTCCACTGTACATCACATTAGACCAGTGTCTTATTCCACCACAGTATCAGACTAACTAGTTATAGTTCCACTGTACATCACATTAGACCAGTGTCTTATTCCACCACAGTATCAGACTAATAAGTTATAGTTCCACTGTACACCACATTAGACCAGTGTCTTATTCCACCACAGTATCAGACTAACTAGTTATAGTGCCACTGTACACCACATTAGACCAGTGTCTTATTCTACCACAGTATCAGACTAATAAGTTATAGTTCCACTGTACACCACATTAGACCAGTGTCTTATTCCACCACAGTATCAGACTAACTAGTTATAGTGCCACTGTACACCACATTAGACCAGTGTCTTATTCTACCACAGTATCAGACTAATAAGTTATAGTTCCACTGTACACCACATTAGACCAGTGTCTTATTCCACCACAGTATCAGACTAACTAGTTATAGTGCCACTGTACACCACATTAGACCAGTGTCTTATTCTACCACAGTATCAGACTAATAAGTTATAGTTCCACTGTACACCACATTAGACCAGTGTCTTATTCCACCACAGTATCAGACTAACTAGTTATAGTTCCACTGTACACCACATTAGACCAGTGTCTTATTCCACCACAGTATCAGACTAACTAGTTATAGTTCCACTGTACACCACATTAGACCAGTGTCTTATTCCACCACAGTATCAGACTAACTAGTTATAGTTCCACTGTACACCACATTAGACCAGTGTCTTATTCCACCACAGTATCAGACTAACTAGTTATAGTTCCACTGTACACCACATTAGACCAGTGTCTTATTCCACCACAGTATCAGACTAACTAGTTATAGTTCCACTGTACACCACATTAGACCAGTGTCTTATTCCACCACAGTATCAGACTAATAAGTTATAGTTCCACTGTACACCACATTAGACCACTGTCTTATTCCACCACAGTATAAGACTAACTAGTTATAGTGCTACTGTACACCACATTAGACCAGTGTCTTATTCTACCACAGTATCAGACTAACTAGTTATAGTTCCACTGTACACCACATTAGACCAGTGTCTTATTCTACCAAAGTATCAACTAACTAGTTATAGTTCCACTGTACACCACATTAGACCAGTGTCTTATTCTACCACAGTATCAACTAACTAGTTATAGTTCCACTGTACACCACATTAGACCAGTGTCTTATTCCACCACAGTATCAGACTAACTAGTTATAGTTCCACTGTACACCACATTAGACCAGTGTCTTATTCCACCACAGTATCAGACTAACTAGTTATAGTTCCACTGTACACCACATTAGACCAGTGTCTTATTCCACCACAGTATCAGACTAACTAGTTATAGTTCCACTGTACATCATATTAGACCAGTGTCTTATTCTACCACAGTATCTGACTAACTAGTTATAGTTCCACTGTACACCACATTAGACCAGTGTCTTATTCCACCACAGTATCAGACTAACTAGTTATAGTTCCACTGTACACCACATTAGACCAGTGTCTTATTCCACCACAGTATCACACTAACTATTTATAGTTCCACTGTACATCACATTAGACCAGTGTCTTATTCCACCACAGTATCAGACTAACTAGTTATAGTTCCACTGTACACCACATTAGACCAGTGTCTTATTCCACCACAGTATCACACTAACTGGTTATAGTTCCACTGTACATCACATTAGACCAGTGTCTTATTCCACCACAGTATCAGACTAACTAGTTATAGTTCCACTGTATACCACATTAGACCAGTGTCTTATTCTACCACAGTATCAGACTAACTAGTTATAGTTCCACTGTACACCACATTAGACCAGTGTCTTATTCCACCACAGTATCAGACTAACTAGTCATAGTTCCACTGTACACCACATTAGACCTGTGTCTTATTCTACCACAGTATCAGACTAACTAGTTATAGTTCCACTGTACACCACATTAGACCAGTGTCTTATTCCACCACAGTATCAGACTAACTAGTTATAGTTCCACTGTACACCACATTAGACCAGTGTCTTATTCCACCACAGTATCAGACTAACTAGTTATAGTTCCACTGTATACCACATTAGACCAGTGTCTTATTCCACCACAGTATCAGACTAACTAGTTATAGTTCCACTGTACACCACATTAGACTAGTGTCTTATTCCACCACAGTATCAGACTAACTAGTTATAGTTCCACTGTACACCACATTAGACCAGTGTCTTATTCCACCACAGTATCAGACTAACTAGTTATAGTTCCACTGTACACCACATTAGACCAGTGTCTTATTCCACCACAGTATCAGACTAACTAGTTATAGTTCCACTGTACACCACATTAGACTAGTGTCTTATTCCACCACAGTATCAGACTAACTAGTTATAGCTCCACTGTACACCACATTAGACCAGTGTCTTATTCTACCATGATGTCAGTCTAACTGAAGAAGATGTGGAAGTAACATTTGTTAGATGGAAATTTGTGGGAACAGATTGATAAAATGAAAACCAGCCAAATCACAATATTTGACTAAAGCTCCTGCTGTCATCACACAGTGCAACCAATAATATCAGTAAAAGTACAATATAATCAATCTATGATGAAATTTAATCAATTTCTTTCCATTTTACTTTAGGCATTATTACTACATGATCCTGTCAAAGAATTGTTGACCAATTTTGGTGCCAGTCCTACACCTGAAGATCAATTAAATGTATGGAATGAGAAGTTGCAAAAGTTGCATTCATTTCTTCAACAACTCCACTTACCTGTGAACCAGAAGATTATTGAATATATTCAGCAGGTGGATAGTCCTTTTATCAATGCCATCATTTATATAACGAAACAAATTGGTCAGGTGTGTCATATTTTTCTACTATATTTCTAATGAAAGACACTGTCTATGTCATTACCCCTCCATTACCATATTTCTAATGAAAGACACTGTCTATGTCTTTAACCCTTTCATTACCATATTTCTAATGAAAGACACTGTCTATGTCATTAACCCTTCCATTACCATATTTCTAATGAAAGACACTGTCTATGTCATTAACCCTTCCATTACTATATTTCTAATGAAAGACACTGTCTATGTCATTAACCCTTCCATTACCATATTTCTAATGAAAGACACTGTCTATGTTATTAACCCTTCCATTACCATATTTCTAATGAAAAACACTGTCTATGTCATTAACCCTTCCATTACCATATTTCTAATGAAAGACACTGTCTATGTCATTAACCCTTCTATTACCATATTTCTAATGAAAGACACTGTCTATGTCATTAACCCTTCCATTACCATATTTCTAATGAAAGACACTGTCTATGTCATTAACCCTTCCATTACCATATTTCTAATGAAAGACACTGTCTATGTCATTAACCCTTCCATTACCATATTTCTAATGAAAGACACTGTCTATGTCATTAACCCTTCCATTACCATATTTCTAATGAAAGACATTGTCTATGCCTTTAACCCTTCCATTACCATATTTCTAATGAAAGACATTGTCTGTATCATTAACCCTTTCATAACCATATTTCTAAAGATTGATGCAGAGAGAATGTGTATTCTACAAATTTCAATTATATCATAAAATATAATATTTGGAAAAAGAAAAAAGAAAAAGAAAAAGAATTAAATAATGAAAATAAGTGAAAGGGGGTGTAGTGAACAGACTCTAGACCCCACTGGTCTAGGTGATATATCTTTATCATTATTAATTATCAACATCTTGTGATGATTTAGCCGAAAATATTTAAAAAGAGGTTTGTTAATTTATGTTTATAATATGTTTACTAGAAAACAGATAGTTGTGAAGATTTGCAGTTTTACAGGAAAGAAATTGGTTTTATGTGATGCAATCATGCATGTGAGAATGTCTTGCTCATGTAGTTCATGTAGTACAGGACATTAATCTATTATTTAGTAACCCCAGAAAACATCATTTGCTGATGAAGTGCACTGCCCAAAACATTACACTTTTTCTATTTCTAATGGTTAACCAATTAATTATACATTTAAATCATTCAAAATTTAATTAATCCACACAAAATAATGAATAATTTTAATGAAATGAATTCAATCATTTGGCTATGTTTGTGTTAAGATGCTATGAATGAGTATAGGTGCTAGTATTGTTGTGTGTCATGGTTAGTGTTGCTGTGTAGTTAAAAAGATTGCTTCACAACCTCATGTTATATATATATATATAACAAAGAAGGTGTGGTAAGATACCAGGTGGACCATAACGCACCAGAGTACTCAATACTTAGCGTAGTAGGAAAAGTTTCAGGACACCGCTGGCTGAGCTCCAGCCATTGCGACATCTAGATCCAAACGGATCTAGCTGTCGAAATGGCCGAAGTTCAGCCATCGGGGTCCTGACTCTTTTCCTATATATATATATATATATATATATATATATATATAATCAATTTAAACGTTTGTATAGAGCTAATAAGCCATAGCAGACTAGAAGAAGTATCTAGTACTTCTTACTGTTGAGAAACAAAAAAAAAACATAAACAGATAAGTGAATATAAAAATAAAAATTAAAATAAAAGAAAATTAAAATAGAGAAAGCCAACTGGAAGCAAAATAAACATAAAAAAAATTGGAAAACAAGGAAAGCTGTAAAGCAGCTAGAAGGTTCTGTTATTGAATCTTTTCATAACCTTCATATACTCAAAGGTTTTGTTATAATAATGTCCATAAATTTTGGTTAATTCTTGAATAGATGATTGAAATGTGTGAAGCAATTGTACCTCACTTGAAATCTGTGTGGACGTGTTGTATGAGAATTAAGGACAGCACAACACCAGATGAGATTCTCTTACATTTGGAACCTATCATGTCAACTATGTTCTTCATCTGGTCACACTCAACGTAAGTCATCTTAGTTTGATTTTTCTTTTGATAATTCTGATGGAAAAATGTCATGTGAGTTGTATGACGAAACTTTCAAATCACTCTGGACACATCATCATCATCATCATCATCACCATCACCATCACCACCACCACCACCACCATATGTGTAGTTGGTAGTGGTGTTGTGGTGTTGTGGTGTTGTGATAAGTAGTTGGTAGTGGTGTTGTGGTGTTGAGATGAGTTGTTGGTAGTTGTGGTGTTGTGGTGTTGTGATAAGTAGTTGGTAGTGGTGTTGTGGTGTTGAGATGAGTTGTTGGTAGTGGATTGTGTTGTGGTGTTGAGATGAGTTGTTGGTAGTGGATTGTGTTGTGGTGTTGAGATGAGTTGTTGGTAGTGGATTGTGTTGTGGTGTTGAGATGAGTTGTTGGTAGTGGATTGTGTTGTGGTGTTGAGATGAGTTGTTGGTAGTGGATTGTGTTGTGGTGTTGAGATGAGTTGTTGGTAGTGGATTGTGTTGTGGTGTTGAGATGAGTTGTTGGTAGTGGATTGTGTTGTGGTGTTGAGATGAGTTGTTGGTAGTGGATTGTGTTGTGGTGTTGAGATGAGTTGTTGGTAGTGGATTGTGTTGTGGTGTTGAGATGAGTTGTTGGTAGTGGATTGTGTTGTGGTGTTGAGATGAGTTGTTGGTAGTGGATTGTGTTGTGGTGTTGAGATGAGTTGTTGGTAGTGGATTGTGTTGTGGTGTTGAGATGAGTTGTTGGTAGTGGATTGTGTTGTGGTGTTGAGATAAGTAGTTGGTAGTGGATTGTGTTGTGGTGTTGAGATGAGTTGTTGGTAGTGGATTGTGTTGTGGTGTTGAGATAAGTAGTTGGTAGTGGATTGTGTTGTGGTGTTGAGATGAGTTGTTGGTAGTGGATTGTGTTGTGGTGTTGAGATGAGTTGTTGGTAGTGGATTGTGTTGTGGTGTTGAGATGAGTTGTCGGTAGTTGTGTTGTGGTGTTGTGATAAGTAGTTGGTAGTGGTGTTGAGATGAGTTGTTGGTAGTGGATTGTGTTGTGGTGTTGAGATGAGTTGTTGGTAGTGGATTGTGTTGTGGTGTTGAGATGAGTTGTTGGTAGTGGATTGTGTTGTGGTGTTGAGATGAGTTGTTGGTAGTGGATTGTGTTGTGGTGTTGAGATGAGTTGTCGGTAGTTGTGTTGTGGTGTTGTGATAAGTAGTTGGTAGTGGTGTTGAGATGAGTTGTTGGTAGTGGATTGTGTTGTGGTGTTGAGATGAGTTGTTGGTAGTGGATTGTGTTGTGGTGTTGAGATGAGTTGTTGGTAGTGGATTGTGTTGTGGTGTTGAGATGAGTTGTTGGTAGTGGATTGTGTTGTGGTGTTGAGATGAGTTGTTGGTAGTGGATTGTGTTGTGGTGTTGAGATGAGTTGTTGGTAGTGGATTGTGTTGTGGTGTTGAGATGAGTTGTTGGTAGTGGATTGTGTTGTGGTGTTGAGATGAGTTGTTGGTAGTGGATTGTGTTGTGGTGTTGAGATGAGTTGTCGGTAGTTGTGTTGTGGTGTTGTGATAAGTAGTTGGTAGTGGTGTTGAGATGAGTTGTTGGTAGTGGATTGTGTTGTGGTGTTGAGATGAGTTGTTGGTAGTGGATTGTGTTGTGGTGTTGAGATGAGTTGTTGGTAGTGGATTGTGTTGTGGTGTTGAGATGAGTTGTTGGTAGTGGATTGTGTTGTGGTGTTGAGATGAGTTGTTGGTAGTGGATTGTGTTGTGGTGTTGAGATGAGTTGTTGGTAGTGGATTGTGTTGTGGTGTTGAGATGAGTTGTCGGTAGTTGTGTTGTGGTGTTGTGATAAGTAGTTGGTAGTGGTGTTGTGGTGTTGAGATGAGTTGTTGGTAGTGGATTGTGTTGTGGTGTTGAGATGAGTTGTTGGTAGTGGATTGTGTTGTGGTGTTGAGATGAGTTGTTGGTAGTGGATTGTGTTGTGGTGTTGAGATGAGTTGTTGGTAGTGGATTGTGTTGTGGTGTTGAGATGAGTTGTTGGTAGTGGATTGTGTTGTGGTGTTGAGATGAGTTGTTGGTAGTGGATTGTGTTGTGGTGTTGAGATGAGTTGTTGGTAGTGGATTGTGTTGTGGTGTTGAGATGAGTTGTCGGTAGTTGTGTTGTGGTGTTGTGATAAGTAGTTGGTAGTGGTGTTGTGGTGTTGAGATGAGTTGTTGGTAGTGGATTGTGTTGTGGTGTTGAGATGAGTTGTCGGTAGTTGTGGTGTTGTGGTGTTGTGATAAGTAGTTGGTAGTTGTGTTGTGGTGTTGAGATGAGTTGTTGGTAGTGGATTGTGTTGTGGTGTTGAGATGAGTTGTTGGTAGTGGTGGTGTTGTGGTGTTGGTTCGTTAATTATAACAAGACGGTCAACAGTGAAATAACAAGATGTATTTATTATTTTTGAAGTTTATTGAAAGTCCAATAAATGTACAATAGTTTTGTGTAAAATGTGAGTTGTTGTATTCAGGCCGCAGAGTATTAGCAGTGTAATAGAATAATGTAATGAGTTGCTGTTGTTGGAGTTGCAAAGACCATGTCTACACGGCGTGGAAAGATGGCGGTGACTAACTAACTCTTGGCGCCTCTTTATCCCCAGTGATGTCATCCAGGCGGAAGTGATGTCACTAAGGCTCTGCGCATGTATCCACTACAGTATCTTTAATGGTGGACAGATTATTTTGTACTTTTAAAGAATATCTTGCTAATGTGGTTTTATGTGGTTTGTTAATTCTATTGCTTATAGTATTTTTACTAGTTGACAGATCATTGTAGAAATTTGTAGTATTAGAGTTAAGACTTAATATTTAATGTGATGCAGTCATAGTTTTGTACTTTACAAGAATATCTTGCCTATGTGGTTTCACATGGTACAGGACATTGTTAATAGCCTATGTAAATAAGAAAAGAGGAAAAGAAAACCATTTAATACCATTAAAACCTAAGTAAACTCTCAGTTATCTTAGCTAACAACTAAATCATTTACTGCAGTATTCACTCTAACTATTCAATAGAACTATAAGAGATTTTCATTAGAATCTGTTTAAATTAATCTTATGAAGAGGAACTATCCATCTGTTATTTATCAGGAATTTTAGCCAAAGGCTGGACATTCATAAAACGGCATCTGTTATTTTCCTTTCAAATCAATCACACCTGCTGTAATAAACGTATTTCCCTAGGTTTAATCAACTTTTACAAGCAGTTTCATTATTTACAAACTTAACTCATTTGATACCAACCCAACCAAAACTGCCTCTGGCTCTATGAAATGAAACCCCTCATTCTAAAGGATTATATTTAAATTAAAATCTTCCAACATAATTTGACATAAGAACCTTTTAAGCTATGTTATAAATACTATCTTGATAATGAAGTAATTAATAACTTTAGTAAATCCTTCCAAATTCTCTGATAATGAATTTCAAACATAGTCAGTTATGGCTGTGTGGTTTAAGAGTTCACTTCTAAAAGTATATGGTCTTTGGTTCAATCCCACTATGTGGCAGCTAGGGACGTGTGTGTTTTGCTAAAAGTGTGTTCTGCTATAGCCCCAAGCTCACCAATTCTTGTATGTTTGTGTATGTCTTCACCTCCAAAACACCATTGAATCTGTGAATTCCTTTCTATACTAAAAAATATGGGTTGCCATCAGGAAAGACATCTGACAATAGAAATTAGCCATGGATAAAGCAGTACAATACATAGATACACATCATCACCATCATCATTATCATCATCATCATTGTCGTCATCATCATTAACATCCACTTTCGCTGCTAGCAAAGGTTGGACGGGTCTACATAGACCAAATCTGTACTGAAGCAGGGCTACTGACCTTCCTGACAGGTGGAGGAAGTGGAGATCTGCATCGTTCTTATGTCCTGTTCAACCTATGTAAACCTGGAAAATGGCTGCAAAATGGTGATGATGATTATAAATAAGGTAATAAAATGCTTTCTCTACTATTTAATCTATTGTGATTTTAAAGGTATTTCCATCAGAGAAATAAATTCAGCTTCACAATTCAGCTACTTTGTAATTTCATTATAAACAAGGCAGAGGCTATGATTAATGGAAACATTCTTGCTGAACCACTCACTGTAAGTGGATTAATCTTTTCTTCTATTTGTTTCTATAATAAATGTTTGTAACATTTGTTCATGCAGAGCTTGTCTCTCTCTTTCATTATTATATCTTTTGGCAGTATCGGTAGAGCGTCAGACGCCATTCAGAGTTAAGGCCCTTTACATTCTCAGTTCAAATCTTACCAAAGTTAACTTTGATTTTAATCCTTACAGGGTCAATGAAATAAAGTACCAGTAATACACTGGGGTCAATTTAATCGACTTTCCTCTGCCCTAAATTGTTGGCCTTGTGCCTAAATCAGAAACCATTATTAGGGTCGGACGCCATGCTTTCCAGCAGAGTTACGTCCCTTTACGGTCTGAGTTCAAATCCCGCCGAGGTTGACTTTGCTTTTCATCCTTACGGGGTCGATAAAATAAAGTACCAATAATGCACTGATAAAATTGCTGGCCTTGTGCCAAAAGTAGAAACAATTATTATTTGTGTGGCAGGTAAGAGTGGTATGGCCCTTTACATTCTGAGTTCAAATCCCACTGAGGTTAACTTTGCCTTTCTGACATACGGGTTTGATAAAATAAAGTACCAGTAGTCCACTGGGGTTGATTTGATCGATGTTCCCCTTCCCTTCAAATTACTGGACTTGTGGCAAAAGTAGAAATAATTATATATGTGACATGTAGATTGGCAGAATCGGTAGAGTGCCAGATCAAAGTGCTTTTGCTGTATTTGTTTCAGTGCTTTACATTCTGAGTTCAAATCCTGCCAAAGTGTATCTGTCACTTTTTCTGTCCCTAGGAGTACTTTACCAATTCTTCTCAAGTATTATATATAGTGATCATCTATTATTATGGGTAGAAAATTGGCAGAATTGGTAGAGCGTCGGACAAAATGCTTTACGACATAGAGTTACGTCCCTTTACGTTCTTAGTTCAAATCTTGCCAAGGTTAGCTTTGCCTTTCATCCTTACGAGGTTGATAAAATAAAAGTACCAGTAATGCACTGGGGTCAATTTAAACAACTTTCCCTCTCCCCCAAATTGCTGACCTTGTGCCTATAGTAGAAATCATTATTATGGACATTTGTGTTGGGATAACTACTTTTCAAATTTTCCCAATGATTCTTAAGTCAGCCATTTTATATATATATATATATATATATGCACATGCACACACATATATCCACATATGCACACACATACGCATGTATATATATATACACATAATCTTTTACTTTCTTTTTATTTATATATGATGATTAAATAGAACTAAAATTAAATTATAAAGTAAATTGATTTAAGAATTAGTGTTGGAGAGATAAGTCCCTAGATGAAATATCCATTAAAAGCTCTTTTAAAAAAGTGGAATGAGATAATCTCTGAAAGTATTTTGGGAATTGTCGGAAATCTTTGAATTGTAAAATTTTATCGATTTGTCCTGAGAATGATTAAATTTCATGAGAATCTTGATTAAAAGATAAAGAAAGTATTTTACTAATCTCAACGATGGAACACCATATATACTCATGCATAAGTTGCATATTTTTCAATGAGAATACGATGTGAAAACTAGTTTAATGTTTTTTTTACAGAAGCTATGAAACCTTAATTCAAAATATAGGATAGATTGTAAATGTTGTAAGTAAAATTAATGTGAAATTTATAGATGTGTATATATGAGAATACATTGCTCCCATTTTAATGCTAACATTGAATGATTTATTGGGGTAAGTCTTTATGTAGTTGCATGACTGGCTAAAATAGCAGTTAAGTCACCTTTAAATAATTTCTTATCATCTTGAGAAGAGAATGATACATTAGCTAATGTAGTTCTAGATATACAATGTCCAAAAAAGAGGGTGGGTGAGTGTGATCAGTGATCTACTCAGTCATAACTGACCTTAGGCTAAACAACAACATCAACAACATCTTAATAGTGATCTACTCAGTCAGAACTGACCTGGGGCTAAACAACAATAACAATGTAATACTTGAATTCTGTTATTTCTTCAGTCTCAAGAAAATATAAGTTGGGTTCAGAAGATATTTACAACATTCCGTGGAACTTACCTTGATTTTAAAACTAAAGCAGATGATGTCAATTGCCAAAATGTCAAACTATTGAAAGAGAAATTGTGAGTATTTAAAATTTTTTTTTTATGTATAAGAATTGGCAGAGCCCTTAGAACGAGAGATAGAAGGTTTTGTGGCATTTATTCTGACTCTCTGCTCCCTCAGTTCAAATCCCATTGAGGTAGCTTTGCCTATCATCATTTTGAAGTTAATAAACAAAGGTATCAGTCTAGAACTGGGGTTGGATTGTGCACCTAGCAGTGGAGACTTCTAGTGTCCTTGGCCCTAGGGCTACCTCCCTACTTATCACCATAGGTGCTGAGTTGGCGAGCCGCAGGTGTGAGCCTCGCAAGATAGAATGGCTCTTCCAGCGCATCTCCCTTACCATTCACCAGGGAAATGCCTTCTCCATTCTGTCTGCCAGGGCCGTGGGGTGGCCAACACATGGGACCCCATTTGCTCATAATACAGAGAGATGGGGAGAGCGAGAGAGATGGAGGCAATGACAGTGGGAATTTGGCTCATCTGTGTCCGGACCTGGTGTGCAGCGTCAGTTATGATTAAGGTCGGTGATGTTGGCAGTATCTATAGAACAAAATAAGTTGTAGTATTTAGTTACATCATTCTATATTCTGAGTTCAAATACCACTGAGATCAAATCTACATTTCTCTCACTTCCATTCTCTCACCCTCCATATCCTTCTCCAAAAGAATCTGCTGTGTTTGGACCTGAAGAAGAATGGGGTATGCCAGGTTTAAAATTGCCCTAAGAAATGCTATTTGTCAACATGGTGTCCCTATGACTCCCTCAGGAGTTGTAGGTCCATACCATTTACTTTATTTTTTTACGCAAAGGTATTGGCATGTCTGTGCAGTTAAAGAGTTGGGTCCCAGAACATTATAAACCAAGTCTGTAATTAATTAAACAGGATTATTCCAGTTGTGTATGGTTATAGTGAGAATAGAAATATTAAATCAATACTTCTGTTCTCTCTATATGGGTCGAACAATCCTCTTTTAGATGAAACACATGTACTGAAATATGGTTTTGGACTGAGTGCTTTACCAACTTTGGATATAATCTCTCATTTTCCCTCTACATATTTAAGTAGTTTAATGCAAGTTAATTTGATTAAAATAATTAAAATAATCAAATGTTAGCGGTCTAAGATTTATATGTAATGCATATGATGAAACACGTGTTATTCCCACTCATCTGGATTATGGTGTTTTTAATAATATTTTTGTAATTTTCTATATACACCCCATAAATTAATTGATTACACTAACGGAATTTGAATTACTCTCTCTCTCTCTCTCTCTCTCTCTCTCTCTCTCTCTCTCTCTCTCTCTCTATATATATATATATATATATATATATATATATATATATATATATATATATATATATTCCAAGTAGCTTTAACTGATTAACCATTTTTGAGGTCATTATAGTTAGTATGTTAACCCTCACTTAGCTATATAAAACAAATACCTCTTTCAAATTCTAATGAATATATTTGTATATGTTTCTTTATATTTTTCATATTTGTAAGACGTGAGAGAAATATCCATAGAGTGAGGTTTGAGTGTGCCAATGCTACCACAAATTTTACCGTGTCAAAGAAGTCAGAAGACCTATTACTAACAAATTCTTCCTGGCCAAATCATAATTCATTTACTTTTAAATATTTCAATGACTTTATGGACAGGTAAGAAACCTCAAACTTACCTCTGCTTATGTCTTAAGTAATAACAGTTTTAATGAATCCTAACTTGAAATCATTTTTGTTTCTATGGAACCAACCATTTTAAAAGGTTCCTATTTAAATTAATAGAAATATTAGAAATACCACCTTAATATTAAAATAACTAATAATTTAGTAAATCCTTTCAAATTCTTCATTAATTAATTGAAATGTGTTATAAATATGGTAAGGAAATGGTTAACACTTTCTGTTTTATTTTACTTTCATTTTCTGAAAATATTTATTTCGACATTTTCATTGACTGCTGACAGTCAATTCTAGAACTGATTAATATCATCCAAGCCTTGCAAGGAAAATAGATGTTAAATGATGATGATGATGATGATGATGATGATGGTGATGATGATGATGATGATGATGATGAGAATAATATTGGCAGTTCCCTAGCTTGCTGGCTTTTATTTATTGGAAGTCACTCATAAAGAAAGAATTACCAGACATAAAAAGGAAATAATACATTGGATAATGTAGTCTTACCATAATGTCTACATTGCCAATATCAATGTAGTCTTACCATAATGTCTACATTACCAATATCAATGTAGTCCTACCATAATGTCTACATTAGCAATATCAGATAATGTAGTCTTACCATAATGTCTACATTGCCAATATCAATGTAGTCCTACCATGATGTCTACATTGCCAATATCAGATAATGTAGTCTTACCATAATGTCTACATTGCCAATATCAATGTAGTCTTACCATAATGTCTACATTACCAATATCAATGTAGTCCTACCATAATGTCTACATTACCAATATCAGATAATGTAGTCCTACCATAATGTCTACATTGCCAATATCAATGTAGTCCTACCATAATGTCTACATTACCAATATCAGATAATGTAGTCTTACCATAATGTCTACATTGCCAATATCAATGTAGTCTTACTATAATGTCTACATTGCCAATATCAGATAATGTAGTCTTACCATAATGTCTACATTGCCAATATCAGATAATGTAGTCCTACCATGATGTCTACATTGCCAATATCAATGTAGTCCTACCATGATGTCTACATTGCCAATATCAGATAATGTAGTCTTACCATAATGTGTACATTGCCAATATCAATGTAGTCTTACCATAATGTCTACATTGCCAATATCAATGTAGTCTTACCATAATGTCTACATTGCCAATATCAATGTAGTCTTACCATAATGTCTACATTGCCAATATCAATGTAGTCCTACCATAATGTCTATATTACCAATATCAATGTAGTCTTACCATAATGTCTACATTGCCAATATCAGATAATGTAGTCTTACCATAATGTCTACATTGCCAATATCAATGTAGTCTTACCATAATGTCTACATTGCCAATATCAATGTAGTCCTACCATAATGTCTACATTGCCAATATCAGATAATGTAGTCTTACCATAATGTCTACATTGCCAATATCAATGTAGTCTTACCATAATGTCTACATTGCCAATATCAGATAATGTAGTCTTACCATAATGTCTACATTGCCAATATCAGATAATGTAGTCCTACCATAATGTCTACATTGCCAATATCAATGTAGTCCTTCCATGATGTCTACATTGCCAATATCAGATAATGTAGTCTTACCATAATGTCTACATTGCCAATATCAATGTAGTCTTACCATAATGTCTACATTGCCAATATCAATGTAGTCTTACCATAATGTCTACATTGCCAATATCAATGTAGTCCTACCATGATGTCTACATTACCAATATCAATGTAGTCTTACCATAATGTCTACATTGCCAATATCAATGTAGTCTTACCATGATGTCTACATTACCAATATCAATGTAGTCCTACCATAATGTCTACATTGCCAATATCAGATAATGTAGTCTTACCATAATGTCTACATTGCCAATATCAATGTAGTCTTACCATAATGTCTACATTGCCAATATCAGATAATGTAGTCTTACCATAATGTCTACATTGCCAATATCAATGTAGTCCTACCATAATGTCTACATTACCAATATCAGATAATGTAGTCTTACCATAATGTCTACATTGCCAATATCAATGTAGTCTTACCATAATGTCTACATTACCAATATCAATGTAGTCTTACCATAATGTCTACATTGCCAATATCAATGTAGTCTTACCATAATGTCTACATTGCCAATATCAGATAATGTAGTCTTACCATGATGTCTACATTGCCAATATCAATGTAGTCCTACCATGATGTCTACATTACCAATATCAGATAATGTAGTCTTACCATGATGTCTACATTACCAATATCAGATAATGTAGTCTTACCATAATGTCTACATTGCCAATATCAATGTAGTCCTACCATAATGTCTACATTGCCAATATCAGTGTAGTCTTACCATGATGTCTACATTGCCAATATCAATGTAGTCCTACCATAATGTCTACATTGCCAATATCAATGTAGTCTTACCATAATGTCTACATTGCCAATATCAGATAATGTAGTCCTACCATGATGTCTACATTGCCATTATTAATGTAGTCCTACCATGATGTCTACATTACCAATATCAGATAATGTAGTCCTACCATGATGTCTACATTGCCATTATTAATGTAGTCCTACCATGATGTCTACATTACCAATATCAGATAATGTAGTCTTACCATGATGTCTACATTGCCAATATCAATGTAGTCCTACCATGATGTCTACATTGCCAATATCAATGTAGTCCTACCATGATGTCTACATTACCAATATCAGATAATGTAGTCTTACCATAATGTCTACATTGCCAATATCAATGTAGTCCTACCATAATGTCTACATTGCCAATATCAATGTAGTCTTACCATGATGTCTATATTACCAATATCAATGTAGTCTTACCATAATGTCTACATTGCCAATATCAATGTAGTCTTACCATAATGTCTACATTGCCAATATCAATGTAGTCCTACCATGATGTCTACATTGCCAATATCAATGTAGTCCTACCATGATGTCTACATTACCAATATCAGATAATGTAGTCTTACCATAATGTCTACATTGGCAATATCAATGTAGTCTTACCATAATGTCTACATTGCCAATATCAATGTAGTCTTACCATAATGTCTACATTGCCAATATCAATGTAGTCTTACCATAATGTCTACATTGCCAATATCAATGTAGTCCTACCATGATGTCTACATTACCAATATCAGATAATGTAGTCTTACCATAATGTCTACATTGCCAATATCAATGTAGTCTTACCATAATGTCTACATTGCCAATATCAATGTAGTCTTACCATAATGTCTACATTACCAATATCAATGTAGTCCTACCATGATGTCTATATTACCAATATCAATGTAGTCTTACCATAATGTCTACGTTGCCAATATCAGATAATGTAGTCCTACCATGATGTCTACATTACCAATATTAGATAATGTAGTCTTACCATAATGTCTACATTACCAATATCAATGTAGTCTTACCATAATGTCTACATTGCCAATATCAGATAATGTAGTCTTACCATAATGTCTACATTGCCAATATCAATGTAGTCCTACCATAATGTCTACATTGCCAATATCAATGTAGTCCTACCATAATGTCTACATTGCCAATATCAATGTAGTCTTACCATAATGTCTACATTGCCAATATCAGATAATGTAGTCTTACCATAATGTCTACATTGCCAATATCAATGTAGTCTTACCATGATGTCTACATTGCCAATATCAATGTAGTCCTACCATAATGTCTACATTGCCAATATCAATGTAGTCCTACCATAATGTCTACATTGCCAATATCAATGTAGTCCTACCATAATGTCTACATTGCCAATATCAGATAATGTAGTCTTACCATAATGTCTACATTGCCAATATCAATGTAGTCCTACCATGATGTCTATATTACCAATATCAATGTAGTCTTACCATAATGACTACATTGCCAATATCAATGTAGTCTTACCATAATGTCTACATTGCCAATATCAATGTAGTCTTACCATGATGTCTACATTGCCAATATCAATGTAGTCTTACCATAATGTCTACATTGCCAATATCAGATAATGTAGTCTTACCATAATGTCTACATTGCCAATATCAGATAATGTAGTCCTACCATGATGTCTACATTGCCAATATCAATGTAGTCTTACCATAATGTCTACATTGCCAATATCAGATAATGTAGTCTTACCATAATGTCTACATTGCCAATATCAATGTAGTCCTACCATAATGTCTACATTGCCAATATCAATGTAGTCCTACCATAATGTCTACATTGCCAATATCAATGTAGTCCTACCATAATGTCTACATTGCCAATATCAATGTAGTCCTACCATGATGTCTACATTGCCAATATCAGATAATGTAGTCCTACCATAATGTCTACATTGCCAATATCAATGTAGTCCTACCATAATGTCTACATTGCCAATATCAATGTAGTCTTACCATAATGTCTACATTGCCAATATCAGATAATGTAGTCTTACCATAATGTCTACATTGCCAATATCAGATAATGTAGTCCTACCATAATGTCTACATTGCCAATATCAGATAATGTAGTCTTACCATAATGTCTACATTGCCAAAATCAGATAATGTAGTCTTACCATGATGTCTACATTGCCAATATCAATGTAGTCTTACCATGATGTCTACATTGCCAATATCAGATAATGTAGTCCTACCATAATGTCTACATTGCCAATATCAATGTAGTCCTACCATAATGTCTACATTGCCAATATCAATGTAGTCTTACCATGATGTCTACATTGCCAATATCAATGTAGTCTTACCATGATGTCTACATTGCCAATATCAGATAATGTAGTCCTACCATAATGTCTACATTGCCAATATCAATGTAGTCCTACCATAATGTCTACATTGCCAATATCAATGTAGTCCTACCATAATGTCTACATTGCCAATATCAGATAATGTAGTCTTACCATAATGTCTACATTGCCAATATCAATGTAGTCTTACCATAATGTCTACATTACCAATATCAATGTAGTCTTACCATAATGTCTACGTTGCCAATATCAGATAATGTAGTCTTACCATAATGTCTACATTGCCAATATCAGATAATGTAGTCTTACCATAATGTCTACATTGCCAATATCAATGTAGTCTTACCATAATGTCTACATTGCCAATATCAATGTAGTCTTACCATAATGTCTACATTGCCAATATCAATGTAGTCTTACTATAATGTCTACATTGCCAATATCAGATAATGTAGTCTTACCATAATGTCTACATTGCCAATATCAGATAATGTAGTCCTACCATGATGTCTACATTGCCAATATCAATGTAGTCCTACCATGATGTCTACATTGCCAATATCAGATAATGTAGTCTTACCATAATGTGTACATTGCCAATATCAATGTAGTCTTACCATAATGTCTACATTGCCAATATCAATGTAGTCTTACCATAATGTCTACATTGCCAATATCAATGTAGTCTTACCATAATGTCTACATTGCCAATATCAATGTAGTCCTACCATAATGTCTATATTACCAATATCAATGTAGTCTTACCATAATGTCTACATTGCCAATATCAGATAATGTAGTCTTACCATAATGTCTACATTGCCAATATCAATGTAGTCCTACCATAATGTCTACATTGCCAATATCAGATAATGTAGTCTTACCATAATGTCTACATTGCCAATATCAATGTAGTCTTACCATAATGTCTACATTGCCAATATCAGATAATGTAGTCTTACCATAATGTCTACATTGCCAATATCAGATAATGTAGTCCTACCATAATGTCTACATTGCCAATATCAATGTAGTCCTACCATGATGTCTACATTGCCAATATCAGATAATGTAGTCTTACCATAATGTCTACATTGCCAATATCAATGTAGTCTTACCATAATGTCTACATTGCCAATATCAGATAATGTAGTCTTACCATAATGTCTACATTGCCAATATCAATGTAGTCTTACCATAATGTCTACATTGCCAATATCAATGTAGTCCTACCATGATGTCTACATTACCAATATCAATGTAGTCTTACCATAATGTCTACATTGCCAATATCAATGTAGTCTTACCATGATGTCTACATTACCAATATCAATGTAGTCCTACCATAATGTCTACATTGCCAATATCAGATAATGTAGTCTTACCATAATGTCTACATTGCCAATATCAATGTAGTCTTACCATAATGTCTACATTGCCAATATCAGATAATGTAGTCTTACCATAATGTCTACATTGCCAATATCAATGTAGTCCTACCATAATGTCTACATTACCAATATCAGATAATGTAGTCTTACCATAATGTCTACATTGCCAATATCAATGTAGTCTTACCATAATGTCTACATTACCAATATCAATGTAGTCTTACCATAATGTCTACATTGCCAATATCAATGTAGTCTTACCATAATGTCTACATTGCCAATATCAGATAATGTAGTCTTACCATGATGTCTACATTGCCAATATCAATGTAGTCCTACCATGATGTCTACATTACCAATATCAGATAATGTAGTCTTACCATGATGTCTACATTACCAATATCAGATAATGTAGTCTTACCATAATGTCTACATTGCCAATATCAATGTAGTCCTACCATAATGTCTACATTGCCAATATCAGTGTAGTCTTACCATGATGTCTACATTGCCAATATCAATGTAGTCCTACCATAATGTCTACATTGCCAATATCAATGTAGTCTTACCATAATGTCTACATTGCCAATATCAGATAATGTAGTCCTACCATGATGTCTACATTGCCATTATTAATGTAGTCCTACCATGATGTCTACATTACCAATATCAGATAATGTAGTCCTACCATGATGTCTACATTGCCATTATTAATGTAGTCCTACCATGATGTCTACATTACCAATATCAGATAATGTAGTCTTACCATGATGTCTACATTGCCAATATCAATGTAGTCCTACCATGATGTCTACATTGCCAATATCAATGTAGTCCTACCATGATGTCTACATTACCAATATCAGATAATGTAGTCTTACCATAATGTCTACATTGCCAATATCAATGTAGTCCTACCATAATGTCTACATTGCCAATATCAATGTAGTCTTACCATGATGTCTATATTACCAATATCAATGTAGTCTTACCATAATGTCTACATTGCTAATATCAATGTAGTCTTACCATAATGTCTACATTGCCAATATCAATGTAGTCCTACCTTGATGTCTACATTGCCAATATCAATGTAGTCCTACCATGATGTCTACATTACCAATATCAGATAATGTAGTCTTACCATAATGTCTACATTGCCAATATCAATGTAGTCTTACCATAATGTCTACATTGCCAATATCAATGTAGTCTTACCATAATGTCTACATTGCCAATATCAATGTAGTCTTACCATAATGTCTACATTGCCAATATCAATGTAGTCTTACCATAATGTCTACATTGCCAATATCAATGTAGTCCTACCATGATGTCTACATTACCAATATCAGATAATGTAGTCTTACCATAATGTCTACATTGCCAATATCAATGTAGTCTTACCATAATGTCTACATTGCCAATATCAATGTAGTCTTACCATAATGTCTACATTACCAATATCAATGTAGTCCTACCATGATGTCTCTATTACCAATATCAATGTAGTCTTACCATAATGTCTACGTTGCCAATATCAGATAATGTAGTCCTACCATGATGTCTACATTACCAATATCAGATAATGTAGTCCTACCATAATGTCTACATTGCCAATATCAATGTAGTCCTACCATGATGTCTACATTGCCAATATCAGATAATGTAGTCTTACCATAATGTCTACATTGCCAATATCAATGTAGTCTTACCATAATGTCTACATTGCCAATATCAGATAATGTAGTCTTACCATAATGTCTACATTGCCAATATCAATGTAGTCTTACCATAATATCTACATTGCCAATATCAATGTAGTCCTACCATGATGTCTACATTACCAATATCAATGTAGTCTTACCATAATGTCTACATTGCCAATATCAATGTAGTCTTACCATGATGTCTACATTACCAATATCAATGTAGTCCTACCATAATGTCTACATTGCCAATATCAGATAATGTAGTCTTACCATAATGTCTACATTGCCAATATCAATGTAGTCCTACCATAATGTCTACATTACCAATATCAGATAATGTAGTCTTACCATAATGTCTACATTGCCAATATCAATGTAGTCTTACCATAATGTCTACATTACCAATATCAATGTAGTCTTACCATAATGTCTACATTGCCAATATCAATGTAGTCTTACCATAATGTCTACATTGCCAATATCAGATAATGTAGTCTTACCATGATGTCTACATTGCCAATATCAATGTAGTCCTACCATGATGTCTACATTACCAATATCAGATAATGTAGTCTTACCATGATGTCTACATTACCAATATCAGATAATGTAGTCTTACCATAATGTCTACATTGCCAATATCAATGTAGTCCTACCATAATGTCTACATTGCCAATATCAGTGTAGTCTTACCATGATGTCTACATTGCCAATATCAATGTAGTCCTACCATAATGTCTACATTGCCAATATCAATGTAGTCTTACCATAATGTCTACATTGCCAATATCAGATAATGTAGTCCTACCATGATGTCTACATTGCCATTATTAATGTAGTCCTACCATGATGTCTACATTACCAATATCAGATAATGTAGTCCTACCATGATGTCTACATTGCCATTATTAATGTAGTCCTACCATGATGTCTACATTACCAATATCAGATAATGTAGTCTTACCATGATGTCTACATTGCCAATATCAATGTAGTCCTACCATGATGTCTACATTGCCAATATCAATGTAGTCCTACCATGATGTCTACATTACCAATATCAGATAATGTAGTCTTACCATAATGTCTACATTGCCAATATCAATGTAGTCCTACCATAATGTCTACATTGCCAATATCAATGTAGTCTTACCATGATGTCTATATTACCAATATCAATGTAGTCTTACCATAATGTCTACATTGCCAATATCAATGTAGTCTTACCATAATGTCTACATTGCCAATATCAATGTAGTCCTACCTTGATGTCTACATTGCCAATATCAATGTAGTCCTACCATGATGTCTACATTACCAATATCAGATAATGTAGTCTTACCATAATGTCTACATTGCCAATATCAATGTAGTCTTACCATAATGTCTACATTGCCAATATCAATGTAGTCTTACCATAATGTCTACATTGCCAATATCAATGTAGTCTTACCATAATGTCTACATTGCCAATATCAATGTAGTCTTACCATAATGTCTACATTGCCAATATCAATGTAGTCCTACCATGATGTCTACATTACCAATATCAGATAATGTAGTCTTACCATAATGTCTACATTGCCAATATCAATGTAGTCTTACCATAATGTCTACATTGCCAATATCAATGTAGTCTTACCATAATGTCTACATTACCAATATCAATGTAGTCCTACCATGATGTCTATATTACCAATATCAATGTAGTCTTACCATAATGTCTACGTTGCCAATATCAGATAATGTAGTCCTACCATGATGTCTACATTACCAATATCAGATAATGTAGTCCTACCATAATGTCTACATTGCCAATATCAATGTAGTCCTACCATGATGTCTACATTGCCAATATCAGATAATGTAGTCTTACCATAATGTCTACATTGCCAATATCAATGTAGTCTTACCATAATGTCTACATTGCCAATATCAGATAATGTAGTCTTACCATAATGTCTACATTGCCAATATCAATGTAGTCTTACCATAATATCTACATTGCCAATATCAATGTAGTCCTACCATGATGTCTACATTACCAATATCAATGTAGTCTTACCATAATGTCTACATTGCCAATATCAATGTAGTCTTACCATGATGTCTACATTACCAATATCAATGTAGTCCTACCATAATGTCTACATTGCCAATATCAGATAATGTAGTCTTACCATAATGTCTACATTGCCAATATCAATGTAGTCTTACCATAATGTCTACATTGCCAATATCAGATAATGTAGTCTTACCATAATGTCTACATTGCCAATATCAATGTAGTCCTACCATAATGTCTACATTACCAATATCAGATAATGTAGTCTTACCATAATGTCTACATTGCCAATATCAATGTAGTCTTACCATAATGTCTACATTACCAATATCAATGTAGTCTTACCATAATGTCTACATTGCCAATATCAATGTAGTCTTACCATAATGTCTACATTGCCAATATCAGATAATGTAGTCTTACCATGATGTCTACATTGCCAATATCAATGTAGTCCTACCATGATGTCTACATTACCAATATCAGATAATGTAGTCTTACCATGATGTCTACATTACCAATATCAGATAATGTAGTCTTACCATAATGTCTACATTGCCAATATCAATGTAGTCCTACCATAATGTCTACATTGCCAATATCAGTGTAGTCTTACCATGATGTCTACATTGCCAATATCAATGTAGTCCTACCATAATGTCTACATTGCCAATATCAATGTAGTCTTACCATAATGTCTACATTGCCAATATCAGATAATGTAGTCCTACCATGATGTCTACATTGCCATTATTAATGTAGTCCTACCATGATGTCTACATTACCAATATCAGATAATGTAGTCCTACCATGATGTCTACATTGCCATTATTAATGTAGTCCTACCACGATGTCTACATTACCAATATCAGATAATGTAGTCTTACCATGATGTCTACATTGCCAATATCAATGTAGTCCTACCATGATGTCTACATTGCCAATATCAATGTAGTCCTACCATGATGTCTACATTACCAATATCAGATAATGTAGTCTTACCATAATGTCTACATTGCCAATATCAATGTAGTCCTACCATAATGTCTACATTGCCAATATCAATGTAGTCTTACTATGATGTCTATATTACCAATATCAATGTAGTCTTACCATAATGTCTACATTGCCAATATCAATGTAGTCTTACCATAATGTCTACATTGCCAATATCAATGTAGTCCTACCATGATGTCTACATTGCCAATATCAATGTAGTCCTACCATGATGTCTACATTACCAATATCAGATAATGTAGTCTTACCATAATGTCTACATTGCCAATATCAATGTAGTCTTACCATAATGTCTACATTGCCAATATCAATGTAGTCTTACCATAATGTCTACATTGCCAATATCAATGTAGTCTTACCATAATGTCTACATTGCCAATATCAATGTAGTCTTACCATAATGTCTACATTGCCAATATCAATGTAGTCCTACCATGATGTCTACATTACCAATATCAGATAATGTAGTCTTACCATAATGTCTACATTGCCAATATCAATGTAGTCTTACCATAATGTCTACATTGCCAATATCAATGTAGTCTTACCATAATGTCTACATTACCAATATCAATGTAGTCCTACCATGATGTCTATATTACCAATATCAATGTAGTCTTACCATAATGTCTACGTTGCCAATATCAGATAATGTAGTCCTACCATGATGTCTACATTACCAATATCAGATAATGTAGTCTTACCATAATGTCTACATTACCAATATCAATGTAGTCTTACCATAATGTCTACATTGCCAATATCAGATAATGTAGTCTTACCATAATGTCTACATTGCCAATAGCAATGTAGTCCTACCATAATGTCTACATTGCCAATATCAATGTAGTCCTACCATAATGTCTACATTGCCAATATCAATGTAGTCTTACCATAATGTCTACATTGCCAATATCAGATAATGTAGTCTTACCATAATGTCTACATTGCCAATATCAATGTAGTCTTACCATGATGTCTACATTGCCAATATCAATGTAGTCCTACCATAATGTCTACATTGCCAATATCAATGTAGTCCTACCATAATGTCTACATTGCCAATATCAATGTAGTCCTACCATAATGTCTACATTGCCAATATCAGATAATGTAGTCTTACCATAATGTCTACATTGCCAATATCAATGTAGTCCTACCATGATGTCTATATTACCAATATCAATGTAGTCTTACCATAATGTCTACATTGCCAATATCAATGTAGTCTTACCATAATGTCTACATTGCCAATATCAATGTAGTCTTACCATGATGTCTACATTGCCAATATCAATGTAGTCTTACCATAATGTCTACATTGCCAATACCAGATAATGTAGTCTTACCATAATGTCTACATTGCCAATATCAGATAATGTAGTCCTACCATGATGTCTACATTGCCAATATCAGATAATGTAGTCCTACCATAATGTCTACATTGCCAATATCAATGTAGTCCTACCATAATGTCTACATTGCCAATATCAATGTAGTCTTACCATAATGTCTACATTGCCAATATCAGATAATGTAGTCTTACCATAATGTCTACATTGCCAATATCAGATAATGTAGTCTTACCATGATGTCTACATTGCCAATATCAATGTAGTCCTACCATGATGTCTATATTACCAATATCAATGTAGTCTTACCATAATGTCTACATTGCCAATATCAATGTAGTCTTACCATGATGTCTACATTGCCAATATCAATGTAGTCTTACCATGATGTCTACATTGCCAATATCAGATAATGTAGTCCTACCATAATGTCTACATTGCCAATATCAATGTAGTCCTACCATAATGTCTACATTGCCAATATCAATGTAGTCCTACCATAATGTCTACATTGCCAATATCAGATAATGTAGTCTTACCATAATGTCTACATTGCCAATATCAATGTAGTCTTACCATAATGTCTACATTACCAATATCAATGTAGTCTTACCATAATGTCTACGTTGCCAATATCAGATAATGTAGTCCTACCATAATGTCTACATTGCCAATATCAGATAATGTAGTCTTACCATAATGTCTACATTGCCAATATCAATGTAGTCTTACCATAATGTCTACATTGCCAATATCAGATATGAAGTAAAGAAAGAAGAAAAGAGACAAGCGAACACACAGGCATTATCATCATCATCGTCATCATCATCGTCATCATTATCATCATCATCGTTTAACGTCCATTTTCCATGCTAGCATGAGTTAGACACAGAATTAATATAGATACATTTTCTATGGAGTTATTTTAGGTGTAAAAGTTGTGTAGGGTAGGAATTTATTGAGACTAAGTAAAGAAAGAAGAGGAAAGACAAACAAGCACACAGACATAGTATTAATATAGATAGAGTTTCTGTGGGTTTCTTTTTAGGTGTAACGATGTGCAGGAATTGATAGAGAGTGACCAACACTTCAAAGAACTTTCCATTGTTGCAGAAATTGGAGGAATTGGTGATGCTTGTGCCGATAGCATTGTCAAAGAGATCTGCACCCAATATTCTGCAATCATCCAAGAATTCGTGACTTCTATACCAAAACTGATGAATGTAAAAGAAATTCAGCCATTTGAAGCAAGTTTTTATAAATTACGTTCTGTTTCAAAGGTAATCTTTAATGTGAAAAGAATCAGTAAGAAACTTCTTCTTCTTCTTCTTCTTCTTCTTCTTCTTCTTCTTCTTCTTCTTCAGGGTCTTTCTTGGGGCTGAGTCCTCAAGCATTTCCTCTAGCATGTCCTGTCAGAAACAACCATCTCCAATTGATCTAGCTGTATGTCCAAGTGAGACCAGCTGAGCTTGTGGATGTTATTCAATTATCTTGTTTGTCACCTACCACTAGATCTCCTGCCAGTTGATTTTGTCTCTATGATCTGTCCAGCGATTCTTTCCTGAAAAATTCTAACCACATGTCTGTAATATCAGTTATTTCCATTGTCAGATCATTAAAACATTATATAGAATATTTATTCCAGGTCTTTGTGCTCAGAGTTCAAATCATGCCAAGGTTATCTTTGTCTTTCACCCTTCCAAGGTCATTAACTAAAGTCCCAGTTCAGTACACATTCCTAGTAGAGCTCCTCAGTAGCACTGGCAGGCCAGAGACCTCTGGAAGTTATCCATAGGCCCTGGATGGAAAGTCCTCCTGAACAGACTGGTCAGTTCATCCTCCTTGAGGCCTAGAGTTTCCCCGAGAACGTTGTCGCACTTATCCTCACTAATCCCCTATAGAATGTCGAAGTGGAGTCTCCGTTGATTGCCATTTCCGCTTGGTAGAGGGCTCTGAGCGCCTGTAGGCACTCGAGGTGCCAGACAAACAGATAGATAGATGGATAGATAGCTTCCTCTAGTGTAGGAAAGCTGAGACCATTGTAAATACAAATTGGTAACTTGGCTGTCAGCCTAGATATCTAAATTAAAAACTTTCATCATAATTTTATGCAAGATCTTTGTTATCATCTTCTTAACACCAACTTCATATAAAAGTTATTTTACTAAAACCACCAAAATTCTTGATTATTTAACAAATTAATTGAAATATATTCAATGTATTTCATGTGAAATATGGTCATGAATGAATAGAAGAAATTATTTTCTGAATTTTCATTACAGCGTCTTGAACTTCAACTGTCTGAGATTCTGTTGAAGTCTCTTATCGAATGCCATTCTCCATACTCACAGATGCGTTTGCTTCAAATATGTCACACTACCATAAAACGTACACAAGTAAAGGTAGGTGAAGGGATGGTAATTATAAATGGTATTTCCCA
The DNA here is from genome assembly GCA_964016885.1 of Eledone cirrhosa. Classification (NCBI taxonomy): domain Eukaryota; kingdom Metazoa; phylum Mollusca; class Cephalopoda; order Octopoda; family Eledonidae; genus Eledone; species Eledone cirrhosa. The sequence continues at coordinate 24,753,230 of OZ024748.1, forward strand.
AGGTTATTTCAATGGAAATTCTACTGGTACTGATTTACAAATTCATTACCATATGATGTGTATAGATGATGGTTGCTGGTTGAAGTAGTGCCAGGAAAAATAATTGGATGTAACAATATTTGTTAAGTTAGGCTTAATAATGAGAAAATTAGTTATATGACTAAACTTCTTCGAATTTTTTTTTATTATTTTCAAAATTCTTTTAAAATTCAAATTATTTGTATCTATTCTATCGAGAATAAATTAAGACAATCTATATAAAAAAAAGGGAAAAGTTGGAGAAGACACATGCACTCAATTACATCCCATAACAAGGAGTAATCCTTTTTGACAACCAGCCAAGATACTTGCTGCATTGCGACAGATGATAACAAGGCTAAGACACTGGATTAACCCAGCAGCCTTGTATATATCACCTGATACATTCATAAGATGGGCCACCAATAATAAGAACCTTCCTAGCTTCAAAATGGAGGGAATATTGATTCAAGCCAGAGTCAGCTGGTTATGACTATAGACAGTATCATTCATTAAAAATATGGTAAGAAACAGGTTAAGTAAAAGGCTGGACTGGTTTTTCTGCTTTTAATGTGTATTTCTGTGTTTTTAATGGGAATGTTTGCTGCGTTTTGTGTTTTTAATAGGAATTTTTGCTGTTTCTGTGTTTTTAATGGGTATTTTTCTGTTGTGTTCTGTGTTTTTAATGGATATTTCTCTGATTGTGTTCTGTTTTTTTATGTGCATTTCTGTGTTGTGTTATCTGTTCAATGGGTATCACTGTTGGACATTCTGTTTTTAATGGATATTTCTCTGATTGTGTTCTGTTTTAATATGTATTTCTATGTTGTGTTATCTGTTCAATGAGTATCACTGTTAGACATTCTGTTTTTAAGGGATATTTCTCTGTTGTCTTCTCTGTTTTTAAAAGATATTTCTCTGTTTTGTTCTGTGTTTTTAATGGGTATTGTGTTCTATGTTCAACATATAGAGAGGCATCACTACAATAGTGAACAACCTCATAGAATATTTCTGGAAAGAGATCTTACAAATCGAAGTTATGTTCAATGATCAACATAAGTCTCCCTATAAACACCGGAACTTCTCACTGGAAACAAGTCGGATCTTATGGATTCATGGATTGTTGAAAAACATTCAGGTATTTAGTGTTATTTTATTAATATTGGTGTTTGGCAGAATTCTAAATATTCTAGGTATGAATGTGTGTGTGTATATATATATATATATATATATATATATATATATATATATATATATATATATATATATATATAACCCATATATATGCATGTATGTATATACATATATATCATATATCATGCAAGCAAGGAAAATGATGATGATGAGGTAAAATGATGATGATGATGATGATGATACATACTTAAATATAGCTTGGAAATATATATATATACATACACACTAGCAGTGTGTATAAAAAAATATTTTATTTAATATCTCCTTGTTTACAACATTCTGCGTGAATCCCCTAGTTTTTCTTGATCTTTATAATCTCCAATCTACTGTGTGTGTGTGAAAGAGAGAGAGTGTATGAATGTGTGTGTGTGTGCATGTATATGTGTGCATGTGTGTGTGTATGTATGTGTATATGTGTGGATGTGTGTGTGTGCATATATGTGTGTATGTGTGTACATGTGTGTGTGAGAACACGTGTGAGTGTGCTTGTGTGCGTGTGTGTTTTGTGTGAATGTGTGAATGTGTGTGTGTGCATATATGTGTGTACATATGTGTATGAGAACACGTGTGCGTGTGTGTGTGTGTGTGTGTATGTTTTATGTAGATCTGTCAATTCATTCAGCAGATATTTCGTTTCTGATATTTGAAATGCTTCTTCCTCTCTCCCTCCCTTCCTCCTTTCCTTCTTTAAACCCACTTTTGAGAATGTTCTTTAAAATATACATTTGCATATTTCTAGAAACTTATGTCAAACATAGAAGAAATATGTTCACATTCTTTGGAAGAAGAGAAAGAGAGGATGATGAAAGTTCATTTTAAGGAAATATTGAACAAATTTGAACAGTAAGATTTTTCATACAACTTTACTAAATTTAACAATAAACTTAATCCTCAACATCATACTGTAATTAAAACATATTGTCTCTGATTGAGATGAAGCAAGAGTGTATTTGAATATATACAAAAATGAGATATCTCATCACTAGAACAGCTAAATGCTGTCAAAGACAGCATTGGGCAAAAATGCCTCAGAGGACAGAAACCAGTGGCCAGTGGTCAACAGACAGACAATCCACAAGGTGTTAACAGCTGTTCTAGCGATGAGTTTTCTCATTTTTATATGTATTATCCTGTAATGATTGGCAATGTTGTTAGAACAGCGGATAGAATGTTTTGTGGTATTTCTTCTGGTTTTCTGCTCTCTGAGTTCATATCCCACCAAGGTCAAAAATTTGCCTTTCATCCTTTCAAGGTTGATAAATAAAGTACCAGTACTGGGTTGATTCTCTCTCACTCTCTCTTCCACCCCCTCTCTCTATATATGTATATATATATTTAAGAAATCAGCTGTGTCCAGCTCTGGTGAGGGGATGGGCTCTGCCAGGATTAAAATGCTCAAGACATGTATGTCAAAACTGAACCCCTACAACTTCATTAAACGTTAAGAAGCCATACATACATACACACATACATACATAGATACGTGCACACATACATACACACATACATACATACATAAATAGATACGTGCACACATACATACATACACACATACATACTTATACACACATACACACATATGCATACACAAATTCATACATGCATACATATATACATACAAGGGTTTAGCAGAAAATATCTATAAACATGAGCCACTTTGATGACAGTGAAGAGGAGGAAGCTGAGATGGTATGGGGCATGTAACAAGATCACAAATTTTTTCCTAGAACAGTGTGTGTGGGGGAAAGAGGTGGTGGGTGGGGGCAGACAGAAGGGGTGGTGGACCGACAACATAGCTGAGTGGACAGGAAAGTACTTTGCCTCAACCCAATCACTCAGCCATGACCACAAAGAGATGGAGGCAGTTGGTGCTGTGTTCCAACGACCCTGAAAAAGGGACCATGATGATGATGATGATGATGATGTTCTTGACATGGCTCAACAAATGTCTGTCTTATGTGTGTGTATGAGTTCTGTCTTGTGTGTGCGTGTATGTGTGTCTCCTCTGTGTGTTTTGTGTGTGCACATGTGCGTGTCTGTGTACATGTGTGTCCACCGTGTGTTGTGTGTGTGTCCATATGTGTGTGTCTGTGTTATTTGTGAGTCTGTGCATGTGCGTGTGTGTCCCCTCTGTGTGCTGTGTCTGTGTGTGTGTGCTTCCCCGTGCTGTGTATTGTGTGTGCGTGTGTATTTGTGTATCTGTGTTATGTATGAGTGTCCTCTGTGTGTGTCCTCTGTGTGCTGTGTCTGTGTGTGTGTGCTTCCCCGTGCTGTGTATTGTGTATGCGTGTGTATTTGTGTATCTGTGTTATGTATGAGTGTCCTCTGTGTGTGTCCCCTCTGTGTGCTGTGTCTGTGTGTGTGTGTGTGCTTCCCCGTGCTGTGTATTGTGTGTGTGTGTGTGTATTTGTGTATCTGTGTTATGTATGAGTGTCCTCTGTGTGTGTCCCCTCTGTGTGCTGTGTCTGTGTGTTCTTCCCCGTGCTGTGTATTGTGTGTGTGTGTGTGTATTTGTGTATCTGTGTTATGTATGAGTGTCCTCTGTGTGTGTCCCCTCTGTGTGCTGTGTCTGTGTGTTCTTCCCCGTGCTGTGTATTGTGTGTGTGTGTGTGTATTTGTGTATCTGTGTTATGTATGAGTGTCCTCTGTGTGTGTCCCCTCTGTGTGTTGTGTCTGTGTGTGTGTGCTTCCCCGTGCTGTGTATTGTGTGTGTGTGTGTGTATTTGTGTATCTGTGTTATGTATGAGTGTCCTCTGTGTGTGTCCCCTCTGTGTGCTGTGTCTGTGTGTTCTTCCCCGTGCTGTGTATTGTGTGTGTGTGTGTGTATTTGTGTATCTGTGTTATGTATGAGTGTCCTCTGTGTGTGTCCCCTCTGTGTGTTGTGTCTGTGTGTGTGTGCTTCCCCGTGCTGTGTATTGTGTGTGTGTGTGTGTATTTGTGTATCTGTGTTATGTATGAGTGTCCTCTGTGTGTGTCCCCTCTGTGTGTTGTGTCTGTGTGTGTATGCTTCCCCGTGCTGTATATTGTGTGTGTATTTGTGTATCTGTGTTATGTATGAGTGTCCTCTGTGTGTGTCCCCTCTGTGTGTTGTGTCTGTGTGTGTATGCTTCCCCGTGCTGTGTATTGTGTGTGTGTGTATTTGTGTATCTGTGTTATGTATGAGTGTCCTCTGTGTGTGTCCCCTCTGTGTGTTGTGTCTGTGTGTGTCCCCTCTGTGTGCTGTGTCTGTGTGTGTGTTCTTCCCCGTGCTGTGTATTGTGTGTGTGTATTTGTGTATCTGTGTTATGTATGAGTGTCGTCTGTGTGTGTCCCCTCTGTGTGTTATGTCTGTGTGTGTGTGCTTCCCCGTGCTGTGTATTGTGTGTGTGTGTGTATTTGTGTATCTGTGTTATGTATGAGTGTCCTCTATGTGTGTCCTCTGTGTGTTGTGTCTGTGTGTGTGTGCTTCCCTGTGCTGTGTATTGTGTGTGTATTTGTGTATCTGTGTTATGTATGAGTGTCCTCTGTGTGTGTCCCCTCTGTGTGTGTGTGTGAGTGTCTTCTGTATGTGTATGTCCTATGTGTTGTGTGTGTGTAATAAATTATGCAGTCATTCATTTATGTTAACAGAATATTTTCGTTATTATTTTCAGGTACAAGATGGCCGCCATCCAGCAGTGGCAGTGTCAACTTACCAGACAATATTCAGGAAATCTTAAACAACCATTATTGGTATAAATCTTGATCTATCTACTCAGATAAACAACCATTATTGCTACAAACCTTAATCTATCTACTTAAAGGGGTTTTACTTTAAAAAATGGGGGCATTTCTAAAATTATTTACTGTGAAGTAACATTATTTAGTAGATAATTGGTACTATGGAAGACATATTTTGCTGTGTAAAATGGAATATTATCATCTTCATCATCATCATCATCATCATCTAAATTTTATATACACTTTTCCATGCTTGCCAAATACCAATCAAAACCACTAGGCATTTAGGCTAGGTTTTTACCAAGGGAAAGGCAATGGCCAATACACCTTGGCACCAGTGATGTCACAACTCATTTCTACAGCTGTGTAACTGGAGGAACATAAAATAAAGTATCTTGCTCAAGGACAGAACACACCTCCAAGTCCGAAAATCAAACTCCCGATTGCTAGCCTAACACTCTAACTACTAAGCCATGTGCCTTATATATATATACATATATATATACGTTATTCCGGGTTGAATCGGAGGTAACCACAGTAAGTAAGGTACTCAATACATAGCAGAGTATAGAAGTTTTAATATAGATGAGATTCTACAGGACTAGAACTGTTTAATTCTTGAGAAATCATCAGGAATCTGATTATTTGGACAGTCAGATTCCTGATGATTTCTCAAGAATGAAACAGTTCTAGTCCTGTAGAATCTCATCTATATTAAAACTATATATATATATATATATCCATTAAAAGTGGCAACATAATGCCAGACAGGAAACTTTAAATTTTAATCTTGCAAAATCCCTATGCATATTTCAATGACCCAGCTTCATCATCCAAATATAATGCAAGATGCAGGCGATTTCATCAGGTGCTAATTGCAGAATTACTTATATAAGAGAACGGGAAATTGGTGAGCACAAACATTGAATAGAAAATAGAAGATCGATTTTGATTCGGTGTTATTGTAATTGCAGGTCATATATACATATATATATATACACACACACACACACATATAAAACTAGGTACATTTACACATGAATACATCGAGTAAGTCTTACATATGTGTGTATAGATTTTTAGACCACTAACTGCACATATCTACACACCCAATCACATATATATGCAACCAAATACCTATTGCATATGTGAATTTAAACACATAATGAATCTATATATATTTATTCATAAGTGTGATATAGTCTATATATACATATTTGTGTGAGAGAAGGATAGAAAGGTAAATCAAAGAGAAAGAAAGAGAAGTTGGAAGATAACAGTTTTACTTAACAACAAATACCATGAGTTCTTTCTTTTTTGGCATGGATATTTTACTGTTCCTCAATTATCTGACTTCCATTCCATTATAACTTTCAGTCTTTCTTCACCTTATTTCCTATAATTGTCTTTAATTTTTTACTCCAGGTGTAGTTAAGAGTTGGAATTTTATTCATTGCTTATTCTGAGGGAGAACAGAGTTTTCTTCCAAACTTTATGAGGTTTTGTTGAAAAATGCGATGTTGTTTCATGACAAACAAACTATCATGTTTATTTTACATTCATACTCACACACAAACGCACATACATGCCCACATATGCATATACAGAGATATGCTCACAGACACACACATAAACACACATGCATGCTCACACACACATACATAAACACACACTAGCATGTGCATGCACACACACACCCATACTAAATACCTATTTCTTCTTATGTTATAGACAGCTGAAGAATTTGATGAGAACAAACAAACGAGGCCATCCATTATATTTATTAATTTGCCAGCTGACTTTCTGAAAGTTCTCAAAGAACTGCAGTATCTTTCATTGGAACCAGTAAAGTTGATTTGTCATTTAAGTGTCAGAGATATTTTAGATGATGTTCCATTAACAGAGCTACGCGGTGTAGTCAACAGACTTGAAATAGTTGTCCAGAAATACAATACCATCTTTCAGATGATCACTGATGTAGAAATACCATTTTTTCAAGGAAAATTTTATGAGATTGATCATGTGAGTTAATGAGAGTTTAATTATTTCTTAACTGCCATCATATCAATAATAACAACATCAATTGCATTCTTTTTATTATCAATATTATTATTATTATTATTATTATTATTATTATTATTATTATTATTATTCGTAATGCATTTACTCTGGCAGATGTTATACTAACACTATACCAAAAGAGCGAGCCATAGCTAATTTGAGGGGGAGAGGGGAATCCTTCCCAGGTGCCCTCGAAGTGTTGGGTGGTTCAAGATTGGTGGGGTACCTGAATCACCTGTGAGTGGTTATCTCCTGTGTTATTGTTATTTATATTTACACATATTTATGTAAAACCCCCATTGTCATCATCATCATCATCATCATCATCATCATCATCATCACCATCATTAGTCTGATGGATTGGCAGAATTCTTAAAACAACAGAAGCCTCACACTATTTAGTTCCAGTTCTTTTCTGTTCTGAGTTCAAATCCTACTGAGGTACACTTTGTCTTTCACCTTACAGGAATCGATAAAATAAAGTACTAGTAAAGCACTGGGATTGATTTAATCAACTTTCTCCTCCCCAGAAATGTATTGGCATTGTGCTGAGCACAGCTCTGTGTGCCTTGGGTATATGCACCACCTTACAGAGACAGAATTCTGTGAATGGACGATTCTGGATGGTTTAGCAGTTGCAAACTGGTTGTTAAGGCTGGCTGTTGATTTAGATTGTATGTGAAATTTGGCAAGAAATGTTATCTAGGCTACTAAAGCTGACCTCAGCATTGTTTATGCTGAAGAGATTGTAATGCTTGTGTTTTGTTAGTGTCTATACTTCATGCCTTTGATTGGGGTTCATCTGGAGATAAACTACATTTAGAACTCCTAACACAACATTAGGACACCAAATAACTTTTGAGGTTCATCAGGAGACAAATCTGCTGATCCTGGATTGGCAATATCAGTCATCTGTGTGTCTGCGCATGAAGCAGACAGAACTGATCTAAGCTTCAAATGGCACATTCATTATCAAAGTTATCACCAGCAACAACAGCACTTAAGAAGGGCAGATAAATCATGGTTACATTGGAAATTACATTCAACATGTAAGGGGGATTTAACCACCTTATGTTTTTCTTTTTAGTTCTGTGGACGATATTTCTTTTGATGTTCTGGGAGTTTAAAATATTTATAAGCTTTACTCATGGTTGTTTATGACTGATTATAATCAACTTATTCATTAATTACAGCTAATTAACAATGGTCTTCAGAAATTAACCTGGAAAATGAAAGAGTCTCTAGATTTTATTGAATCAGCAATGTCACTTGTTTGTAATGATGTTTATCAAAGTTTGGAAACTGTACAATCTAATTCTAAATTAATTGTTGAAATAACAACCAGCTGGGCTGACTACTTAGCACAGATTCCTGTCATTCAACAACCATTTACTATGGAACAACTGGAACAGTTTAAAAGGTAAATATTTTAATTGGAGCTGTGGTTATCTTATCTTTGTTGTCGACACTGCCTTGTCTTTATATAGTTTCTATATACTTCATATATAAACCTTAAATAGCTCTTATCTAGTCTCTATCGTTATCATCATCATCATCATCATCATCATCATCATCATCATCATTTAACATCTGATTTCCATGCTAGCAAGGGTTGGTCTACATAGACCAAGTCAGTACTGAAGTAGGGGCTACTGACCTCCCAAACAGGCCAAGAGGTCTATATTTTGCTTATGTGTGGTCATAGGAATGCAGAAAAGAAGTTGTCATGTCTTTTGACACAAGCTGAAGGGTCCTTTCAAGTTTTCTATGGCTGGAAACCCTTCCTATCAGCAACCAATTTACAGCATGTATTGGGTGTGTTTATTGTGTAGACCACTATATAGTTCATATATTATCCTTATATAGTTCATATATAGTTTTTATATAGTCCTTATATAGTACCTATATAATCCTAATATACTTCATATATAATCCTTATATAGTCTTTATATAGTCCTTATATAGTCTTTATATAATCCTTATATAGTTTTTATATATTCCTTATATAATATACAGACACACTCACCTGATCTGACTTGTCTCACAACTTGTCTAACTCATGCTAGCATGGAATATGGCTATTAAATGATGATGATGATGGTGGTGGTGGTGGTGGTGGTGGTGGTGGTTGTTGTCGTCCATATATAACATTTTATGCATTCCATTTTAGTCCCTATATAGTTCTTTTATGTGTAGCCCATGTATAGACAAATTCACCTCATATACATATTTTGCACTTATAGATATTGTAGGAGCAGTGTCTTTATACAACCAAGCTGTCCTTCTTCAAACATACTATCACTATATGGTAAAATTGCCCTTATGCAAACATACTATTTCTATATTGGGAATTTTACCCTTACACAGACTTACACTCTTTATTCTACATTCTATCAACAAATAAAATATAAATTAATATTAACATATATAATATTCATGTCTAGATATAAGTTCACAGTTTTAAAAACATTGAAATTATTAAAAAAACTTTGGTGTTAAAATTGTTAGTTTTATATCAAATTATTAAATGAAATGTGATTTTGTTCACTCCATCATGGCACAAAGTTTCTGTTACACACGCACACAGTTTTTCTAGATGACATCCAGAGAAAGACCACTTTAGTGGCATAAATCACTCACACGCATGTTCAAGCCTAGAGACAAGTTGTCTCCCCTATTTCACTCTTCTACTACTACTATAATGGCCTCTGTCCTTCTGAATTAGCTGCTGTCAGGCTTCCTCAACTCAAGCCCTCCTGATTTACTCATCACTTTTTCTCTTACACCCCATATATATGTTGTTTCCAGCATCCCTTCTATTCCTCACACTAACCACTATGCCCAATCCTTCTTGTTCAGAACATCATCACCCCGGGATTCCCCCCTTGTTCATGTCTTTCCTACAGACATTAAATTTGCAACAGTTTAAGCAGAACATCAGCAACATCCAGGCCAGTGAAAACCACAGGAACTGCCCCTTCTCCCAGAATTAGCAAGGAAAACAAACGAAAAAAAAAGGATTTTTCTTAACAATTATTACATAAACATCTTTTGCTCTCTCTCTTACTTTCTTCATTAGCAACATTTTAGAGAAGTTCAAGGAACTACTGCTACCATCTAATCACAAGATTGGTTTATTGTTGAAATCTTCATTACAGGTAAGAAACTTAGTTCTTCTTCTTCTTCAACTCCCACTTATTCCTGAGATGGTCGTGGGGGCAGAGTCCTCAAACACTCCTTCCAGCGGGTCCTCTCAGAAGCAACAGACTCCAACTAATCCAGCTGGATCCCTAGGAATGACCAGCCAAGTTCATGGATGTTATCCAACCATCTTGCTCATTGTCAACTCCTGGGTCTCCTGCCAGTTGGTTTTGCCCGTAAAATCTGTCCAGCGATTCTTTCCTGAGACATTCTAACCACATGCCCATAGTATCGGAGCTGTGATCTCTCAATTTGGAGAAGTAGCATCTCTCTCTGGTGACTCTCTGATATCCGAACTACACACTTTATCGAGTAACGTTACTCCAAGGACCCTTAGTTACAGGTAAAAAAATCTTGATTATAGGTAAGTTTGTTATCGAAAGGGTTAACCCTTTCGTAACAATGTTTGAAAATTTTAAGAATTTGGAGAGATTTAGTAAAATAATTAACCCTCTCATTATTAAACCAGTGTTCAGAACATCAAAAGTTCTTATATAAAATTATGATGGAATGCCTTTAGATAAATATAAACACTTTAAAAGAAACAGTTTTGTATCATAAAACCAGGGACTGTTTTAGTTAGTTTGGTATCAAAAGGGTTAAATCATTTTATTTTCCCACTTGTTTCTAAGGTTCTTGAAGTCAGTGAAATATCACCATATTGGCAAGACTACCTCCTACATATTGATCTGATTATTGTCAATGGTTTAAAGAATGCAATCCAATCTCATCTTAAAATATTGTTGTCGTTCATCTCCAGGAATTCTGATACAAAGGTAAGATAATGGTTTAATTACTTTGTCAAAGAAACTTCAATGGCATAGAGGAATAGATGGCAAAGCTGTGTGGTTAAGGAGTTTGCTTCTTAGCCATGTGGTTCTGGTTCTGGGTTCACTTCTGCTGTGTGGAACCTTGGGCAAGACTCTTTTTATATATCCCTTCCTTGATTGATTAATGTTCTGTGAGTGAAATTTTAAAAATGGAAACTATGGAAGCTCATCATATTATATATATATATGTGTGTGTGTGTGTGTGTGTGTGTGTGTGTGTGTGTGTGTGTGTGTGTGTGTGTGTGTGTGTGTGTGTGTGTGTATGTGTGTGTGTGTAAGATTTAGTATAGAATGGCTTCTACAGGACTAGAACTGTTTCATTCATCTGAAATAATCAGGAATGTCCTGATTATTTCATACGAATGAAACAGTTCTAGTCCTGTAGAAGTTATTTCTATATATAATAAAGATCCCTATACTCTACCAACGTGTTGAGTACCTTTTTTAACTGTGGTTGTTGCCAACACATATATATAAGCCCCGTCTAACCCATGCTAGCATGAAAAATGGACGTTAAACAGTGATGATGATGTGTGTGTGTGTGTGTGTGTGTGTGTGTGTGTGTGTGTGTGTGTGTGTGTGTGTGTGTGTGAGTATGTCTCTATTTGTGTTTATGTCCCATAATTTATCAGTTGGACAAAAAGAAATGAATAAAATAAGTACTTGAAACAATAAAACTTGGGGTTGATATGATTGATTAAATCCCTTCACAGCAGTGCCCCAGCATGGCCACAGTATAATGACTGAAACTTGTAAAAGAATACAAGACTAAATCCCTTCAAGGCAATGCCCCATCATGGCCACAGTATAATGTATGAAACTTGTAAAAGGGAATATGTATTTCAGTTGATTAGAAGAGAGGGAAAATTGATTTCATGTATGGTGTAATTATAGGGCTTTCATGCCTAACCAAGATGGCAAATTTGCAGAGTCATTAGAACATTTGAGAGAATACATTGGGGTATTGGTTCCAGTTCTCTGACTTCAAATCCCACTGAGGCCAACTTTGTCTTTCATCCTTTCAAGGTTGATAAAAGAATGTACCAGTCTTGTACTGGGGTCGACTGTTCCTCTATAAATCTTTCTCTCTTCCTCTCTCTTTCCTTCTCTGGAAGAAACCAGCTGCTGTGTTCAGACCTGGAGAGGAGAGGGCCACTATAAGATTGCCCAAGATTCACCCTTATCCCTCCACTAGGAGTTACTGGTCCATAGTTACAAACATATATATAATGGTTTCTGATTTAGGCATAAGGACAACAATTTGGTGGGCAAATGTTTACTTCATCATCAACAAATATCAAACGAGGGAAGATGAAAATGAAAGTCACATCTCTCAATGAAATCTCTATTTACAAAAGTAGTGGTCCCAAAACACTTTGAGTCCCCTGGGAGGTGGTCCAAAAACATTTTGAGTCCTCTACCTTAGCAGGCAGGATCTGAACACAGAACGTAAAGGGCCATAACTCTATGCTGCAAAGCATGGTGTCTGATGTTCTACTGATACTGCCAATCCACCGCCCTTATAATTACATACATATATCACAGCAGCTCTCCCCTCTCACTCCCCCAAGAGTTACAGCTCCATAGTTACATATACACACATAATGGAGGCACATGGCTTGGTGGTTAGAGCATTGGCCTTGCAATCGAAAGGTTGTGAGTTCAATTCTCAGACCGGGTGATGTGTTGTTTCCTTGAGCAAGACATTTTATTTCACATTGCTCCAGTTTACTCAGCTGTAGAAATGAGATGATAGGGACTGGGGTCCTTATCATTCCACTGTAAAGTGGTCCTGGAGGTGCCATGGCAAAAAAGCACCCAGCACTCACTGTAAATGAGGTTGGTGTTAGGAAGGGCATCCAGCTGTAGAAATCAAGCCAGAATCAGTTCCCGTCCAACCCTTGCAAGCAGGGAAAAGCAGATGTAAAATGATGATATGATATATATATATATATTCTAATGTTATTTGTATTTATTTATATCTTAGGATGTAGTGTCAGTCCCGTTTGTTATTGTAAATATCCTTTTGGTGGATAACTCCATTGTGTTTCAACCTCTCCTGGATCAGACTATCAATTCAGTAAGTGTAACAGAAGTGATTCACTTATGGATAACTGAATTACTGGATCTAGCCACTCTTCTCTCACCCTACAGTGAACAGGTAAGAAACTTTAAATATCTCACCAAATGCAGAAATAGCTGAGTGGTTAGGGAGTTTGTTTCACAATCATGCAGTTCTGGGTTCAGTCCCACTGTGTGGTATCTTGGACAAGTGTCTTTTACTGTAGCTTTGGGTTCACCAATATCTTGTGTGTGGAATTTGGTCGGTGGAAACTATCTATAGAAGCCAGTCCATTGTGTGCCAGCAATGAAATCATATCCGCTCTCTTGCTCTGGAACCCTGACTTCAGCCTGACTAGGAGTAGGAAGCTGTCATTCCCTGACGTTATCTCTAGGGATACGGGAATCAGCAGACAGGACCGGGGGGCAGCGATGGGGGACAGGGGATTCTGGGGCATGAGAGTGAGATCCATCATCTCGACAGTAGTCGACGAGTGATGATGATGTGATATATATATATACAGGGTGTCCCATCTAACCCATGCTAGCGTGGAAGATAGATGTTAATCAACGATGATGATGATGTCCCTAGAATGCTGTTGAAGTGTGTATACATTTTTTTGGATACCCTGTATATATATAGTTCAAGAATAGACAAGGCAAATAGAGAGATGCAAAAACAAGTATATATATATATATAAATATATATATTGTTATACTTTGGGAGGGTCATGCTGCCAATAAAAACACATGCACCTGTTGGATTTCACTTCAATTTATTATAAGCTTCAAGTCGATTAGTTTAATCACTGGAGGGTTGTTTAATTGCTGCTTGTCAAAACCCTTTTGTCACACATTCTGTGACCTCCACAGTGATTACTTTGGTTGTTATTTTGGATATCTCTTTTGTTCTGTCCTACACCATCTTGTTTTTGTGAGCTCACAAAAATGAAGTGTATATATATATATATATATATATATATATATATATATATATATATATATATATAAATAATGTGTCTCTGGGGTTGTATTTATGTCCTATAACATAGCAGTTTGCCAGAAAAAGTGATTAATAAAATAAGTACCAGACTTGAAACATAATTCCTTAGGTTGATATAACCAACTAAATCAATGAGGTGCTGCCCCAGTATAGCTGCAATCTTTAATGACTGAAACCAGTAAAAGAATGAAAGAATAAACATATATTTGGGTGAAATCTTACTATCTTGTTATCTATTATAATTATTAAATGGACAAAGAAAAATGTCTATTGAGTGTCTACTTTAATATTCAGACTCTAGAAACTAAGTAGACATATATAAGTGCCGTGTAACAAGGTTTGACTATTTTATATAATATTCTGAAGCAGCAATTAATTAAAGTAAATTTATGGCCATAAAATTAGATATCAATTAATTTTCTTTGATTGCATCGCAGCTAAAATAATACATTTTTTAATTATAAGTTTTATGTCAACAATTATTTTGTTAATAAAATAAAAAGTCTTCCACTCCCCCTTTCCCATCCTTTCATTATTTAACTCTTTTTTTTTTCTTTCTTACCATATATTTAATTAAATATTTGTTAAATGTTCTTTATAACTTTCAGGGAAATTACCAAAGCTTTATAGAAAATGATAGGGAAATTCAACTCTTGGTTTTAGAAATTGGTAGATGTGTTGAAGTTGTGGTGAGCAGATGTCAGGTAAGATCTATTAGGCTTTTCTACAGGTGTAACAATAAAGCTACCAGGAGAGGTGGATGTGAGGGAAGGCAGTTGCTCGATACTGTGGGTAGGATGAAGTGCAATATTTCCTCTTGTCTATCATGACTGCTAAGGTAGGTAGAGGGACCCAAAGTGTTTGTGGACCACCTCCCAGGGCGTTGACAACCCTTGCTGTAAATAGAGATTTCATTGAGAGATGTGACTTTCATTTTCATCTTCCCTCATTCGATATTTGTTGATGATGAAGTAAACATTTTCCTGCTTAGTCTGGACCTTGTGGTTTAGAAGTTCACTTCTAATGCTTGTATAATAGTTTCAGGTTTGGTCCTGCTGTGTGACACCTTGGGCAAGTGTTTTCTGCTTTACTCTCAGGTCTACCAATACCTTGTGAGTGAATTTGGTAAATGGGAACTCTGTAAAAACCCATCGTTTCTATGTATATGTGTGAGTGTGTGTGTGAGTGTTGGGGGGTGTACATTTTCACCTCTAAAACACTGTTAAGTCGATAAATCTTTACCATATTGAAAAATATGGGATGACATCAGGAAGGGCATCTGGTTGTAGACATTTGCCAAAGATAAAGTATCAAATGTTGGATGATGACTGAGAAAGCAGCTTGAAGGAGTTGGATTAAATACTGCAAGGTATTTGCAGTTGATTCTCTACTGTTTCTGTAAATAGTGCCAAAACTCAAACCCAGCACACCTGAATAAGGTACTATATCATGGGAATAAAGTACCAAAACACAAACACTGCACACCTGAATAAGGTACTATATCATGGGAATAAAGTACCGAAACACAAACACTACACACCTGAATAAGGTACTATATCATGGGAATAAAGTACCAAAACACAAACACTGCACACCTGAATAAGGTACTATATCATGGGAATAAAGTACCAAAACACAAATACTACACATCTTCTTCTTAGCTGGTTTCAACCGAGGCTGCAGCGACAAAGTCCCTCCGCCACATGTCTTGGTCCAACATCACTGCCTTGAGGTCCTGGACACAGTCCAGTGTCTTTGATCAATTTGCCAATGTAAGTGTATCAGCGTTTTCCTTTCCTTAAAACTCCATGAAATGGTTCCAAATGACTAACTTGGATGTTTCCAGTTCAGGGTGTTGCACTCAATGACCAGATATATGGAGCCGTCTTTACCTGATCTTTTCGCTGACTTTTGGCAGGTCTCCATAACAGCATTTATTTGTCATATGTTGCTGCCATTTCACACTAAGGAGCATTTGTAGCATCCTTGTGTAGCAGCTGTTTAGCCCTCTTGTTAACTTCTCAGTCAAGTACAACATCAAGGGAATGTTCCAAAACACAAACACTACACATCTGAATAAGGTACAACATCATGGGAATAATCTTGAAATAAATAAATATTACGAAATTGGGAGGTCAATTAAGTACTGGGCTTAACATCATTTGCTATACTATTTTCTTCAGTGCTCTCAGTTGGAAAAGGTGAGATGTACCTGTATATCAAAGAGCCAGTTTTGTCACACATTTAAAATTTCAAATGTTCGTGATGTTTCTTAAGTCATCCAGGTATTCTATATGCTTATTATTTCTGTTGCAGGAAGTTGGCAGCAGATTTAAATTCTTTAGTTACTTGTGGACACAAGAATCTGAATGTGAAGAACTTGAGAGGAGTTTATCAAAGACATCAACTAATATAGAATTGTGAGTAAATGTGAGAGAAAGATGATTGGTGTTTTAGTGAGAGGGACAAAGAGAAAGAGATGAGAGAGAAGATGGAGAGAGAGACGGGGACAAAAAGGGAGAGATTGGGAGAAGAGAGGGAGAAGAGAGAGTTAGAGTAGGAGAGAAAGTAAGAATAAAAAAGAGTGAGAGTGAGAGACAAAGGGAGAAAGATGGTGGGGAAGAGAGAGTGAGAGAGATGGTGGGGGAGCGAGAGGGAGAGAGGGAGAGACAGTAAGAATACAAAAGAGTAAGAGTGAAAGTGACAAAGAGAGAGAGAGAGAGAGAGAGGGGGAGAATACAAAAAAGTTAGAGTGAGAGAGATAAAGGGAGAGAGATGGTAGCGTAGAGAGAGGGAGAGAGGGAGAGAGATTGAGAGAGACAAAGGGAGAGAGAGATGATAGAGAAGAGAGAGGGTGAGAGATTGAGAGAGACAAAAGGAGAGAGATGATAGAGAAGAGAGAGAGGGAGAGATAGAGTTGTAAACATGGAGAAATGTGGAAAGAGAGAGTGAAATAAAAGAAAAAGAGAGAAAGTTGTGAGATTGTTGTTCTCTGTAAATATAAGTTTTATGAGATAGAAAGATTAATTGACTAAATTATGTTGTTATTTGTAGAAATATTAAACTAAACTCTGATGGAGAAATTAATGAAGATAAAGTGAACTTTACTTCATGTTTTAAGGAGTTGTTGAGTCAAAAGAGTTTGGAGGTACTGGATTCTAAAGCTGAAAAATATAAGGTAAGATTCATCATCATCATCATCATCATCATCATCATTACCATTATTGTATATAGGGAGGTGGATTGGCAGTATCGGTAGAGGGTCGGACGCCATGCTTTTCAGCATAGAGTTATGGCCCTTTACAGTCTGAGTCAAATCCCGCCGAGGTTAACTTTGCCTTTCATCCTTACCGTGTCGATAAAATAAAGTACCAGTAATGCACTGGGATAATTGATAGCCTTGTGCCAAAAGTAGAAATAATAATTATTATTATTATTACCATTACCATCATCATCATTATAGCCATCATCATCATCATCATCACCCACCATCATCATTGTTATTATCATCATCATTTAATGTATGCTTTTCCTCTGCTAGCAAAGGTTGTTTACACGTGTGTGTGTGTGTGTATATATATATACATATATGTATATACACACACACATATACATATATATGATGATGATGATGGTGGCAGTGGCAGCAGTGGTGGTGGTGGTGATGATATACATATATATGAGAGAGAGAGAGAGAGTGAAGAGAGAGAGAAAAAGAGAGAGAGAGAGAGAGTGAGAGAGTGAAGAGAGAGTGAGAGAGAGCGATAGAGAGTGGAAGTCTGATCAAAAATAGAGAAAGTGTCTAAAGAAGTTTACTAAATAAAACTAAATTGTTCAATATTTAACATTTGACCTTAGTTTCAAAGTTGATCACTTGTTCAATATTTAACATTTGACCTTAGTTTCAAAGTTGATCACTTGTTCAATATTTAACATTTGACCTTAGTTTCAAAGTTGATCACTTGTTCAATATTTAACATTTGACCTTAGTTTCAAAGTTGATCACTTGTTCAATATTTAACATTTGACCTTAGTTTCAAAGTTGATCACTTGTTCAATATTTAACATTTGACCTTAGTTTCAAAGTTGATCACTTGTTCAATATTTAACATTTGACCTTAGTTTCAAAGTTGATCACTTGTTCAATATTTAACATTTGACCTTAGTTTCAAAGTTGATCACTTGTTCAATATTTAACATTTGACCTTAGTTTCAAAGTTGATCACTTGTTCAATATTTAACATTTGACCTTAGTTTCAAAGTTGATCACTTGTTCAATATTTAACATTTGACCTTAGTTTCAAAGTTGATCACTTGTTCAATATTTAACATTTGACCTTAGTTTCAAAGTTGATCACTTGTTCAATATTTAACATTTGACCTTAGTTTCAAAGTTGATCACTATTTAAGATGGATTAAACATTGCTGTAATATATTTTCTCTTGTCAGAAAATAAAACGGACACTTCCAAATATTCCTGACTTCACAGATATTGGTTGGATCAGAACCAATATGGAATCAATTAAACAGACTCTTAATACCATTTATAGTAAGAAGATGCTAACTTTAACAAAATCTCTATCTCAACAAGTAAGTAGTACACTAGTATTGTTTGGTTTAACTCTTGATATCATTTAGTGTATGAAATCACATTAACAAGCAATGGCATATTGCTGGTGGTACAGCTGCATCCCCATAAAATTGCTGTTGGAAAATTCTTAAGTTTTCAAAAAATATTGTCTACTTTGCTTGATTATTTTAATTACATGAAACAATAAAATATGTACAATACAATAATGAATAAAGATGTCATAATAATGATTGGCATGCACACAAATAATCCTTGGTCTTTTATATTATATGCCTGTCATATGGATTGGCAGTATTGGTAGAGCATCAGACGCTTTGCAGTATATAGTTATATCTCTTTATGTTCTGAGTTCAAATCTCGCCGAGGTTAACTTTGCCTTTCATCCTTATAGGCATTGATAAAATAAAGTACCAGTAATGGGGTTGATTTAATCGCCTTTCCCTCTCCTCAAAATGGTTGGCCTTGTGCCTAAATCAGAAACCCTATTATGTACCTGTCATCTTATATAGCACATTTCTTGTTTTATCCAAAGAACACGTAAAAATAATGACATATTTGTATTCTACCATATCATTATTTTCAGGATTGGCAGTATCGGTAGAGGGACGGACGCCATGCTTTCCAGCATAGTTACGTCCCTTTACGATCTGAGTTTAAATCCCGCCGAGGTTGACTTTGCCTTTCATCCTTACGGGGTCAATAAAATAAAGTACCAGTAATGCACTGGGTAATTGCTGGCCTTGTGCCTAAAGTAGAAACAATTATTTTCATTATTTTGAAATTGAGTATTTAATAAACTGTAGAATATTTGTAATTTCAAAATAGGTTTGTATTTTTTTTATATTATCAACATCAATATCATATTATCTCTCTTTCTCCTGACAATTTCTTTTTCTACCACTGTCAATATATTTATGTGTATGTGTATATATACATAGTACACCCTATAAATTGTTAGTGTTGCTGCCTACATAGAATATACCTCGTCAAGTCTGTAAAGTGGTTGTGCTGGTGTCTCAAAAATGCATTCAGTATACTTTCTAAAATTAGTCATTTTTGTCTGAAAATTATGAACGTCTGCATCTCCAAAAATGATAAGAGCAATAAGCTTATGTTAACAAGATATTCTAGAAAAATACAAAACATCTCCATGACTATATCACATTAAAAACTCAAGTCTTTATTAAAATATTGAACATTTTTACAATGATGAAATCCAATTAGCAAGACATTGTTGAAAAGTATAAAACACCACTATGACTACAGTCAATTAAAAATTGTCTTAACTCAAATACTGCAAATTTTTACAATGATTTGTCCCCGAGTAAAGATACTATAACATTTGAATAAACAAACACGTTTTTAGATATTTTCTTTTCAATTATTACAGGATGTTAATAGTTCATTTCTATTGTCAATTGTTATTTTAAATGACTCTGTGTTAACCAGAATTCTGGTTATTACTTTAAATGTTGCTATGTTAACTAGATATACCTTAAGTATTGTTAGTTTAATTAGGAAATCAGGTGTTCTGGTGTGCTAGATTAACAAGGAATAGCTAATCTTAAGAAGCTGCATCAACTGAAGCCTACAAACTATTGAAATACCTCACTAAATATAATGAATAGTTTCGGTTGCCTAGGTGATCTAATTAATGCAATGAATGTATAGCAGTCTAAGTAAGAATATGGATGGAAGTAGTTGAAGGTTTCACTCTGTGTAAACACACACACTTAACACACAAACACAAACACAAACACACACAAACACACACATACACACACACATCACACACAGTCATGTACACACACACTGTCATACACACACCCCATCACACACACACATCATCATCATCATCATCACACACAGACACACACACCTTTATAAAGTGTAATGTTACATAGCAGAAAGGACATGGGTATTAAATATAAAAGATCTGTGGAATCTGGAGAGAAGTTAGTGGCATATGGTTCTTTAGATAAGAAATTCTATCTCACATTAGAAATGGATAGATGAGTAAACAGACCATAAGCCAATATATAGAGTGGAGGTGGTTGTGCTGGTATGGACATGTTGTCATATAGATCATGATAATGTTGATAGGAGTTTAAAGAATGATTATAGTAAGGACTTTAATGAAGAGTTTTATCATTGTATATTTCTTCTCAGGTGACTTGTGTCCTGAAAGAAGTCGATGGGGAGGTCAAAAAATTTGAAGATGAGATTGGACAAATTCATGGTAGAGAAAGAGATGTAGTTTCTTTCACAAGATTTTTGAAACTTTCTAATCAGGTTTGAAGATTTCCTTAATTTCATTTCATTTCATTAAAAATATATATTTTAGTAATGTGATCTTGGAAAACATTTGGCTCCAAAGTAGCTAACATATGAATAAAGTTATAAAACAAGAAAATGATTTAACACTATCATTACCGTAATTCTAACAAATTCCACTGGATTTGAATTAATTGATAACGAATTCAGACGGATTTACTAAAATTAATCATTTATTTCATTATTAAGATGTTATTTGGAGCATAACTTAAAGGTTCTTCTATCAAATTATGTTGAAATATATTAATGAAAGATAACAGGCTAGCTATGATCAAGCAGACATATAATCAAAGACATTCCAGTTATGACCATCTCCTTTCCTTAGTCGTATGTAAGACTACATTGTTCAATCTATTCTCTTTTGTATATTCCAGAAAGTAGATTTAGCAGTCTCCTTCTGATTGGAATATTTTTAAAATGGGTGGTTTTGTTTCAAAGAACCAGGCAGTTTGGGTAGGGTTGGTATCAAAAGGGTTAAGGGACATTTATGTCATTGAATTTAACTACTGATAAATACAAGGTGTTGCTGGATTCATCCAGTCTAAAGAATATTGGATGTCATTTCCTTAAAACAGGCCATAGTTATTTGCTGCACAGTGAGATTGAACCCAAGACTATGTGATTGTAAGGAAAACGTTTTAACCATGCAGCCATGGCTACATCTGTCTAAGATCAATTCATCTTTAGATTTGGGTTAGGCTATATCTATATTATTTATCTGTACAGAAAGAGCTTTCAAAAATTACTGCTTCATAAACTAATGCATTCCTACTGAATTGTAGAAATTTCTTTGATCAAAATTAAATGCTAAAAGCTTTAGAACTAAGTCTGACACATCACAAGTGGGAGATTAAAGATATTTGATAAATGGAATATTATTTGTGTGTAAATCTACCACTATTCTCATTTCTAGATTTCTAACAACAATATTTGTTTTAGTTATCATTTCCAATAATTTATGAGCAAGGCAAGTGCAAATATTTGTTTCCAATAATTTATCAGCATGAGAGAGCAAATATTTAAAGTATCTCTAAGTTATACCCAGTGATTCAATACATTACTTCAGTACTTTCTATAAATACCTCTTCTTTGTTTATCTTCAACTGTCTTGCTGAAAATATATAGTTATATAGTTCAGTATTTGGACTGTGTGCTTGTTGCTTGAGAAAATAGCAGAATGAAATGGAACCTATTCCAGTAAGACTATTTATTATCTAAAATTCTGCACACATTCAATAACATACCAGTAGATAATAATTGAATTGAAATAAATAAATGAATAAATAAATAGATAAAATAAATAAATAAAATAAATAAATAAATAAATAAAAAAGGAATAAATTCTTCTCAAATTGATAGCTTTCCGTCACTCAAATCAAGATTGATGATAACTTTGGAATAGTGAAGAAAACCATAGAATTTCTTGAAAACTATGAACAACATCTTCCTTCAGAATCTATTTTCTTGTATGAAAATATCCCTGTAAGATGGAGCAATATTAAATCCAAGATTTCCTTGGCTAAGAAGAACCTAGAGCCTATAATTCTAGGAGAGACATTCGTTATAAAAGAGGTAACATTTAATATTTTCCAAGTGACATATCATCATCATCATCATCATCATCATCATCATCATCATCGTCATCATCATCGTCATCATCATCATAATCATCGCCACCATTTTGAAACAGACGAAAATATATAGTTTTTTCGTCTGTGTAAATGAGGTGATTAATCTCATTTGCATATAAAGCTGTATAAGTTGGCTCAACTATGTTCGAAGCTAGATTTTTATTCTATTTTAAGTTGGCTCAACTTAAACTAGAATAAAAATCTAGCTTCGAACATAGCTGTATACAAATATGTATGTGAATTCTGGTAGTGGCAAGCAGGAAACACCGTCCTGACGAGAATCATTTAAGTTTGAAATGCATCGATGGTTGTCCCCCTTGCTTCTACCAGACACTGCTCAGTGGCACTGACCGCCAGTGTTATATTCATAGCTATAGCTTTCAGAATGTTTATTTATAAACATACTGTATTTCTTTAGATATACCAAATTCACATACATGTTTGTATACAGTTATGTTGGAAGCTAAATTCTAAGTATACAGTTATATACTGAAGCTCACGGAGGAGATGACAAAGAAACGTGACAAGTGGAGAGATGCTGTGCTGAATAGGACCCGTCCCACCCTTGCAAGCAGGGAAAAGCAGATATAAAAAAAAAAAATGATGATATATATATGAGTCTCCTCTGAAGGAATGTACCAAACAAATACCAAACAAATTGTTGTCAAGTGCATGGAAGTAAAACAAATTAATTTGCATACATATAAGTATTGGTTGGAAGAAGTTTAGGGAGCTGCTTCCTCTGTTGACGAAGAAGGGTTTCTCCCTGCGTACGAAAGGCCGGTTGTATGATGCCTGTGTGAGGAGCGCGATGCTGCATGGTAGTGAGACATGGGCAGCAACCGCAGAGGATATGCGACGGCTGGAGAGAAATGAGGCAAGCATGCTCCGTTGGATGTGCAGTGTAAATGTGCGTGAACGACCCAGCATAAATGTGTTGAGAGAGAAACTGTGTCTGAGAGGGATAGAATGTAGTGTACGGGAGAGGAGACTGAGGTGGTATGGACATGTGATGCGCATGGAGGATGACCGATGGGTGAAGAAGTGCCAGGAAATGCCAGTTGAAGGAAGACGTGGTAGAGGTAGACCACGAAAAACATGGGCGGAGGTGGTGAGAACAGACCTCAGATCATTGAAGCTCACGGTGGAGATGACGAGGGAGAGATGCTGTGCTGAATAAGACCCGTCCCACCCTTGCAAGCAGGGAAAAGCGGACGTAAAATGATGATGATGATGATGATGATGATGATGATGATAAGTATGTGTATTTTGTATATCTAATGATATATGATATGTTTATAAATACACATTTAAATAAACAGTTGAATAAACATACGGATAAACATACAAATAAACAGCTATGTTGGAGCAAACACCTTAATTATATATATGTGTATTTGGGCGTAGTCTGACTAAGGTACTCTCATGGAATGACCAAAGGAGGTTTATTTTTCAACATATTGACTGTTATTAACCAAGATGCATGAACTTGTATCTATTATAGTTATTGCCATTCTCTGTTGTTTTCACAGAAACTTCATAGTTTCAACAGAAATCTTACCAAACTCCAGTTTGATATGGAACAATTTTACAAGACAAGAAAAACGAAAGAATTTGAAATTGAACAAGGATTAACTTCAATTGAAGAGTTCTCTTTAAAGCTTATTGCTTTAGAAGAGGAAGCACACGTAAGTTTCATTGATCTTGAATAATATATATATCAAAGGTAGAACTCTACAATCAATTCTCAAAGGAGAGTAGAGACAGACTTATAGATTATCACTTCTACATCTATTTCAAGTTTCCTACTTTTTCACTCCTCAATCTGCTATTTTCTTAACTTAAAACATTTGCCTTAATTATGAGCTTATCAATAGAGTTATAACCAACAATATATTAATTTATTATCAATTCTAATACTAGCATAATACACCGGGCATCCCAATTGAGTACCAATATTATGTCTTACCCTTTTATTTCTCTGGACCCTAAATCTCTCAGGGTTACTGGAATCTGAGTATTAACACAGACATAATGAGTAGTACAAGCATACAACAGCACGAGTACTCAAGTACAGCTATACATGTGTATCCCGTATTCATATCGAATTCTCAGACCGGGTGATGTGTTGTTTCCTTGAGCAAGACACTTTATTTCACATTGCTCCAGTTTACTCAGCTGTAGAAATGAGATGATAGGACTGGGGTCCCTATCATTCCACTGTAAAGTGGACATGTAGGCTCCATGGAAAAAAGCACCCAGCACTCACTGTAAATGAGGTTGGTGTTAGGAAGGGCATCCAGCTGTAGAAATCAAGCCAGAATCAGTTCCCATCCCACCCTTGCAAGCAGGGAAAAGCGGACGTAAAAAAAAAGAAATCGAATGAATGTGAGTACTGATTGTATTAACTTTGATGACGTAAATGATTGTTATCGTCTGCTGCAACCTGTTGTACATCACTTTCACATAAGAGTAAGTTACGTGTTAAGAATTCAGAATCATGAGGATAGATATTATTCAAATGATAGATATATTTGGTTAGTTGCTCTATATATTGTATAACACTTCCATCACATCAGTATCTCTATTCTGCAGTTTTAGAAATTATGACTATACTTGATAATGATTAATTTAATACTCAATATATTTTTATATTAAATTAAGTAAATTGCCTGCACATCAAATTAAATACTAGAGGCGATTACAAATTGATCATGATGTGATAACCTAATTTAGATTTAAATTTAATTATAATTATATAAATATTTAACTAAGTATTGGTAAGTGGAGTTCTGTGAATATTTTTATACATAAATTACCTTTACCATATTACTGAGTACCTTTAATTCAACAACACAGCACCCCTTTTTTTAAATATAAATACATTTATACATATATAATACTTTATATAAATACATTTATACATATATAATACTTTATATAAATACATTTATACATATATAATACTTTATATAAATACATTTATACATATATAACACTTATACACTTTTTAGAGCTTAACTGATCTCAACTTATTCTTACCTATATGTAAATTGTAAATTCGTTTATTTAATTATCTATTAAACTTAACTAGGTACATCATTACTGTTAACTAGGTAAATCAGTCCTGTAGGAGCAAGACATGGTCACTTGCCCACAACAGGACAACCTGTCTAACCCATGCTAGCATGGAAATATTGATGTAAAATGGTGATGATGATGGTGATGATATATATATAAGTATGTTTATCACAGGGTCATCAGACAAGAACATATGTGTATATATATATATACTTGATGTAAAATAGTGATGATGATGATATATATATATGTATGTTTATCACAGGGTCATCAGACAAGAACACACACACACACACACACACATATATATATATATATATATATATACTTGATGAAAAACGGTGATGATGATGATACATATATGTATGTTTATCACAGGGTCATCAGACACGATCATATGTATATATATATATATATATACAGTATATATACATATATATACACAGATCTTTATGTATTGTGTTGTTATATTTGTGCTGTGCTGTCTCTATCATCATCTTTATAATTTTACTATTTTATTACTCTATTACATGTTCCAGCTGTAAAGGCACATGGCCTAGTTGTTAGAGCATCGAGCTCACAATCGCGAGGTTGTGAGTTCAGTTCCTGGACCAAGTCATGTGTTGTGTCCTTGAGCAAGACACATTGTTTCACGTTGCTTCAGTTCACTCAGCTGTAGAAATGAGTCACGACGTCACTGGTGCCAAGCTGTATCGGCCTTGATCTTTCCTTTGGTCAACACCAGTGGCTGGGAGAGGGGAGACTGGTATGCATGGGTGACTGCTGGTCTTCCACAAACAACCTTGCCCGGACTTGTGCCTCGGAGGGGAACTTTCTAGGTGCAAATCCCACGGTCATTCATGACCGAAGGGAGTCTTTACTTTACATGTTCCATCTGACAGACTGAGGCCATGCTGCTCTTCATGGTATTAATATTTGATAATCTTAACATATTTGCTGAATCTTCCTTCTGCAGGATCTCAGTGAATTAGAAAACATACTCCAGGTGTTTGTGTTGAAAAATGAAGATCTAGGAAAGTAAGTGTTTCTTTTCCTATATCTTATTGCCACTGATGCCAGCCACACATGTAAAGTGATGTAAAGTGGTAGACGGTGGCTTATTGATGACATAGTTACATCCTCCTCCTCCCACTACTACTACTACTACTACTACTCATCATTATCATAATCATCCTCTTCATCCTACTCCTCCTTCTCATCATCATTATCCTCAACCCCTCCTAATCACTCCACACCCCTTCATCACCCTCCTAATCACCTCTCCTACTCTTTCCCCTCCTCTTCCTCCTCCCCATCATTATCATCATCATCATCGTCATTTAACATGTTTTTCTAAGGGTTGGATGGATGGTTACAAACTAAGTCAGTATTTAATTAGAGTTACTGACCTCTCAGACCAGTCACAGCACTCTGCCTTACTCACATGTGCTCCTACAATATCCAGAGTGCACCAAATGCATTTTATCGTGACACTAGTGTGGTGTCATATATTTGACACAACAGAAGAATCTTCTTGAACATCAAAATTTACAAATTTCCAACCATTTTTTACCCTACTAATACTCAAAACATGATGTAAAACAGAACTAAAGAAACATTTTTATGATAGTAGGGTAATATAACAATAAGGTTTATTGTTGAACTAGCTTATATTGTCTCCCTAAATAACTAATCAAATGTTTCAATATTTTTAGGTGTCAAAAGGTTTTAACTGACATCAAGACCACATGGACTGTTTTCAGGTAAATAAAATCTCTTTGGCTTTGAAGAATCTTTTCTGATTCAAATATTCTTTAATATTTTGATACCAACCCATCTAAAACGTTCATATTTACATTAAACCTTTTCATCATAAGTTTAGGACATGTTTGTTAAGATATAGTTATTTGATTAAATCTCTTTGAACTCTTGAATATTTTCGAAGTTATTTGAAAATTGTAGTCAGTGACTTTCATTAGATATATGGCAACGAAAGTATGAAGCAATCATTATCATAGATACAGAATTAATTCTTGTTTTCTTTAGAATCTAAAACAAATACTTTGTAAATCCCTTATTACATTATTATATAACTTTGAACATACTTTTGGTTTACAGATACATTGAAAATAATCACAGACAATGGCAAACAGTTCAGTGGAATGAGCTGGATGTTAAAGATGTTACTGATGAGGTTAATAAAGAAGTGGAAACTTTAAATTCTTTGCCTGATGATATAAAATCTTTAGAGATCTACAGAGAAATATTTGAGGAAGTGAAACTCTTTCAGGTTAGACATTTATATTTTCCTTCTTCTTCACACATCTATTCCTGAGAAGATTGTGAGGACAGTGTTCTCAAACACTCCTTTCAGTTGGTCCTGTCAGAAGCAACTGTCTCCAATTGATCCAGTTGGGTCCTCAATTGAGACCAGGTGAGCTCACAGATGTTATCAAACCATCTTGCTCGTTTTTTTTTAAATTTATATTTTCCATTAAAAAAAAAGTTACTTCTGTTATTTGTTTTATTTTTCTTCATTCTAAGTTCAAATTCTATTAGGGTCAGTTTTGATTTTCATCCTTTCAGAGTCGATGAGAAAATGCTAGTCTAGGGTGGTGGTCTTCTAGTCTGGTGGAATTGCAGTCTGGTTGTGTGGTAGACTGGTAGAATTGTGGACTAGTGGTCTGGTGATCTGGTTGTCTGGTAGACTGGTGGAATTGTGGACTGGTGGTCTGGTAGAATTGTGGATTAGTGGTCTGGTGGAATTGTGGACTGGTAGTCTGGTTGACTGGGGATCTGAGGGTCTGGTGGACTGGTGGAATTGTGGAATTGTTAGTGTTTAGTGTTGGATGAAATGGCTACAGCATTTGTTCCAGCTTTTTACACTCTAATTTGAAATCTTACTGTGGGTTACATGGCTGGTAGATTTAATCTTTTGTCTGTTTAACACCACTGTCTGGCCCTTGGACGCAATTAGCAATGTCCACTCTGTGGCAAGCATTTAACCGAGGGCTATAGTTTGAGAATACTTCACTCCCTCTGTTCCCCTTCATCCTCTTCTGCCTTCTTCTCTCCCTCCATCCCTCCCATCAGACTGAGAGTCCCTGAAAAGGGTTAAGTACACTGCTAAATAGTAGAAAAACGTTTTAAAGCAGCTGAAACTATCTGTCACAGTTGTTATTTCAACGGTGACTAAACAATTAATTTTGAATCAGCAACAGATTAGGATTCACTTCATTAACCCACCCCTACCCCACCCCCACCACAAATACCAACTAATGTTGAGGTTGAATCAACAACCATATGTAGCCCTTAAATCAACTTTGAAACATGGTTGATTAACTACAAAGCATCAGCTTGTAGTTCTTCCTTTATTAACCCTTTTGTTATCGTATTTCTAATGAAACACATTGTCTATGTTTTTTAAATAACTTTGAAAATAATCAAGAAATCTTTTTTTGTGTGTGCGGGGTGGGGGGTTAATAATATGAATAACTTTCTCATTATCAAGCTGGTATTTGAAACATAACTTAAGTTCTCATATAAAATTACAATTTACGTGTGTGTGTGTATGTTTGTGTATGTGTGTGTGTGTGTGTGTGTATGTATGGGCATGTGTGTGTGTCATACTCCACAGATTTTATGTGATAGAAAGGGGCACATGTTAAATGTGTAATGTATGAGCAAGATGAGGTCGTTCTGATATGTCTGGTCTCAAACTGTGGCAACCTGTCCAACTCATGTTAGTGTGAAAAGTGGATGTAAAATGAGGATGGTTAGATTTTTTGAATTTAATTCTTGTATGTATAACTTTTCACTTCCAATTACTTGTGGCAGCTGACTTCGATTTGTAAAATTTGGGTTTTGGCGTGTATTGTAATTGGTTGCGTATGACAGCCCCTACTTTAATCTGAAGCCCCCTCCCCAGGTCTAAATCTGGCCCTGTGGTGCCATGATAAAATACACTCAGTACACTCTATAAAGTGGTTGATGATAGGAAGGGCATACAGCCATAGAAACTATGCCCAAAATGGAATGTAAAAATGACAGGTATTCCTATTAACTGTTTCCAAGGGCAGTGAATCCTAATAAGAACTGACTCAGATGATGATGATCTTTGTTAAGTTATGTTCCAAAGACCAACTTAATGAGAAAATTAGTTACATTACTATATCTTTGCAAACTCTTTATTATTTTCAATTTTTTTTGAAAATCAGAGGCAGTGTGTTTTGTAAGAGATATGGTAACAAAAATATCAAATCGTTTATATTTATCTAAAAAAACCTTTCACTATAATTTTCTGTATGGACCTTTGTTAAGTTATGTTAAAAAAAATCAGCTTTAAAATGGGAACTTTTGTTATATTATTTAATATCTCCAAATTTTTGAATATTTTCAAAATTATTTGAAAATCATAGGTGATATCTTTCATTAGAAATATGGTAACAAAAGTCTCAAATGTTGCAATGATATAATCAGAATGTTTTTAAAAAGTTTTTTTTTACTACTTTTTATTTCAGGTGTGTTTACCTGTGGTGTCATGTCTGCTCAATCCAAGCTTGCGTCCTCGTCATTTCAGACAGTTACTAAGGAGTGTCACTACAGACATAGACAGTGATACATTCAATAAAATTACTCTTAGTCAATTCTTCTCTCTTAACTTCCAAGGTGAATAATCCTTTAGTTTATATATGAAATTATATATATATGGTGTTATATATGCTTTATATGGGATGTAATGTTTATATATATATACATATATATATATACACATATAGACACACACACACACACATATATATATATATATGGAGGCACATGGCTTAGTGGTTAGAGCATTGGCCTTGCAATCGAAAGGTTGTGAGTTCAATTCTCAGACCGGGTGATGTGTTGTTTCCTTGAGCAAGACACTTTATTTCACATTGCTCCAGTTTACTCAGCTGTAGAAATGAGATGATAGGGACTGGGGTCCCTATCATTCCACTGCAAAGTGGTCGTGGAGGTGCCACGCAAAAAAAGCACCCAGCACTCACTGTAAATGAGGTTGGTGTTAGGAAGGGCATCCAGCTGTAGAAATCAAGCCAGAATCAGTTCCCGTCCCACCCTTGCAAGCAGGGAAAAGTGGACGTAAAATGAAATGAAAAAATGAAAAAAAAAAAATATATATATATATATATATATATATATATATAATGAAAGTGTCTCAATGTAAAATAACGAGTATAGAACAGAACCGAAATACAATGTAAAAGACAATCATAGAGTATTTTAAATGTTTTAAACACTTTGGTTGTCATTTAAATTGTATATATATATATATATATATATATATATATTTGTGTTGGAGCTCTGAAATAGCGATGTATATATTAATATACATATTGTATATCTGATAATACACTGTATGTTTATTTTAAAACATTTTGAAGGCCTTTCACCATGAATTTAAGGTAGTGACTAACGTCACATTCCTAGCTTCAGCAAAAACAAAGGGAAATAACTGACGTGTTTCTCGCTGTTTAGCGGTTATCAAGGTTATATACCCCTCTGTTTTTGCTATGAGCTGTAGAAGCTGGATTCTTATAGAATACCAATTATATTTATGAGCTTATTAAACTCATTAACATACAGATTGGTTGCCAGCCCAGCATCAATTAGGGATTTGTGTAGGAGCTCTGAAATAATGATGTATATATGAATGTACGTATTGTATATTTAATAATATACTGTATGTTTATTTAAAAACCTTATATATATATATATGATCATATATATGTTTTCTATGGTATGACACATGGCCAACCCTAGCCAGACTTGCCTGCCGGCGTGGACAACCCATCTAACCCATGCAAGCATGGAAAAATTGACGTTAAACGGAAATGAGGATGATGAATGATGATATGGTGTTATATATAAGTTATATATATGTTATATACACTAGGTAAAGACCCCCTTCAGTCACGAATGACCATGGGATTTGCACCAAGAAAATTCCCCTCCACGGCACAAATCCGAGAAAGGTCTTTTGTGGAAGACCAGCAGTTGCCCATGCATACTAGCCTCCCCTCTGCACGCCACCGATGATGTCCAAGGTAAAGGCAACGACCGATACAGCTTGGCATCAATGACATCGCAACTCATTTCTACAGCTGGAGCAATGTGAAATAAAGTGTCTTGCTCAAGGACACAGCGCATCACCCGGTCCGAGAATTGAACTCACAACCTTCCGATTGTAAACCCAATGCTCTAACCACTAAGCCATGCACCTTCACATTATATACACTAATTATATAATTTCTCACACTATCTTCTATATCAAATGCAGTGTAGTGAGTTGACTCTTAATATTTGCCACTTCAAAAAAACCTTAATGGTTTGTCTATGTCCTGCATAACCTCTCTAACCCTCATATTTCCTACAGAACACATTGATGACATCTGTCATATTGTGAAATGTGCAGAAAAAGAAGTTAGTGTAGAAAAGTGTTTACGGAAGTGTGAAGAAGTGTGGATGAGTCAGATCTTTCTCTTGGAGTTACGTCACTTACCAAAGAGAGAACTACAAGCTAAACAGCAAGTAAGTCTTCAGAATATAACATTTACCTTCTTTATTCTAATATTTCTTTTAATGGTGGTAGATTGGCAGAATCGTTAAAGTGTTGGGTAAAATACCTCATTCTATTTAATCCCACCAAAGTTAACTTTGATTTTCACCCTTCCAGGCATGATAAAATAAAGTACCAGTCAACTACTGGGGTTGATTTAATCAGCGTTGCCCTTTACCCTAAATTTTCTAGCAGTGTGCCTTTACTAAAAATCAATATTTCTTCCTCATAGCTTTTATGCTGCATTGATTGAGAAAAGTATTTTAGAAATTTGGTAATTTACCATTCCACCATTCTATAATCCTTACCACCACTCTATACTGCCTATACCACCATGTTATAGTAACCATCTCACCAATCTCTAACCTATATCACCATTCTATAATACCTTCCACCACATTCCCTTGTATATTTTATACTTACCTTACCACCATTGATCACATGGCATTTATTATAAACCTTACATCGTTCCATTGCTAAAACCATTTGTCATACAGGTATAAAGGTGTCAAGTTCAAACCTTGACACAAGAGCTGTTATTTCCTTTAACTTTATCTTAATACCATCTCCCTATTATATAACTTTATTTATGATTATTATATTATTAGTTAGACATGTCAAGTAATTGTCCAGCAAAGCCTCCAGAAAGTATATCATCTCCTAGGTATACAGCTACCCCATTTACCAGCAGAGCTAATTCTTGTCACAGTTTCTCTTCTTTGCCGACTTCAAGAATGAATTGGTTAGATGTTGAGGTAAGTTTCTTGTTTGTTTAAAATTGAGTGACTTAACATTGTGCAATGACTGCAGATAATATCTAAAAATATGTTTGTTGATTCAAATAGAGTATCTCCACTTATGGAAAGATCTTTGTAAAAATTTACAATATTTGGGTAAAGATTTCAATTTTTAACATGACAATACTTTTCGAGAATGTTTTGCTAATGCAGTTTTATGCAGTACAGAACTTTAAAAGTTGATAATTCTGAAACTTGTTTCATTTATTTAGCCAACAAATACAGTTTTGATGCTGTCCAATATAGACATACTACTTGATGATTTAACAGAGCAGCAACAAATCTTGTATATGTTGACACAGAATGAAAATATTTCATCATTCCCTGATGAAATACATAAATGGTACAGCCAGCTTCATACAGTGGAAAAAGTATTAATTCTATGGCAGAAAGTACAAGACTATATGGACCAGCTAGTTGAGGTATAAAATTATTTATTTATCTATTTATTAAATTAACTTAACCGTCCGTATAGAGCAGGTAAACCGTGGCAGACCAGAGGAAGTATCTAGTACTTCTTACAGTTGAGAAATAACAAACAAGATACACAGAGATAAGTGAATGTAAAAATCAAAACCAAAATAAAGATAAAAGTACAATAAAATAAAATGAAAAAATTAAATAGGGAAGGTCAACTGGAGGTAAAATAAGCTTAAAAAAGATAAAGAAAAAATGGGAAGCAAGGGAAACAGTAAAGCAGCTAGAAGATTCTGTTGTTGAATCTTTTCGTAGCCTCCATGATAGCTACATACTGGTTGTTGGTAGTGGATAGGAAGGTGAGCAGAAAATAGCATGAACAATGTGATGAGATAACAACAGAGCAGTATGATAGGAAGAGAGGTAGCTGTTAGCTAAGATTCTCAAGGGTTATAATAGTACAAGATGATGATACTAAATACGACCATGAGTGATGGGTATCAACAGATATGGATTATATGATTTAAATATATCTATCTGTGGAGCTGTAGAGATCAGATGGAGGAAGTGTTAACATCTTGTTGGTGACTTGATAATCAGATATACAGAAAGTAAGATCTGTATTACTTATATAGTTTCAGTAGAAAAGAATAAAAGAATATTTTAGGTTAAGGGAAGGATGTTATATATTCTTATGACCCAACTCTTGTTAGCAGGGAAAGCAGAAGTTAAGTGATGATGATGATGATGATGATGAATGACTAAATCCTTGAAGTCAGTGACCTGGTGTGGCCACAGCTGAATTACTGAAATACATGAAAGAAAAAAAGAATTGAAAATCATATTTTTTACTGTCTTTTAAGGCATTTTCAAACGTTGATGTACAGTGGTTGCTACCTGTTGAAACAAAGTTATTTGAAAAAGCTCACCTGAAATATTTTCGCTTGATGAAGTCCATTGAGAAAGTTCCAAATGTTGTGCAGAACTGTAACAAAAAATGTAAGGACATATCACATCTTTCTGCCTCTATCACAGATCATTGTTTATGGAACCAAGTAATAATAAATTTTGTTATAA